>CM039726.1:11646128-12846128 GCA_022539455.1 Dendrobium nobile | reverse complement strand
TCAGATCAGAAGTCGGAACAGAATCGGAAATCAAAACTTACGGACAGATATCAAATCACATCAGAGTCGTACAGATCGTATCAGAACAGAACAAATCAACAGAGTCAGAATCAGAAATCAGAATCGTACGGATCATATCATGTCATAATCACAATTTCGTACAGAACAGAACAGATACAGAAAATAGTACAGATACATATAGCTAAATGCCCTGACACTGACAGAATCTCTACGGATTCCGGCCCCTTATGCCTCCCTTCCCAGACACTGACTGAATCTCATAGGATCCAGGCCCCTTATGTCTCCCTTTGTGCTCACGGCACCAAAACAGATGTGCTTATAGCACCAAAACAGAATTCATCGGATCCGGAACAGAACAGATATCAGATTTCAGATTGAGCTCATTTCAGATTTCCCGTTTCACTAACTGAATCTCATAGGATCCAGACCCCTTATAGCTCCCTTTTTATAGCTTATACACATAGCATTTCAATTCAGAAGAAATCCGGACAATTCAGAAATTACCCAAAAATCGGGCAGCACAACGGCAGTATACGGAATTTACACAAAAATTCCTGCAAAGAAAATTTACCGAATTCGCACAGAATACAGATATCAACATTTCAGAACCTTTATTCTACTGCACAGATAAATTCAAATTTCACAGAAAAATCCGGTCGACTAAAAACACAGTCGAATCAAAAATACCCGGACGAAAATCTTCAGAAAATAACCAAAATGTGCACACTCGGCACGTCAACAATATACAGAAAGTTACGCGGTAAAAACTGAACCGATCAAAAGATACGGACGAAAATCGCTAACGGAAACAAAATCCGGACAGAATATACCGCCAAACACGACGGTTCTGAAAATTGAGAAAGGTGGAATGTGCCTTACCTCGAGCACAGCAATTTCCTCAACAGTCACTTCGATCGAAAACGGCTCCGCGTCGTCCGAAAATCCACTTTTCCAAAATCCACCTCGACTTTCTCTCTCCTCAGAAAAATCAGATATTTATTTTTGATTTTCTCTCTCTTCAAAACGACTGAAATCAGCTTTATAATACACAGATCGGCCCGGCCGATCGCAGCATCGTCCCGGGACGATCCGACCAAAAGGATCGGCCTGGTCTCCCTTCAGGGCTATTGCATGGACGATATTTTCTACAGTGCCGATCGGCCTGGCCGATGTCTCCAATCGGCCTGGACGATGCATGCAGAAAATCACCTGGAGCAAAACTGGGCTAAAACTGGAGCTGAATTCCACTGATCGTCCCAGGACGATCCCAGATCGTCCTGGACGATACTGGAGCAGATCTTGATATTACAATCTCCCCAACTCAGAAAAATGTCGTCCTCGACATTATCCAGTCCAAACTCAGTCAAAACAAGTACGGGTACGACCGTCTCATATCAGACTCCTTCTCCCAGGTTGCTTCCCGTGCAGTCCGGTGCTTCCACTGGATTTTAACCATCGGAATCTCTTTATTTCTTAACTTTCGGACGTCGTACGCCAAAATAAGCTCTGGCTCTTCCTTGTACGCCAGATTCTCCTGAATCTCCACCTCATCAGCTGACAACTTCTTCCCAGAGTCTGAAACCCACTTCCTCAGAGTGGATACGTGAAACACATTATGCACATCCGGCATAGAATCAGAAAGTAATAGGCGATAAGCAGATTTTCCAATTCTTTCCAAAATCTCAAATGGTCCAACATACCTTGGACTAAGCTTGCTTACCTGACCAAATCTGCTCACACCTTTCATCGGGCTGACTTTGACATACACAAAGTCACCGACCTGAAATTCAACAAATCTGTGCTTCTGATTGTAATACTTCTGCTGACGATCTTGAGCGGCTTTCAATCTTTCTCTTATCAATTTGATCTTCTGAGCAGTTTCATCAGCAAAAGTGGCCCCCAAAGCCTGTCTATCTCCGACCTCCGTCAGAGTCAAAGGAGTACGACACTTCCTGCCATACAAAGCCTCGTACGGTGCCATACCGATACTGGACTGAAAACTGTTGTTATAAGCAAACTCAATCAGCGGAATATGATCCTCCCAACTTCCGCTAAAGTCCAGAACACAAAGCCTCAACAGATCTTCCAGTACCTGAATCGTCCTCTCAGACTGTCCGTCGGTCTGAGGATGAAAGGCTGTACTGAAATGCAGTTTCGTACCCAAGCCTTGCTGAATGCCTTTCCAAAGTCTGGAAGTAAAGCGTCCATCTCGATCAGATACGATCACACGAGGCACACCGTGCAATCTGACTATTTCCTTCACATAAATCTGTGCCAAGCGATCAACTGAATCCGTCTGTCTGATCGGAAGAAAATGGGCTGACTTCGTCAATCGATCTACAACCACCCAAATGGCATCATGTCCTTGTCTAGATCGAGGAAAACCCATCGCAAAATCCATCGTTACCTCCTCCCATTTCCACTCAGGGATAGGCAACGACTGCAACAGTCCACCTGGTCGCTGATGCTCTGCCTTCACCAACTGACAGGCTTCGCATCTCGACACAAACTCTGCTACATCTTTCTTCATCCCAGGCCACCAAAACAAAAGCTTCATGTCAGCATACATCTTACCACTGCCTGGATGAACAGTGTAGCCAGAATGATGGGATTCGTACAGAATCTCCTGCCTCAAGTCTCCAAACACAGGTACCCACAACCTGTTCTTACAGAAAATAACACCAGAATCAGAAATTCGAAGTTCAGGAGTCTTACCAGATCCAATCTGTGCAATCAACTTCGAATAATCAGAATCTGACTTCTGGGCTTCTTGAATCCGTGCTTCCAAAGAAGACTGAATACTCATCTGAGCCAACTCCAAATCATTGGAGGAAATCACCTCCAACTGCAATCTCTCCAAATCACGAATCAGAAAGTCATCACAGGTAAGCTGAATACCTGAGAATCCAGAAGACTTCCTGCTCAGAGCGTCCGCTACCACATTCGCCTTCCCAGGCTGATACTGAATAGTCAAATCGTAGTCCTTGATCAACTCGAGCCACCTCCTCTGTCTCAGATTCAGATCCTTCTGAGTAAAAATGTACTTCAGGCTCTTATGATCAGTAAAGATCTCACATCTGACGCCATACAGGTAATGACGCCAAATCTTCAAAGCAAAAACTACTGCAGCTAACTCCAAATCATGCGTCGGGTAATTCTTCTCATGTGGTTTCAACTGTCTCGAAGCATAAGCAATTACCTGACCATGCTGCATCAGAACACAACCCAATCCTTTCAGTGAAGCATCACTGAACACCTGAAAACCCTCCGTACCTGACGGAAGTGCCAACACTGGAGCTGAAGTCAGACAATCCTTCAATCTCTGAAAACTCGTCTCACACTCCGGTGTCCAAACAAAAGGTACTGACTTCTGAGTCAGTCTCGTCAGAGGAGTCGAAATCTATGAAAATCCTTTCACAAACTTCCTATAATACCCGGCCATGCCCAAGAAACTACGTACCTCAAATACCGTAGTCGGCCCTGGCCAATCAGCAACAGCCTGAATCTTCTGGGGATCTACAGAAATGCCTTCTCCGCTAATCACATGCCCCAGAAAAGAAATGCTCTTCAGCCAGAATTCACACTTAGAGAACTTGGCATACAGCTGATGCCTCCTCAAAGTCTCCAACACAATCCTCAAATGCCTGGCATGCTCATCCTCAGATGCAGAATATACCAGAATATCGTCAATGAAGACGATCACAAACTGATCCAAATACTCCCTGAATACTCGGTTCATCAGATCCATGAAAATCGCAGGCGCATTGGTTACCCCAAAAGGCATAACCAAAAACTCGTAGTGCCCGTACCGAGTACTGAAAGCAGTCTTCACCACATCAGTTTCCTTCACCTTCACCTGATAGTATCCGGATCTCAAATCAATCTTCGAAAATACCGAAGATCCGGAAAGTTGATCAAACAAGTCGTCAATCCGAGGCAAAGGGTACTTGTTCTTGATCGTGACCTTGTTCAAATCTCTGTAATCAATACACATACGGAGTGTACCGTCCTTCTTCTTCACAAACAGAACAGGTGCTCCCCAGGGCGAAACACTAGGACGTACAAAACCTCTGCCAACCAACTCCTGAAGCTGAACTTTCAACTCAGAAAGTTCTTTCGGTGCCATCCTGTACGGAGCTTTCGATATCGGAGCGGTACCCGGAAAAACATCGATAGAGAACTCCACATCTCTATCCGGAGGTAAACCAACCAACTCCTCAGGAAAAACATCGGCAAACTCCCGTACCACAGGGATCTCAGAAACAGAACCAACCTCCAGGTTCAGATCCCGCACCGAAGCTAAAAATACCGGACATCCTTTCTTCCACATTCTGCTCACCTCCAACGCAGAAATCAGACTGGAGAGAACACCTCGTAATCCCTGAAATACAACTGTCTCTCCAGCCACAAGCAAACTCACTTGCTTCTTCAGACAGTCAATCTGGGCTTCATACTGACTCAGCCAATCCATGCCCAGAATCACATCATACGAAGAAATCGGCAATCGAATCAAACTAGACTTCCACTTCTTGCCAGAAATCTCGATCTCACACAAATAAAACTGTCGAGCAATCAATGGATTCCCAGCCGGTAAAATCACAGACAAAGAAACCGGTAAAACCATCGAATCCAAATGTAAAATCTCAAAACAATGCTCGGACAGAAAAGAATGACTCGCTCCAGAGTCAAACAAAACACGACAGGGCTGATCAGAAATGTAAACCGTACCTGTCACAACATCCGGAGCATCACGAGCCTCCTGCTGACTCAGACTGTAAACTCGTGGCTGAACTGGAACAGGAGCTGAAGCAACAGAACTACTCTGCTCCCTCTGAATCATAGGTGGTCTCCGTGGTGCAGAACTAGAACCACCACCTCTACCAGCAAATCCCTCAGGGCGTGGAGGAACAGTCCTCGGTCTTCCTGCTGCTGAACCAACAGGTCTGACAAAGCCCTCAGATCGCTGCTCATATCCCATCTGTGGACATTCTGCAATCCGATGTCCTGACTGACCACATCGAAAGCACAGACCAGCCATCCTGTAGCACTGGCCAAAGTGTCGTCGTCCACAGTTCTGGCACACAGGTGCCGAACTGACTGATCCAGAACTAGTCGTACTGGTAGCAGTACCAGACGATCCTCCGCTCTTCCTGGAATCTCCAGATCCAGATCCAGGAACAAATCTCCTCTTCCCAGAGGAACCACTACCAGATGTCTCTCCTCCAAACCTCTTCCTACTCGCAGTCCACCGCTGCTGAGTAGCCGTCATGTCATTCTCAATCAGACGAGCTCGCTCCACAAGCTCAGAGAAATCAGTAATCCGGAACGGTATCAGAGGCTGCCTCAAAGTGTCTCGTAAGCCTCTCAGAAATCTGTAGCACCTCTCAGCAGACGTGCTAACCAGCTGCGGAGCGTACCTGGCTAATGCAGTAAACTCAGCCTCGTACTGCATCACCGTCTTGCTCCCCTGAACAAGTCTCAGAAAACTCTCCTGCATCTGCTGTCGTGCAGAAGGGGGAACAAACCAGTCCCGAAATACTTCGGTGAACTCCTCCCAAGTGATCAAAGAGTTCAATCTGCCCTGAAATCTGGCTGCTTGCTGGCCATCCCACCAGTGCTCAGCCTCTCCGTCCAACAGAAAAACAGCTAACGGAACTTTCCTGTCTGCAGGACACTGCATCCCGTCAAAAGTCTTCTCCAATCTCCTCAGCCACTCCTCGGCTGCTCTGGGCTCAACAGCGCCCTCAAACCTCGGAGGCTTCAACCTCAAAAATAACTGCAGGTGTCGATCAATGTCCTCAGATCTAACAGTCGAAGCTCTGCTCTGAGTCTCGCTCATCATCTGAGCAACAAGTGAAGCAAACTGTGAAAGCGTATCAGCACCGACCACTGGGGCTGTACTCCCCACTGGTGCTGCCTGATCGTCACTCTGACCGTCTGTCATGTCTGGGTCTGGCTGATCCATACAGAAAAATCCAGAAAATTCGGAAAACTATCACAAAACAACACAAAATAACACAATAAAAAGCCAAACGACCCAAAACTACCTCCCAGACAGACTCACTGATCACTTCCTAGAGCTCTGTTTTACAATCCAACCTGTTTCCAAAACCAGTGCTCTGATACCAAAAAAGCTTGTCACGACCCGACCCGAGACGAGACGGATCCCGCCCGCGCCGGATCGCGACGGGGAATAGCTAACCAGGATCTGGCTTTGGATTAGGTTACTGAACTGATCTTCCAAATTCTTAACTCAACAGAAGCACACAGAACAACAGAGCTACTAAAAACATCAAATGCAGCGGAACAAAACATCTATCTTTTCATTTCCTCAAAATAATCATCTACAGAACAGTACATGGCTTTCAACAGAAAGAAAGACAGAACAGGAAAGCCATGACTGTACAAAAATCAAAAGTACAAAAGTACCTAATCTGATCAGACTCTGAAATCTAATCCTGGACCTCCTTGCCCTTCCCAGAACCTGAAAACCACCAGAAAGCAAGGGTGAGCTCAACAGCTCAGCAAAGCAACAAACCACCAATCTAAATCCTCAGAAAACAAAACCAAACTTATCAGACAGAAATCAGATCAGAAGTCGGAACAGAATCGGAAATCAAAACTTACGGACAGATATCAAATCACATCAGAGTCGTACAGATCGTATCAGAACAGAACAAATCAACAGAGTCAGAATCAGAAATCAGAATCGTACGGATCATATCATGTCATAATCACAATTTCGTACAGAACAGAACAGATACAGAAAATAGTACAGATACATATAGCTAAATGCCCTGACACTGACGGAATCTCTACGGATTCCGGCCCCTTATGCCTCCCTTCCCAGACACTGACTGAATCTCATAGGATCCAGGCCCCTTATGTCTCCCTTTGTGCTCACGGCACCAAAACAGATGTGCTTATAGCACCAAAACAGAATTCATCGGATCCGGAACAGAACAGATATCAGATTTCAGATTGAGCTCATTTCAGATTTCCCGTTTCACTAACTGAATCTCATAGGATCCAGACCCCTTATAGCTCCCTTTTTATAGCTTATACACATAGCATTTCAATTCAGAAGAAATCCGGACAATTCAGAAATTACCCAAAAATCGGGCAGCACAACGGCAGTATACGGAATTTACACAAAAATTCCTGCAAAGAAAATTTACCGAATTCGCACAGAATACAGATATCAACATTTCAGAACCTTTATTCTACTGCACAGATAAATTCAAATTTCACAGAAAAATCCGGTCGACTAAAAACACAGTCGAATCAAAAATACCCGGACGAAAATCTTCAGAAAATAACCAAAATGTGCACACTCGGCACGTCAACAATATACAGAAAGTTACGCGGTAAAAACTGAACCGATCAAAAGATACGGACGAAAATCGCTAACGGAAACAAAATCCGGACAGAATATACCGCCAAACACGACGGTTCTGAAAATTGAGAAAGGTGGAATGTGCCTTACCTCGAGCACAGCAATTTCCTCAACAGTCACTTCGATCGAAAACGGCTCCGCGTCGTCCGAAAATCCACTTTTCCAAAATCCACCTCGACTTTCTCTCTCCTCAGAAAAATCAGATATTTATTTTTGATTTTCTCTCTCTTCAAAACGACTGAAATCAGCTTTATAATACACAGATCGGCCCGGCCGATCGCAGCATCGTCCCGGGACGATCCGACCAAAAGGATCGGCCTGGTCTCCCTTCAGGGCTATTGCATGGACGATATTTTCTACAGTGCCGATCGGCCTGGCCGATGTCTCCAATCGGCCTGGACGATGCATGCAGAAAATCACCTGGAGCAAAACTGGGCTAAAACTGGAGCTGAATTCCACTGATCGTCCCAGGACGATCCCAGATCGTCCTGGACGATACTGGAGCAGATCTTGATATTACAATCTCCCCAACTCAGAAAAATGTCGTCCTCGACATTATCCAGTCCAAACTCAGTCAAAACAAGTACGGGTACGACCGTCTCATATCAGACTCCTTCTCCCAGGTTGCTTCCCGTGCAGTCCGGTGCTTCCACTGGATTTTAACCATCGGAATCTCTTTATTTCTTAACTTTCGGACGTCGTACGCCAAAATAAGCTCTGGCTCTTCCTTGTACGCCAGATTCTCCTGAATCTCCACCTCATCAGCTGACAACTTCTTCCCAGAGTCTGAAACCCACTTCCTCAGAGTGGATACGTGAAACACATTATGCACATCCGGCATAGAATCAGAAAGTAATAGGCGATAAGCAGATTTTCCAATTCTTTCCAAAATCTCAAATGGTCCAACATACCTTGGACTAAGCTTGCTTACCTGACCAAATCTGCTCACACCTTTCATCGGGCTGACTTTGACATACACAAAGTCACCGACCTGAAATTCAACAAATCTGTGCTTCTGATTGTAATACTTCTGCTGACGATCTTGAGCGGCTTTCAATCTTTCTCTTATCAATTTGATCTTCTGAGCAGTTTCATCAGCAAAAGTGGCCCCCAAAGCCTGTCTATCTCCGACCTCCGTCAGAGTCAAAGGAGTACGACACTTCCTGCCATACAAAGCCTCGTACGGTGCCATACCGATACTGGACTGAAAACTGTTGTTATAAGCAAACTCAATCAGCGGAATATGATCCTCCCAACTTCCGCTAAAGTCCAGAACACAAAGCCTCAACAGATCTTCCAGTACCTGAATCGTCCTCTCAGACTGTCCGTCGGTCTGAGGATGAAAGGCTGTACTGAAATGCAGTTTCGTACCCAAGCCTTGCTGAATGCCTTTCCAAAGTCTGGAAGTAAAGCGTCCATCTCGATCAGATACGATCACACGAGGCACACCGTGCAATCTGACTATTTCCTTCACATAAATCTGTGCCAAGCGATCAACTGAATCCGTCTGTCTGATCGGAAGAAAATGGGCTGACTTCGTCAATCGATCTACAACCACCCAAATGGCATCATGTCCTTGTCTAGATCGAGGAAAACCCATCGCAAAATCCATCGTTACCTCCTCCCATTTCCACTCAGGGATAGGCAACGACTGCAACAGTCCACCTGGTCGCTGATGCTCTGCCTTCACCAACTGACAGGCTTCGCATCTCGACACAAACTCTGCTACATCTTTCTTCATCCCAGGCCACCAAAACAAAAGCTTCATGTCAGCATACATCTTACCACTGCCTGGATGAACAGTGTAGCCAGAATGATGGGATTCGTACAGAATCTCCTGCCTCAAGTCTCCAAACACAGGTACCCACAACCTGTTCTTACAGAAAATAACACCAGAATCAGAAATTCGAAGTTCAGGAGTCTTACCAGATCCAATCTGTGCAATCAACTTCGAATAATCAGAATCTGACTTCTGGGCTTCTTGAATCCGTGCTTCCAAAGAAGACTGAATACTCATCTGAGCCAACTCCAAATCATTGGAGGAAATCACCTCCAACTGCAATCTCTCCAAATCACGAATCAGAAAGTCATCACAGGTAAGCTGAATACCTGAGAATCCAGAAGACTTCCTGCTCAGAGCGTCCGCTACCACATTCGCCTTCCCAGGCTGATACTGAATAGTCAAATCGTAGTCCTTGATCAACTCGAGCCACCTCCTCTGTCTCAGATTCAGATCCTTCTGAGTAAAAATGTACTTCAGGCTCTTATGATCAGTAAAGATCTCACATCTGACGCCATACAGGTAATGACGCCAAATCTTCAAAGCAAAAACTACTGCAGCTAACTCCAAATCATGCGTCGGGTAATTCTTCTCATGTGGTTTCAACTGTCTCGAAGCATAAGCAATTACCTGACCATGCTGCATCAGAACACAACCCAATCCTTTCAGTGAAGCATCACTGAACACCTGAAAACCCTCCGTACCTGACGGAAGTGCCAACACTGGAGCTGAAGTCAGACAATCCTTCAATCTCTGAAAACTCGTCTCACACTCCGGTGTCCAAACAAAAGGTACTGACTTCTGAGTCAGTCTCGTCAGAGGAGTCGAAATCTATGAAAATCCTTTCACAAACTTCCTATAATACCCGGCCATGCCCAAGAAACTACGTACCTCAAATACCGTAGTCGGCCCTGGCCAATCAGCAACAGCCTGAATCTTCTGGGGATCTACAGAAATGCCTTCTCCGCTAATCACATGCCCCAGAAAAGAAATGCTCTTCAGCCAGAATTCACACTTAGAGAACTTGGCATACAGCTGATGCCTCCTCAAAGTCTCCAACACAATCCTCAAATGCCTGGCATGCTCATCCTCAGATGCAGAATATACCAGAATATCGTCAATGAAGACGATCACAAACTGATCCAAATACTCCCTGAATACTCGGTTCATCAGATCCATGAAAATCGCAGGCGCATTGGTTACCCCAAAAGGCATAACCAAAAACTCGTAGTGCCCGTACCGAGTACTGAAAGCAGTCTTCACCACATCAGTTTCCTTCACCTTCACCTGATAGTATCCGGATCTCAAATCAATCTTCGAAAATACCGAAGATCCGGAAAGTTGATCAAACAAGTCGTCAATCCGAGGCAAAGGGTACTTGTTCTTGATCGTGACCTTGTTCAAATCTCTGTAATCAATACACATACGGAGTGTACCGTCCTTCTTCTTCACAAACAGAACAGGTGCTCCCCAGGGCGAAACACTAGGACGTACAAAACCTCTGCCAACCAACTCCTGAAGCTGAACTTTCAACTCAGAAAGTTCTTTCGGTGCCATCCTGTACGGAGCTTTCGATATCGGAGCGGTACCCGGAAAAACATCGATAGAGAACTCCACATCTCTATCCGGAGGTAAACCAACCAACTCCTCAGGAAAAACATCGGCAAACTCCCGTACCACAGGGATCTCAGAAACAGAACCAACCTCCAGGTTCAGATCCCGCACCGAAGCTAAAAATACCGGACATCCTTTCTTCCACATTCTGCTCACCTCCAACGCAGAAATCAGACTGGAGAGAACACCTCGTAATCCCTGAAATACAACTGTCTCTCCAGCCACAAGCAAACTCACTTGCTTCTTCAGACAGTCAATCTGGGCTTCATACTGACTCAGCCAATCCATGCCCAGAATCACATCATACGAAGAAATCGGCAATCGAATCAAACTAGACTTCCACTTCTTGCCAGAAATCTCGATCTCACACAAATAAAACTGTCGAGCAATCAATGGATTCCCAGCCGGTAAAATCACAGACAAAGAAACCGGTAAAACCATCGAATCCAAATGTAAAATCTCAAAACAATGCTCGGACAGAAAAGAATGACTCGCTCCAGAGTCAAACAAAACACGACAGGGCTGATCAGAAATGTAAACCGTACCTGTCACAACATCCGGAGCATCACGAGCCTCCTGCTGACTCAGACTGTAAACTCGTGGCTGAACTGGAACAGGAGCTGAAGCAACAGAACTACTCTGCTCCCTCTGAATCATAGGTGGTCTCCGTGGTGCAGAACTAGAACCACCACCTCTACCAGCAAATCCCTCAGGGCGTGGAGGAACAGTCCTCGGTCTTCCTGCTGCTGAACCAACAGGTCTGACAAAGCCCTCAGATCGCTGCTCATATCCCATCTGTGGACATTCTGCAATCCGATGTCCTGACTGACCACATCGAAAGCACAGACCAGCCATCCTGTAGCACTGGCCAAAGTGTCGTCGTCCACAGTTCTGGCACACAGGTGCCGAACTGACTGATCCAGAACTAGTCGTACTGGTAGCAGTACCAGACGATCCTCCGCTCTTCCTGGAATCTCCAGATCCAGATCCAGGAACAAATCTCCTCTTCCCAGAGGAACCACTACCAGATGTCTCTCCTCCAAACCTCTTCCTACTCGCAGTCCACCGCTGCTGAGTAGCCGTCATGTCATTCTCAATCAGACGAGCTCGCTCCACAAGCTCAGAGAAATCAGTAATCCGGAACGGTATCAGAGGCTGCCTCAAAGTGTCTCGTAAGCCTCTCAGAAATCTGTAGCACCTCTCAGCAGACGTGCTAACCAGCTGCGGAGCGTACCTGGCTAATGCAGTAAACTCAGCCTCGTACTGCATCACCGTCTTGCTCCCCTGAACAAGTCTCAGAAAACTCTCCTGCATCTGCTGTCGTGCAGAAGGGGGAACAAACCAGTCCCGAAATACTTCGGTGAACTCCTCCCAAGTGATCAAAGAGTTCAATCTGCCCTGAAATCTGGCTGCTTGCTGGCCATCCCACCAGTGCTCAGCCTCTCCGTCCAACAGAAAAACAGCTAACGGAACTTTCCTGTCTGCAGGACACTGCATCCCGTCAAAAGTCTTCTCCAATCTCCTCAGCCACTCCTCGGCTGCTCTGGGCTCAACAGCGCCCTCAAACCTCGGAGGCTTCAACCTCAAAAATAACTGCAGGTGTCGATCAATGTCCTCAGATCTAACAGTCGAAGCTCTGCTCTGAGTCTCGCTCATCATCTGAGCAACAAGTGAAGCAAACTGTGAAAGCGTATCAGCACCGACCACTGGGGCTGTACTCCCCACTGGTGCTGCCTGATCGTCACTCTGACCGTCTGTCATGTCTGGGTCTGGCTGATCCATACAGAAAAATCCAGAAAATTCGGAAAACTATCACAAAACAACACAAAATAACACAATAAAAAGCCAAACGACCCAAAACTACCTCCCAGACAGACTCACTGATCACTTCCTAGAGCTCTGTTTTACAATCCAACCTGTTTCCAAAACCAGTGCTCTGATACCAAAAAAGCTTGTCACGACCCGACCCGAGACGAGACGGATCCCGCCCGCGCCGGATCGCGACGGGGAATAGCTAACCAGGATCTGGCTTTGGATTAGGTTACTGAACTGATCTTCCAAATTCTTAACTCAACAGAAGCACACAGAACAACAGAGCTACTAAAAACATCAAATGCAGCGGAACAAAACATCTATCTTTTCATTTCCTCAAAATAATCATCTACAGAACAGTACATGGCTTTCAACAGAAAGAAAGACAGAACAGGAAAGCCATGACTGTACAAAAATCAAAAGTACAAAAGTACCTAATCTGATCAGACTCTGAAATCTAATCCTGGACCTCCTTGCCCTTCCCAGAACCTGAAAACCACCAGAAAGCAAGGGTGAGCTCAACAGCTCAGCAAAGCAACAAACCACCAATCTAAATCCTCAGAAAACAAAACCAAACTTATCAGACAGAAATCAGATCAGAAGTCGGAACAGAATCGGAAATCAAAACTTACGGACAGATATCAAATCACATCAGAGTCGTACAGATCGTATCAGAACAGAACAAATCAACAGAGTCAGAATCAGAAATCAGAATCGTACGGATCATATCATGTCATAATCACAATTTCGTACAGAACAGAACAGATACAGAAAATAGTACAGATACATATAGCTAAATGCCCTGACACTGACGGAATCTCTACGGATTCCGGCCCCTTATGCCTCCCTTCCCAGACACTGACTGAATCTCATAGGATCCAGGCCCCTTATGTCTCCCTTTGTGCTCACGGCACCAAAACAGATGTGCTTATAGCACCAAAACAGAATTCATCGGATCCGGAACAGAACAGATATCAGATTTCAGATTGAGCTCATTTCAGATTTCCCGTTTCACTAACTGAATCTCATAGGATCCAGACCCCTTATAGCTCCCTTTTTATAGCTTATACACATAGCATTTCAATTCAGAAGAAATCCGGACAATTCAGAAATTACCCAAAAATCGGGCAGCACAACGGCAGTATACGGAATTTACACAAAAATTCCTGCAAAGAAAATTTACCGAATTCGCACAGAATACAGATATCAACATTTCAGAACCTTTATTCTACTGCACAGATAAATTCAAATTTCACAGAAAAATCCGGTCGACTAAAAACACAGTCGAATCAAAAATACCCGGACGAAAATCTTCAGAAAATAACCAAAATGTGCACACTCGGCACGTCAACAATATACAGAAAGTTACGCGGTAAAAACTGAACCGATCAAAAGATACGGACGAAAATCGCTAACGGAAACAAAATCCGGACAGAATATACCGCCAAACACGACGGTTCTGAAAATTGAGAAAGGTGGAATGTGCCTTACCTCGAGCACAGCAATTTCCTCAACAGTCACTTCGATCGAAAACGGCTCCGCGTCGTCCGAAAATCCACTTTTCCAAAATCCACCTCGACTTTCTCTCTCCTCAGAAAAATCAGATATTTATTTTTGATTTTCTCTCTCTTCAAAACGACTGAAATCAGCTTTATAATACACAGATCGGCCCGGCCGATCGCAGCATCGTCCCGGGACGATCCGACCAAAAGGATCGGCCTGGTCTCCCTTCAGGGCTATTGCATGGACGATATTTTCTACAGTGCCGATCGGCCTGGCCGATGTCTCCAATCGGCCTGGACGATGCATGCAGAAAATCACCTGGAGCAAAACTGGGCTAAAACTGGAGCTGAATTCCACTGATCGTCCCAGGACGATCCCAGATCGTCCTGGACGATACTGGAGCAGATCTTGATATTACAGCTTTGCTTCCGATGGCTAATAAATGGTTAGATCCCGATTTTTTGGCGGGTAAGCATTCGAAATCTTTCAAAGATGCCTTGTCTGGTGTCGAAGCTTCAAATAGTTTTCCGGATTTTTGTTTTTCTACGATTCGAGGGTTGCCAGTTTTGTGGTTCTCTGAAGAAGAATTTATGCATCTAGCCAAACCTTTTGAATTTGCTTTGGTGGGGAAATTTTCTATTAAGCGGCCTGATTTAGACTCTATCCGAAAATTTTTCTTTAACCTAAACTGTCCGGTGATTTCTCTGTCACTATGCTGGATCAATCAAACGTTCTGATTAAGCTCTCAAATGATCTTGATTATGGAAGGATTTTCGCACATCGATCTTATTTTGTGTTTGGTTGTTTCATGAAAATCATCAAATGGTCTCCTCTTCTTGATTTGTCGGAGGAATCCCGAATCGTTCCTGTCTGGGTCTCTTTTCCTGGTCCGCGCCTGCTTTTCTCCCCTTGAATCCTGTTTGGCTTGGGATCAATCCTTGGTCGACCTATTCAAACTGATAATGCAACTTCTGTAGGTTCTAGGCCCTCAGTAGCTCGTATTCTTGTAGAATTGGATATATCCAAATCTCTCCCTAATTCGGTTTGGTTGGGTTCAGAGAAACTAGGTTACGTTCAAAAAATTGTTTTCGAAGGTTTGCCTAATTATTATTTGCATTGCAAGGCCGTGGGGCATAAACATAAGGAATGCATTAAGCTTTTCCCCAATCTTTGGCCTGTTGTCAATGTCGTTCCCTCGCTGGCTGATCCGAATCCTAATCCTGCTGGGACCTCGGTCAATCCTATTACTTCTACTATTTTCCCTCTTTCTGCTAGTTATATGGTTAATGTTGAAATTCCTCTTGCTAAGGGAGTGATGGATTGTGATATTAATGCTAATGTGGTGTTGGTTGGGGGTTCACCCTCTGTTTCATTGGGTGAGCCTGGTGCTGTATCTGGGGATACTCTTGCAGCTGGGGTTTCTACGATTTGGATTTCTCCGGTCACGTTGCCTGCTGTTGTAGAGGTAGATCGTGCTGGTGTGGTTGAGCTTAATAAATTGGTTGTTTCGTCGCCTGAGGTATGTGCTAATAATCGTGTCCCTGCTTCTATCGATGTGGGGATTGGGGTTCCGGTCTCTGATGTTATGCAGAGTGCTTTAAACTCTGATGTTTCTTCCTTACCTGCTGTTGTGGTGCGGTCTTCTGAGGCTGTTCTGGGTGGTGAGGTTGTTAGTAGTGAGATTAATTCAGGTGCTGGATTAGTTATTCCTAACTCGTTTGTGGTTGTGCCTGTGAAATTAATTGAGACAAATGCTTTGGTTTATCATGTGGGTGATAATTCTGGGTTGGATAAGCGTGTTCACCTCGATTGGCTTCATTGTTCATCGGATGCTGAATCCGTTTCCGCTTTGGATCATGGTGGTGGTTCAGACCCTGGACATGATTTCAAAATTGTTCGTGATCGTCCGGTTTTTGTCGTTTCTCGTGGTAGACCCTGTGGGAGGGGTAGACGGGGCCGTTAGTTTATTTGGCTCCTTTTGTTCTCTGTGATTGGTTTATTTCAAACTGATTCGTCCGAAGATTTTTTGGTTGGTTATGGTTATGACAAGCGATGATGTGGCCGGGGCTCGCTCCTTGATGTTATGAATCCTGACAACCTTTGGTGCTTAATTTTGATGCCTTCTGCTCGGCTGTTATCGTAACGTTCATCACCAAATTGGAGGGTCGGTGCGTAGCTTCAGGGAGCTGGAAGCCTCGGCCAATTACTGATCCTACTTTTTCTGATTCATTGTATATTTCTTTTATTGTGTTCTCTTTGATTTCAGCCTCTTGTAACCTTTTTGGTTTTTTAATTAAAAGTTCTGTTTAAAAATAAATAAATAAATAAATAAATAAATAAATCCGTAGAAATTAAAATCATCAAAAATAGAAGTAAGAAGATAATTACTTACAACTAATTGAACAATTGACTATAAAATCATATCATATTGTTCAATTGTGGTTGATGGCTCACATCAGTAACAATTGACTATTGAAATTGTTGGTAAGTGTCGCCAGCATACATCAATGCGTGTATGTAGAAAAATTTGATGGGTGTTGATGATGGATAATAATGGGCTCAGTGCACTAACAACCAATGATATAGAATTTTTTTATCTTATAAATAAATAATCCTCTTTGATGTTGTTGAAGCAAACTATCACACCATAGAATCTAAATAAAAAATAATTGTTTCTTTTATCTTTTTTATAATATTAACTAGAGCTATCTAATTTCTTTAAACAATATAAAATCAGTGGAAATAAACAATTGATCAAAGCATCAATATGCATTTGTATTCGTCACCCAAAAATTATTTACACCACCCAGGAGATATATTAATATAATACAATGTCTACCCACTTATGAGCTAAAAAATAACTAAAAGATAAAATAACAGTGAAACCTGAAGAATCATGTATCTGATCAATCTCACACTATAAAACCTCATCTCTAACTTAAAATTATTAAATCATATGTATTAAGCTTTTGAAGCCCAACAAGTCATTAGAACTTTACTATTAAACTCAGAGCACGAAAAAGAAATGTGCATGAATTCATTAAGTTTATAACAGTATCAGTCAATATGATTATAAATCTGTGTAGAAAGAGTAAAATGCATATAGTAACAGTAAAGTACGTATGTCAAAATGTTAAAACTATAAACCATCCTTCTCAAATCAAGCATTGTAATAGTGTTATCCAATCAACACATAAATCATAAAAATCAGTAAAACTAAAGTATCTATGAAGACCGTCATAAATCCATGATAATGCAATATTATCAAGAAATTGGATAGGATTATACACAGCATGTCTTCATTTATTATATATATATATATATGAATATCTTAATCACGTGCTCCATAATAATGAATATGTAACAGTAAATATTAGTATTTGATAAGCATGTTCAATCAATCATATTAAACAAGAAATTCAAGTTTGTGTTATGTTTTTCCAGTAACATTAAATCAGTAATAGTTGGCTTTCAATATCATAGTCATTACTCTTGCCCGTTTGCACAGTAATTACTCATTATAACTAACAATCAGTAAATCACATGAATTAGTAGAGGATAACACCACAAACTATAATATTCAAAATAAAGTTTGTCGGCACACCATCATGTACACGTATTAATCAGTCTCTAGCCAATTTTAGTAATTAACCAACATTTCTTATTTTTACTCACACAACATTGTAATAAGTTATTACTCATTCACATATATGTATTCATTTATAATGCTTGCATTAACAATGTAATAATATCAAAATGCCAAAATTATTATTTCTATGTAAATAGTATAAAATGCAATAATTTTCAATTTTAGCATGTAAAAATGCAAAACCATCAAGCCAAAATGACTAGAATATGAAGTAATATAACATGCAAAAAAATTGTAATGCAGCAATTTCCAAAATTAAGGAAATGTAACAAAAATCAATTTAAGAGAAATTAAACGGTAGAAATCAAAATTTTTGAAAACAGAATTAGATTAGAAGTCACCTTTAATGATCAAAACAATTTTTGTAGAAGCATTGGCCAAAATCTTGTTTCATCTTTCCCCTCTTCCCTTTCCTTCTCCCCCTCCTTCCCTTCCTTTCTCAACAAGCCAAATGAGAGAGGGAGAAAAAGTGGGTTGAGTGGAGAGAATTTTATATTAAAATTTTTTTTTTTGTGTCTAGTGCCTAAACACTCCAACCTGGTGCAATAGCGTTGCATGCTCATTCAATAGTAATTGTAGAATTGAGAGCATCAATGTAGTCGCATTGAGTTCTTGCGCCCCAACGTTGCACCCCCAAAGTCGCGGTGCTCAGAATCCTAGTCACAGCGCCATAGTTTAAAATTTTAATATTTTTCAAATAAGTCTTTTTAAGAACTCTGCATAGTTACACAAAGTTTATTTATAAATTTTTAATGGTGCCCTAGTCAATTCTTCAAGAAATAAGAGCACCCCATTATGATGGTAAGTGATTAAGAGTTGATCCCCATGATTATTCAATATTTTTTAAACATCTTAGTATCTTAATGATATCATAATTAAGTGATCTTAGATTGATTGGATGTGTCTCATCGAGCCGATTATTTAGATTATAAGCATGAAAGATTCATAGGAGATTTTATCATTGAAATATAATATTCTCATAATTTTTTCAACTATAATTTTGAATGCTTGATTCAGATCCATTTCAACTCGAATCAATGTGTTCTTAGCATCGTTAAGTTCATTTCATCAAATTTGATAAAATTGGAATTTTAAAAATATCCTATTTAAATATAATGATTTTTTAATGTTATATAAAAATATTGCTAATTAATCAAAATTAATATTATAATATTCTAAAAAAATCTAATAACTATAAAATCCATTATAAATATATTTGAATTAAATAATTTTGACCTAATTTTTTTTCGTTTTCCTGCTCTACCTTCTACTTCCACCAATACGGCCCTTCATCACAAATTAATTAATTCTTATGAAAAATATAATCATCTATTTATTTATCTGATCAATTAATAATTCTAATCATTTATTAAAAAATAATTATATAAAATTTTTTATTATATAAAATATGTATTATATTTAATTTTAATTATATGAAATACGCATAAAAATTTTATTTATAATACGTATAACTCGATAGCGATACTGACCAAAAAAGCCACCAAATCTTATCTGACGTCTCATCTTGACTAAGGTTTGCATTCTTGTCACGCTAGTTGAGTAAGTTAGGTAAAATTGCTGAATTTTCATGAAAAATTAATTAAAGCAGCCTCTTTTTTTATTTTTTTTTATCTTATAATTATTCTAAATTTTAAAATTCAAACTTTTTTATTAACCTTGAATAGGCAAAGAGAAATGAAGAAATCGTTAGTTGAGGTAATAATCTTTATTATCAGAAATTAGATCGTAAATAATGTTCATGATATGGAAAGTTGGAAACATTCAATGTTTTGTTATAATAGCCGATGTATTTAATTTTACTCTTTAAGGTACGTTAGTCAAATCAAATTCATCGCGGCTTTGAATTTGTAAACTGCTCAGCAATAATTAATAAATTTTAATGTTATTTGGAACAGTGATATTTTCATAGTTGAGGTAAGACTAAGTATTGAAAAACTAAATTTTCTTTTATAATTATTTTAAAATTATACATAAAAAAAATATTGGAAAACTAATTCAACTAATTGAGGATTTGAAAGATCTAACATTAATCAAGTGAGTAACTACAATTATTTATGGCAATTTATTTATTTTCTTTTCTTTTCAATTCTAAAAGTAATATCTTGTATATTTGTTTTACTTATATGTTGATGCTATTACATGCAAGCTAGATAATGTCAATTCAAATGTATATGTGATGATCATCATACTCAAAAGATCAGCGTTAGTGATGTCCTGTCTGCTAGAGTTTTCCTTCGTGTACCCTAGCCGCCGTCTGCTTTCTCGCCGGTGAGATTACGTTTCCATGGCAAATAAACGTTTGGATCCTGGTTTTATTGAAGGTAAGAACTCTAAATCCTTCAAGGATGTGCTCTTTGGTTCGGTTTTGACTGTTTTCCCGGATTGTCGTGTGTCTACCATTCGTGGCATGCCGGCGTTATGGTTTTCAGAGGATGAGTTTTTCCATCTTGCTAAACCTTTCGAGTTTGCTTTAGTTGGTAAGTTTCTGTTGAAACGTCCGGTGTTGGATTCCATTCGGAAATTTTTTTTCAACCTTAAACTTTCAGGTGATTTTTCGGTCACCTTGTTAGATCAAACAAATGTGCTGATTAAGTTTGGTAACGATTTAGATTATGGTAGGATTTTTGCTCACCATTCCTACTTTGTTGCTGGTTGTTTCATGAAAATCATCAAATGGTCGCCTCTCCTTGACCTGTCGGAGGAGTCGCCGATCGTCCCGGTGTGGGTTTCATTTCTGGGTTTACGTCCACACCTGTTTTCTCCCAAAATTTTATTTGGTTTGGGATCGATTTTTGGCCGGCCGATTCAAACTGATAACGCGACGGCGGTGGGTTCGCGTCCCTCTGTCGCTCGTTTGCTGGTTGAAATCGATATCTCTAAACCTCATCCGGATTCGGTGTGGTTAGGTCCGGAGAAGTGTGGGTATGTTCAAAAGGTGATTTTTGAAGATGTGCCTAGCTTTTGTCAGCATTGTAAGGTTGTTGGCCACAAAAAATCGGAATGCTCTAAATTATTTCCTCATTTAAGAACACCTGTGAATTCGGTTCTTCCTCCGGTGGATGTCGGGTTAAATCTAGATATTAATCCTCCTGAAACTGTTTTATCTCCATCCCCTAATCTTCTTTCTAATCCTCTTAATGCTGCTACTACGGAAAAGGGTGAGGTTTCTTTGAAACCTGGTGTTGGATGTGCTGAGGAGTCTATTGCTCCGTCAACTGATTCCCCTGTTTTGCTGGATGTTCCAATCGGGTTGGGGGTTGATGCCTTACCTGATATTGGTGTTGGTGTTGTTTCGAGCCCTGGATGTGTTCCGGTTGAGCCTGTTGTTCTGTCTGGTGATTTAGATTTACCTGTTGTGGATGTTAATACTGCTGTGTATGTACCAATGGAGAATTTAAGTGAAGTTTCTAAAAGCTTGAATCAGTTCGTCAATGTTCCAGTGCATGCGGTTGAAACGATCAATGTGGTGAATTCTTTGAGTTGTGATAGGTCGGATCAAAGGGATTGGCTAAATGGTTCTTCTGATGGTGATTTCGTTTCTGACCAGTTGGATTTTGGTTTCATGTCTTCGGATTTTTGCGGGGGCTCTGACCCAGGGAATGATTTTTCTTTGGTTCGTGTTAATGTTCGTCATTCGAAGGTGTCTCGTGGTAGGGGTCGTGGAAGGGGCCGTGACAGGGGCCGTCGAAGGCGTTGATGACTTGTTGTTTTGTGTTACTACTGCTATGTTCTTCAGTTTATGGCTTTCGATGTCCTCGCCGATTTTCCCGTTTTGTTCTGGGGCTATGATGTGGCCGGGGGCTCTTGCCCTATCTTTTTGCTGGCGGCAACATTTGGTGCATTTCTTTATGGATCGTATACTGGACACTTTTATCACCTTACTGGATGGCCCGTGCGAGCTGGTGGGGCACTGGTAGTCTCGGCCAAATACTGAGCCCAACTACCTACTATCAACTTCCTTCTATTAATGTATTTCATCTTTTTATTTTCTGTTTTGACTACTTTTGGTGTAACCTCTCCTTTCATCAATAAATTGGTTTTGTTTTAAAAAAAATGTATATGTGATGATGAAAATTTGACATTTAAATATTATGATAGTTGGAATGTATAGCAACTATCATGACAATATGAATGTATATTAATACATGAAAGATGTATATATTCATTTAAAACACATGTAAAGGGAAAAAAGTGAATATGTAAGTGTATATGTTTTAAAGTATATATGTTATTTAAATTACATATAAAGATATATGTAAAGAATAATGAAATAACTTATGATATGTAAATGAATATATAAATAAAAAGGGAAAAGGTATATGCATGCAAATTATATGATTTTACCCCCCGTATGATACTAGCTGTGGAAGTAACGTATCCATGCACTTTAAAAGGAAATATAAATGAAAATGACAATGATTGTACCTTCATTGATATAAATTTTATACGATGCTCCTGTACTAAATGAAAATATAAAATGAATAAAGGAGAAAACTAAAAAAATGCATAAATGTTAATTGAAAGAAAAATGAATACATTATTTGACAGATGTAAAATAAAGGTTTAAACCATATGAATTGATCAACAAATATGTAAACGAGAAAGAATAACAAGATGAATATGATGCCTTTTTTATATGTATAATTGTTTGTTATAATGGTGATTATCCACTAAGTTTATCATGTGAACTCAAATTGTTAAACTAATTATTTTAGATAAGACTCCTGATAAGTAGAAAAGGTTAAAAGAGAGAAATTTGTATAGAATGATAATAGGTAAAATTTGATTTTTGTTCATGAATAAATGAATAATTTGTTAGTAGCTCTTTAGTGTTTGTGGAAGCTTAGTCCTCACTGTTATATGTAATTGTAGAAACTGTATTAAACATCTGATTTTTAGTTCCCACCTCATTAGTTCGTGTCTCCGAGTCGGGTCGTGACATACTGGAATTCAAAAAGTTCAAATATAAAGCTATTACAAATATTTTAAAATTTATATCTTAGTATTTTTATATATCAAGGGGTTCTTTATTACATAAATCACAATCATTTTTCTCTTTCGTTATAAATCAATCAGCTCATGAACCGACTCGAACTCATAGATTTAAGCTCGTGGTCGAGCTCCAACTTTATTAATTAATCAAGCTCAAGCTCAAATTAGAGGTAACTCAAACTCGATTTGACTCGTTTCTACCTCTAATATGAACTTCATTGTCCTCATATTTTCATTGAGATTAGTATTATAAATGATATATAATGATTAAACTAATCTCAATATAAATTCAAAGATAACAAAAAATCTATTCTAACATGAATAAAATCATAATATTCTGACATAAATTTTTTTTGTTAATAAAATTTTATTAAAAATTTATTTATCTACAAAACTCTATCATAAGATATTAATTTTATAGAAATATCAAAACGGCAAGGAGAGAATTTTTGACATGAATTCCATCTGGCAACGGTGTTCCTTAATATACTACATCCTTACTAGCATTAAATATTAATGAATCTCGCAAGACTTGTTGATAACCATGCAGGACCAATTAATATATCAAACAATCATAAATAATTAATCTCAACAACCAGCTTTGGCTTCCTGTTCTTTCCCTAATAGGATTGGACAGAGCTTGAAAATTTCAAGGCTTATAGTCTTTTTTTTCTCTATTTATAATTTTTTAATAATTAGGCTTCTTTCCGGACATTTTTCTTATTCTTTTTATAGTAATTTTTAACACAAAATTTTTTACAATAATAGCAACAACATCAAACATTTATTCTACTAAGTGGGGCCGGCTAAATGAATCTTTTTTCTCCATTTTGTCTGATTAAAAGTCAAATTCTCACTTAGATCTAATAAAGAAAGGTCATTTCTAATTATATTTTATAACCAAATCTTTTTAGCTCTACTTCTATGTTTCTTATATAGGTTAAATCTAAAATATCTACTTTCCTAACGGGTCATAGAAGGCCGCCGTTTAATGTGACCAAACCATCTAAGACCACTCTCTCTAATCTTATCTACCACTGGAGCTACTCCAACATTTTCACGCATATGATCTTTAAACGAAGCATGGATTGATTTTTTTATTGCTTTCTAAAATAAATTTTTAATATAAAAATTATTTGAATTAAAAATTTTATATAAAATTTATTTTTTAAAAAATTATTCTAAATAAAAACTTAGTTGTTGCAACTACTTCTTGGTCAGCTACTCAGCTAAGCTACTGGAGCGCATTCAGATAAGAAAAGGGTATTTGGTGTCCCGTCGCTTTCTAACATGTTTCTCAAAGTTTTAAGGGACAAACAAATCAAAATTTAATATTGTTGGTACATTGTATAGGATGGATCCTCCACTAGCTATAACATCAATGTTGTCTTCAATGATATTCATATTAATTAAATTATAAAAAAAATTATTATTTGTTATGAGATTAATTTCTTAGGGTTCATTTGATTTGGCTTTATTTCTGTTTTTTAAAATATTTTTAATACAAATTTTTTGTAAAATAAAATAATAAGAAAGATGTCCTAAATGAAGCTTTGATGGCTTTCTTAATGCTTTCCAAAGCAGCTGTTCAGTACAAATATTTTTAATTCAAATTTTTTTTTATTAAAAAACTGATTTAGAAAGCAGTAAGAAAATTGTACCAAAAAAAACTTTAATCTTGAATGATGATATGCGGATAAGTTGATAAAAAGAATACAGGATAAGTGATCTTTTATGTGAAATACTCATAAATAGAAAAACTATAAAATCTAATCTAATTAGAATATTTTAAGGTAGTAAGTAGTTAAAATGGATCATTTTTACATGTAGTGCAAAGAGTCAAACTGTGAGAAACGTTCATTGTTTTGGTAGAGTAGAAAATTTGAAGTTTTTTGGTATGAAGTATGCAATGGAATAGTGGTTGGTTGGAAATAATTCTTCACCTATAAGAATGCTATAGTTACGAAATTCTCTACAATCTTGATTCAAAATTTGTAAAATATAGTGCTATTATCTAGATATAGATTCAGGGTGTGGGTGCAGTCAATACCGCAACACTCCAATACGTAGGGTTTCAACACTCGGTCAAAATATTCTAGATTCCTCTAGACATTCCTAAATAAAGGGCCCAATGTCGTAGCACTCCCTCAAATTTCACTCCAATACAGAGAGGACTACCATGTGCAACACTGCTATGTACCCTGACTCAACCTCCTAAAAAGAGAGGGAAGCGCCTCTGCGCTCCAAGGCACAGCGTCACACCGCTCTCAAAAGAATTTTTTCTACTTAATTTTAAATTTCCTCCATTCATTCTAGGCTCTCTAATCTAAACTTTAAGAATATATAGATGCATGGAAAATGATTTCATCAGGTTTTATAGCCATAGCTATTACAAAATTACCATCTTTTGTATGCATTATACATGGTTAAACCCTTTAGAGTCAATTTTCACAAACTATGGCAAATTTAATCTTTTTAGCCAAATTGGGTTAAGCCTAATTAGTTGGCTAAGATCTTTAGAATCTAATGACTTTTCTTTCCTAATCTATTAACCACCTTGCTTTTTCCTGCTCCTATGATTAGCCAACTATATTTGCAACATTTTTTACTAAGAAACCTATTGGTGAACTCATAGCAAGAGGCCAAGAATGTGTGAATAGAACTGTGGTTCATTTAAGAATAAGCTAGAGTAAATACACTCAGCTAGGACTTCACAAGCCCTTGATTTAAATATGAGAGCTCAAAGACGTTAAAGAATTTTTCTAGAGCTTTCTTGATCCTCTTAGGCTTTACGAGAGAGTTGCAATAGATGCTCCTTTGTGTGATCAGTCTATTGCAGTTCACTCCAAACTATTTTTTCTGGCCTCTTAGAGCCTCAAAGAGTTATTTTGGAGCATCCTAGCCTTCCTCATAGACTATAGAACCCTCATTGCACAAATTTATTTGAGCTACATCAAAGTCATGGTTGCAAGAGTGATTCAAAGGGAGCTAAGGAACATCATTGCCTACACCCATTATAAGGGGAGCCTCCTAAATCCTTCTTACGAGTTATCCATATATCCAACTTAAGTATTAATCCCTCTGTAGCATAATCTTATGCTTCATCATGGCTGCAACACATCACTCCACAATTTTCTTTCATTACATATAGCTCATTATGAGCATTTTTCATAAACTGCTTAAACTTAAGTTTTATTGCAAGTAGGAAGATAAAAAATGAATAGCTTAAGGGAGGTAATGATTTTCCAACTGCCCGATCACCTCATTAATGACATTAAAAGCTACAATAATTATAGGGAGCTAAGGTTTCATATATGCATATCATTTTATTTTAAAAAACTATAATAAGATTAATCTCCAATTAAAATTAAAATAAAAAATTTTAAGAACCCAAAATAATTATAAAAAAGATCCCATTATTTAATAAGCTTAAATGATTTTTCTAAAACCTAATAACCTTTATATATGACATATAATAACTCCAAAAATTATGTAATTTATTTATGTGGAATTTAGGGTCTAATTAACTAACTTCTAATTTTAATTTAGTATAATATGGATATTATTTGAATCATAATGACTATTTAAAGTCTATAATTGGGTATTTTAATTCATTTAAAAATATTAAAAATTATAAAAAGGAATAAATAATTTTAGTGATTTATTAAACCTTCCCTTGACTTGTCTTAACTAGTCTTAAGAGATTTGGAGTTTTGACTTAAGCAATATTACTTAATCCTAAACCATAAACGATTTGAACCAAGATTATCCCACCAAATCCTTTGGGACAATGTTATTTGATGCCCCAACTTGAGGTGATAATCCTACATCATTAAACTCTAAGACTTTATAATGGTATGACTCCTAAAATAAATTGTATCCTTCTCTGTGGTCTTAAACTAAAATCTACAATCTATATAGGAATAGGGTTTAAGAATCATGATCGGGTTATCCTCTCTTATTTAGTACCTTTCAGCATGATATAAATCCTAGATAAAAATTCTAAGACTTGACAATGTGGCTTCCCTATTTTTTGCTTTCCCTTATATATTTTTAGACTTCGTTTATGACAGCTTTCTTTATGCTTCTTAAAACAGCTTTCAAGTACAAAAATTTTATTTTTACTAAAAAGCTGCTTTAAGAATCAGAAAGAAAGTTAGCCTTAGTCTAAAAAAAAAAAACTTTGTAGACATATGAGATAATCTCTAAGTTTGTGGAGGCCTTTTTGTGAACCAGATGGGTTCCAATATAAAGACTCTACATGTTATCCATATTATTCTATAAACTTGGCATTTAAAGCAGTGACGAGTCAAGTTTGTAATGGCTCAGCCTTTACGCACTGGCCGCGCACGAGTCGGCTTCCACTTAGGCGCCACTCACTCGCACGCCGCCACGACCCACCGCTCTCGAGATAACTAATTCCCGCGAGCCCATCCTTAATGGCATTTCTTGGCTCTCGCCATCTCTCCTTCTCGTTTGCCGGATTTTCTGTCCTCCACCGCCGCCTTCCCTTCCCCTCCACCGCTCGCCGGAAAATCCTTCGCTGCTTACGGATCTTCTCCATGGAGGAATCGAGCAAAGCGGCTAGGAGATACACCAACCGCCTTGCCTCCGAGCACAGCCCTTACCTTCTTCAACATGCACACAATCCGGTAGATAAGTAGCTTCTTATCCACGCCGAAGCACTTCTAGATTTTTTTTTTGGGACCATCCTTCGAACATGCTGTTGACAAACTGATTGCGCTTTGAAGTCTATTTGCAGAAAGGAAGTGAAGTTGAGTAAAGTTTGGTTAGGGGATGAGCACATTGATCTTAATTTATGGACCATTTGGTTAAGTATTATTTGACATGCATTGTAATCTTTTGGAGAATATCCATCATCATGGTCATCTTCACCAGAAGCTTTAGTGCAACTATTTGGGGTCTCGTTTTGAAATTATTGCTCTCCATTTGTTCCTATTGAGTTTCAATTGAGTGTTGCATGAGATATTAACCCTATTTTTCACATCTATTTTTGCAAAACTTCTATCAATGTCGCCTTCTGTCTACACCTTTTTCTTCATAATCTTTTGATGCTAATATATTGTTTGGTGAGGCTGCTTGTATGTGTTTGTTGAGGGTCATCCAAGCTCCATCCTATCTTAGGCGTTGCAGTAAAGTGTAGTGCTTTGTATGAGAGAGTTATGAGAGAGTTCAACCTATTTATGGTCAATATTGTGTTTGGTTTAGCTTGTTTTCTCTTTATGTTGTATATTGAACATAGTACCTTTGGTGTTTCTAGATATCACTTGTTTGAATCATGTCAAGTTTGTGGTAAGTTGAAGGAACGCAAAATAGTAGAGCATAATCTGAATATGGTAATGTAGCATAGAAGTTAACATACTTCATGCGCATGGTAATGCCATAAGGGTCCCAATCTTCTTATAATAAGAAAGAACCATAGCATGCTTTAAATCAGATTTTGTGTCGTGTTTACTTGCATGAAATGGAGAAAGTGTCATTAGAATCTAGAAGATAAGTTGTTTCTGTTGCTTTTATGCAGGATAATGTAACAGAAAAAAGAACTCAGATGATGTGCACCCGTAGATAATAGAGCTGGGGAAGCACCATTAAGGATGGAATGAGGGATGGAAAAATAATAAAAGCCCAAAGTAGTCCCTTGACTAATCATATGTAGCAATTTTAGTCACAAAGTATCACATTTCTCCAATTTTGTCTATTGACTATACAAAATTGTTCACAAATAATTCCTCAAGGACTAAATTGGGATCAATTTTGTATGTTCAAAGATTAAATTGAGATCAATTTTTTATCCAAATTTTCATTAATTTCTACCCGAGGGATCATTTGAGATTAATTTTTTATAATTGAGGGATAAAATTAGAGAAATGTGATACTCTATAATTATATTGGCCATGTACAAATAGTCGGGGCACTATTTTGGGTTTTTACCTATTGGAAAACATATGGAGAGGCCAAAACTAACCATGTTGAGTTTGCTTAAGAAAGAAATTGTTTAAAACTAGTAACTGTGTAGCCCTTAGTAGGAGTAGCTGGCAAGAAAGGTTCCTAATTACTTGACATATGAAACTAGGTTAACTAATGCTCATGAGTATGAGTGTTCTTCTATTTTTTTTTATTGCCGCTTTACCGAATTTAAACTGCGCCAAACTTTGTCTTTTCTTGTTGGTTTCATCCAGCATTTTTGCAAGTTTTCTGGTGATTGTTCTTTGTGTTAGCACTTCACCATGTTGTGTAGCATAAATCAAGGAATTACTTCAAAATACTGATTTTTTCCTTTGAGTTTGCTTCTCCCTTATTGTTGCACATTAACTTGCCTGCGTGTTTAGACACTGTTGAGTCAGTGAAGGTTTTTATTGGTTATTCTGACATATTTTACTGTTCTTTTGATGGAAATAGAGAATTTGTGCTGTTGTGTTCATGTGAACGTATATCCCATGGTTACTAACATCTTATAGTATTTTACTCTATGAAGGTTGACTGGTACCCATGGGGGGATGAAGCTTTTGAGAAAGCTCGCAGAAGAGCTGTTCCTATTTTTCTATCTAGTAAGCATTCTTTAACATTTCTAGTAAACTTTGTAATTCATACTTATGCTTACTATGTCAATTCCCCTTTTTGTAATTTGATGTTTTTTTGGGTTTTCCTACTTGCAAAATGAATGGCAAATGTTTATGAAGTTGGGTATAGCACATGCCACTGGTGAGTTCTCTAACTTCGTCGTTTCTTTCATGATTGTACATGTATCAATCCATCTTATAATAATATATTTGTTTTGTAACCAAGCATTGGAATTTCATAGCAAACTGATGGTTTTGATAATCATGTGCTGATGGTTTGCTGACACTTTTTTCTGCATTTAAGTACATATACTTGGTTATATTCATGCTGCATCATTTATTCTTTTTATATTTAGATTCAAAATTTGCACAGATTCATAAATCTTTTTTTTTTTTTTTAATTTTAGTTTCTTATTCATCCTAAATGTCACTTTGACTTCCACAGTGATTAAATAACGCTTCACTTGGTGAGATATTGATTTTCCCCACACATAATGTGGTTATAATCAGGTGTCATGTTATGGAAGTAGAGTCATTTGAGAATGACGAAATTGCAAGAATGCTAAATGAGTGGTTTGTTAGCATCAAGGTAAATTTTGTTGTTATCCTTATTCCACAATCATACTTTCTTTGGTCCTCTTTAGCTAGATTTAGAAATCACCTTTATTTTAATTTCATAATCACCTACTGGAAGCTATCAATTACTATTACTATCTGATTTCAAATTTAACAGGTGGATCGCGAGGAGCGGCCAGATGTTGATAAGGTAAATTAGTAAAGCTACTGTTATGATGATTATTGTGCTTATGCCTAATTTACCGTCAAAAAAATCAAAAGGGATTAAAATTTTACTTGATTTTTCATATTCTAATACTCAGAATGATTTTTTTTATGTTATATAATGTTGATTATGTTAGAAAGTAGTACTAATTTGTTATTGGGATAATCTGTTGCAGAATATTTGTCTCCCTAAAAACATGAAGGATATAAGTTTTTGAATGTTTTCCTTGTTAGAAAAGGTCTCTTCGTTGCCTAAGAACATGAGGGATATTGTTGATTATGTAAAAGGGCGGGAACAGATGGTAGGACGAATGTTTAAAATTTTACTCACTAAGATTACTAATAACAATCTATTTCTAACACACTTAAAGTGCCACTATTTCATAAAAAATATAACCATTGAAAATAAATACCTTTGTTACAACCCAACCTGAGTGCTTAGAATATCAAGTTGGGAGCAACAATCGAATGATAGTTTATTTCTTTTCGGCAATAACTAAATAATCAAATTAATAGTATTCAAATCTTAGAAAAATTCAATAATAAATTAATTATCAATTTGAACAAATATAACATAATTCTTACCTATTTTTATTTGAACCTCTTCATTTGTACATGAAGCCTTCTAGATTAGTCATTTACACTATTGGAGATTTACTTGAAATTTTTAATTAACTAGGTTGAGTTTTCATCATCAAACTCGGTAGTAGATTACAATTTTATAATATAGCAATAATAAAGAAATATGCTTATGAGTAATCATGATTTATCTGTAACATTTCATATTAAAAATAAGCATAAGTATTGATAATCATCATTGTAGGTGAATATTCTTTAATATTTCGATTTCCAAATTTTAACTTTGAGTCATTTATTTTAAGAGTGCCGTATAAAATTCGTACAAATAAAGATACAATTATTTTTATTTCCATTTATAACCTTTTTCAATTTTTTTTGTGCATGTATTTTGCCTGTGCATGTGTAAGTTGATGTTATGTGGGAAAAAAAGCTATTGATATAAGAATTTTGTAAAAGATGTGCTTGGAGTATCAAAGAGAAAAATTACTAATAATAAAAATAGTTGGTGGTGGAATCAAAATGTGCAAAAAAAGATAAAAAATTAGAAAATTTGATATAAAAATTGATTTAGCTGTAAAATTTTTTGAAAATTAGATGATTTGTTATACAAATTGGTTTAGGTGTAAAAAAGTTTGATAATTGGAAAAGATATAAAGAGGTCCGTAAGGAATCTAAGAAAGCAATATGCAATACAAATATTTTAGTTTTTAATAATTTATATAATATATTAGATACTAAGAAGAGTGAAAGATATATGTATAAGTTAGTTAAACAAAGATATAGGAATAGTAAGGATTTAGTTATAGTGAAGTGTATTAAGGATGAAAATAAAAAAATACTTTTATTAGAAGAGTATATTCAACAAAGGTGGATGAGATATTTTGTAAAACTTTTCAATGAAGATTGTGAGAGTGCGATTGACTTTAGTAATCTTAGCACCCTAAATGAACATAAATATTTTTGTTTTTATGGGCGTATTAGTAAAATCGAAGTTAAAGAGGCTTTAAATAAAGTGAAGTGTGGAAAAACTGTTGGACCTGATGATATTTCGATAGAGGTGTGGAAATGTTTGGGAGATGAAAGAATTTCTTTGCTTGCTAAACTTTTAATATTATTTTGAAGACTAAAAAGATGTCAGATGAGTGGAGAATGAGTGTGTTGATTCCTATTTTTAAGAATAAAGGTGATGCAAAAGATTGTGCTAATTATAGAGGAATTAAGTTAATGTGTCATACTTTAAAACTATGGGAGAGAGAGTTATGGAGCATAGGTTGTGGCGTGATACTAATGTTTCTCAAAATCAATTTGGATTCATGCTAGGTAGGTCTACTATGGAAGCTATACATTTATTGAGGTTTGATGGAGAAGTATAGAGAGAATAAGGAGGATATACATATGATTTTTATTGATTTAGAGAAGGCATATGATAAAGTTCCATGAGTAGTGCTATAGATGTTAAACCGATATATGGAGTGTAATTTTAGTAGCAATAGACCTAGTGAGGGGATTGCGACTTTAGGCGATCAAGTCATTAATAAGAGTACACGTTTTAGATATATTGGATCTATTGTTCAGAGTGATGGTGAAATAGATGGGGGTATTATCAGCAGAATTCAAGTTGATTGGTTCAAGTGCAGGAATGCATCGGGCTTGTTGTGCGATAGAAAAGTCCCCCTCAAACTTAAGGGAATATTCTATAAGATGGTGGGGAGACCTGCAATGCTTTATGGTGTCGAATGTTGGCCATTAAAAGAGAAGCATAATACTAAGTTAAGTGTTGCAGAGATGAGGATGCTTAGGTGGATGAGTGGCTTTACCCTTAGAGATCGGATACGAAATGAGCATATACATGAAAAGGCTGGAGTAGCTCCAGTGGAAGATAAGATTAGAGAGAGTCGCCTTAGATGGTTTGATCACATTAAACGGAGGCCTTCCAATGACCCGGTTAGGAAAGTTGAGGTATTAGATTTGCCTTATGTTAAGAAAGGTAGAGGTAGACCTAAAAAGACTTTGTTAGAAAATATTAGAAATGATCTTTCTTTATTATATTTAAATGAGAATTTAACTTTTAACCGGACACAATGGCGAAAAAGGATTCATGTAGCCGACCCCACGTAGTAGGACAAAGGCTTGATGTTGTTGTTGTTGTACATCTCTTATACTTAATTACACTTGAATGGTGATCCTTTTTAAAAAATTTCCATTTTTCTTTTTAATTCCAATAACCATAAATTTAAATTTAGTTGCGTAATGTAGTTCTATATTTAATAATTAATAGGTTAAAATTCTTGAATAAATAAAACTAATTTTCAAGAGATTATAATTGCTAAAAGTTGTCATTTAAATAAACCTCATATTTAAAATTATTTCAAATTAATTCAAAATATTAGAAATTATTATAATATAAATTGTCACCTATATATATAGATAAAAAGCAAAATGTCGTAGTTTCTTAATTATATTTCAGAATAATTTAACTTGCAAATTTCTTAAATAAATTTATAGGCTTAATATTTTAAATAATGTCTTCTTCCTACATATAAAAATCGAGAACCTTTTTGTATGAATAACCAACTTGCTTGAATTATTTGGAATTTCCTGCACTGCAATGATGGCTGAAATCATATCAGTAAATGACTTCTCATTAAAGGTTTTGGAGTAAACTCTAGAGTTGCAGGACCCATGCCCTGAGAACCAAACCCCTGCCAATCGTTTGAGCGTATTAAGAACAATAAAGATCATGCAAGCTCTACTTCGACCCTTAATTTTGTTCAAGAGTCAAGCATTTGTTTGATTTCACCTCTGAGATATTGTGCTATTTTTTCTTAGTTATATGTCAATTGAATTTGATGTTTTTGAAGTATTACAAATATCATTACTGATATGCAACATCAACATAGTAGTTAAGTTAAGATGATTTTAAGGGATTGATTAAATAATCTGTGTTATTATATAAGCTTGATGCTAACAGCATTGCCCCCTGTTCCGACAATAGTGTCATCATGTTGAAACTCTTTTGCTACTTATCAAGCATAGAACTGGATACTTTGCATCAAAACGGGATTCCTTTGCATTGCTTGATTAGTTGTACTAATTCCCACCAATCTGTCTATCCAGAACCTTTATTGTCCATGATTGTGTCTTGCAATTGTGTTTCTTGGTGTCTAGAATAAAAATCATGTAGAAGTTGCAACTGATACAAAATTTCAGCTTGAAGTTTTGCATGTGCTTATTCCTATTATTTTGGACGATATTACCGTCATTTTAATATAAACGTTGATTTTGCGTTTTTATATAATTTGGAAATTGTTATTCTCGCTCTGTAAAAGCTTTTTATATAAGAATGAAAATTCTATTTGTAAATGGACAATGCCATTCTGTAAGAGCAAGCAACATAGTTGCCTTACGTCAGAACACATGTAACTTTAGCTCTATTGTAGATTCAAATGTCTGATATTCTGTTAAGTGTAGTAACTACTATGAGAATCATGCTTGTAGAGCTCTAATATTTAGTGGATTTATGCTACCAGGTGTATATGACATATGTTCAAGCACTCTATGGTGGTGGCGGTTGGCCATTGAGTGTCTTTCTTTCCCCAGATCTGAAGCCCTTGATGGGCGGCACCTACTTTCCCCCTGATGACAATTATGGGCGACCTGGATTCAAAACAGTTCTTAGGTGAGAATTAAATCTGTCTTCTTAAGAGTTGGCTGGATTACCAAGTATCTTCCTTGCCACTTTGTTTTAGGAAGGTGAAGGAAGCATGGGAAAGTAAAAGAGAGGTACTAGAGCAGGGTGGAACACTTGCAATTGAGCAACTATCTAATGCCTTGTCTGCTGCTGCTAGTTCAAAAAGACTCGCGGATCAAATTTCTCAAGATGTTGTAAAACTATGTTCTGAACAGGTTTCAAAAATCTTAGTCTGATTTTTAATAACTGATTTTTAAACCATGCGCAGAAAATTTTTGCTTTAGCAGAATATTTTATTTTTATTTTTACGAAGTTTAAGAAGCCATCTGACATTACTTGCAACTATGTTTTGGTTTGCTATGAGGTTGTGAACTGGTTTGCACCCTATATCTAATTACTTCAAAGAGACCAATGGTATTTTTTTTGAGATAGAAATCTCTTTCTCATTATAAGCAAATTCAATTTCAATAAAGTATCTCGGGTGCTCTAAATCTTTTTTTGCCAGATAATATTATAAGTTGTGCCTTACTTTAATTATGCCTTCTTTATCACTCTAATAAGTAATATATCATCTACATAAATAGCTAGCTTAATTGAGCTTATTGTTGTATGTTTGACAAAGATTAATTGATCAACAATACTTCTTCAAAGGCTAATTTTTGCAATATAGAATTTGTCAAATCAAGCCCTTGGACTTTGCTTGAGCCCATAAATGGCAGTCTTCCTTCCCAGGCATATGCGTTTCAACCCCCTAAGTAATACGCCCAGGAGGTTGCTCCATATAAACTGCCTAATTTATATCACCATAAAGGAGGGTATATTAACATTCATTTGCAGCATGGTCCAACCTTGATTGATGGACATAGTAACCAAAATTTTGATAGAGTTGAGTCTGTCGGCTAAAGAGAAAGGATCAAAGTAATCTGACTTGAGGAAAGACAACAATTTGAGCTTTATACCAATCAATGGAACCATTAGGACCAAACTTGATAGTCAAATCCATCAACAAATGATTAGCCTAACCTCAAAGGGAAGGTAACAAACTCCATATTTGTCGACAATGAGGAGCATCCATAAAAAAATCCATAGCTTATTTCTATAGAGGATGTTCAACGCTTTTAGATATTTCTTATGAATAGAGATAGCAGACAAAGACATGGCAAAACTATGATAGCAAGGGACAAATGGTAAAATATCAGAAAGAGTGAATATGGTGATAAGTAATTTTTACCTTTTACCTTATTGTAGCGCAGTACTAAGGTGTAGATCTGAAATCATATTCTCAAAGGATTCCTCAGTAGAAGTAGATGGGATGATATCATGTGTTGCAGGCGAGCGATGTCCTAGTCTTTTGGTGTACACCTGTAGAGGAGTGCTGTAGAACGAAAGCAATAGGAAGAAGATGAAAATTGACGATGATTCAAAAGGGATGGTTGGAAAAAAAATGCTTTTTTTCATGAAAAGTGACATCATCTGAGTGTACATATTTGGTAAGTGACTAGTATCATCTAAATCTTTTTGAGTTTGAAAGCACGCTTGGAATATATAACAACTGGCATGGGGAGAGAATTTATCATGTGGGCGAAAAATATGAACAAAGCAAAGACAATCAACACCCATTTAGTAATAGAAGAAATAGCGTGCTTGCAAGGCATCTTGGGCATAGTGTTAGTGGGGTTTGTAGTTTTACTGGCCTGCGAGCAAACAAAGCAGCAACGCACGATGTGTAACAGCAAGATACAAGTATGTGATAACAAGTGAGCATAGCATTGAACGCAAACAACACACCCATGCGGCGAGCAAGTGCATGGAGTGTGGCTTGCTTGTGGTGAGAGTGCAAGCAGGGGCTATAGAAGGCTTGCCACACAAAGGTGTGGCAAACAACACATGCGGCATGCTCAAGGAAAATGGGAAATGAAATTGGACTTTGCCAGCATGCGAAAAGGCACCACTCCCCATGTGGGCTATCATATTCATTGAATAATATTATCTATTTATAGGCGTACATGATGAAATAGAATAGAAAGCAAGGGAGGAAACAAATGCATAGTTTTCCCAAATTATATATTCTCCTATAAAGATTTCCTAACGGACATCACATATAATAATAAGCATGCTTTAATGTAAAATTAATCAGATAAAATCGTGTTCTTGTTGTATTTATACTTCAACAATGGTTGTGAACATTTCTAACTAAATCCAACATGGCACAGGTCCACTCAGTTGGATATAAAAGCTTGGATTTTATCTGAGATCTAAATTTATTTTTAATCAGATGATTGTCTACAACAAAAAGCATTCTTCTTGATTCAGTAAACGTCTAGTCTTCTAGCATCTATGTAACCCTCATGAGTTTACTTTACCTTCTTGTGGAACACTTACAACAAAACCTTACCAATCTGCAAGCGTTTGAATATAAGTTGTTAAATGCATTTCTTTATTTAGCTTGTTTGGTTAGGTTATTCTAGTCCGTTTCTCATCGGCTTCTATCGACAAATTGTTTTTTTTTTTTTTGGCTTCCTTTCATAATCTAAATATAATCATGAAACAAATTTGGTTTTCATGTTAACGTTCATCCAGCATAACTACGTATATAAGTGTAGACATCTCAAGTGATCGTTAGAAAGCCTTATCCTGAAAGAAGGTAGAAAATCCAATTGCAGCTACGTGCAACGTTTTTTTAAAGCATATGTAAGATGTTCAATTTGTAAATGATAACTCAACTGCCAAAAGTTCTCATTTCTGACCACGTTAAAAACTATTGTTGTTGCTTCTTCAGAGCATTCTATTAAGGTTGAACCGCATATTTACAATACTGCCTAGGTCAAGTTTCAAAGACAATGCAGATGAAATTTTTCATGAGAAAACCTTATGATTATGGGGGCGTGGGGTATGGTAATGATAGGAAACAATTGTAGATCTCAAGTATTTTCTATCAATCTTCGGAAAACAGCGAGAATTCTTCACAAAAATCCGCACAAAATCACAAAAACAGTAGATAAATTGTATTATTTGATGAAAGGAACATGGAAAATAGCAAGATACACTTGATCCTCAATTCGAGAGGAGGATCGATCTCTCCCAAATCTCTAGACGCAGCTAGAGCCCAAAGAAAACCTAAATCTAAGATATCTCAAATTTCAGCCAACTTCAAGATGCCTTAAACCTAAGAAAACAAACTATTTAATGCATACAAATCAAAAGGAATTCCCTAAACAATCCCTACATTCAAATTTCCCTCTTAATTCCCACAAAATTCTTTCCTATTTGGCTCCCGCACGACGTGCAGCTCGCGTGGCATCTCAGCGGGCGGAAAAATTCCGCCATGTTCGCGTTTGGGCCGGTCCCGCATGGACCGGCTGGACCGGTCTAACAGGTAAGTGTTGAGACTTGGAGATCAGGTGTTGAGGGTAAACAAAGAGGCTTGTCAAAAATGCCAAGGTGCTGCTAGCGCAATGCAATCTAATTGCTGATATTTTTTGAACATTAGCAAGCATCTCTTAAGCTAATTTTCTGATCTTATCTTTGTCCGTCATTTTCGTCATGCAGCTAGCATTTATGAAGGAAAATAGATGTATTAGATTTGACTTGTGTTAAGAAAGTTAGAGGTAGATCTAAAAAAACTTGACTAGAAAATATTAGAAATGACTTTTCTTCTTAGATTTAAATGAGAATTTAACTTTTAGCAATGCACAATGGAGAAAAAGGATTCATGTATCCGACCCCACGTTGTGTGATAAAGGCTTGATGTTGTTGTTGTTGTAGCTGGCATTTATTATGGACTTATCCAACTACCAATATCTCGATTATGCAAGCATTATACTTGTGTGATGATCAAGCCTTAGGGAAATCATTTGCTTGTGGCATTTCCAAAACATTAGATAATCAATGTCATAATCATTATTCTTATTCATAACTATTTGGGCCAAGCTCTTTCACCATTCTTTACTTTTTTTCCTTTTGAAATATTCATCATGACTAGCCTTATGCTAACCCTTTTGGGGCTAGTTTTGTAAATTCTTCTTTGCCATTCACTCCTGTGTTGCATATGATGCTATTTATACAACTATTTTTGCCAAAAATAGTGTGAAGGTTAACATTTCCAAAGACCTATTTGCAAAAACAAAATAGTGTCACTGTCAATAAACCTTTTAGCAACTAAATTTAATATAGTTATGCTGTATTATCAGTTGTCTTTTTAAGCCTTAAAAATTTGTTGTATACAGCCTTCATTGGCATGAAGAGGCATTTTGATGGGGACATCATAGCATGGAATATTTGTCAGAGGCGTGGTCGTCGATCTACGGCCACGATCGAGTCTATGTATTTTTGAGTCCTTTCATGTATTTGTTTTCTTTTATTATGTTATGTAGTTTTTATTATATGTGTATTTGTTTTCCCGTTTTACCCGTTTCTTAAGGGAGGCCGTATGTAAGCACTAGGGGCATTGTCGTCCTTTTATTTCTGTTACGCCAGTTCTGTCTGAACCGGCCCAGCAAGCCCGCTGGCCGGTCCAGCGGGTGTATAAGAGGCGGACAGTCCGCCTCTTCCTTCTGTGTGGCCGCATGAGTGAATGGGTCCCACTCATTATTTGATTTTCAAATTAAGAGAGAGAGAGGCGGCTTATGCTTTGGGAGGGAAATTAGATTAGGAAAGCTTTTGTATTAAAGTGCATGAGGGGATTAGGGAGATGTTATGTTTTGATGATTGGGAAATTAGGATTCTTGGTGCTTGGGATCTAGACTCTCTTGTCTAGAGATTTTGGGAGAGACGATCCTCCTCTTGAATTGAGGATTTCTTGTATCTTTCTTTGTTTTCTTGCATCTACTAGTGGAAACCTTATTTCTTTTTCTTATTTTTCACTGTTTGGGTGCATTTCCTGCTGTGAAGTTGCTGTTAAACTGCTGTAACAGCAGTTTTTCTTACTGTTTTGGGCTAATTTTGACTAGGTTTGCTTGCGAACTCAAGTATTTCCTATCAAATTGGTATCAGAGCACATATTGGGACCGATCGTGGGCTGAATTTTACATATTTCAGCGGCTGAAATTTGTACCGGCAAGGAGTTTGCTGAAATTGTTTTTCTTAGATCTAGAAAATCTTCTTAAAATTTCGGTTTCTTTGGGATGGCGGTTAAGAAAGTTGATGCGTTGGAAGAAAGGCTTGAAGGAGAGATGAATCAAATCAAGGAGACCGTGGAAGAAAGAATCTCTTTCATGGAAGGGCAAGTGACCGATTTACGGGATAAAGAATTTCTTCCATGGAAGGGCAAGTGGCCGATCTACGGGATATGATGAAGAAGAGGTTGGAATTTCAAACTCAATTAGCGGTGTCCGATGCAAAAGGGCCTGAAGCGAAAAACACCAACTCTGAAATTCATCGGGAGGAAGAGGAAGTGGAAATCGTGGAAGGGAGAAGGGGAAGGCCTCATCTGGAGCCTTTGCAGAGGGAGGAAAGAGGAGGAAGATATGGGGAAAGGCAAGGCTATGGAGGTATGGAGCCAAGAGGTGCTGGTTGGGAGCACCGGGAGGGTTATTATGGACCCTGGGGGCTGTTTTTGAAGATCGGAGAAGGGATTTCTAAGGTGGAATGGGGCAAGGTAGAGCAAGGGAAGATCGGGAGACGTGGGGGGGCCCAGGCACATGGGAGAGGGGAAATTATGGAGGATTAAGGGGAAATGGCGGAGATCAGAAGGTGAGGAAATTAAAAATGCCCATTTTTGAAGGGGAGGATGTCTATGGGTGGATTTACAAGGTGGAGAGTTACTTTGCTGTTAACGGCTTAACGGAGGAGGAGAAATTATCGGCAGCAGGCTTATGTCTGGAAGGGAAGGCACTCTCTTGGTACCAGTGGAGAGATCAGAGGAGACCCATCCGGAGCTGGGAAGAATTCAAGGACAGTTTGATAGAGCATTTCCAAACCGACCGAGGAGGAGACTTCTATGAGCAGTTCTTTGCCCTAGTGCAGGAGGAGTCTGTGGCGGACTACCGAGAGGGATTTGAGATCTGGCCAGCAGGGTAGAGTGCTTGTCTTATACTGTGCTGGAGGGGAACTTCATGAAGGGGTTAAAGGCAGAGATTAGAGCAGCAGTGAAGGTCCTGATGCCCAGGGATCTGGGGGAGACCATGAAGCTTGCACAATTGGTCGAAAATCAAAAGAATCTGGAGAAGGGAGCTAGGATTATCAGCTCAGGAGGTACTTACAGGTGGATGACTACCCACCTAGCCTCAAAGGGAGCGTCCACAGGAGGGATGAAAGAAGTCCCGAAAGAAAAAGCAACATGAGGAGGAAATGGGGGGCAATTCAAGAAGTTTACTGAGAAGGAAATGCAAGAGAAGAGAACAAAAGGGTTGTGTTTCCGATGTGACGAAAAATATATGCCAGGGCATAAGTGCAAGGATCAAACTCTTCAAGTTCTCCTCGTTTGTGAAGACGAGGAAGACGAAGAGGGAGGAGGGAGCGGTTCTGAGGTGGAGGAAAAACTGCATCTGAATGTGGCAGAAGTCTCTCTTAACTCCATAGTGGGACTCACTCCTCAGGCGATTTGTTTTGGTGTTCTTTGATGACATCCTAGTGTAGGACAAAGGACGAGCATTGGGGGCATTTGAAGCAGGTGTCAAAGATTCTCCAGGAGCACCAGTTGATGGCTAACCTGAAGAAGTGCTGCTTCGCACAAGCCAGTGTGGAGTACTTGGGGCACGTGGTATCTAAAGAGGGGGTAGCCGCAGATCAGTCCAAGATTGAAGCCATGTTAACGTAGCCACTGCCTAAAAATCTGAAAGAATTGAGGGGATTCCTAGGACTGACAGGATACTATCGAATGTTTGTGAAGGGATACAATACTATAGCATGGTCACTCACTGAGCAGTTGAGACGGATTTCTATGGGGGGAGGCCGCCACGGCAGCATTTGAGAAGTTAAAGAAAGCCATGACCACAATACAGGTCTTAGCTTTGTCGGATTTTACTCAGGTCTTCGTAGTAAAAATAGATGCATCGGGGTATGGTTTAGGAGCAGTGTTGATGCAAAATCATAGGCCCATTGCTTACTTCAGTCAGGTGCTGACGGCAAGAGCCCGATTGAAATCTGTCTATGAGAGGGAATTTATGGCAATTGTGTTGTCCATCTAAAACTGGCGCCCCTACTTACTCCGAAGACATTTCATAGTTAGGACCGACCAATGAAGATTGAAATACTTGCTGGAATAACGAATGGTAATAGAAGAGCATCAGAGGTGGCTATCTAAATTATTGGGGTATGATTTTGAGATTCAGTATAGGGCAGGGGTGGAGAACAAAGCGGTAGATGCCCCGTCCTGATGCATGGGGGAGCTGCAGACAGTGGTCGTATCAGTCCCAATAATGCTAGATTGGGAGGCCATCAGGGATGAGAGTGCTAGGGATGAAGAACTAGGCAGGATCAGGACTAACTTACTAAAGGGAGAGGGCAACCATCCATGATACATATTGGAGGGGGAGAGATTGTTGTACCAAGGGAGATTTGTGTTACCCAGAATATCAATTCACATTCCACAGTTGCTCCAGGAGTTCCATGGGACTGCAGTGGGAGGTCATTTAGGAGTGTTAAAGACCTACAGGAGACTGGCGGCAGAACATTACTGGAGAGGGATGCACAAGGATGTGGAAGAGATGATATCCAGATGCGAAGTCTGCCAAAGAAATAAGTACCTAGCTATGTCACCCGGGGGGTTACTGCGGCCCTTGGCTTTACCAGGACGAGTCTGGGAGGAGGTATCTATGGACTTCATTGATGGGCTGCCCCGTTCTGAGGGATTGATTGTGATATTGGTGGTAGTGGATAGATTGAGCAAATATGCTCATTTCATTCCTCTTCGACATTCTTACACCACGGTGACAGTGGCTTCAACTTTCATTAGAGAGGTGGTCAGACTGCATGGCGTACCAGAGGCGATCGTGTCAGATAGAGATAAGGTGTTCCTAAGTCATTTTTGGAGAGAATTGTTCATATTACAAGGGACAATTCTGAAGAGGAGCACCGCTTACCACCCACAAACATATGGCCAAACGGAGGTGGTCAATAGGAGCGTGGAGACCTACTTGAGTTGTTTTGTGTCGGAGACACCCAAGCTTTGGGCCAAGTGGCTACTTTGGGCAGAGTATTGGTACAACACCTCTTTTCACTCAGCTGCACAGATGACTCCATTCAAGGTGTTGTATGGAAGGGACCCCCCTCACTTGGTGCACTTTGGGAGTATCAGTAGTCCAGTTTCATCAGTGGAGGAGTACTTGGAGGAGAGGGATCGAGTGCTAGAGGAGTTGAAGAGGCATTTACTGAGAGCTCAGCAAATTATGAAGAAACAAACGGATGGGCATAGGAAGGACATCCAGTTTGAAGTGGGAGAGACTGTATTTTTGAAGCTCCGACCTTATAGACAGAAGACAGTCGCCAAAAGAAGAAATGAAAAGCTGGCTCCAAGGTATTTTGGGCCTCATGAAGTATTGGAGAAAATTGGAGCAGTAGCATATCGACTAAAGTTACCATCAGCGGCGACCATCCACCCGGTTTTTCATGTCTCACAGTTGAGAAGGGCCATTGGTGCTACATAGCCAACCCCGAGCTACCGGTGACACTTACTGAGGATCTAGAGGTGGTTCTGGAACCCTTAGAACTAATGGGGGTTCACGAGAAAGAAGATGGAACTTAGGAAGTGTTGATTCAGTGGAAAAACCTTCCTGACTACGAGGCCACATGGGAGCCATACGAGAGGACGAAACAGCAGTTTCCAGATTTTTCACCTTGAGGACAAGGTGAATCTTTGAGTGGGCGGTATTGTTACGCCGGTTCTGTCCGAACCGACCCAGCAAGCCCGCTGGCTGGTCCAGTGGGTGTATAAGAGGCGGTCACAGTCCGCCTCTTCCTTCTCTGTGGCCGCATGAGTGAATGGGTCCCACTCATTATTTGATTTTCAAATTAAGAGAGAGAGGCGGCTTATGCTTTGGGAGGGAAAGTAGATTAGGAAAGCTTTTGTATTAAAGTGCATGAGGGGATTAGGGAGATGTTATGTTTTGATTGATTGGGAAATTAGGGTTCTTGGTGCTTGGGCTCTAGACTCTCTTATCTAGAGATTTTGGGAGAGACGATCCTCCTCTCGAATTGAGGATCTCTTGTATCTTTCTTTGTTTTCTTGCATCTACTAGTGGAAACCTTGTTTCTTTTCCTTATTTTTCACTATTTGGGTGCATTTCCTGCTGCAAAGTTGCTGTTAAACTGCTGTAACAACAGTTTTTCTCACTGTTTTGGGCTAATTTTGACTAGGTTTGCTTGCGAACTCAAGTATTACCTTAGGGTTACTTGCGAACTCAAGTATTTTCTATCAATTTCTTGAGTCTTATGTACGAGACTATTTATAGCTCTCATGTTCTTCTTCTAAAGCTAATAAATGAATGAATGATTATTAAAAAAAAAAATTTTTGCTTGTTACTTTCTTGTGAGAGCTTGAGGACTAAGGTGAAGGATCCCTATGAGAGGGAGAATCGTGCATCACCCACCAACCTAGAAGAGTCGGGTTCGTGGTCTTAATTTTCTCTCTTTCCCTTTCTCCTCCCACCACCGCCGACCCTATCTTCCCCTTCCCCACCCATGGTCCAAGATCCACCCGAGACCTAGAACCGCCGGCTCCTCCCTCACCCCCCCTTCCCCTTGTCTGCAGACGCCACACCACCACCACGAACTTCCGGCCCCTCCCTCCCACCAAGCCCCCCCCCCCCCCCCCCCCCACCCACCCACTACATCTTCCATTTTCAAATTATTTCCTAAAGCCCCCACTTTCCTTATTTAAGTCAACTTATTTTTAGAAAGGATTGGAATTTGAAATAAATCAATTTTAGATTTCAAATCTTTCCTTCTTTCTTAATCCTATTTTAGGAAAGGTTCTTATTTAATTCAATCAATCAAATTATGATGGATTGATTAATTAAAGTCTTAATTCCAAATTTCAAATCTTTCCGTTTCTCTTAATCCTATTTTGGGAAAGGTTCTTATTTAATTTAATCAATCAAATCATGATGGATTGATTAATTAAAGCCTTAACTCCAAATATATTGCATCTAGATACTTGGCCCCCCCTCCCTCTCTTGGCCAAAATTCCCAAGGGCCCAACCACTTATTTCCCCTCCCAAAATTATCCCTATTTCTTTGGAATTAAATCCAATTTTAGCCTAGCCTTACCCGCCCCTCTTCCCCGCCCCCTAGGCTATTCAAATTCTTGCCAACTCAAAGGACTTTGATTTGGAAAGTAATTTCAGCCTTCCCTCTGCCACCTTCCTTGCCTTCTCCTACTTAAATTCTTGAAGAAAACCCCTTTCTCTCAAGAGAAATCAGCAAAGGCAGCAAAGAAGCATCTACGACAACACTTCAAGATTGATGCATGGCCGATCTGGATCTTGATTACGGTCTCGCCTACGACGAACAAGGGTTTGTTTGCATCCTTCACTTGACCTTTTTCGACGTCAACCCACGCATCGACAACACCGTCAAAGAGTACATAAAGCGCATTCTGGACACCCTTGTTGAGGCCATTGAAGAACAACTTGGCACCATTCAATGGAGGATTGCAACTCAACCATGCTAAGGGTTTACCCATCTCCCTTTTCTCATATTTTCATTGTCTAACTTGTTCTTGTGATTTGATAGATTCATGAAGATCTTGTTCACCGAATTCTGCCGAGCTTAGTAAACGTAGGGATTGAGTGCACTTTATTTACTTCTATTCTTATTGTTAGATTAGGGATGTTGTTAAAATTTACTTACTTAGCATGTTGTTGAATTTCTAAATTATTTTGAGTTTCCAAGTGTTTAACAAGTGGCTTGGCCTAAGCGCAGGCACCCTTCTTTCGTTTTATTTTGTCGTTTTAATTGCTAATGGTTTCATCTTTATTGTTCTAAACAAAGAATCGTGCAATATTCTTATTTCATCCCTTTAAAAGCATTTAGTCCTACATCACATTTTGAGGTCAAGCTGAAGTTAAAAAATTCATGTCATCCCTAGTCGTATGCTTTTTTAGTGCAAATATGCCATGTAATCTTTATCTACACCTTTATTGTCAATCTTCTCTGAATTTATGCTTTTTGGGCTACAATCATTAGGTAGCAAGTAGATATGATCCAAAATTTGGTGGCTTTGGCTCTGCGCCAAAGTTCCCTAGGCCTGTTGAGATATGCCTCATGCTTTATGAATCCATGAAACTACGTGAACAAGGGAGGGTAAGTGAAGGCAACAAAAACATGGAAATGGTTCTTCACACATTGCAATGCATGGCTAGAGGTGGAATTCATGATCACCTTGGAGGTGGATTTCACAGATACAGTGTAGATGAATGTTGGCATGGTGAGTTTCTGTGATAGTTCCAAAAGTTTTTTAAGTTACCTTTATTTTCTGACTTAAGCTTGGTTTTTCTTTCTGCAGAAAGCTTTTCACTGATCAAGTTTTCTATAAATTTAGAGTGAAATAAATTTTTAGGACTTTTGACTAATCAAGAACAACCTTATAATATTTATAGGATACTTGGTATCCTTGCTAGTTTAATTTATATGATATACTTGCCAAAGAAAACGAGATGCAAATTTAAAATTTACATAGAAAAGAATATTCCAATTAATTGTGACAACCATTCATTCATTTCCTTCTGGAGAACTATCCCCATGTAATGAATACTTTCATTTTCTTCCTAATCAACTTGATGCCACATTTGATCGCACTCCGTCTTTCCTTATTTTTTTCATCCTTCCTCAGGTTGGAGAGTAGATATTAATCAATTCTAACTTGCTGATGAGGAAAATAAAACAGTCTTTAAGTAAGCATATATGCAACTTGCTATGGGGTAGAAATAAAAGGCATGCAAATAATTAATGCTTCAAAAATCTCCTTTATAAAGTCACGATTAACCTCAACATGTGTGGTTATGTTGTGTTGGACAGAAATTTGGGTTATACTTATCACAGTCTTGTTGGCACAATATAGTTTCATTAGAGAATTTATAATTATTGTATTTCAACCAAAATCCATTGTAACCCCAATTCACACATCACATGAGTCATGGCTCTATATTCAGTTTCAGCATTTATTTTGAGCTACTATATTCTATTTCTTACTCCTTTATGAGTTAAGGTTGCCCCATACATAGGTATAATAACCTGTTATGGACTTCTATTAGTATTAAAATTTGCCCAACCTGCATCAGTATAGGCTTCTTTTTTTTTTTCTTGAAATGTAGTCCCTTTCTAGGACAAACTTTAATAACTTAAAGATTTTATATATAACTTCAAGATATTACTTTTGGGGTGAGTGCATAAATTGGCTTATTACACTTAGAACAAAGGCTATGTCTAAACTTTTATGGGATAAATATATAAAGTTTTTGACGAGATTTTGGTATTGAGTGATATCAACAACTCTATCCTTATCTTCTCTAATAGTAATGTTTGGATCAACTGGATGTTGACCTCAATACTAGTGTTAGGGTCGAGTTGACTGTTCACGGTGAGTTTTGAAGGTGAAAGAGCACGACGTCGCACGAAACTCGCCCAACACAAGTTGAAAAAATCTAAATCGCCGAAATGGCCTTCGTTAAGAAAACAAATAACGTCGACATGTTCAGGGCAACTGAAATAGCCAATATCGACACCCATATTGGCAAGGTTGTCTATCAATAAAAAATTAAAATTTTGTGCCCGTGAATCGAGACAGCATTGACATGCATGAAAGATGACAATCTAATGGGCATGTCGAGGCACAATTAATTAAAACAACGTTCATATCAGTTTTATATTTATAATTAATTACAAATAATAATTGGAAAGAGAGAGATGAAATTTAAAAAAAAAAAACCTAAATCTAAATAATCTAAATCCTAAATCCCCTCCTCACTCAAACCCTCGTACCTAACTGGCCCCCTCACGATTCTCACTCATGCCCCTCGCTCTCTCCCTCTCGGTCCTTCTCAGGTGCGTGCTCAACCTCTATTGCCGGCGCCATCCTACAACCGCTAGCCACCCTAGGCTTCCCTCTTCCTTCTTCTTCTTCCTCCTCCTCCTCTCCTCCTCATTTCTTCCTCTCCCTTCTTTTTCTTCTTCTTCCTCCCCTCTATTTCTCTTATTCTCCCTCATCTCTTCTTCCTCAGTTCATCATCTTCATCTTTGACCCTAAACCTAATTCGAACCCTATTTTTTTCTCTCTACATCCCTCAAATCCCTGTACTTCATTCACAAAAGACCTTCATTACCACGTCCTACACCTCCTCCACCAAAATTCTATAAGGTGGTGGTGAGACCTACAATGTTTTATGGCACAGAATGTTGGCCAGTAAAAGAGAAACATAAAATCAAGTGTTGCAGAGATGAGGATGCTCAGGTGGATGAGTGGCTTCTTGGATGCAAAAAGAGTATATACGTGAAAAGATTGGAGTAGCTCTAATAGCAGATGGGATTAGAGAGTCGCCTTGGATGGTTTAGACATATAAAACATCGGCCTTCCGATTACCCGGTTAGGAAAATAGATGTATTAGATTTGACCTATGTTAAGAAAAGTAGGGGTAGACTTAAAAAGATTTGGTTAGAAAATATTATAAATGACATTTTTTTAATTATATTTAAATGAGAATTTCACTCTTAACTGGACAATGGAGAAAAATGATTCATGTAGACTATCCAATGTAGTGGGATAAAAGCTTGATGTTGTTGTTATAATATTCTTATCAGATAAAGATGGCTTTTTCGTAAAGTATAATAAATATTTTAACACAGAATTTGGTGAAACATTAAATGTTGCCAGATCTGTTGGCATATTTTATGTTACGGGAAATCTGATTCGCCTGGATTAACACTTATATATTATTTCAAGAACGTGGGTTCTGTGAAACAGCCAACACTAATGGTTTTGGCGTAGGCATGAGGAGTTCAGGGGTTTTTACCAACTTGAGATTGAATGTTAAAATGATGATTATTTTGTTCTCATTTCTCAGAAAATACTGTTCATGTTATTGTTCTTCCCTTTTGAGTCAAAGCAAAAGAGACTGTTCTGAAAAAAAATTGATTATATTAAACTGTACGCTGTTACTCTCTAATGCCAAGCTTTAGCTCAAGAAGCGTTTGGTAACACTGGAGTGCTAGCATCATTAGTTACCTCTCTGGTGGTTGGAACTATTAGTAAAAGAAAATTCCTAGATTAACTCTTTATGGGAGAAAGCTGAACATGTTTTATTTAATCATCTGAATCAGAAGGGAGGGAGGCAGTTGTTCGAAAAATAAAAGGTAAGCGTTAGTTAATTAAGATGTGTGCGGTGACTCTTAACATGTCCAGCTTTAGCTTTAGTCATCTAGGCATGCTTGGTTAAACTAAAATGCTTGTATCATTTGTCACCAATTTGTATCTAAGAATTCAGTAAATGAGTTCTAAGTTTGGAAATGGTAATCCTATAATATGGAGAAGTTGGACTAATTACTCCATTTTATACTAAATTACAGCCCCTATATCTTTTAGGATTCTTAAAATAGGAACTCATAATCTACAGTACATTGAATGTTTTGAAGGACCCGCAAGATTATTTAATCAAATTGCTCCCAACCAATCGTGAAGTTGTTCCAGAAGAAAATATATGCGTTATTTATGTGGTGGTAGAGGCAAGCCATGGATCAATAAAACATTTTGAAGCAAAGTCAAGTCAGCGTACATGGTTTTGAGTAACAGAACTCTCACCAGAAACTAACTATGCGGCATCTTATGCAATAAGCACTGGCCAAAACACAATTGGCAATTTTGTTATGTCCTGACTTTCACGTGATAAACACTATGTTAGCTATTATTCCTGCTGGAGGAAAAAACTTCTTTTAGAGATGCTTTTCCTTAAACCTAGACGACTTCAAGTCAGAGCACCATTTGTACATGGGACTACAATCTTTTAGAAAAGCATCTTTTGTTTTCATACCTGAGAAATTTTATTATATTTAATGACAAATGTTATATTGCGATTTAATCTTGTCTTTACATGCTTTTAATGTTTTTTATTTTTTTGTTTTTTGAAAGATTTTACGTTCACCTGCAGTCCCACATTTTGAGAAGATGCTGTATGATCAAGGGCAGCTTGTTAATGTCTTCCTGGACACTTTTAGGGTTACAAAGGATGCCTTTTACTCTTCTATAGCTCGTGATATTCTTGATTATCTCAGGAGAGACATGATTGGGGAAGATGGTGAGATTTTTTCAGCTGAGGATGCTGACAGTAGTGAGACTGATGGTTCTGCTAAAAAGAAAGAAGGGGCCTTCTATGTATGGACAAGTAAAGAGGTAAGATCAAGTAATAACAATTCAACCTGGCATTACTGCTATCAGGCACTTTCTCATTGTTGACCTCTGAATAATACCCAAAGGAACCAAAAACAACGACAAAAAATACCTTATACACGGCGGATCCACAAAATCTGTTGAAGCCATCCACGAATCTCGCTGAATTCGGCGCCGTGTGCGTCTCTTCTCCACGAATCTTGCCCAAATCCTGCGATAGTTCCTCGATCTCGCTCCCTTGCACGTCGTTAAATACCGATTCAAAACGAGGCATTCGTTCGCTACTTCCTCCATTCACTCCATCCCCGACCGAACTCCCTTCCACGTGCTCAAGCTCCCATCGACCTCTTCTCCATCCAGTTCGACCGACCTCACACTCCATCCTCTGACCCGACCAAGCTCCTCCTCCGATCAAAACCCAACGCCATTTCCCTCGGACCTGACCGAACTGTTCACAGAGAGAGAGAGAGAGAGAGAGAGAGAAAGAGAGAGAGAGAGAGGAAGAGAGATTCCCCTACCTCCTCCGTTGCCGCTTTGCTTCGCTCCATCTCCGACGTTCCCTTCTCTGTTGGATCGGAAATAACAACAGGAGCTCACGGGTTGTGAAGGTAACTCTCTCCCTTTCGTTCGCTTTTGGCCAAATCCCGTGAAAATGCCAATGGGGGAGAGAAGGAATTTTTTTTAAATAATATTATAATTAATTATAATTATTAGTATTTATAATTAATTATTAAGTAAGTGTAATTAATTAATTAATTATAATGAAGTATCAATTAATTGTAAATTTTTTATTAATTATAATTAATTATAACTATAATTAATAAATTAAATATAATTAATTATTAATTACTGATTATAATAAATCAGTATTAATTATAATTAATTATTCATTAGTTATAATTATAATTAATTAATTATGATTGATTATTATTGATTAATTAATTATAATTAATTATAAAAAAATACCTCCGCAAAGGTACGGATTTTCTAAACTCAGATTCTCTCTCTCGAAGTTTGTGGCGGACCGGAAAATCGCTTATGCACACCTTTATTGCGCGTGGTGGGATGGGACCCTGGTGCGGCGCCTACGACGAGGCGGGTAATCACCTAAAAACCCTACTTCAATGTTCGTGGTGGATCGGGAAACCGCTCATGCACGCCTTTGTTGCGCGTGGTGGGATGGGACCCCGATGCGGCACCTACGGCGAGGCGGGGTCACTCATAAGTACCCTCGAGCGGGGGGAAAGCAAACTGTCTTTTTAAATGGGTACCCTCAAAAATGGCTTTTCCAAAAAAAATGCTTTTAATAACCCCATGCACGCGTTTGTTGGCGTTGTGGATGAAAAAACAAAAATCACCGCCGCGGTGTATCACAAACACCAACCGTGCATGTCTTTGTTGACGTGGCGGGTTGGCGGCCTCTTGGTTTTTTCCCTAAACGGAGGAGACGCCGAGAGGCTGTCGAAATTTTGTCTGAAATAAGACAAGAACTTGAAACAATTTGGGACTGGACTTGATTTAACTCAAAAGAACAACAGAGGACTTGTACTTGGACTTTTGAACAAGATCTAAGTGACTTAATAAACAATTGAACCCAAATGAAAATGTGCAAGAAGCTTAATTCAAACTCAAATCAAACTTGGACAAATGATGAAGAACTTGAACTCAACATGACTACAAGGACTTGAATATGAGCTTGGACATGCAAAATTGACTACAAAGGACATGAATTAGAACTTGATTTGAACAATCATGCAATACTTGAGCTCAAACTTAAAATGAATTTGAATAATATAAAAGAAATTGATTGAATTCAAAGAACAACATAATATTTGGACTTGATTAAGCAATATAGACTCAAGAACTTGTATTTGAATTTGAATGTTGTTTGAACTCAAGAAGACCACAAGGGATCCAGGCATGAGCTTGGCTCGAATCAGATAATGAAGATTTGTAGGCTTGCATACTAACTTCAACGAACTAAGCTTGAACTTGTGACTACAATGAATTGAACTCATAACAACGAAGGACTTTCAACTTGCACATAAACAATGTGTGACCTAATGTTCATGTTAGTAGATCCACAAGTTCATTCGAGGGAGTTGGAAATCATTAATGAAAGGAGTCTCCAATGAATGATACAATCCGTCCATGATGATTATGCTGATCCAAATGTCAAATGACAATAATGATAATATTGTTATTCATGTTATAAACCTTCGAGCAATATAATGGGCATAGTGACCTGCTAGTTGTTATACACAATAAATGCATCATGCTTGCAAATATTGAAGGGAAACAACTTGATTGCAATAGTGTATTAGTGTGTTCATGGATAGAACACTAAGGCTCATACACAACTGATGTCACTCAAGTGTAAACAAATACACTAGACTCCCTCAAATGACAACAACCAACATTGGAAGAAAGCTAGCAAGCAAATGATGACAAAAGCTCATAATTTACGTTATATGTTACTCAAAAGTGAGAATGAAGGGACATAATGCATACAAGGAATATGCAGTGAATATGATGATTTATCAACAATCACATATGCTTGAAGCTAACATCCACAAGCAAATCAATCAATGTCGATTTGCACACAAGCATGTTAATCTACTCGAAAGTAGTGATAGCAGAAATGTCGCAAGACTGCAACAAATACAAATTCTTATAGATCGCTATCGAAGACCCTTCATAGGTGCAACATGTTACCTACAAACAAATATTGAAGAGTTTTCAATCATACAGTAGTCCATTTATGTGATACGATTAATGTATAATGAATGCAGAGCATCGACAAAACCCGAGGCAGGAGATTAGTTAGTGCACTACGATCCACCTGCAGAAAGCAACGAGTAGTGCACGACAGTCTACCTGTACGAAGCAACGAACAACTCTATTCAGAAGCTGCTAGGCCATGCCACCGGATCCACAACTTCTATGCAAGCGGACAGAAGGCGTCTACAAGTACTTTCAAAGTACCCCCACACGTGCACCGTAGTTTGTACACACATAGGTACACTAAAAAGGGTAAAAGCAAATATAAAACCTGCATGGGCCCCGGCGAGCGTGTTATTGGTACACACGTGACATCTAGGGATGCTGCGCGGGTTATTAAATTTGAACATGATCCACATAAGCAGGTAAAAAGGAGTAGAAAGGGTTCAATTATAAAATGCCCCCCAAACACCCGCATGGGCCCCGACGAATATGTTATTGGTACACATGTGACGTCTAGGGATGCTGCGCAGGTCAATAAGTGAATTCTAGTTCGAACCCGATCCTTCTATACGAATCAATAGGAGTCGACAGGGTTCGAACCTTCAAACAAATACACTGTTGTGGCGACTAGTGTATTTGTTTTAATACATTCATATTAGGCCTTCAAGGCCTATAATAAAGAGAATTCACTAATAAATGCATAAAACCCATGAAACCTGATCCTCTGTCGACCAGTAGACAGAGTCAACAATGTTCAATCTAGAAAGTGGAAATGCCCCCAAACTAGGGGTGTCAATTCGGGTCGGTGGGTCGGGTTCGGGTCGAACCCGAAAGTGACCCGGCACTGTTTGGGTCAACCCGAACCCGACCCGTTTTTAAAAACGGGTCAGGTTTCCGGACCCGAACCCGACCCGATTCGGGTCCGGGTCAACCCGACTCGACACGAATGACCCGAAGTTGACCTAAAATTGCTAATTTTCAGGTCAAAATCGGGTCAATATTCAATTTTTGGGTCAAAAACGGGTCAATCTCGGGTTTTCGGGTCAAATATGAGTTTTCGTGTCAATTTCGAGTTACTGGGTCAACCCGAACCCGACCCGATTTTTAAAATGGGTTGATTTGTTCAACCCGAACCCGACCAGTTTCGGGTTGACCCGAACTCGGATTTTTCCGGGTCGGGTTCGGGTCGTGTCAAAAATTGACATCCCTACCCCAAACACCTCGATGATGGCTGTGTTGAATGTAAATCTCAACTGGAGGAGTCCATTCCAAACATTTCAAATGCCTTTCAAGCTCCACCCAAATACTCACAATCCAAAACTCCACAAAGTCCAAAATCCAACAAATCCCAAATTCCAAGATATTTAAATTTGAAATCATCCATCAATCACTCAAAACAAACTTCATCCACCCTCCGCAACAGTTTGCTGGGGTGGACAAATTCAAATTTACTTCAGCTCACAAATAGTCAAATGCCTAGTCGAAAATATCACTAGGATCCATTCTCAAATCGATCTCCTTTTAGTAAGGACGTGGTACGTGTCCTCTAACCAGCGGTTTTGCCGCCAAATAACACCGCAAGATAAACGGTTATGACTCGGGGCCCTCTGAACCGAGTGGTTTTGCTGCCAAATGGCACCACGAAATACCGGTTATGGCAAGAGCCAATACGCTCCTTAGTGGCATCAAATCCTTGAGATATGAATCAATAGGATATAATCGATAGGGCACAAAGCCCTATGTTAGCTAAGGTAGATTCAAATTTATCCCCTTAGACAAATACCCAACCCAGGTCTACATGGTACCCTTGGACGAAGCAACCCATGGCTGCTGACAAGGATCCTTCTGTCAGGTTGGGTCGATTACCTCTGACTAACTAGACCAGGGACCATGATGCCCCGGGACGACGGAACCACGAGATCTTGATCGGGTCCATCATCCATTCCCCCACCATCCGCTTTAAGTGTAAGATGGTGAAAATTTCTATTTTAAATATCAATTTTTCAAACATCCAAACCTTCAAACTTCCAAACCCAAACCATGCTGCTACTATATGCCAGATAACACGTATTCTCTACGTATCTTATTGACGACTAGCCTTAATCGAAAGTTCTCTCTCGTGATCGGGAGGGGTAATTAACTATAGGGGCTTGTGTCTATAGGATACCAGAACTCAGATCATAAATCCCCTCAAAATGAGGGCGAAATCTCTGGGTAGTGTCTTATCTACAAACTCATCTGCCTTCCAAAATTTACCCCGGAACTTATTCCGTTAAAACTCCCTCGCCGAGAAGAAAAAGCATAAACAGTGTGCGGGCGGAGGCCAGGGCCGAATTTTCGGAGCCCACACTCATTTTAGTTTTTATTTTTTTTATGTATTTTTTGCTTATCGCCTGAAAAAGCTGAAATCTATAATTTTCTTCCACATGGATCAACTCGATTGCTGACATCTATTTAGAATTCAGATTTAGTTTGTTCGTGATGTGTTGAATTTATCCGCATAATTGTTGTGTGATAACAATGCATATTTTTAATTTTTCTTTTGAATGCTCCTTTCTCCAAAAGTATGTTTAAGCCAATTTTAAGCAGTGCTAGAGGTTGATTGGCTTCATTTTACATCTAGTTAATTTTGTTGTGATTTCTAATTAACTATATTCTTCTAGGTTGAAGAGATACTAGGAGATCATGCAGATTTATTCAAGACGCATTATTATATCAAAACTTCTGGAAATTGTGATCTTTCTAAGATGAGCGATCCCCATAATGAGTTTAAGGGAAAAAATGTACTTTTCGAAAGAGAAGATGTCTTTTTCAGGGCATCGAAATTAGAGATTTCAGCTGATGAATATGCTCAAATTCTTGGGATTTGCAGAAAAAAGCTTTTTGATGCACGATCTCGTCGACCTAGGCCACATCTAGATGATAAGGTACTACTTTATATCGTATGTTCATGTGATTCTCTTTTATTTTTTTAAATTAATCCTAAATACTGCTTACTAGATGCTCTGTTTTTTTAGGTTATTGTTTCATGGAACGGGCTTGCAATTTCATCCTTTGCAAGAGCTTCAAAAATTCTTGAGGCGGAACCAAAAGAAACAAAATTCCATTTCCCGATTATTGGATGCGATGTAAGATTTTTTTTCCTCTTAGTTCATTCAGTGGTTTATATTGTTATAGGGCCACATGATTATTAAATCCAAGAATAGAAGATAAAAAAGGGTGAAATTCTATAAACTATTCTTTCAGTGAAAAGCATCCTAAGACGCAGTATGTTTTGTGAGATGATTGAAGGACTTGCGATTTATTTTCTTGTCCTTTCTTATTTAGTTGTCTTCCTATACTTTTCTGCTTGAGCCTATTCATTCAAAAGTGGAACAAGTCTCTAGTATACTGCTGAATCACCACATCCAACATGATCGAGGTTGGAATTCAACAGCTCAGATATAATTTCTTTCAGTCCCGTTGTTTTTGAGGGATGACCGGAATGAAGTAAATCCTAAATATAGATGTTATGCAAGAGAATAAACTTATGTTACATCATCAAAAGAGTCCAAACTAACAAAAAGACACAAATGAGTGCTGGATTGTGGATTGTGGATGGTGGATGGTGGATGGTGGTTGGGGGAGTGGGGTACATTACGAGCCCAAGATGCTTTCAAGCCTCACATTGATTATAGTTTTACATAAATGAAACATCTTATGTTAGTAAGCTTGCATTGCGTTGATGTTGGGCTGTAGCGCCCCTCTTTTTTTTCTGGACTATATCAGGCATTGTTGATGCCAATCTTTTCTATCGATAGGACTAAAGCAAATTGATTCGAGACTGTTGATATGAGACCATATTTTCAGACTTGCATTCACGGAGAAACCAAATACGTGGATTTTTGAGTTCTTGGTTTTTCTTGTGTTAGAATTAAATGTGAACCTGATAATTATCTGGAATCAAATGAAATTCATTTTATGCTAGCTATATCTACTAACCAAGGAATGTGGAGTCTATGTATAATTATTTTGCAACAAGAATTCTTAAGTCGGTAAATTCTTGTTGATAAGACTAGAGAGAGAGTTGAAAGTAAACTTGAATTATGGAGGTCAACATTAGAGACTAAAGATTTTCGCTTGAGTAGATCTAAAACGGAATATATTGAGTGTAATTTTAGTAGTAATAGACCTAGTGAGGGGATTGTGACTTTGGGCGATCAAGTCATTAATAAGAGTACACATTTTAAATATCTTGGATCTATTGTTCAGAGTGATGGTGAAATAGATGGGATATTATCAGCAGAATTCAAGTTGGATGGTTGAAGTGGAGGAATGCATCGGGCTTGTTATGTGATAGAGAAGTACCCCTCAAACTTAAGGGAAAATTCTATAAGATGGTAGTGAGGCCCGCAATGCTTTATGGTGCTGAATGTTGGCCATTAAAAGAGAAGCATAATACCTCTGTTTAAAATTGCGCAATAAGAGGCGCGCCTCTGCGCAATTTGACCCAAAACCGCCTCAAGGCTTACGCAATTCCTCTCCTAGCAGAGGCGTACGCCTCAATTGGACTGAGGTGCGCCTCAGAGGCGCAATTGCGCAATTATGGCTGAGGCGTACGCCTCAAATATATGCTCAGTACTTCTCAGTACATGCTCGGTACCACTCAGTATATGCTCGGTACCGCTCAATATATGCTCGGTATAGCTAGGTATTTGCTTGGTACTACTAGGTACATGCTCGGTACCGCTTAGTATATGCTCGGTACAGTTTGCTCGGTACTGCTAGGTACATGCTCGATACCGCTCAGTACCGCTAGGTACATGCTCGATACCGCTCAGTACCGCTAGGTACCACTCGGTATCTTCCCATAAAAACAACTTACGAACTTCAAAAACAAATAGAACTTCAAAATTACTCTTACAATAAAATTTTGTTCCGGGGGCGCTGCCCCCGGAAACCCCCGCAGGGGCGCGCCCCTTGACCCCCGGCAGTCCGGCATATTGTTCTATTCATCATCTTTAGTAATAGTTGTTAATGTTAGTCTACTTCTTCATGAGTGCATGCTTTGATTGGAAGATATTGGACTCTATAGGAGAGGAGGAAGGGGTGAGAAGATTCCCTTGAAGACCCATTTAGTGATGGTTCATGATTGGATTATATATGTTCTTTCTTAATTATACTTTGGGAGTTTTGATATACTAATATTTTGTGGTTTTGTACTTTGGGACATGATTTTATTGCATCTATTTTCTTACTTTCCCCTAATTTTAATTGTCATTTAGATGTTTTTATTGTATGATAGAATCTTACTATTTTTTACTTGCTAAAACCCTTAAATTCTCATTTACGCAATTCTTCGTCGGTGAGGCTTACGCCTCACACCGCCTCAAGGCTTACGCCTCGCCTCACGGACGAAAAACGCCTCGAGGCTTATTTACGCAATTTTAAACCTTGCATAATACTAAGTTAAGTGTGGCAAAGATGAGAATGCTTAGGTGGATGAGTGACTTTACCCTTAGAGATAGGATATGAAATGAGCATATACGTGAAAAGGTTGGAGTAGCTCCAGTAGAAGATAAGATTAGAGAGAGTCACCTTAGATGGTTTGGTCGCATAAAATGGCGGCCTTCCAATGACCCGATTAGGAGAGTAGAGTTATTAGATTTGACCTATGTTAAGAGAGGTAGAGGCATACCTAAAAAGATTTGGTTAGAAAATATTAGGAATGACCTTTTTTTTATTAGATTTAAACGAGAATTTGATCTTTAATAGGACACAATGGAGAAAAAGGATTCATGTAGTCGACCCCGCGTAGGGATAAAGACTTGATGTTGTTGTTGTTGCATGTAATTATGGGCTCCGAAAGTTCGTGCCCCAACCTCTATGTGCCTCTTTTTAAACTGGAGAGTTTTAACATATTTAGATTACGGGATAGATTTTCAAGATAAGACACTATCCAGAAATTTCTCCCTCATTTTGCAAGGACTGTATGATCTGAGTTCTGGTTTTGCATAGGCACAAGCCCTTATGGTTAATTACCCCTCTCGATAACGATAGAGAACTTTTGACTAAGGCTAGTCGTTAAATAGGCTACAATTTTATGTTAAATTCAGAGAACTGGGGAGGAAAAATGCTTAATTTTATTATAAAAAATTATCCCTATTTATAGATCTATACAAGATGCCTTAATAAAGAAACAAATAACTACAAAATCATCCATAATTGCCTTAATATAATCCTTCCTAAACTAGCCATCCAAATATAGAAGGAGATCGGCGTGATTTAGGTGAGCCTCCCACGGATCCCCATGTTGGCCGTGGGATCAAGGGACAAGGGACGGCTGAGATTTAATACTGTGATCGAGGTGAGCCTCCCACAAATCCCCATAATGGCCGTGGGATCAAGGGCTAAGGGACAACTAGGATTTAACACTCAAGCTGCGAAATACAGATATGTCATTCTCATCTTGGTAAAATTCCTTACTCAAAGGGCTTTTAACCATTAGGGAACATACGGGCTTTGGCCGTATAATCATAATATGAATGTGCCATTTTGCGTCAAAAATCACCTAGTCAGAGGGCACGTGTCACATCACTGTCACTGTCGAGTGCCGACCACCCCCACCCTCCATCTATTGCCACCACCCCCTCCTCTACCAACCGCCACTACCTATCACCACCACTCGCCACCGCCCTTGTAGGCCACCACCACCTATCACCGTCAACAGCCAACACGGATGTCTACTGTGACAATCGGCCACCGCCACAATTTGTTGCAAGCCACTAGCCACCACCGCCCTACTCTGCCAGTCGCTCCTACGCGTCGCTGTCAGCCGCCATCCGTCGCTACCAGCGGCCATCCGTTGCTACCAACCGCCACCAATCGTCACTTCCACTAACCACCAAGCACCACCAGCTGAAAAGTTGGAGCTTTTTTATAGAAAATTGTAGGTTATTAAATGAGAGAGAAAGAGGAAAATAATAATTCATTTGATATGCTCTATTGCTTGATGCTTTTAGATTGCTTGATGCTTTTAGATTGCTTGCTGTTTTTCAGTTTGTTTTCTAATGCAGTGCTTGAATGGCATCTTTTGTAATGTTTTAACTAATTTGTACAGCCAAATGATTATCTGGAGGCTGCAGAGAAAGCAGCACGTTTCATTAAGAGTAAACTCTATGATTATCACACGAAAAGGCTGCAGCATAGCTTCAGAAATGTTCCATCAAGTGCACCTGGTTTCTTAGATGATTATGCTTTTCTAATCTCAGCTTTGCTGGATCTTTATGAATGTAGTGGTAGAATCAACTGGTTGGTTTGGGCAATTGAACTGCAAGCTACTCAGGCAAGCCAACCAATAAGATTGGTTCTCTTAAGCACTTTCTGTGGTTTTGCATTCATGTAAGGTAGCATTCTACAGGATGACTTGTTTCTGGATGCTGAAGGTGGAGGTTATTTCAATACTTCAGGTGACCCTTCTGTCTTGCTTCGAGTGAAAGAGGATTATGATGGAGCAGAGCCATCAGGAAACTCAATTTCGGCTATCAACCTCATCCGACTTTCTTCCATGCTTGTTGGTGGCCTGTCAGAATATTACAAACGGAATGCTGAACATCTTCTGGTATTTCCTGATTTTAGTCGTCTAAATATCAAATTTTGATGTTAAAACTCTTAACTTTGCACCACTTAATACTTTTTGGTTGCTGATCAGCTATGATATTCCATGACAGTTCCATCTAGCCTTATTTAGATCTTCTGTCGTTTTCTTACAAGTTCTTGTTATGGATTAATGATCATCCGTCTCATATTTTTTGCTACTTAGATTATTAGTATTGTAGTTATCTTTTTTTAGAAAACAAATTTAATTCGTCATTATTAAACATAACTATCATGCCCCATGTCCTCATCAAATGTTTGGCTATGGAAGCAACTCTTACAGCTACGTTCACATGAAAGATATACAGGACTCTACAGCTACGTTCACAACTCTTACAGCTACGTTCCTTAAAAACATCTTGTCATGCAGAACTAACATTCAGATTTGACCACTGAAGATGAAAAAACTTATTTACAACAGGAGGCTATTCGAAAATTGTTTCGAGTTCCTTAGCTTGGCTTTTAGTATTAGGAAATGTAAGGTTTCAAATCCTCTTACAGTCAATGCTTTAACAGCATGGTGCATTTGAACCCCATCTCGGGCATTTAATTCATTTTGGACGGTTGGATTTGAATCCATGAAAACCATGATGGTTTTCAAAGAAGGTTGTGGATTCAATACCATTTGTCCCAACTGGATTACACACATGAGATCTGCTAACTGTATAGTACAGTTGACACCTGTAAATGTAGAGGATTTAAAAGCAGGTTTAGAAGTACATGTCTATGAAATAAATCTTAAATTGTTTCCCTGATCATAATGATGCAAGAGCGTCCATATAAATAAATTGTATTTTCTTATTAGTGATTGGTGTATCTCTATCTCTTGTGTAGCCTATTATGTGGCTACCTGATGTCTATAAATATAAGCGAGTGTCTTGTAATAGGATGGATTGGAATAAGATTTGAGTTGAATTTAGTTTATTTGTTTTCCTGTATCCTAAGAGTGACTCTTAGGTGGTGGATCCTTCCTCCAAGAAGTTCTTGGAGTTATCCGGCCATAGTCACAGGATCATCGACATGGATTCGTCGAGTCCCATCCGATCCAGTGTCACATAATCTTCAAAAAAAGAAAGTCTATTAAATTTCTCAGTTTAAAATTTTTACACTCTTGCTGCAAATGATTTCTCCTTGTTACTCGAATTCTACAGGCAGTGTTTGAGGACCGTTTGAAAGAACAGAGCATGGCAGTTCCCCTAATGGCCTGTGCTGCAGACATGCTTTATGTTCCATCCAGGCAACAAGTGGTGTTAGTCGGGGATAAAAGTTCCAGTGAGCTCAAGAAGATGGTTGCTGTAGTCTATGCTTCATATAATCCATTCAGAAGTGTAAGTTTATTACTACTTATAAAACAGATTTTTATGTGGAAAATTTTTCTATTAGAATATACTGATCAAAATGAATTTCAAAATATTTCAATCTATTTAATAAGAGTGCAATAATATTCTGTTCAAATTAAGATTTTGATCAGAAAAGTCCTGACAGAATTATTTTTGTTTTTAAGTTATGATTTGAGGATCTTTCGGTAGTTATATTTTTGTGATGTCAACTGTAGGTGATTCAAATAGACCCTCAGAATGAAGAAGACATGGAGTTCTGGGAGAGTAATAATCAGAACATTTTCCATATGGCAAAAGGTAGCCCAAATGACAAAGAAGCTGTTGCTTATGTATGCCAAAACTTCGTGTGCAATGCTCCAGTGGCAGAACCTGATGCACTTAGTTCGCTTTTAATGAGGAGAGTTAGCTAGTTAGAGATTTAGGCTTTATTTGAAATGACTTTTTTACTTCTACTTAAATAATTTTTTAGTAAAAATTAAAAAAAAAATTACTAAAAAGTTAATTTAAGTAGTAAAAAATGTTCCCAAATAAAACATTATTTCGCATTTATTTGCTGTCGTGTGGTGATACAACACTTGCATATTATGTTTTCGCTGTTTTTTTTTAATGGAGAAATCTTAAACATGCCTTCATGCCAAAAATTATTCTGTGCAGACGCCGAACGGCGTTTGGAGACCAACCAAAACATGTCATATCACTTTTTGGTTCAATACCGCTCGGTACCGAATGATGTGGTGCATTCTAGTTAATTTCTAGACCGTCCGGTGTTCTCATTTGTGAATGTTCGGTTCAGAAATTGTAGGCATGAAAGTAATTAAAATTTGTAAACCCAACATCTATTTAGAATTTAATTCTGTTTTACAAGAAGATTAAAATTATTGGTTCAGAACTAGTGGAATAAAAGTTTTTGGATTGTAGGGCAGAATTATATAAAAGATTTTTTTATGCCGTATCCCATGGCATATTTGTAGACGTAAGCAGAATTATATAATAAATAAATGTCACATATCCTCCGGGAGTGTGTGTTTGTGCAAAATATTAGGTTGAGAGATTGTGTATAGAGAATTTGAGATATCTCAGTGGAATAAACTTTTGGTTAAAAATAAACAATTATTTGAATAATTTGAGATAGATAGGCAGAATTTAAGATATCTTAACGATATAAAATTATAATTAAAAAAAAGCATAATTGTAGATCCAACTGTATTGATTTAAAGCCCTAATTGATGGGATGAATGAATATGTAAATTAGTATAATTCGTTTAAATGTGGATCCAGCAGTATTGATGTATTATAGGAAAAAAAATAGTGATAAAAATTTTTTTAAAAAAATGTACTATTGAATATTAGTGTAAGAAAAATTATGTATTCATATTTATTAGGAGATATCAGGGCGATTGTGCTATAGATAAGGATGTATAAAGCCCTAATTGATGGGATGAATGAAAATGTAAGCATATGGAAATATAACGGTCTAATAGTATGTGTAAAGTACTTATTTTTTAAATCAATTTTAAAAAATATATATTAATGTATTGTATACAATGATGTTTAGCATCGTTGATGGGCGAGTATGATTGAAAACCCCCTAATTTGTGTTTAATTTTCCTCGAACGTCTCTTAAATGGGACTCAATCAAATACGAGTCACAAGATTTCTGGGGGATGGATGTCTCTTCTATGTCAACTGAGGATTAATCACGCAATCAAATTCCCTTCTGGAGAATGACAACGGATAAATGCCCATTACAAAAAAAAAACGTTTGAAGATGTGTACATATGTACTTGATAAATATACTGGCCTATGATGTATATATGAAATACTTGATAGATATAAAAACTTGAGAAAATAATTAAAGTAATGTGTTATAAACTATTATTCTATTCAATTATCATTCATTATATGAATTTATATAGAAGTTTTACTTTATATTACAATCTTGCATATATTTAATATTAAATTTTTGGGAGATTTGCATACATACCACTATATACTACTCTATTTACATATTTAACATTTAAAACTTTAATATTACATACATATCACCCGTAGTTCATTTTCGTATCAAATATGAGTGATAAAAATGAAATATATGAGTGGTAAAAAAAAATATAAGTGATATATTTGATATTAAAATAATATAGGATTGCATGAATGTAATATTAAAATTTTGAGTGTTAGATATATAAATAAAATGTTATAAAGTAATAAATTTCTCTAAATTTTTATGTTTACACTATACTTAATATGTAATTTTTAAAATTCTAACATAATTTACTAGATAATAGAATAGCATACTCATTTTCTATCTTTTTGTATATTTAAAATTTAGATTAATTTAATGTAACATTTTGAACTATTGATGCTCATTCTAACTTTATCTATATATCACAATTTCATGACAGAAACAGAAGGAACGGGTTAAGTAAAGATAGAAATAACATATTTCTATTTATAAATATATATTATTTTAATTTATTATATATTTTAATATATATTTTTATAATAATAATAAAACTATATGATAATTGAGATGGAGATAACATTAATTTTCATACAAATTTTAAGAATATAGAATCTGATCTTGATACAAAATCTGTCACACATTCTTTTCAATTTGATTTCCAAAGAAAAAATGGGCAGCCAATAGGTCAACCAAAAAATCCCTCAGCCATTCTCTGATAGCTTTGAGATCCAAAGAACAGGTAAAAATGATAATCATTAAGACTTTCATAATCTCATAATAGAAATACTTAGCAAGAATAACAAACTTAACCACAAATGAACAATTAAAGCTGCAGAAATCTGAACAAGATAACCAAAGCACTTTTCCTGTCACTATTTTCCCTAAAGATGAATTTGATCTACAGATATATGATCCATAGAAAATTGAAAGCATTTGAAAACCCAATTAAAAAAAGAACCAAGAAAACATAGAAACTTTGTCGTGAAGGGTAAAAGAGAATATTAACCCATTTACAGCTCTCTTGTAGATTCTCCCTGATGAAGGTAAAGGTAGGAGGCTTTCATTTCAAAGGCTCTTTAATAAAAGTGGGAGAACTAAAAGAAATACCAAACTAATTACATCGACGCGAAATGGATCTTCAGAGATTATGGTGAACCAAGAAAAAACTTGAAGACATCACCGAGCGAAATAATACCCTCGACCCGCTTGCTGCCAGCCTCTACTATGATGACACGGCGAACACCTGAAAGCAAACAAGCAGGTAGAGTTGAGGCTTAACAAGAAACAGGTTTAGTTAGTTGTTTCATATAGTGTCAAAAGGTTACCTGGGTTTGCTAGTCGCTCCATCACCTTCTGCAGGGTATCAGTACCAAGGCACATCTGGCATCTTTGCCCAAAAAATCCATTGGGCTTGGTAGAATCTTGCCCGAGTTGTAAAGCCTGAAATCAGTACAATATTAATTTCAATTTCAATTTGTTGGGTCTTTTGGTATACTGCAAGTAAAATGCTCTGATTAATGTTGAGCAAAAGGGAATAAAGATGCGAACTTTTACATCCTTAAAAAACAGGTCAATAGCAGTGTAGTATTTACCTGGTATACACTCATTTCATCAAGGTGAATATGGGTGTAGACTTTGTCCTTGGCCAAAGCTGTGATGTCACTGTAGGTAAAATCAGTAAATCATCTTCAATTTAAGAATAAATTAGATAAAAATGGCAAAACATAGCAATGAGTACAACATTAGGTACCTTCTTGAATAAATGTCCAACAAAGAATCATTATCATTAACCACAGGAATTGAACTAACTTGAGCTGTAGAAGCACAGAAAGAAATTGTTAGTATAATTGACAAGAACATCAGAGTTCAATGACATGTAAATACAAATGCAAATATGTTTTCAACAAAGCGAAGTCATCTCGTGTTGGGTGTTTATATTTCTTTTTATGTCATTGTGGGTTTTGGAGCCAGTCCAAATAATATATACTACGGCACGGTGACGAGCAACCCATGTACAGTTAAGTTATAACCCCAACCTACCTAACATCCAAAATGGCTGCAAGAAACTCCAAATCTAAGGCCAAGCGATCCATTGACCATTTGCACTTGTTATCTTGAAACTAGGTCAAGACAGATGATACCTGTATCCAAAAACCCGCACGCACTTCTCAAATTTAAGACTACATTAATCCTAAACATTAAAATATATTAAAATTGGTGAGCCGCCAAAACACCCTTCTCTTTCAAATCCTCCAACAAAGCCATAAAGCTTCTCTCCTTAGAAAAAAACTACAGATCCACCAAATGCAGCCATGGCTACAGCTGTGACAAGCACCACAACTGGAGTTCTCTCTTCCCACCTATCACTCTTTTGTAGACAATCTCTACTTTCTTCTTAGTTATCCTTCTAAAGTCGACCGATTCAAGTTTCAACTCAACCTACAACAAGGTGTGTTAAATTTACCAAGCCCATCTTCAACTCCCTCCAGTTTCCTAAGAGCAAGTAATAAATTCAGATGGTAAACCACTGCGACCTCCTCCTGCATTCCATTGCAACCTTCCTACAGTTTCCTCCTCCCTCCACTTTTCAATTGCGTGCCCACCATTTCCTTCATTGCAACTGCATTACACTCCCCTCCCCACCACCACTGCGACCTCCCGGCCCACCATCACTTTCTCACTTGCTCATTCCACCACGGTGCTCCCTCTCTCCCTCCAATTTTTGTCACTTACATGATAGGACTCAAGCAAACTGAACTGCATCTCCACAGAAGAAACACTTCCACTTTGATAGAGATTGAGCAAATATCTCCAAAATCCAGCCCATTTAAAGCCATAATGTCAGCCACCTGAGTAAACAATATGGAAAACCATTTATAATGCTCATAACCAAAAATTCTCCAAGAACCACCACTCAACACAACCATCTAATCTCTAGTGAAAAACTATTGTCAGTCAACTGCAAAAAAACTCAAAAGAACATCTCATACTCTTTCCCTTTGACTACCCTGATTCCAGGCATTAAAGGAACAGTGCTCGGGTTTCATGCTTGGACAGATGGATTAATCATGTGGAAGACAAACTAAAGAGTTTTTCCAAATGTATATATGAACATCAAACACAAACACATGTATATGCAATCGGTTAGTCATCTAGCAAAATCAGTAGAAGGATTTTTTTTATTATTTTTACACACAAATATGAGTATAAGAAGTTGGTTCAAGATAGGAAATAATCATCACAAAATAAACTTGCTTTTTATTTCAAGAGCTTCATCCTAGCTATTTGCCTGCTTTGTAAATCCTCCTATTTCCATCATTCCAATTGAATGCATGCAACTCCCTTTCATATAAAAATTTTCCATAATCACAAGCGCCATTGGCCATCAATTATCAAAAAAAAAAAAAGGTCTAAAGTTTTTAATGCAATATTAAAATAAGTACAAAAATATTCACTTTTTCAACTCATTTGTAGAGATAATCCTATTTTAATGAAAAACTTAAAAAACCCATTAATTCACTCTAAACAACAATTTAAAAGTCAGCAAAATATGAAATTCCACAAGAATTATAACAAACACAGCAGCGAGCCCATATCCCACTACGTGGGGTCGGCTACATGAATCATTATTCTCCATTGCGTCTTGTTAAGAGTCAAATTCTCATTTAAGTCTAATAATGAAAAGTCATTTCTAATATTTTCTAACTAAGTCATTGTAGGTCTGTCTCTACCTCTCTTAACATATAGACCAAATCTAATACATCTACTCTCATAATCGGGTCATCAGAAGGCCAAAATTTTATGCGACCAAACCATCTAAGATGACTCTCTCTAATCTTATCTACCACTAGAGCTACTCCAACCTTTTCAAGTATATGCTAGTTTCGCGTTTTATCTCTAAAAGCAAAGCCACTCATCCACTTGAGAATCCTCACCTCTGCAACACTTAACTTAATTGTATGGCTTCTCTTTTAAGGGCCAACATTCTACGCCATAAAGTATCGCAAGTCTCACAACCATCTTATAGAATTTTCCCTTAAGTTTGAGGGGTACTTTTCTATCACACAATAGGCATGATGCATTCCTCCACTTCAACCATCCAACTTGAATTCTGCTAATAATATCCCCACCTATTTCACCATCACTCTGGACAATAGACCCAAGATATCTAAAATTTGTACTCTTATTAATGGCTTGATCACCCAAAGTCACAATCCCTCTATTAGATTTATTACTACTAAAATTACAAACCATGCATTCGATTTTAGATCTACTCAAACGAAAACCTTTAGACTCTAAGGTTGACCTCCATAATTCAAGTTTAACTTCAACTCCCTCTCTAATCTTATCAACAAGAAGAATATCATCAGCAAAAAGAAAATACCAGGGTACATCCTCCTGCAAATGTCTAATAAGAACATCTATGACTAAAGCAAAAAAGATATGGGCTTAAAGGTGATCCTTGATGAAATCCAACTAAAATAGGAAAATACTTGGTCCACCCTCCTTGTGTTTGAACACAAATAACAACTCCTGCATACATATCCTTAATGACTTGAGTATAAACATTATTAACCCCTTTCTTTTTTAAATCTCTCCATAGCACTTATCTTGAAAATTTATCATAAGCTTTCTTTAAATCAATAAATATCATATGTAGATCCTCATTATTCTCCATACATGTATAACTTCCATAGTAGACCTACCTGGCATGAATCCAATTTGATCTTTTCTAACAGATTTTGATTCTACCACCAATTATTTTTACAATTAGGAGTTTTTCTTTTTGATACTTCAAGCATATCATTTGCAACAATTTTAATATAATTAGTTATTTTTTCCCACATAACATTAACTTCTTCATGTACAGACAAAATATTAACGTCTTGAATATTACTCTTAAAATTATTTATGTTAGCTTTATTTAAATGCTCCTATCTAATCTTAGGACAATATTTTACTTTACTTTCATATTGTGTCCATTCATATTAAAGTCCAAAACTAATAAGCAATGCTAGGTACATAAAATTTCGTTTGAAATAATTTTGCAATCTTTGCAATCTAAACGATATAATTTCCTTATAAGAAAATAATCAATCTAAGTTTTATTATATCCATTCTTATAAGTGATGAGTTGCACCTCTCTTTCCTTAAATAAGGTGTTAGTAATTATAAAATAATAAGCTAGATAAAAATTTAAAATAATCCTATCACTTTCATTAGTCACTCCAAACTCATAACCACCAAGAATGCTTTTAAAATTTTCCAACTCTCTATCAACATTTCAATTTAAATCTTATTCAATAAAAATATTTTCTTCAAGAGATACCTTTTATATTAATTCTTCTAAGTCATTTCAAAATTTTAATTTTGAATACATATCCAAATCTACTTAATGAGCATAAGCACTTATAATATTAATAATATTAGCATCAACAACAATCTTTAAAACTATAATTCTATCTTCAATTCTATTAGTTTCTACCATATTATCGTTCAAATTTTTATCAATAATCATACTTACCCCATATCTAGCACAACTCCTACCTGAATACTATAGTTTAAATCCTAAACTATCAATCTTTTTAGCCTTCTTTACAATCCATTTAGTTTCATGAATGCATAAAATATTTATCTTCCAATAAATCATAATATCTATTAATCCTATTAATTTGCCTCTAAGAAAACATATATTTCAAAAATGAATAAAACCCTTAACAGCAATTTAAGATTCTCACCTAAACAAGAAAAAACAAATTTGTAGCAAGTTTAACAAATTTCAATCACGCATGCAAATTCAATCACAAAACAATTACATGACAAGAATAATAATAGAAATCATAAATTTGAACATTCATGCTACAGAAGTATATGGAGAAACATCCAATAGAGGTTGTTATCAAGACATGCAACACACTCGAAGAATCCACATTCAACGACACATACAAGATTGACAGAAAAATAAGAATTCTATTTAGTAATTCATATCAAAATTTATGCAGAAGGATCCAATTAATAACCCAAAAATGATCCAAAATCAGACGTTTCTCAATCTCTGGTTTAAAGTTGCAATTTTTCAATTCAATAATCTAAAATTTTCAACCCAAACAATGTATCCAGTTCACTGTTAGTGGCAACAAGCGATTTGACTTGAACAGGAACAAACAACCAACAATAGCTACAGTAGGCAAATCACTCGGTATATGCATCAATCTCTCAAGCAAAACTAGAAAGCAGGTCGCAACATGTTTTTACCACAAGTTCAGCACGAGACAGCAATTGAAAATCAGAGGAGGCCAGATAATTTGCAATACTTGAGAAAGGAATAAAGCAGTTGAAGGAAACAGAGCAGCCAATCCCAACTACAGTGTATACCAAGGAATGAAAGGAATCAATGTTACAAATCACTAGGTTGAACAAAATATGGAGTTGGATGCACAGTGATAAGAGGAATCCGACTGCTGAAACAACTTGCAGCAGTAAATCAAACTCACCAACATACTCAAAACACTGAAAAGCACATCCCATTCTCAAAGATATCAACATCACAGATATGCTACAATAGGAAAAACAAACTGGAAAATAAAAATAATAATAATAAGACGACCAGAACGCCAAACAATCAGAATGTCAATATACTAATCTTAATGGACCATCATGTGCTTTTTCAATGAGCATGAACTTTAAGTTTTCCATTAAATCTTCTTAACTTAAAAAATTCAGACGAATTGTCAAGCAAATTTAAGCATACTTGTTGTATCATCTGCAAACAAATACATGGATCATCAAAAGTATTGTCATGCCAATGGCTTCACGATACTTCTGATATGCACCATCAATCATCATTAAACATTGCTCAGAATAGCTTCAGGAACAAGTTGAGTAGATCAATATGGTAAAGTGCTAGACATGAATTTGTGAAGGAAATAGAGAAGAAGCTATATAACATTAGTAGGAATTTTGAGAAATAAGATCAAATCATAGGCATTGAGTCTGAGTAATACAAGAACTTCCCAAATTTTTTAATTTATATGAATTCATCCAAATAGATTATATGATTTGATATGACCTTACCTTCCTTCCGTTAATTTCTTGAAGGTTCCAGCATAAAATCTTACAGGATTCAAATGCATGACTGCCTGATCACTTGGTTTAAGCGCCATGTGTTCAACATAGTAGATTTATTGTCATAAATAACAATTAACAACATGTAGGAAATCTGATGAGGATTTAGATGTACCAATATCTTATCACTTGGTTTAAACTCCAGATGTCTCATATTCACAATAAAAAATTTATAATTGGCAAAAACAATAAGTAATTTCTCTTGAATAACTTCATGCAAATCATCCTGAATTATGCAATTCATCAAATGACAAATGCAATGTGAACTTAAAAATAAAGACACTAAAAATGCTAACATATATCTTAATTGATGCTAATAATGATTTAAAGCTTATGCCTAAATGAAGAGGTAATAGAAAATTTAAAGCAAATAAAACATATAAATATTATCTGCCTAAATAGCTAAAATATCACTTGTGATGGATTGAGCACTTTTTATTTCAGCAACACATTGCCAAAATATTTCAGCACATGCCACTAATTTTGTCTTCGTAACTTCTAACTTTTTCAAAGTTAATTATAAAATAATATCCAAGCCACTAATTTTGTTCAGTAATTTAATACTTTTTAAAGGTCAATTAGACATTAATATCAAAAGCATACCAAATTATCAATTGATTTTAAAAATTCTTTAAATTTCTACCTCACATCGAATATAGAAATATAATTTTGATCCTCATAATAATGGGGATGTGCTCTTCTAAAAAACTATAAATTACCTAATTCAATCTAAATTGCATCAATTGTTTTTTTATTAACCTAATTAACGCTATACTTCTACTTAACATAATAATGCAACCATAAGCTCTAATAACAACATTATATAGAATGTTCAAGGGTCTATGTAAGAACCGGTTTAACTTGTCAGCTCGCCAGCCCTAATTTTTAAACAAGCGACGGACAGAGGTGGAAGAGCGTGCCTTGAGCAGACCGAACACGATCGTGGGAGAGTCTGGTGACTCGATTCGTGATTCTGAGCGAAGGATTGAGTGCGGTAATGAAATCAGATGACTCCTCTCTACGTATAACTCCCTCCTCTTCTTTCCTTATACCGAAAGAAGCGAAAATTGAAAGAACTGTCGTGAGAGGCGGCTAAGTGGAAAGTTGATGTAGGCAAGGAAGGGGGTCTCTTGTTATCTCTCCGGTTGGGCTTTGGCTGCTTTGGTTTTGAGCTACTAATTTGGGATCTACTTGGTGCTAGCTCATTAATGTTTGAAGTGATGTTTAGCTCATTATTTTGTGGAGTTATTGAACTTGGTAGCTCATTATTGTGGAGTTTGGAACCTTGCCTCTTCCCCTTCTTATGTCTCCTCGGTTTTTTCCATGTGTTATTCCCGTGACTTGATGTTGGGTGCTGGTTGCCTTTTCGGTTTTCCCCTGGCTGCTTTCCCGTGACTTCCTCTTCCCGGTTTCTGTGTTGCCTGCTCGGTTTCTTTCCTGGTTGTTTCCCATGGCTTGCCTCTTCCCCTTCTTGTGTCCCCTCGGTTAGACCTCCCTGGCTGCTTTCCCGTGGCTGCCTCTTCCCCTTCTTGTGTTGGCTTTTCGGTTTGCTCCCTGGCTGCTTTCCCGTGACTGTCTCTACCCAGTTCTTGTGCTGTCTTTTTGGGTGCTGTTTTGGAATTATTTCAGGCCCTTTTTTATTGGTTTTATGGGAGATTTTTTGTGATTGTTTGGCTGTCTTTTCTCCTATATATAGTAGATGTTTTGAGAGTTTAAAGGTTGTTTATTCTTCTTTGGGAATAGGCTTGCGAGCTATGCCCCCCATCTCTTCTCCTTTCTATAGCTTGCAAGCTATGTTTCGTCTCGGCTTCTAGTCTCTTTCTTCTCGCCACAAGTGACCATCCCACCTGTATCTTTCTTCTCAAGCAAGAAAATATAACTTTAGGAGTTTATGTTTGTGTCGATTGTAAGCATCAAAGTTTGTAAGTCCTTTTATTTTATAAAAGTGAAGTTGTTTTTGGTTTAAGTGTCATTTTATGTTGTAGTTTTGAGCATTTCATGTAATCTTCTAGTTCTTAGGAAGCCTTTTTATTTTGCTTGCAAAAATTAGGGGGTTTCCTAATTTTTGCATGAATCAATTTGATATCAGAGCCTAGGTTTGTGAGTCTTCCTAGGTTGTTTTGTGTCTTTTCTTAAGTGTTTAGAAAAAATGAAAAATCACAAAAAAAATTGAGTCAGTCGTGGAAAAAAATCAACCAGTCGATCCTACATTCGAAACTTCGATGGACAAATGGGTTCAGACATATGGAGATTCAACAGACCCGATTCAAAATGAACTTTACAAGATACGAAGATCGATGTAATTATGTGATGAGAAATTCAAAAAAAGAACTCAGGTACTTCTCGTTGAATTTAATCAAGAAATGAAATTGATTGAACAAAAGTATGCGGCAAAGATTCAAGAGTTAGATGTGTCTCCTTCTTCTCCACGTGATAAATCTAAAGCGACCTCATCGGGAGATGAGCTTCTTCAATTGGAGGAGAATTGATGTAGGCAAGGAAGGGGGTCTAAGCTTCTTGGGCTCTTTGGTCTTTGGGCTGCTTGTTACCTCTCTAGTTGGGCTTTGGCTGCTTTGGTTTTGAGCTAATAATTTGGGATCTACTGTGCTAACTCATTAATGCTTGAGCTGATCTTTAGCTCATTATTTTGTGGAGTTATTGCACTTGGTAGCTCATTATTGTGGAGTTTGGAAACCTTGCCTCTTCCCCTTCTTGTGTCTCCTAGATTTTTTCCTTGTGTTGTTCCCGTGACTTGATGTTGGGTGCTGGTTGCCTTTTTGGTTTTCCCCCTTGCTGCTTTCCCGAGACTTCCTCTTCCCGGTTCCTGTGTAGCCTGCTCGGTTTCTTCCTTGGTTGTTTCTCGTGGCTTGCCTCTTCCCCTTATTGTGTCCCCTCGGTTAGTCCTCCCTGGCTGCTTTCCCGTGGTTGCCTCTTCCCCTTCTTGTGTCCCCTCGGTTAGTCCTCCCTAGCTGCTTTCCCGTGGTTGCCTCTTCCCCTTATTGTGTTGGCTTTTCAGTTTGCTCCATAGCTGCTTTCCCGTGACTGCCTCTACTCGGTTCCTGTGCTGTCTTTTTGGGTGCTATTTTAGAATTATTTCATGCCCTTTTTTATTGGTCTTATGGGAGGTTTTTGGTGACTGTTTGGCTACCTTTTCTCCTATATATAGTAGATGTTTTGAGAGTTTAAAAGTTGTTGTGTGCTGATTTTTAGAATAAGAAAACCTGGGGTTTTTTCTTCTTTGGGAATAGCTTGCAAGCTATGTCCCCTTATCTCTTCTCCTCTTTATAGCTTGCGAGCTATGTTTCGTCTCAACTTCTAGTCTCTTTCTTCTTGCAGCAAGTGACCAGCCCACATGTATCTTTCTTCTCAAGCAAGGAAATGCAACTTTAGGAGTTTATGTTTGTGTCGATTGTAAGCGTCAAAGTTTGTAAGTCCTTTTATATTATAAAAGTGAAGTTGTTTTTTGTTTAAGTGTCATTTTATGTTGTAGTTTTTTAGTATTTCATGTAATCTTCTAGTTCCTAGGAAGCCTTTTTATTTTACTTGCAAAAGTTAGGGGGTTGTCCTAATTTTTGCATGCATCAAAAGTGAGCAAAGGTTTGTTGATTTTCCCCTTTTATGTATAAATCATTCCCTAATTCCTCATCTAAACAGTGAGGGATATTTAATTAAAGGCAAATGAAAAGATTTAATGCGGAAAGGAAGAAATTGAAGGAAAGGGAGAAAGTTTTTGGAAAAGAAGAAGAGAGCATTCATTTTCTACAGCGAGGAACAAGTAAGATATTTATTTTAGATTTATAATAATAGATTTATAATTAATTCATAAGAAGTACATGAAAAAATTTTTATTTATGTCACATGAATGAATCCAATTAATGGGTGATGAGCCTCAATCCAAGTGAAAAAAAAAAAGAGATTGAGGTAAATGATTGAAGCAATCAACTTTATTTAATTTTAGAATTTTTCTGGAAGCTTTAAATATTACTTTTAAGGTTCTTAGTCAAATCACACTTATTGTGACATTGAATTTGTAGATTGTTCATCAATAATTAATTAAAAGTATTTTGGAATAGTGGAGAATTAGTTAATCTACCATACAAAGGTGACAACTGAAGCACATAACAAATCTCAACAAGGAGATTGGAGGTAAGAATTTATTAAAGTATAATCTAAATGAGAATAGTGAAAATTGAAAAATGGTAATAATAAGTTGTATGTGAATTTATATTGTAGTAAAAAAATCGTCGCAAGAGTTGAAGGTTTGAAAGGAGTTGAAGCTAAAACATTCAAAGTGTGTAATTACAATTTTAAATAGACATTTTATTGTTGAACTTTTATTTAAATTCTAAAGGTAATGTTTAAATAGTTATTTTACTTATATTTTGATGTTGTTATGTGTAAAATGATTCAAATGCATATATGATGATGAATTATTGATATTATATGAATATGATAGAACAAATGTGTATCAAATACATGATATTATGGATAAATACATATGTAAAGGAAATAAAAAGTGAAGTTGGAATATATATATATATATATATATGATACTTTTATACATAAGAATACAAGTAAGAAAGAGTAAAGAAATATATAACCTATATCATAAACAAAAGCATAAATCAACAAATGAAAAAAAGGAAAAGGATATGCATGCAAATTACAGGAGTTCACCCACGTATGGTATTGGCTGGGGAAGCAACGTACCCGTGCATGTCAAAAGAAAAAAAATTGAAAATGATTGTACCATTATTGATACATTTAGACAGTTCTCCTATACTAATGAAAATGAAAATGAATTAAATGTTAAATTTATATTAAGTGGAAATGGTCAAATGAGACAGAATATGAAAGAACTTATGTGAAATTATAAGACTTATAATACATTAAAGAAGATGTGTATATTAATTATGTAATGTTGAAGAAAGATGTATATTTACTTATATACATGATTTACTTTTGTATATTTAATGATGATTACCCACTGAGTTTACATTGTAAACTCAACCCATTAAATCAATAATTTCAGGTAATTCTTCAGAAAAATAGAAATGGATGAAAGATAAGAGGAATACGTCTATAGATGACGGGGCACAAATGAAAGAAGGAAATCTATGGAAAAGGTCAATCTTGCACTTCTAACGAGCATAAACTTTTATATTTCCATCAACACGTGGAATTAAATAACCTCAAACTATGGATCAAGTAAGATAATTGATGTAATCAAAAATTTGGGAAGGGCCCCAAATTTTTAATTACAAAAACAATACATTACTAATCTTTAAAAACATACATTGGATAAGAAAATACAACAAAGAAGAGACAACTTAGAAACTTTAAAACAAACTCTTACATTTCAAAACATATAAAAAGAACACATACAAACATAAAGAAACACTTACAACCTTCAAGACCAAACTTAAAACAACCTAAAGATGCTTTTCTTTCATTTAGAAGAATGATACAAGTGGAAGGGATACTTGTGGGTAGAAGAAGGGATAAGAAGACAAGATGAAGGAGGAGGACAAGCTCGCAAGCTTTCCCAATGAGGAGAGGAAGAGAAGTTGGACAAAGCTCGCAAGCTTTTCCAAACAACAAACCCGCATGTTATTGCTTCCAAAAATCACATCATAAGCAACTCTCTTTTTTTCTTCCAAAAACATCTTCTTTATACAGGCTAGAGAGGGGAACTAAACAGCCATAGTACCACCAAATAAGCCAATTAGATTTAGGGAAAAGAAAGGTCAACAGCCACTTCAATAATTCCCAAACGGCACAGCAAAACTGAGAAGAAAAGCCATGGAACCAAGCAGCAGATTCACGGAACCAAGAAGCCAATTCACGGAACCAAGATGCCAATTCACGGAACCAAGCAGCCAGCCGCAGGAACCAAGTGGTTAAGGCACGGGAACCAGCCAGCCATCCACGGGAACCAAACAGCCATCCGCGGGAACCAAAGGGTCAAGGCACGAGAACCAACCAGCACAGGAAAGCGAGAAGACTCAGAGGAAACCGAGAAGACAAAGAGGAAACCGAGGAGGCAGCATGGGGAAGGGAAAGGGCCAAGTTCCACTATAATGAGCTATCTTTTTACTTCAATAAATGAACTAAAAAAACAGCTCATAATGAGCTAAATTTCAGCTCAAAGTATTAATGAGCTAGCAAGCCCAAGAGTAGTCAAAACCAAAATTTAGGATTTGATTTGCTCCCCCCCCCCCCCTGCCTACATCAGACTCCCCTACTTGAAAAACTCATCTCCCAATGAGTTGTCTTTTGATTTGATCCGAGGAGACGAAGGAAGGGTATTAAGCATCTGAATTTTTACTTCATACCTTTTTAGAATTTCTTCTCGTTCTTTCTTGAATTGATCTTATAAAAGTTGTTTCTTTTTCATGTACCGCTCTGTACACAAATGCATCCACGACTGTAGTTTGTATAGCTCATTTTGCAGGGGATCTGTTGAATCTCCATCTGTCGGAATCCATCTGAAGAGGGACTTCAGGATCGTCTGGCTTGCTTTCATTTTTGACTGAATCGAACTTTTTGTCTTTTCCATTTTTTTCTAAAAAGACTCAACAAAACAAGACTCACACAACAACTGCTATGATCTACCAAGACTTTACTCGACAAACCGGGATAAGAACTTGCTTTGATACCAAATTGATGTAATCAAAAATTTGGAAAGAGCCCCAAATTTTTTATTACAAAAACAAAACCTTACTAATCTTTTAAAACATGCATGGGATAAGAAAATACAAAAAAGAAGAGACAACTTAGAAACTCTAAAACAAATTCTTACATTTCAAAACATATAAAAAAGGACACATACAAACATAAAGAAACACTTATAACCTTCAAGACCAAACTTAAAACAACCTAAAGATGTTTTTCCTTCATTTAGAAGAAGGATACAAGTGGAAGGGATACTTGTGGGTAGAAGACACATACAAACATAAAGAAACACTTACAACCTTCAAGACCAAACTTAAAACAACATAAAGATGTTTTTCCTTCATTTAGAAGAAGGATACAAGTGGAAGGGATACTTGTGGGTAGAAGAAGGGATTAGAAGCCAAGACGAACGAGGAGGACAAGCTCGCAAGCTTTCCCGAGGAGGAGAGGAAGAGAAGTTGGACAAAGCTCGCAAGCTTCTCCAAACAACAAACCCGCAGGTTATGGCTTCCAAAAATTACATCATAAGCAACTCTCTTTTTAACATCCCAAACATCTCCTATTTATAGGACCAAAGAGGGCAGCTAAACAGCCCTTTTATCTTCATTAAATCCCATTAAAGTATTTCCAAAAATCTGTCTAGAAATCAACCCAGATTTAATCCCAAAATAGCACTTGAAAAGCCACCAAAAAAAGGGCAGCATTCACTCCTAAAACAGCCACCGAACAGCCACTAAAACAGCACAACATCCCACAAAAACTGTAGCAGAAAAACTGCACAGAAAACAGAGAAAAACTCATAGAAATCCCCACCCAACAGCCACCAAACAGCAATCCCCATTCAGTACAGCAAGCAAAGAAGAGAAGTCACGGGAACCAAGCAGCCAACCACGGGAACCAAGCAGCCAGCCGCGGGAACCAAGGGGCCAACGCACGGGAACCAGCCAGCCATCCACGGGAACCAAACAGCCATCCACGGGAACCAAAGGGCCAAGGCACGAGAACCAGCCAGCACAGGAAACAAAGGACCAATGCACAAGAAACGAAGGGCCAATGCAAAGGAAACTGAGGAGACAGCATGGGGAAGGGAAAGGGCCAAGTTCCACTATAATGAGCTACCTTTTTACTTCAATAAATGAACTAAAAAAATAGCTCATAATGAGCTAAATTTCAGCTCAAAGTATTAATGAGCTAGCAAGCCCAAGAGTTGTCAAAACCAAAATTTAGGATTTGATTTGACCCCCACCCCCCCCCCCTGCCTACATCAATAATTCAAAAATAAAATAAATTGAGTAATGAAAAATCAACTATCATCAGTTAACTGGTACTTAAAATCATCAGAGAAATAAGCCCATTATCCATGATTAACAATCATGAACCTTCAATAGCAACACCTGACAACTCGAAAGAAAACATGAGATTTAATCATCACCAAAACCTATTTCTATGAAACAAGTGCCAACGCCGCTTAGTTTGTCTGTTAAGCTTCATCTTGAGTTTCATGCTATCTTGGAATGGATGTCACTTCTTTGATTTATTGGCATCCTCACAACTATTCAGATTTTAATCTACCCAGACATTGCTGCTATCTACGTGTTGGCCAAATTCATAAGAAGCCCTCTTGATAAATAATAGAACGAGGTAAAAAAATAGAGGACGGGATAGAATCAACTAAAGCCATTCTAAATGTCAAATCAATCATTTCATAGGGAATAAAACTACAAAAAATAAATAGCAACTGATAGACTGCAATTATAATCAGATAAATTGAAATCTAGACCATGTCGATACTGAAATTAAAAAAAAAAAAAAAAACAATCCCATAGCAAGTATTCATACCTCAAATATGTCAGAATGCATCATAATACAAGAACACCAGGAAATGTTTTCTAATAGAACAAGTACAGATAAATATATTTAGGCCCACCTTGAACTAACAAAGCTAGAGCAGAACTAAGTGATGCATTTGGTCTCAACATAGTCAGCGTCTTCGTATTTGATTCCCCTATTTTGGGTACCCAAGTACCTATGGCAAGAGAGCATATTGGCTGATGCAGAATAGGCAAACAACGAGAAGAATGTCTGAAGTACCTGCATATGCCTGAAAATAAATACCAAAGCCAATAAAAAGTCAGGTGCACGAAATTAATTAGAGTTTGGATTTTAACAGAGTAAAAAAAGCATCCATGTAAACAAGAAATAGTAAAAACTCACATTTAAGTATCCCGGAAAGAGATGCTAGATGCAACAGTTGTGGAAAAAATCCATCATGTGCTGATGAATGTATAATAGGAATTGTGGACACGTCATTCTGCAGAATCTTCAGAGCCACGTCTTTTAAAGAATCAAATGGACCAGCCTACAATATCCAGAGATAAATTTCAAATCCCGTGTAAAGGAACCAAGTAGAACGTTAAGATAAGGGACAACTCTTAAGTTAAGAAAAAGTAGCATGCTTCAATATTCAATGCTTTGAATATCAATCTAAGAAATCTTCTAATCAAAGTTCTGCCCAAAAAGAATGTTTAACGCAGTGTATTTAGACAAGCTTTGAAGATCAATTTTAGACATCTGATAAAAGTTAAAACCTTCAATTAATGAGTGTCATTTTAAGAACACCAAGATGAACCCGTATCTCCCTTTAGTGTATTTAAAAGATTAAAGGCCTTCCAGTCACTTTGAAATGCAAAATTTCACTAGTATATAAAGTATGCATAGTGCATAAGTATCAGGGACAACCACGCAAGCGATGAGGGAAAAAATCTAAACTTACATAGACCAAACTTCTTTGGACTGATTTACTATGTGGATAAAATTGCCTACTGATTTGTTGCTTTGCAGATTTCCAAGCAGCTATTGTGTGAGTCTCGAGCTCCCCTTCCGTCAGATTGGAACCATGATTCCCAAGCTACAATAAAGACAAGAATGTAGCCAGGATACAATGAAACACGCATTAAAAAAAACAAAGATAAATGGAAGAAAAAAAGTAGGAAAAACAAGTATGGACATGAAAAGTGAGCATACTCGACAAAAGAAGGTTACATAAGAGCATGTAGACGTAGACAGGCGGCACTTCTAACCCAGTACAGTGGTCAACATAAAAATCTGAATTTTGTGATTCCACGCCTAATAAATCATAATTGAGTCTCATTTACATAGTGCAAAGATAAACAACGCTTCCTACAAAATCCTGTTTGAGAAACACTACTTCTCAACAAAATCATTAAATCACCAACCACAAGCACATGTTTCAAACATAAACAGGAGGAATGTACAAAATAGAAAGATGCATGAGAGAAAGGGCAGAAGAAGGAAAGGTAGAGAAAAATGTAGGAAAAGGAGAGAAATAGGACTGGTGCAAAATCTAGGAGGAAGAGAGAGTTATGACAGATAAGGGAAATCAGGGATGTCTTGGAGGTAAATAAAAAGATTGGTTAATGGGGACAAAAGCTGCATGGAGTTCTAGAGGGAACCAGCAAGTACATCAGGGAATAATAGTGCAGTTAATTGACAAATCAGTTTTTTAGAAGGAAAGAAGCAGAAAGAAAAAAAGTTTTTTTAGGAAACTATTGAAAGATCACCGGCATAAGGGAAGTGGCACTCAGCTAACGATGAAAATTGAAACCAATAACGAAAGGTTTGATGTTTTTGCATGATTGCACACCTGTGTCAAGCATGATCTATACCTCTACACCTGAGAGAGTCTTTTTTTGAAGAAAAACACCTGAGAGAGTCAGAGATCAGGAAGACACCAAGACAGCTAATAGTAATTTTTTAAAGAAAGGGGTATCTGAGCGCATGGTTTTATTTTTTTGTTAGTGTTGTAAAAGCCAGATAAGGCGGAAAAATAGGGGCCATCACTCAACGTCACAGTGCAAGGGACTGCCAGAAAGTCGGACTGCTTGGGCATATCAAAAGGTTTTTCTCTAAAGTCCACAAAAATGTTAAGACCGAAAGATAGACTAGTTGAACTAACTCGATCAGTTAACAAAGCTTAACCACTATGATTGGATGATTCATTCAGGATATAATACTAATGAACAAAAAAAAATCAAAATTTGTGTGACTAAACAATAGTCCGATTTCAGATTCAACCTTTTGACTCAACCGAATATATCATATTTCAAGCAAAAAAAATACTTGTAGGGAAACTCGTGCTTTTTTGCTATAGTTATACACAAATGAAAACTTAACATAATACTAAAAAAGATTAGCTGATGTGGTGGCCATAAAGAACCAAAAATGGATATTGTCAAACCAAAGATATTTCCAGTTTTAGCTAGACAACTAAGACCAAACATCGACTTAAGGTTCAGCTGAATGAAATGGCCAGCCAAATCCAATTTTAATAACACTGTTTTAGGGGAAGCATGCGAGGTTTTAACAATCTTCAATTATAACAAAAGACAATTTAACTTGTAACTAGCAAAGACAAGACAATGTTGCATACACGTACAGACCCAACATATATAACTTGAAGGATTCCTGCGTAACACTAAAAAGGGATAATCAAAATAAATTTCTGAAGAAATGTTTTTAAGCTATTGTTAAATGAAAATTGTAAAACAGGCAAAACAAACAATGATTATCTTGCAAGGATTGTTCCTCGACCTTTTTGGATTTGAAAAAGATTTCAAATTCAAAAGGCCGCTATCTTGTTATTAGTAGTGAATTAGGTCGAGCTCCTTTGTGATGAATAAGAAACAACGGGTCCACCATTAACAATTTCAATGTCAAAGTTAAATGCTCATACAAATTAAAAATATGGGATAGAAGAAGAAGATGTAAATTGATTTATCTGATTAGCTAGTCAAGCAATAATAAGTTAGATTGAAAACAATCCTCCTCCTAACATATGACAATCAAATGTGCCAAAAAGAATGCATATGTGCCTACATATTCACCCAACTCTCCTCCATAAAATTTTCAATTGCCAACTTTTTTTTCACCCCACCCAAACTAAACCACCTATTCCTCTTCATGTATATTTATTTAAAACAAATCATGTATAAACTACAACGACACTTATGTTTGGCATCAATATCATAAAATATTGATTACTTGTAGCACACTGTGAATTCGAAGGTCAAAGAGTTTTGTAAAATGCTTGGTGGAAAAAATGTGAAGAAAATATCCCACATACGGCTAGAGGAGGAAAACCCCAATATTCCATTTAGTACTTATCATCAAAAAGGATATTTGGTTTCTTCCGAGCCTTAATCAAAAAATGGGTAAGGATTTTATAGGACCAACAAACCCATAGGAAATTAGGAATGATGGAAGGCAATCAAAAGAAAATATGAGGAAAGAAAAAAGAAATGAAACAAAATCCAAAGGAAAGAGGAAAACAAAAAAAATAAATAAATCTAAAAAGAAACATATAAATAGAAGGTAGAAAAGCCCAAATTTCAAATTAACAAATTCAAAATCATAAAAGAACTTTCACGATCTCAATGATTCTTCTTTTTATTCATATTCGTAGAAAAGAAGAGGTGATTGGGAAAACTTTGTATTGTTTATTCCTTCAATTGACATATATACAAAAAAGTACATGGAGAATAATTGAAGATGACTACCTACAATAACTCAAAATAATCAAAAACTACGCCCATCAACTATTCGTCACCTTTAAGGCTTGCCAGATGTGATGATTGGCATCACATGAACAAGGTTTCCTTCCTTTCATGTACATAAAGCTATGGGAGAGGTATTTCCTAACTTGGAAGAGTGATCAGTGGCTTCTTGTTACCTTCCCAACCATTTCCACCAGCCCCACTAGACATGCTAGCATGTGGTCCCCACCGGACCCTTCGACCTTTCAATAGCCCCCTCAAATTTGATGATATAGATCTACCATCTCAAGTTTGCTTATAATATTTTAGAATGCCAGGTTGCAAAGTCTTTTTGTGAATATGTCAACAAGTTTACTTTTAATAGGAACATATGAAGTGTAAATCAAATCAACTTTTAGTTTTTCTTTTATAAATATACATCCACTTCCACAATTTTGGTTCGATGATGTTGTATTGGGCTCTAAGCAATACTAACAACAAATATATCATTACAATATATCTTTTGTAATAACCCAAATATATTTTATTATACTCCACAAGTTTGGTTCTAAGCAATGCTAACAGCAAATATATCTGCTCAACTGCCTCCGTCACTAGGTTGCCTGGCCAGGAAAAAATTGAAAGAGAAGAAGAAGATAAAGGATAGAGAAAGATCTTTGGGTCGTATTTGCTAGTCGTTTCTGTTACAAATTTTGTTCAATTTGTTGTAACTATCTTCTTATTTTTTCGATGATTTTGATTTCTACGGATTTACCTCTCCTAAATATGCAAAAAATATCTTATATCAAGATTTTATAAGTTTGCACCATATAACTTTTGATATGTTATAGATTTGATCATTCTGAAAAATGTGATATAATTTTATTGCATTTTTATCGGCTAAATATGTATAAAAGAAGTTTTGAGTAGAATACGAATGGAAAAAGACAGGCTGGAATGGGTTGAAAAATGCTATACTATGATTCGACATGATAAAATTGTAAGGTAATATGTATTGAAATGATTGATATGATTGTGTTATGCAAGAATGTTAACTACTAGTCTGAATATGATATGATGTACTGATTGATATCAACTATATGATATGATAACCTCATGTGATATACTCAAAATTCACGTGGTCCACTGACGGGAGTCTGTGGATGGGAGTCATGAGGAGCTAGAGATTGATTAGGAGTTATAAGAAGTCGGGGCGATTTATTCATATAATTCAAGGTGAGTTATAAGGAGCACACTAATCGGGAGTTTTAAGGGGAGATTGATTGAGAGTTATAAATGCAGGAGAAAGACATCCTTTTCTGAATATATAAATATTGTTATTGATATTGATATTGTACGAATATTAATATTACGGACACTAATCACTATAACTGATTAATATTACTGAAACTGATAATAAGAATAATGATATTGTTTTGTTAGTGATACCCAATATTGTTATTGATGTTGTGACTGTAAATAACAGATTTATGTGTGCTAAATGGATGATAAGATTGAATGGAATTGATTGAGTGATAAAGATCGACTAACAGTTTGATTAAAGTTTATGATGGAAGAATGAAACAGAACTGACTGAGATATGATATGTTATAAACTAATTATTGATACAGATAACCGATATATATACATTGATGCATATATTTCTTTATATGATTTACAGCATACTGTTCTTATTTACCTTACATTGATTTCATGATGCAATCAAAAATTTAGGAGAGGGACCCAAATTTTTGATCACAAAAACAAACCCTTACTAAGATAATAAAAATTCAAATAACTCATAAAAAATTAGACTAATTAGACAAATAAACTAAAACACCATTTTCATATTATAAAAGGACTTACAAACAACTTGAACACTTGCAAACGACTCAAATGACACTTACAAGACACCCTATAGTTGCTTCACTTAGAGAAGAAGGATACAATGGAATGGCACTTGCGGATAGACGAAAGAGGTTAGAAGCCAAGACGAAAGTTGGAAAGAGCTCGCAAGATTTCCATAGGAGGAGGGGAAGAAGATTGGAAAGAGCCCGCAGGATTTCCAAAGTAAAAACCTCTCAGGTTTTTGTCCCAAAAATCACATCATATCACTCTTTTTTTCTCCACAACATCTTCTCATATTTATAGGCAAAATAGAGGAATGCCAAGAGCCACATGTCTTCAATTTCCATTAGAACCAAAGCATAATAGGCATAGAAAACTTCCCCCAAAGTTCACGGATAAACACTCAAACCAGGAACCAAAGAGGCAGCTAGCAGACCGAGTATTTTAAAGCAACAAAGCCACAGATTTCGGAAAAACAGCAAGCTCCTCACGGAACCAAGGAGCCAGCACCTCGGAAGCTAGCAGGCCGTGAGTTCAAAGCAGCAAAGTCACGGGAAATTACATCCCAGTTCGGAATTCAGCCTCTCTTAAAACCAGAACATGAATCAAAGGGCAAGTTCATGGAACCAAGGAGTCCATGTCTCGGTAAGCAAGCAGCCCGCTAGAATCCAAAGCAACACAGGCTCGGGAAACCATCAAAGCACGAAAAAAACAGTGGCTGGCCGAACTCCCAAGAGTTAAAGCACATTTATTATAAAGTTTGATGCTTTGAATTCAGCCACCATTTTAAAAGTAAGCCACGGTTCTCCAAGAGACAAGAAGAAAAGGGGAAGGGGAAGGGACAAGGCCACTCCAAAACTCTTCTTAATGAGGTACCTTTTTGGATATTAATGAGCTACTCCTCCACATGATAATAATGAGCTTGCACCACTAAAATTTCAACAACTAAAGCTCAAAACCGAAATCAGCCAAGGCTCCCATAAAACCACAAAACAGCTCAAAGGATAAGGTGGAGATGAAAGGACAAGATAAAGAAGAGTAAGGAGAGGGGGAAGATGAAAAGACACAAGGCAAGAAATTAAAAGTAAAACTCAACTTGTGTTGACCCCCCCTTTGTCTACATCATTTCAGTTGTAAGCTTTTGATTACTTGTTGGGCTATATGCTTATTACATGATTTTACATAATTCCAAGTAAAGGAAAGATCATATAATATGAGTCTTCAGATAGCATGCATAATTCTTTCCATTGTTCACAAGAAATTAATAAGCTCGAGTGAAATGCTAAATGAAAAGCATATGCAATTCTTTCAATAAAGATCCCGGGGAATGAAATCTCCATAGACTCCAACATGATTTTTAAATCTTCTAAAATAACTTTTGGTCCGCAGAAATTTGCAAATACCTTGGAAAATTACTCTAAATTTAGATTCAAAGCTAGATTTTAAAATTGTAACTTGCTTCTTACTCCATATTATAAGGTTTCCTCCCATAAGTGACTCTATATAATTAGCATCAATATAATCTTCGATTAGAAGAGTATCATATATTTTATAGAGAATCTCCTTTCCAAGACTTGAATTAAGGTAGCTAAAAAATCTATAAGCACCTTGTAGGCAAAGCTCTTTGGGTTTATGTATAAACTGAAGAATGAGACTTACTGCAAAGACAACATTAGGATGGATATGAGATGGATTAGTTTTTCAACTAATTTTTTATAATGTTTTATATCCACTTTTGTTTCTTCTTCATTACATCCAGTTTCTAAATTGATTCAATTAGATCTTCACAGGGCATACAATCAATCATTTTTATTTCCTTCAATAAATCCATGACATTTTTTTATTCAAAAAAAAACTTTATATGTCCAAAAAAGTTCTGAATTAGCCCAATTGTTTTATTTCAACTTCTTCAAAAATTTTTTTTTCTGAGTGACTCATTTTCTTTATTATCATCATCTGTAATAATTATATCATTAACATACAATAAGAATTGAAATTTATCTATCATTTGAGTGTTTTAAAAAAGTGTGGTCTCATTGACTTTGTTTGTATTATGCTCTATTCATGGCTTTTGTAAATCTGACAAACCATACTCTTGGGGATTGTAAGACCATATAGAGACTTTTTTAGTTTGCACGCATTGTTCTTTGTGAACTATTGAATCCTGCTTGTACATCCATATAATTTTTTCCTCAACATCCCCATGTTAGCATATTTCACACCATACTATTACATAGGCCATCCAAAGTTATCAACAAGAAAAATTATGAAGTGAATTATATTCATTTTAGCAATATGAACAAATATTTCTTAATAGTCACTTTCATATAACTGATTATATCATTTGGCAACTACTCTTACTTTGTATCTCTCCCTACTTCAATCTGCTTTATATTTTAATGAAAAATTTTATTTGCATAGCTCGACAGTATCCCAAATTAGGTTTTTTGTTAAGGCTTTTTTCTCTTCTCTCATGGCATTATTCTCATTCTTCTTTTCTAGTTTCTCAAATAGAATTTGTGAAATTTTATTGGAGTTGTAGCTATTGTTTGCAAGGATGACTTTTGTCGCAAAGAAAAAAATTTGACATGATGTGCATTGGGAAATAGGATAGAAAAGAGAATGGGTATTTATGGGATGATCATTGTTACCCGATGATGATTCTAAGTCATGATTGAAGTTTGCATAGTTGGGATATCAAAATCGAAGAGAGTAGTTTGATCAAACTTACCTTCTACTTAGTTATCCTCCCCCATAAAGATAAGTTTGATTAAAAAAATTTCTTTTAATCAAAGGAAATTTTTTTTCATGTAAAAACTTATTTGTTGAGGAATGATAATATTTATATCCATTTGGCTGGAAGAATATCCTACAAAGACATATTTGAGTGCACTAGGACCAGGCATATCCCGATGTTATCTGTGGATATGAACATAAGCAATGCAACCAAATATTTTTGGAGTTTGGGAAGTTGCTTGTAGGAAAGGATTCCATAATATAATTAACGGGAGGGACTTTTAAAACTAAATACTCTAAGGGTTATTCGATTGATTATGTGATAGTTATAATTGCTTCTCCCTAATATCTTGTTGGAATTTTAATTAAAAAAAATCTAGTGACTTCCAAAGTATGATGATTTTCCTTATTACCATCTCATTTTGTTGTTAGTTTCGGGGGGAGTGTCAGAAGAGAAAGATTAGTGAATGATACAATCTTTATTAAAGAAAGAAGATAAAATCTAATTAATATAATCATAGACATTATCCACGCAAAACATCTTAAGGTGAGTTTTTAATTAATTTTTAAAGATAGTAATAAAAGTAGGGAGAATAAAGTTGACATTAAATTTTTGTTTGATAAGATATACTAATGTCATCCAAGTATAATCATCAATAAAATTGACAATTCCTAATGCTCCAAAAACATACGAGATTATTGAGAGCCCCTAAATATCAAAGTGAATTACTATAAAAGTTGTATATGATCTAGAATCAAGTTTTTTTCTTTTAAAAAGCACAATAATGTTTTGTAATTTCACAAGTTTCACAATAAAGCCTTAAGAAAGAAAGCATATGCGAAAAAAGTAGACCCCAACCTATACTAATGTTTCCAAATGATTTTTGCACTACAAGTGGAAACGAAGGAACAAGAAAAGTGATTTTTATCTTTAAGAAAACATAACTCATCATTTTCTCTAACTTTCCTAATCATCTTCCCCGTAATAAGGCCCTAAAATATATTGTTTAGTGATTTTATGAATTGATAGAAGATTTAATGCAATAAGAGGAACATGTAATATATTGTTAAGAGTAAATGTAACAAGAATAGGAATATTCCCCTTTTCCCTAAGGCAAGATTTATATATTTGAAAAAGATTGGCAATGTTTATCATGTGACCGGTGGTTGTTGAATCAAATATTTAAATTTGTGAAAAACTATTTGAGGCATTCAAAACATTAAGAGTTAGAATTCACACCATTTTGGGCCAGCAAGCATTAGAAGTGTAAAAGAGACAAGTTTGAGTGAGCTCACTATTTATTGTGTTCGACTAGTTTGAAATTTTATTGGTTCAAATTTGGCTCATGTTCGAAATAATTTGTTAATATGGTGTTCAAGTTTGATTCGTATTTATCATAGCAAGCTCGTTCAACTCATTTGGACTTGAATTAATTAAGAGATACCAAGTAACAAAAATCCTTATCAAAGTCTCCATCTCTCTTGGCGAAATAATTCCCCTCACCACCTACAAGACAAAAGCACACAACACTGAAACTATCTAGTGCTGGCCAACTTATTAGAAAATCAATTGTTGCATTATTTTTGTTGAACAAGCCACATAGTACCCTCGAACAATCATTGAATTGTTGACGAGCTTGAAAATATGACTTTGACGACATCGACATGTTGGAGACTGACCAGTGGTGCAATATGGTTGCTTTTTGAGTGGGAGCTACTATAGTATAACAGTAGATGATTGAACTGCCGCGAATGTGAATAAGCTTGTTGGGGATGAAGACAATGTTATCATCACCCAATTCATGTTCATGACTTGCTAGGGTTTGGGATAGAGAATAGAGCTTATTCTTGTAAATCTCAATAATTGGATCTAATCTAATGGTTGAAACTTTTTAGAACACCTTAATTCTTATTTCTTAAAAAAATTTAATTATCAAAATAAATGTTAAGATTTTAAAATTCCATTAACTAATTAAATAATAAAAAATATAAAAATTAATTATTTATTATGTATTTATTTCAAGCAAAATAGAGTCGAAAGCGATCGAAAAAAGGCGCTCATGTTTATCTAGTTCAAAGATCAAGCTCAAAATATATGTTCACTTTTGGTTGCTTAATGAATAAATCAAACACGAGCTCATTAGAGAACCGAACTCAAGCTACTCATGAGTAAAGAGCTATTTTGATAGCTCTAATGAGCATGGCCCGAATAATTTTCTAGGGAGTAGAGAAAATGTTTGAGTTTGTCAATTTCTTCTAAACTAAGCCCTTCTAACTCAACAAAGCAAGCCTACCCTTTTGAGTGACCTTAGTTTCTAGCATAGCTTTGAGGCTTTCATAGAGTTTCCAACCTTTTTTTATTTTCATGCATGAGTTGCACCAAATATTGCCTTTGGGAGAAAATTTTTGTCATTTTGGGAAGAATCAGTAGCAACAAGTCTTTTTCCTTTAGGTACGATGGTTAACATAGTAGATGTTTCCAAGATAGGGTTGTAAGCATTACACGATCATTTTTCTTTCTTCTATTCCTATGATTGAGAAGCAGTCATTCAGAGATGGTAGGTTATCTCTACATAATGTCTAAATCCGAACATGATCAAATTCATTATTAAGTAGTGCAAGAAACTCAAAGACTCACTTTTTTAACAATCTGTTTGAGAATTATCGCTACATTTCATCTTGAGATCTTGATAATAGTTCAAGTCAAAAATGTTCATTGCATTAAAATAGTCTATGATATGAAGGTTAACCTTGCTTGGTTAATGAGATGTTAGTTTTGATCTCATAGATGAGAGCAACATCCTACCTTCTAAGTATGTTTGTTTAACAACATCCCAAACGTCTTATGCAATTGTTAAGAATATATGGCCGACGAATTTCAAACATCATAGTATTCTATAACTATGTCATAATCATGGAATCTGCTCCATCCCAAAGTATTAATTTTGAGTCTTTCGACAGTGGGGCATAGTGTTAGACCGGTCCAAGGAGGACCGGTCCAGCCGGCCCAGCCCCTTGGGCCGGCTTTGTTCGTCTACGCCAGGAGGGCCGGCGGACACAAGAAGAAGGGAGAGGGGTGGGGTCCACTTGAAGTTTGAATTGTTTCTTGGAGCCAAAAGGAGGGGAAGCAAGGGTAATTAGGTCCTTTTGTTTTAGATTTGAATTGTATGCATTAAGTAGGGGAGAAAAGGGGGGATTAGGGTTATGAGATATTTTGTGAAAGTTTTTCTTGTTCTTCTTTGGTGGCTAGGGCTCTAGATTGAATTCTAGAGATTGGGAGAGTGCGATCCTCCTCTCGAATAGAGGATCCTTGTATCTTTGCTATTTTCATTTCATCTTCTAGTAAAATACAAGTTCTTACTTCGTGTTTCTATCGTTTTTCTCGCGTTTTCCCACTGTTTTGGCTGATTTCCTGCTGTGGACAGCAGTTTGCTGTGAGATCTTTGGCTAAAGTGATTAGGAAATACTTGGAATCAAGTATTTCCTATCAAATTGATATCAGAGCATCGATTCGGGACCACCGGTGGCTGAAATTCTGAAATTTCAGCAAGATCTTCGTCTCTGGAAGAAGATTTTTGTGGATCCGATAGAAGAAAAATGGCCGGAAAGAAGGTGGAAGTTTTAGAAGGCGAGTTCGGTCAACTGAAGACAGATGTGGAGGGAAAGTTCCTGGAAATCTCCACCAACAATGATAGGTTGGAAGGGAGGTTCGCGGCTATGGAAGAAATGATAAAGAAACTATTGGAGATGAAGACCAATCCGGATACATCGGAAGTGAGAGAGACTACTGACGGCCATGGCGGAGGAAGAAATCCAAACCCAACCCGGGGGAGGAGGAATCCGGAGGTGGAGATTCTTGAAGGGGATGACGACATGCCACCTCTAGAGCCACTCTCTAGAGAGGAGATGAGCATGGGGAATGACCGCCGAGGTGCTGATTTTCAACGTCGAGGTGCTGATTTTCAGCACCGAGGTGCTGATTTTCAGCATCGAGGTGTTGATTTTGGAGGCAGGCGGGGAGAATATGAAGGTAGTGCAGATTTTGGAGAAAGGAGAGAAGAATATCAGCGTCGAGGTGCTGAATTTCAGCGTCGAGGTGCTGATTTTGAAAGGGGAAGAGGGGATTATGACGAAGGATTCGATTACCAACGGCGGAGGGAGGATCGGGACACCTGGGGAGCACCTCCTCTTCGAGGAACGGGAGGTTACGGAGAATTCCGGGGTAACGGGAGGGATCCGAAGGTGAGGAAGTTGAAGATGCCCATCCTTGAGGGTGAAGATGGCCACGGCTGGATATACAAGGTGGAGCGTTATTTCGCTGTCAACGGGTTGACAAATGACGAAAAACTGACGGCAGCAGGTTTGTGTCTGGAAGGGAAGGCGCTGGCATGGTATCAGTGGAGAGACAGAAGAGAGCCTATCAGGACTTGGCGAGAGTTCAAGGATTGTTTATTAGAGCGTTTCCGAGCCGACGGGGGAGGAGACTTCTACGAACAGTTCTTTGCCCTGACTCAGGAGGGGACCGTGACCGACTACCGGGACAGATTCGAGTACTTGGCTAGCCGTCTGGATCATATATCCGAATCGGCCCTGGAAGGGAATTTCATGAAAGGGCTCAAACCGGAGATAAGAACAGCTGTTCGGGTGCTGCAGCCAAGGAACTTAGGCAAGGCTATGGAGCTTGCGCAATTGGTGGAAGATCAGAAGAACTCGGAAAGAGGGGCTCGAGGCAACTACTCGGGGGGATCGTACAAGATGACTACCGATGTACTACCCTCAAAAGGGGTAGCCCCAGGGAACCAGAGGGAGGTGCCCAAGGAGAGATCTGTTGGGGGAGGTATTGGGGGACAGTTCAAGAGGCTGTCTGAGAATGAGGTACAGGAGAAGAGAGCAAAGGGGCTATGTTTTCGATGTGACGAGAAGTATATGCCAGGGCATAAGTGCAGAGACAGAACTCTTCAGGTTCTCCTCGTTTGTGATAACGAGGAAGACGAGGAGGAAGATGGGAGCAAGTCTGAAGTGGAGGAGGAAGAGAAGATGCATCTGGATGTGGCAGAAGTCTCTCTCAACTCTGTAGTGGGATTCACTCCGAGTCACACTATGAAGGCGAAGGGAGAGATAGCTGACCGTGGGGTCGTGGTGTTGATTGATAGTGGGGCAACCCACAATTTCATTTCCACCCAACTTGTGGAGCTATTGGGGATGAAGTTAGTGGATACGGGAGGCTATGGAGTGATGATGGGCACGGGAAAGGTGGAGATGGGGAGAGGAGTTTGTAAAGGAGTGGTTCTAAAAATTCAAGGCATACAAGTGAAGGAAGACTTCCTTCCCCTGGAACTGGGGAGTACGGATGTCATCCTAGGGATGAAGTGGTTACAAACTTTGGGGGAAACCAAAATCAATTGGGGCACACTGCGAATGGAGTTGGAAAAAGGGGGAAAGAAAAAGGTGATCCAAGGGGATGCCGGGCCGACCAAAGCAGGGGTTTCTCTAAAATCCCTAATCAAAACAATTCAGGAAGAAGGGGGAGGCTATTTGGTGGAATTACACAGCTTAGAGGGAGCGAGTGGGGAGGAAGGGGGAGACATACCCCTCTCGGTGCAACCTTTGATCCAGGATTTCGAGGAGGTTTTTCAACCCCCTCTAGGGTTACCACCACCCAGGGAGCAGGAGCACGCCATCACATTAAGGGAGGGAGTGTCGCCGGTCAGCGTGCGACCTTATCGATACCCTCAGTTTCAAAAGGATGAAATAGAAAGGTTGATCAGAGAAATGCTGGAAGCAGGGATCATCAAGCCCAGCACCAGCCCGTTCTCTAGTCCTGTTCTATTAGTGAAGAAGAAGGATGGCAGCTGGCGTTTTTGTGTAGACTATCGTGCACTCAACAAGGAAACGGTACCTGATAAGTTTCCCATACCAGTGATTGACGAATTGTTGGATGAATTGAGTGGAACGGTGATTTTCAGCAAGATCGACCTGAAATCTGGATATCATCAGATCCGAATGAAGAAAGAAGATGTGCCCAAGACCGCTTTCAGAACTCATGAGGGTCACTATGAGTTCCTGGTGATGCCATTTGGCCTCACCAATGCCCCAGCCACTTTCCAGGCACTCATGAATATGATCTTCAAACCATATCTGAGGCGATTTGTTTTGGTATTCTTCGATGACATCTTAGTATATAGTAGAGCGGAGGAAGAACACTGGGGGCACTTAAAGAAAGTGTTAGAGGTTCTCCAGGAGCACCAGCTGAGAGCTAACTTGAAGAAGTGCTGCTTCGCACAAACCAGTGTGGAGTACCTGGGTCATGTGGTATCCAAGGAAGGGGTAGCAGCAGATCAGTCCAAGATTGAAGCCATGCTTAAGTGGCCTTTGCCCAAAAATCTAAGGGAGCTGAGGGGGTTCCTAGGGCTTACAGGATACTATAGAAGATTTGTAAAGGGATACAGCACTATAGCCTGGCCACTCACTGAGCAGTTGAAGAAAGATGGATTCTTATGGGGGGAGGCAGCTACTACGGCATTCGAGCAGTTGAAGAAAGCTATGACCACAGTCCCGGTCTTAGCTTTACCGGATTTTACTCAGGCCTTTATTGTGGAGACAGATGCCTCAGGATACGGGCTGGGAGCAGTACTGATGCAGAGCCACAAGTCTATTGCTTATTACAGCCAAGTGTTGACTGCCAGAGCCCGTCTGAAATCTGTATATGAGAGGGAATTGATGGCAATTGTTTTGGCCATTCAAAAGTGGCGTCCCTACCTACTTGGAAGGCATTTCATCGTCCGGACTGATCAGCGGAGCCTGAAATATTTGTTGGAGCAACGCATGGTGACCGAGGAGCATCAGAGGTGGCTATCAAAACTGCTCGGGTATGATTTTGAAATTCAGTACAGACCTGGGGTAGAAAATAAGGCAGCAGACGCTTTGTCCAGGTGCATGGGCGAGTTGCAGACAGTAGCTGTGTCAATCCCAATGATGCTAGATTGGGAAGCCATAAAGAAGGAGAGTGCTAAAGATGGGGAATTAAGCAAGATCATAGCTGAGCTAGTGAAAGAAGAAGGGAGCCATCCAGGGTACTCACTGGAGGGGGAGAGATTGTTGTATCAAGGGAGATTTGTGTTGCCCAGAACGTCAGTACACATTCCACAATTGCTCCAGGAGTTCCATGGAACTGCAGTGGGAGGTCATTCAGGAGTGCTAAAGACCTATAGGAGGCTAGCAGCTGAGCTTTACTGGAAAGGTATGCACAGAGATGTGGAAGAGATGGTATCCAGGTGCGAGATCTGCCAAAGAAATAAGTATATGGCCATGTCACCAGGAGGGTTACTGCAGCCTTTGGCATTACCAGGACGAGTCTGGGAGGAGATATCCATGGACTTCATTGATGGGCTACCCCGTTCTGAGGGATTCACGGTGATTCTAGTAGTAGTGGATAGATTGAGCAAATATGCTCATTTTATTCCTCTCCGCCATCCATACACCGCAGTGACTGTAGCATCAGTTTTCATCAGGGAAATAGTCAGACTACACGGAGTACCAGAAGTGATAGTATCAGACAGAGATAAAGTATTCCTCAGCCATTTCTGGAAGAAGTTGTTCAGACTACAAGGGACAGTACTAAAGAGAAGCACGGCGTACCACCCACAGACGGATGGACAAACAGAAGTAGTCAACAGAAGTTTGGAAACGTATCTGAGATGCTTCGTATCAGAAACACCCAAGCTATGGGCAAAATGGATATCATGGGCCGAGTACTGGTACAACACTTCTTTTCATTCAGCCTCTCAGATGACTCCATTTAAGGTATTGTATGGAAGGGACCCGCCCTACTTGGTGCATTTTGGGAGTAGCAGTACACCCGTGTCGTCCGTCGAGGAGTATTTGGAGGAGAGGGATAAGATACTTGAAGAGTTAAAGAGACATCTGTTGAGGGCTCAACAGATTATGAAGAAACAGGCTGATGGACATCGGAGGGATATTCAGTTTGAGGTGGGTGAGAAGGTATTTTTGAAACTCCGCCCATACCGGAGAAATGAGAAACTTGCTCCAAGGTACTTCGGTCCTTACGAAGTGTTGGAAAAAATTGGAGCAGTGGCCTATCGTCTGCAGCTACCACCGACGTCGACAATACACCCCGTTTTCCATGTATCCCAGTTGAGGAGCGCCATCGGGAATCATGCTACCAGTACGGAGCTGCCAGGAACATTAACGGAAGAGATGGAGATGATACTGGAACCTCTGGAGCTCATGGAGGTTCGTCAGAAAAAGGATGGAGCAACTGAAGTCTTGATCAAATGGAAGAACCTCCCTGACTACGAGGCCACGTGGGAGCCTTACGAGCGGATGCAGCAACAGTTTCCTGACTTCCACCTTGAGGACAAGGTGGTTCTTTAGGAGGGCGGTAATGTTAGACCGGTCCAAGGAGGACCGGTCCAGCCGGCCCAGCCCCTTGGGCCGGCTTTGTTCGTCTACGCCAGGAGGGCCGGCAGACACAAGAAGAAGGGAGAGGGGTGGGGTCCACTTGAAGTTTGAATTGTTTCTTGGAGCCAAAAGGAGGGGAAGCAAGGGTAATTAGGTCCTTTTGTTTTAGATTTGAATTGTATGCATTAAGTAGGGGAGAAAAGGGGGGATTAGGGTTATGAGATATTTTGTGAAAGTTTTTCTTGTTCTTTGGTGGCTAGGGCTCTAGATTGAATTCTAGAGATTGGGAGAGTGCGATCCTCCTCTCGAATAGAGGATCCTTGTATCTTTGCTATTTTCATTTCATCTTCTAGTAAAATACAAGTTCTTACTTCGTGTTTCTATCGTTTTTCTCGCGTTTTCCCACTGTTTTGGCTGATTTCCTGCTGTGGACAGCAGTTTGCTGTGAGATCTTTGGCTAAAGTGATTAGGAAATACTTGGAATCAAGTATTTCCTATCACATAGATCAATAAAATAAGAGATTTTTTCCTTTCCTTTTAGAATAATCTTCATAATTTGGGACCACTTTAGATAATTTCTTCTATTCAAGCTATATAAGGCATATAGCCCTTGGACCTCTCATTTAGCCTAGTTTTGACTTTTGACCATTCCTGATAATTGACTCCTTAAAAAGGGAAGTCAAAGAAATCGGGCATAATGAATGGAAGAAAAAATAAAAAATGAGGAAGAAAACGGTTGAAAAAAAAGGGAACCTTGACCTTGTTCTAATACCATTTGAAAAAGAAGAAGTGGCTAAGTAAGCTTTTCTTGTTTATTTTTTAAATAGGTATTTATACACAAAATAGATAGAGAATAATTGGAAATAACAAAATACAATAACTCAAAAACATTTTAAGAAAAAAAAGCCCATCAGTTGTCTGCCCCCTTTAGAGCTCGTTGGATGCACTGATTGGCGCCACATATGTAATTGGAGGCTTCCTTTCTTGTGCATGATAGGTGTTTCCTTGGATGAGTAATATGTGGCATCTTCATTCCTTCCCAGGCATTTTTGCCAATCAGCTCAAGGCTGACAGCTGCTAATAGCTGCAGTTTTGCAACTCCAGAAGGCTGCATCGATCACATGCAGGGAAATCCTGAAAATTCTTTGAAGGGTTTCAGTTATCCTAAATAAAGAACCACCATGTTTTGAATTTTTCTGTTTTTCATTCATGGTTCTTTGTAGTCCAAACAATCTTGAGAATAGAGTACTGCAGGGCATCTTAGTTCCCTACAAGCACTGACCGACAGGATTTCCAGTATACAGGTCGCTAGAAACTGTTTGAACAAAAGGAGATTCTCAACTTCTTAAATCAAGAATAGCACCCGTCATCAGATTCTCTGTTTTTCATTTAATTTGTTCATTTTAGATCACTAATTTGTGAATGGTCATCCACCCAATTGGCATTTGGAAACATGGCAGGTGGGCTGAATTAAATTCCAGCAGCAGAAAGTCCAGCCTGCAGTTGCGGGAAACCCATCCTACCGTACTCAAGAATCTGTATGGTCTCAGGAAACAACGATTCAGTCACTTTCACCTACAACCAATTGATGCACCCACCCAGGCAAAGAACAAACCGAGAGCTAAACTATTCTTGGATCTTGGTTTGGGTATATATATTAGAGAATTAACTCTCTGATGTAATCATATTCCGGAAGTTGAATTAGGACAATGTGGATGAACAATATTGAGGAAAGCTAACGTCATAGGTTCTTGAATCCAAGTTTAGAATACTTCTTTAGTTAAACGGTATCTTAATTTTCTCTGTTGTTTGTGCCACCTGGTTTTTATAAAGGGAAATTTAGCTTGTTCAGTTTTTTTTTTTTTTTTTTTTCATCATTGTGGTGTCAATAAGAATCTTCATAAACTGACCACCTACTTCTTAAAATCAAATTTAAACCAAATATGAAACTCGAAGCAAAACTATTCCTATATCAATATTATTAGTTAAATAATTGATGATTAATTTGGCCAGATAAAATAAAATATCAATAAAGTATCTAAGCTCTGTTCACAATATACCAAATTGGAAATCTTAAAAGCAATAGAATAGGAGTGAAAACATACCAATATACATATTAAACAAAAAATTAGCTTGAGAGGATCCTATAGCTAAACGAAGAAGCATGTCAATGGCTGGCCACAAGTAAAAAATCACGAGAATACTTGGATTGTCCACTTAACCTAAACTGTCTGAAAAGGAATATAATATAGTTACTGCAATCAATATTTATAGTTGCTCTTAAAAAGGGAACCATCTATTTTGCTATTGAAGCTAGCTCGAAAATGAAACAATACAAATCCGATAATAGATAGTACCTGACAAACTAAGAAAATACAATTGTGCTGCAAAAAACAAAATACAATTGTGCTGAGCAGTTTCATTATATTCAAGCATCCGAACAAAACAAATGTGATTGCCAACAACAAATAACAAAAAGCTACGGCCTCCCTTAAAGCGAATTAGCACAACCAACATCGACTACCATCAAATACACAGCAAAAAGTTTTATAGATAGAGTAGCACTACAAAATGTATTGGAAACTATTTCTATTAATGCAAAATAAAAAAAACCTACTGAAAGAGAAAGCAAGGAAATCAAGAACCAGACAAACACAATGTCAAGGTACTGTAGCCCAGGATGGAAGAAGCAGAGTTGATTCAACTCAATAGATAAACTTCAAAAATGTCAAAACTCCAACAGGAAAACACCATCACGTTCAAAATTCCTGCAGATTATCACGTAATACTTACCCAACAGGGAAGTTATGTGACATGCACAAATATATCTATCTTTTAGTTGTTTATTTCAGTTATCTTCAGTGAGGATGTTAGTACACTAACATCCATCCACTCAACAAGATAAACAATTCTACAGCACACTCCTTTGGAAGCAGACAAATGAAAGAAATTGCTGCTAAGCAGTCTTGCATTTTTCTTTTCTATAACAGTAGCATGAAAAAAAAGCTAAAATCAAAGAAAAGAGGCCCAATCCAAATTTGTACAGGTATCAAACAACTAATACGGGAATTTATAACCATCAATAAACGCTGTGCAGGTAACGTGGGTAATAGTTACATGCATACCTCCTTCAAAATTAATATAAAATCAAGTGGACTTAGCACTCCAACAAATTTACCCTTGTTTAAATCCCACAGAGGAGCTACTGGAATGCCCTGAAAAAAAAAGGCAATTCATCAAAACATTCCTTCTATTTAACGACGTAGAATAACATATGTTATTACAATTAATGACAATCAAAGTAAAGCGAGAAAAAATAAATAAATCTAGACAAATTAAAAATATTTTCATTGAAGAAGTCTTTCAAAAGGTAGTAAACTGAATGCATCCAGAAATAATAATTCAGCTGTAGACTAGAAGGAAAAATGGAATGCCTACCTGCTCGTAAAGGACATGAAAAGCTTGCTTCACTGGTAAATTAACATCCAGAGCAATGACCTTCAATTCATTATAGTACTAATCAGATATTGGAATATTCTCAACTTGAACATGGATTCGCAAGAAACAGACAACACACGCATACCTTTCCTGAATCTGGAAGCAAACTATAAGCAGTATGTGAGGACAAATAGCTAGATATACAATGGCGAGAAGTCTCAATATCTGACTCCAAAATTCCTGGACGTGTTCCCTGCATTGAAGCATGCACCAAACTTTTAACTAGGAAAATATAGATATATAGTATCATCTATAAGATATATATATATAGACCTGTTCCCTAAATTAAGCAAGAAGCAAATTTTTAACAAGGAAAATATAGATATATAGTATCATCCATAAGACAAAAGCATCTATGCTATGATAATTCAAAAAATCATAGACCAAAGTCTGAAAAAAACATGAATAAAGGGAAAATTTATATTACTGATTAGTTTCTTAAGTTGTCGGTGGCTTTAAACAGAGGTCCACAATTTCAGAAAGTTTAGCATTTGACCTCCCTCAATCACTCATATATTACTAACTTCATAGTAGATTGTAGATGCCCTGATGTAGAACTAAATGCTTTTAAATGAATGGAATAATAATTTGCACGATTTCTTGAATTAAGCAAATAAAATTAAAACCTTTAGCAATTAAAACGACAATAGAAAACAAGAGAGGGTGCCTGCGTTTAGGCTAAGCTACTTGTCAAGCACTTGGAAAATCAAAATAAGCTAGAAATTCAACAACATGCAACATAAATAGTTTTCAACAAAATCTCTAATCTAACAATAAGATTAGAAACATAGAAAGCACGTTCAATCCTACGTTTACTAGGATTTGGGCAACGGCGAAACCAAACCCTACGTTTACTAGTTTAGGAAAAGGTGAGGCTCGGCTCCTTGTGAATCGTCATCACCTACAAGATTAGGGGATTAGAACGGTAATTTAAAAGGGAAAGAAGTTCACACTTACCAAAACCCGGAAACAAGTAGTTGAGAGGTTGAAGACGTTCATTGTAGCTTCCTTTGAAGGTTCAATTGGAAAGAATGAAATTTCTCCCACGCGTTGAAGTGTTGAAAGTAATGATCTTTGGCTCACCTTGAAGAATCCCCTTGAGAGAAAGAAGTTTCTCTCAAGAAATCAAGTGGAGGGAAGGATGGGAGGTGGCCGGCCAATGGAAGAAACTTGGAGAAGAATTAGGTTCAGAATTTCATAATTAGGTTTAAAGTTTGGAGTGGAAAATTAGGTGGGAAGGCTGAAAGTTCTTTCCAAATCAAAGTCCTTTTATTTTTAATTCCAAAGAAAGAGGTTTAATTTTGGGGAGGGAATTAAGTGGGTGGGTCCTTGGGAATTTCAACCAAGAGAGTGCGAGGGGGCCAAGTGTCTAGATGCAATGTATTTGAAATTAAAGCTTTAATTAATCAATCCATCATGATTTGATTGATTAATTATAAACTATTGGGGTTTTTTTAGATCTAAACACTTCAAATACAATTTTGTTAACCTTTCTTACTCTCAAGATAGAAATCAATTTACTTTCCACGGAACTGCCGCAGTCTGGTAGTAAAGGTTGATTTCACTTTCACGTGACCCATCAAGATAATTATGACAATATACCTCTAGTGTTATTAAATTAGATGCTTCTTCATCCTTTATTTAGATTTTGTATAATTTAGCCCTCTGTTTTTCATCTTAAGTCTCCCCTCTAGCAATCTCTCACCCCACAAGTGGACTAGGCAACATCATAATTGGCATCAATACAAGCCCCCGCCAGTATTTAAGGGCAGAGAGATACGAGAAGTGAGATGTCCAATTAGCCACCTCGCATAACATCACACTGGCCCACCCACCAGACGAATTACAGTCAGGGAGGTCAAATACAACATTTGGTAGGAGTATTTTGGTCTTTTGACAATATTTTTGGTAAATTTGACTGGGTATCAAATCAGTCTATTAAAAAAAGCATAAACACAAGAGTGAAGGGTTTTCAAAAATCATGGACCAAAGAACAAATCATGCAAAACAGATATTGTGCCTAATCTCTCTGCATTACAAAAAATTTTGTAGTTTCAAATGGATTAGTTCAATCACATAGGCTATCCCTAATAGCATCCTTCACAAAAAAACCCCGATACATAGAGTAAGCTAACAATTGCAAAAGGTTCAATCTCACTTCTTGGGCCCTAACTTCTTTTTGGCCTCCAACTAAAGAACAAAAAGGTGCAACTGGCATCAAGAATTAACAATGCTTTCAAAGAGATTGCCAAATAAATGCAAGCAACAAAGAAGAAAACATATACATCATGAATAACAAGAAATTGCTACACGCTAAAAGCTTTGGGAGGCATTGAGGTCAATCCTGATTAAAGGATATAATCTATGTGAGTGATCGATGAAAAATATCGTGCACTTGGTAAAGCAGTATACTGCATATCAAGTTCAAACCCGCATTGCCACAAGAAATTTCATAAAACGATATCTATTAATAGTACAAGCATTTAATCTCGAATGGGGCCTCAAAAATAAAGATATTGAACTTGGATGAAGGAAAGTGCAACTGCATGCCTGAACAAATATATGCAATGCAATCCATCCATAAATTGTATCATAAGAAAGCTATAAGATCTTAAGGAAGAAAAAAAAGAGAGATGAATTACCCAGTTAAATTAATAGAGAAAAATGCATATCATTTATATCACAGGAAGCAGGATATGATAGCAAAAGCATAATGATGTCATCATAACTTCCGGTTATGTTTATATGGAATATAATGGGAACCTTGATCAAGCAAGTTATGTATGCATCCTACAGTAACATATGGCAACATGCTTGCAAAACGGATTTTAAGCTCACCATATGCTGGAAGGTTTCGAGATCCACTTCCATGTTTATTCCACTTCCAGGAGTCCCTGGGCTTAAGGGTGCAGTTAAGGAATCAGGTTCCCGAGTAACAAAAACAATGTTTACTATCCCATAGCTCCCTGACACAGAAGGTTCGTGCTCATCATGTCGCCATTCCCCATCAACATAGAATTTATACTGCATCATTCATGAAACAAATAAAGGAGAAGCTAAAGATGAGAAAAGAAAACGTACATGAATAGAATAATTAAATTATATACACACACAAATGCATGCATTATCCATGAACAATAGAATTTTTGTATGTACATAGAACTTCACATGATATGCATATGGGCTTTGGACCAGCATTCTACATGAATAATTAAATGAATATACGAGCATCAATACATAAATGCATGCACCAACATATAACCATGTGATGAAACCCTTATATAGAAGTGAATTAAATAACATGATCAAGGACAACGGCAAAGCCTCTTGCGATATCAAAATACTTCTCTGTATTTTAGGTAAAAAAGTAGGGAAGGTGTGGGAGGAGATAAAGAAAATTGCTGCTCTTAAAAGCAGATTTTACATAATGAATACTTAAATATAAAATGCAACTGTAATATGACTTTAGTAAAGTCAACTTTACTAGTGGCACCATAGATCTACCTCATTCATGCCAGGTGCCAGGAGACAAGTAGCCTGAAATAGAGTGGGACAACCCTCCACAGGAGACATTGGCACATGATCAGTCCACCTGAGGATGACCGTCAACAGAAAGGAATCAGCTGTATACATTTAAAAAGTGACATATCATAGTTATCTAAGAAAATGCAAAATGGGCGCTCTTGAAAGGTTATAATAAGGTGTTCTGAATACATTAGTGCATCAGACAAAAATTAATTTTAATGAATGAAGCTTAGTATTAGTTTGTAAAGATCATCCTATTACTAAGGGGTTGTTTTGTAAGCCCTTAAAAGGATTGAACCAACATTTCAATCAAATTCTGAAAACCAGCGATACGGGTCTCATAAAGCCCGCCTTAAAGCAAAGTCCAGATTTAAATGAATTAGCTGAATCCAGCATAAAAGTCAATTTGGGAATTATCGCTCCAAACAAGATTTTCATGGGACTAAGTAGATCCTGTGTGCAGGACACTTCCCATTTTCCTTCTTTTTTTCACATGCGCCATCTCCAGTGCTTGTCCCTCACCTCACAAATAACACTCATCCACCTTCCCTCACTCTTAGAATGACACCATACAAATTTCGGCCAAAGCTCCATATCTCTTTGTCCTACAATATAGGTGGCACCTTATGCAAGCAAATGCAGTCAAACTTCAAAAAGAAGGATATTATGGATTAAAACAAGGAGTGGGCCCACAAATGAGGCGAAGCAATTTCAAACTACCTCTTTACATCGTCAACCACCTTTTAATTATTTCAATTTTTTTATTCCATAAAATAATGTAATGAAGTCTAAATAAGGAAGAGTACTTTTGTAAGAAAAAAAATTGGCTCTGAATCAAGTAAAATGCTTTGGCATTTTCTTAGAAGATAGGGCTAGGTGACTCTCTTTGGTGGGGACATCAGAGCATGAAAAGTATATCTGAGGCGTGGCCGTCGATCTACGGCCACGATCGAGTCGATGTGTTTTGAGTTATTTCATGTATTTGTTTTATTATGTTATTTGTTATTTATTATTTATGTTGTAATTGTTTTTTTTTGTTTTACCCCTTGCTTAAGGGAGGTCGTATGTAAGCCCTAAAAGCAAGCTCATCTTTTATCTTTGAGTCCTTTTTGTACAAGGCTATTTATAGCTTCTTCTTCTAAAGTTAATGATAACGATAAAAAAAAATTTGTGCTATTGCTTGAGTTCTTGAGAGATCTTAAGAGTGCTTGGAGAGAGAGCGAGATCCCCATGAGAGGGAATTTGGATCAACCACCAACCTTGAAGACAGTCAGGTTCATGGTTTTCTTCGTTATCTATTTTCCTTTCTCCCCGTCTTCTACCCAACCGTCTGAATAACCCCACCTCACTCCAAGCCGCCGGCCACCTTCATCCCACCATCCTTCCACCGAAAATTCCCCAAGTCAACTCCACCTAAACGTCGGCACCCTTACCTGAACCCCAAGCAAGCCGCCGGCCCCTAGCCCCTTACCCTCCCTTGGATTTATTTCCAATTCTAGATTGCCATACTTTTGGATAGATTTTGAATTCAAATTCACTCAATTTGAAATTTAAAATCTTTCCTAAAATTATAAAATATATTTTAGAAAAGTTTCATAAATTAAACTCCATTTGAATTTCGAGTTAATTGGAATTCCTTTACCACTTGTCTTATTTAAGTCAACTTATTTTTGGAAAGGATTTGAATTTGAAATAAATCAATTTTAGATTTCAAATCTTTCCTTTTTTTCTCTTAATCATATTTTAGGAAAGGTTCTTATTTAATTCAATCAATCCAATCATGATAGATTGATTAATTAAAGCTTTAACTCCAAATTTCAAATCTTTCTTTTTCTCTTTATCCTATTTTGAGAAAAACTCTTATTAATTCAATCAATCAAATCATGATGGATTGATTAATTAAAGCCTTAACTCCAAATTTCAAATATTTCCTTTTCTCTTTATCCTATTTTGGGAAAATTCTTATTTAATTCAATCAATCAAACATGATGGATTGATTAATTAAAGCCTTAACTCCAAATACATTGCATCTAGACACCTGGCCCCCTCTCTCTCTCTTGGCCGAAATTCCCAAGGGCCCACCCACTTAATTCTCTTCCCAAAAGTAAACCTCTTTCTTTGGAATTAAATCCAAATTCAGCCTAGCCTTATCCGCCCCCTCTCTTCCCCCTTTAGGCTATTCAAATTCTTGTCAAATCAAATGACTTTGATTTGGAAAGATATTTCAGCCTTCCCACCTAATTTTCTCACTCCAAACTTTAAACCTAATCATGAAATTTTGAACCTAATTCTTCTCCAAGTTTCTTCCATTGGTCGGCCACCTCCCATCCTTCCCTCCACTTGATTTCTTGAGAGAAACTTCTATCTCTCAAGGGGATTCTTTAAGGCGAGCCAAGGATCATTGCTTTCAACACTTCAACGCGTGGGAGAAATTTCATCTTTCCAATTGAACCTTCTAAGGGAGCTACAATGAACGTCTTCAACCTCTCAACTACTTGTTTCCGGGTTTTGATAATGGTGAACTTATTTCCTTTTTAAATTACTTTTCTAATCCCCTAATCTTGTAGGTGATGACAATTCACAAGGAGCCAAGCCTCACCTTTGCCTAAGTTAGTAAACGTTGGGATTGAGTGCACTTTATTTGCTTCTAATCTTATTGTTAGACTAGGGATTTTCATTGAAAGCTATTATATTTTGCATTTCGTTGATTTTCTTTGTTATTTTTATGATTCAAAGCTCTTATTGTGCAACTTAAGCCTAAACTGAAGTGACCGCTCTTACGTTTTATGTGCTAATAGTTCTAATCATTATTATTCTAATCGATAAGCCATGCAAATTCTTATCAAGTTATTTCACGCATTGTAGTCCAACATCATCCCAAGTGATTTAATTCCTAATAAATCCCAAGGGATTTATTTACTAAAACCCTCTAACCCCTCTTGGAAACAATTCCTAATTTCAAACCCACCTCCTTTGGCCGAAATTTCCTAAACACACATAATTAATTTATTTCCAAATGGGAAAATCTCTTATTAGAAATAAATTAAAGCCCTCTCTCATCCTTGCCGCTGCCCCCCCCCCCCCTCCCTCTCTCCTCCTCTTTGGAATTGTTTTCAAATTTCCAAATCTCTCCATGATAAAATCTGAAATTAACTTCAGATTTTAAGCTCCTCTCTCTTCAAAAGCCTAAACTTAATTCTTTCTTAAATGATTTCACTCCCCTTGACCGACCAATCAACCTTGCCTCCTCCTACTTGAATTCTTGAGAGAAATCTCTCTTTCAAAGGAGAAACAACAAGGACTGTAAAGGGAATTTTCCTCCAACGTTTTCGACGCAACAAGATCGATGCATGGCCGATCTCGACATTACGGACTTGCTTACGACGAGCACGGCTTTGTGCACATTCTCCATTCAACCTTCTTCGACGTCAACCCGAGGATCGACCATACGATTGAGAACTACATAGAACGCATCTTGGACACTTTGGTTGAAGCTATTGAAGAGCAACTTGAGATCGTTGAGTGGAGGATTGCCACTGATCCTTGACGAATGTTTTCTAATTTTCCTTTTCTCGTATTTCTTAAGTCTAATCCTTTCTTGTGATTTCATTGTAGTCACGTAGGACGCGTTCGCCCGATTCTGCTAAGCTTAGTAAACGTAGGGATTTGGTGCCTTCCTTTGTTTTCTAATCTTATTGTTACACTAGGGATTTTCGTTGAAATCTACTATTTTAGTATGATGTTATTTTCCTACGTTATTTTGATTATTCAAGTCTTTTGATGTGCAACTTAGCCTAAACGACAGTGACCGCTCTTACGTTTTGATTCTTCGTTTTATTTGCTAATAGGTCTATTTATTATTTCTCTAATCAATAAGTTGTGCAAGCTCTAAATAAATTCATTGCAAGCATCGTAGTCCTACATCACTCTCTTATATAAGAAACTTATTGATGTAAAACTAAATGCTTAAAATGCATGTAATAAGAATTTGCACGGTTCCTTGATAAGAGCAAGTAAAATTAGAACTATTAGCAAATTAAAACGACAATAGAAAACAAAAGAGGGGTGCCTACGTTTAGGCTAAGCCACATGCCAAGCACTAGGAGAATCAAAACGAGTTAGAAATTCAATAGCATGCAAAGTAAATAGTTTTCAACAAAATCCCTAATCTAACAATTAGATTAGGAGCATAGAAAGTGCACTCAATCCTACGTTTACTAAGTTTTGGCAACGACAAAACACAGTCCTACGTTTACTAAGCTTAGGCATAAGGTGAAACTCTGCTCCTTGTGGTTCGTCATCACCTACAATATTAGGGGATTAGAAAGGTAATTGAAGAGGGGAAGAAGTTCACCTTATTCAAAGTCCAGAAGCAAGTAGACGAGATGTTGAAGAAGTTCGTCGTTATTTTCTTGAAGTTTCAACTTAGAGAAACAGAAGTTTCTCTAGTGTGAAGTGTTGAACACGCTAGTTGGTACTTCCCTTGAAGGTTTCTATGGAGAGAGGAACTCATCTTGCAAATTCCAAAGGGAAAGAGGGGGAGAGATGGCTGGCCATAGGTGGGGAACCACACGTTGGAATTAGAGTTAGGTTAGAGGAGAAGAATTAATCAAAATTTGAAGTTTCAATTTCAGATTTGCATGTGGAGGATTTAGGGGCTTAGAATGAAATTATTCCAAAGAGAGAGGTTTAATTTTGGGAAGAGAATTAGGTGGGTGGGCCCTTGGGAATTTCGACCAAGAGAGAGAGGGGGCCAAGTGTCTAGATGCAATGTATTTGGAGTTAAGGCTTTAATTAATCAATCCATCATGATTTGATTAATTGAATTAAATAAGAACCTTTCTCAAAATAGGATAAAGAGAAAAGGAAATATTTGAAATTTGGTGTTAAAACTTTAATTAATCAATCCATCATGATTTGATTGATTAAATTAAATAAAAACCTTTCCCAAAATAGGATAAAGATAAAAGGAAATATTTGAAATTTGGAGTTAAAGGCTTTAATTAATCAATCCATCATGATTTGATTGATTGAATTAAATAAGAACCTTTCTTAAAATAGGATTAAGAGAAAAAGGAAAATTTTGAAATCTAAAATTGATTTATTTCAAATTCAAATCCTTTCCAAAAATAAGTTGACTTAAATAAGGAAAGTGGTAAAGGAATTCCAATTAACTTCAAATTCAAATGGAGTTTAATTTAGGAAACTTTCCTAAAATAGATTTTATAATTTTAGGAAAGATTTTAAATTTCAAATTGATTGAATTTGAATTCAAAATCTATCCAAAATTATGGCAATCTAGAATAGGAAATAAATCTAAGAGAGGGTAAGGGGCTAGGGGCCGGCGGCTTGCTTGGGGTTCGGGTAAGGGAGTTGGCAGCTCGGTGGAGGTGACTTGGGGAGTTTTCGGTGGAAGGATGGTGGGGATAAAGGTGGTCGACGGCTTGGAGTGAGGTGGGGTTAAGCAGATGGTTGGGGAGAAGATGAGGAGAAAGGAAAATAGATAACGAAGAAAACCACGAACCCGACCATCTCCAAGGTTGGTGGGTGATCCAAATTCCCTCTCCTAGGGATCTCGTTCTCTCTCCAAGCACTCTTAAGATCTATTAAGAACTCAAGCAATAGCACAAAAATTTTTCATCATTCATTTTAGAAGAGGAACATGATGACTATAAATAGCCTCCTAAAAAAAGGACTCAAAATAAAATACAACCATGCCTATTTTAATCCAAAGTTGTGAACATCAATTTTAATCCAAAAATCTCAATTTCGTTGTCGCCTATTTTGGTTCCTAGGGACTTCTTCTTCGCTTTCAGATGTTTGAACATGTTGTTGAATAACATTAAGATTAGCAAGGGTATTAGACATTTCATTCATCTGATTTTGCAAATCTGCTAATTGTTACATTACATTTTGTCATTCCCCCAGATTGTTAGCCATTTTAGAACTCAAAAGAAACAAGGAACTCACAAACCAAGGACTTCCTAACTTGCTCTGATACCAATTTGATGCAAGTAAAGTTTAGAGAAAAGAGAAAAATTGGAGAACACCAAGACAAGACTTAAATCAAACTCAATTCATATAAAGCTTGCAAATATCCAAACAAACTTAAGAGAAACAAAAGCCAAATCGAAGAAAACAAAATAAAACTATAAAAACACTATCCTCAGTAAAACCGTCTAGCGGCCTCCTCACATGCAACGAAAGTAGGAATTTAAGAAAATTATGCTTAGGCTTGCAAACCAAGGGTCCACCACCGCAAAAGAGTCCAACATCCTTTCCAAACTCCTCCGGCAAATGTCTCCAAATTTCAGCCAACATACACTTCCAAAGCTCAAGAAGAATGATACAATTGGAGTTGAACTTACGTAGAGAAGAAGGGGTTAGAGGCCAAGATGAAATAGAGAAGAGAAGAAAGGGATGGAACAAGCTCTCAAGCTTTTCCAAGAAGAAACCCTCAGTTTTTTGTAGAGTTTTTACTCACAATTTCAACAACCTGTTCCATACCAAAACATCTTTATTTTATAGGCAAAAGAGAGGAACCAAACAGTCATAACACCTCCAACCAAACCAATTAAATTTAGGGAAATGAAAGGCCAACAGCCACAACACAGCAGCCCCCATTCAGTATAGGAAACAGAGAGGATAAGGCCACAGGAAACCAAGCAGGCAGCCACGGGAAACCCAGCCATCAAGGGAACCGAGGAGCCAGCACAGAGAACGGAGCATCAGCACGGGAAAACATCCAGGGGCCACGGGAACAGCAAAGGCCAAGAGGAAACCGAAGAGACAAAGGGAGAACAAGGGGCAAATTCCACTCCAAAATGAATCCAAGATTTAATAGCAAACCTTTTTTAATTAATGAGCTAGGAAGTGCAATAAATCCCCCAATCATTGAGCTAAACTTCAGCTCAACATTAATGAGCTAGCACCAAGTAGAATCCAACATTTTTTAAGCTCAACACCAAGCATCCAAGGCCCACCCGAGAGCAGCCACCTCACCAAAACAAAAATCAGCAAGCAGCCCAAGGACGAAGTGGACCCAAAAGCAAGCAAACCCAAGGCTTGCCATGCCAAGCACCTTCCTACCATGATCATTGGAAGCCCAATCATCATAGGATAGCATAAACAAAAATAAAACACAACTAATATTGTTCCAAATACAATAAAACATAAATAAACCAAAATAATTGAATGCATCATCTAGCCCCATGGCAATAATGACACTAAAGAAGGAGAATCATGCAAAATTTAGCTTGTACTAACTAACTCGATCGATTTGGCTTATGTCAAAAAGTTTGACTCAATGTAGATCACACAACAATTCATACCTTGGCACCAGTTGTGTGTCAATCATTAAATCATTATTTTAATGATCTTGAGAATAATATAACAAAACATTAACACTTCAATTCAAGTGAGGTATGCATTGATTATTGACCTACCAAGCACCTCCAAATGCTCAGCTTGGCATTTGATGAAGTATATATTGGACATTAATTGGAGTCCCAACCACCAACAATTCATTTAGTATCACTTCCCATCTGATGACTGCCCCACACCAACAACCTCAAATTAACACTTCAATTCATATGCTACATGTTTCTTAGATATGGAATGATTTGAAACAAACTTTAGAATGAGAGAGAGATATAGATTCATCTTTTTGGGTAAGTGAGCCCTCTATAGTTGAGTGACCCCCAATAAAATGGATGAGCAATTCCCCATAATTTTCAATTGGGTGAGTGAGCCCTCTTTAGTTGAGTGACTCCCAATAAAATGGATGATCAATTCCCCATAGTTTTCAATGAGAGTCCATGCTTAACTCAGATTTTTTCCTTAATAATATAATACTTTGTCCATCTCTTTCAAATTAAACATCACTTTTTGCGTTATATCAAATTAGTATAAAAGTAGGTTTCACCATGTCTCAGCTTGAACATTCCAAAATTAGTTGACCACTCATGTTAATAAATGTTCTATATCAAACTCAAGGTCAACTAATTTGATGTTAGGAGTAATAATGAAATGTATTGGATATAAATTATATTTATTGAACAAATTCAGCACCCATTAACCACTTATTTAATTGTAAATTCCAACCACAAACTACCCACACCAACCACCTCATTTAATTTGGAAAAACATTTGTGTTCAAGTTGCAAAAGGATTTTGGAGGGAGCAAGAGCTTAAGAATGAGAAAGTGAGAGATTCCCTCCATTGCATGTGATTCCCTCTCTTTGGGTTAAAGGGGGTGATTCCTCAATATAACTTATCATTCTTATCAACATAATCCCCTCTTCAACCTCCTCCAATTTTGCATTCACTTTTTTGGTATATATAAGCATCCTGCATAATTATTTGATAGGAAGAGTACATTGAAGACCTCCAAAATGTCCAAGAGATGCCATCAAACAATCTTCAAAACTATCATGACACCACTAGGATCATTAGATCAGCATAACCACCAACTACATAAAGAGCCAAAAGTGTCCCTAGTTATGACAACAAAAGGGGCCTCCATGTCAAAAAAATACATTCATTCTCAAATTTAGCATTCAAAGAATTAGAAGCATCTAGAACTAAAGGCGCTCAAGAGATTTGGTGTTCACTGAGCATAAGAATGAGATACGGAGGAGCGCCAGGCAATGACAATCACAAATTGGCAGCATTCCAAACTACGTGCCTGCAAGAAAACGCTTTACTGGGCACACGTCAAGAAGTAGGTCTGCTAGCCGATATCCCTTGTTTTTGGTTGCCCCTAAGCACACCGTGAAAGTTTTCAAGGCCTTCAATGCCAAATGAGGGCAACAGCCGAGTTCTTAGGAACCCCGTACTTAGTTCAGTCAAACTAGATAGTTAAGAATGACTGCTAATTTGAGTGTTAGAGGTTTGTGTAACAGCACAGACGCTCAAGGCAAGTTGCGCCTCCTGCCAATAATTGATTTTTAGCAAGGGCCTTTTGAGCTAGAGACAGCCAAACTACACTACTCTCCCGTCCCCAGCATGAGAAACGTTGCAGCATGCAACATTTGAAAGAGCAAGTGAAAGAATGCAAAGTAACATAAAGATCATTTATAAACTGTTTTAAAAGAATACCAAATGTACAACCTAAAAAGGAGTCAATCGATGTCTAACGTCGCAACCCTAATTAGAGAAGAAAGAAAGTAAAAGTTTCCCAGGAAGAAAACAAAACAGGAAAGAAAATGATATATTACATGGCTTAAGAGAAACATTACTCGACCTCGTAAAAGTGCCAGTCACCATGACCCTGCTCCCCCCATAACGCCACACAAAAGTTTTCGGAATCAAAACCTCTCCGGCAACCGCACTCGCTTCCGACGGAGAACTTGTCCCTGAAGCAAACATCTGCAAAATTTTTACCAAAATGACCACCGAGACTGACTGGTTCCCGTAATTCTATCTCTACAACTATCGCTGTCCAGCCGCTGTAAAAATAGATTTCCTTCTGCTATCAAAAAGCTGGTCTTTCGACTCGAACAACCATCCCTTACCCCAGTGCCTCCCTTCACCGCAAAACCTCATAGAAGCCAAGAAACCAAGCAAGCTCCGTTCATAGAACCATAAACCGACCTACTTACTGCAACCCAGCAGTGAGCGTACTGAGGACCTATCTTATCATTCAACCATTCGAAGCATGGAGATTCAAAATGTTCGGAATGTCCAGAAAGTATGGTGTACTTTGACGTCTAAATCACCACGTTGGCATAGTTTTCTTATTTTAATCGATTCGAAATCCCACGAAGCAGCAAGTCCTGCACATGAGATCGATCAAAAATCCCGCATCAAATAGAAAAAGGATTCCAAACCGATGCCAACTCCAACAACTTCAATCCCTAATTTCAGCTAAGAAGGGCGAATCCAACCGACGCCGCAGAAACCCTGACCCTAGAGGCAGGAGTAGGCACGTAGAAGAGAGATCGAACTGAGATCTTCCTTCACTCAGATTAAAATTGGATCGGCGCTACAAGTTGGGTAAATCGTGAGAAGGGATGTAAAATAGCGGAGATCGAGAAGGTGAAGAGGAAATGGGAACTAATAATAATACAAATATGCAGGGAAAAAAAAGGGAAATATTATCGGGAGATTTATCGCATTATTTTCGATTATATCGGATCCGCGGCCAAAAGTGCGGACGGCCGCTACACGAACGATCACATGCATTTGCCATATGCAAATCTCTTATGCGGAAAGATCAAGAACGTACATCCCCGGACGGTTGCATCCACCTGCTATCCCGGCCGAGTTATCATAGGGCTGAGAGCAGTAATAAAAATATAAAATTGTGGAAATTGAATTAATTATTTGCTGGAATTAAATTTGGAAAGAATCAAACGGATGACTTGGAGATATTGGGTCATAATAATAATTAACATATAATTATGGCTTGAAATAATCAAACGAACAACCTTCTGAGTTTGGAGCAAAAATTGTCCCTCAATCGGGAACCACGTTCCCACAGACGACGTCAAACTGTTACAGCCTAAAAATATTCACGGCTGTATAGAAATATATAGTTTAATGTCCTAGCATTGTACGAAAATCTAGCACACAAGCAGATAAGAGAGGGTATAGCGTTCATAAGAGACACCAGAGTTTTTATTTGGAAACCCCTGAAAAGGGGGAAAAATGAAGGGGCCTGGCCCAGTTGAATGAATCCACTAGTATTTGCAGTTGATTACAAATAAGGCATTTCCTTAGGAGAAGGCCTTCGCTTGATGTCATAAATGTACATCATACATAGCGCATTACGTAGTGGGAGTTACAATATTCAACATAGACATATTTATTTGGTCGGCATGACCATAATCGATAGGATAGATGTCTGAAAGATTGTAGGTGGTAGGAGACTATGTCAGAAAGACTGTTTTCTGGCGATGGAGGTCGCAAGGATCATAGTAGGCGACGGATGTCGAAAGGATCATAGTCGGCTGGAGACAGGGGTTCGAAAGACCGTAGTTGGCAGGAGATTAGGGTTAAAAAGATCGTAGTAGTAGGGCAGTACTCCATGCGTCTGGTGGTGGTCCGGCAAAAGTTTGGGCATCAGGTGGTGGTCCGGCAAAAGTTCGGACGTCAGTTGGTGGCCCGACATAAGTCCGAGCCGAAGGTGGTGGTTCGGCAGAAGTTTCGGCCTCATGTGATGGATTGGCAGAAGTATGGGCCTTATTTGGTGGTTTGGCTGAGTTCCGAGGCATAAGTGGTGGTCTGGTAGAAGTCTAGGCTTCAGGTGGTGGCCCGGTGGAAGTCCGAGCCACGAGTAGTGGTCTGGTAGAAGTTTGGGCCTCAAGTAGTAGTCCGGCAAAAGTTTGGGCCTCAAGTGGTGGCTTGGTGAAAGTTTGAGCTCAGTTGGTGGTCTAGTGGAGGTTCGGACCTCAAGTTGTGCTTCGACGGAACTCAGGGCCTCTAGTGGTGGTCCGATAAAACTCAGGGCCTCAAGTGTTGGTCCGGTGGAAGTTCGGGCCTTAAGTGGTGGTCCGGTAGAAGTCCAAGCCTTAGGTGGTGGCTCGATTGATGTCCGGGCCTCAGGTGGTGGTCCGGGGGAGGTATGGGGCTCAAGTGGTGCTCTAGCGGAAATCAGAGCCCCAAGTGGTGGTCTGGCAGAAATCAGGGCCTCAAGTGGTGGTCCGGTAGAACGTCAGGCAATGGTCGAGGAGGAGCGAGGAGGCAAGAGCGATCTCTGATATCTCTCTTGCTTGGAGCCCCCCTTTTCAAGAGGAATGATGGGCCTATTTATAGACTTCCTAGAGTGGCATGAGTCGTAAATAGGTGGAAGATCAAGTGAAAATGGGGAGGGGTTGGATGGATGGCTGATGATGAATGCTTGATCGTGGATTGTTTGATGGACATTTGAATGCCTTAGTAATGTCAAAATTCAGTGATCTTAGGCTCGTTGGATTCGTCTCGTCGAGCTGCTCGATTCGACCATAGCACGTCATGTTTGGAAACTATTTGGTAATCCAAATTATTGTTTGAACCCTCCAACAGTGCTACAGACCCTTGATTTAGACCCATTTGGGCTCGGATTGAGTCGAATTTGATGTCGTTGGGTTTGTATTTCTGAATTGTTCAGTTCGACTGTAAGTTTGCTGAAATCGGAGTTCGTACGGTCCCAATTTTAATTTTGGACGTTTCCAACTTGATTTTGCATCAGAGTTCTAACTTTTTGAAAATGTTTCAATGTTGTTCATAAACATAAAATAATTGAACATATTAGTGTCCAAACTTTTTTATTTAATAATTGAGTATTAAATATGTTTTTCAAGTTGTTTATTTAGTTAGTTGAACGATTACAAACGAGCTTTAATCGAACCGAGCAACGAGTAGCTAGTCGAACGTTTGGTTCGCTTGCAGCCCTACATGTTAATATTGGACGGAGTGTTATCACCAATACGAGAAATTATTTCATGCGGAGTCCGGACTGGAAATATCTGTCCGGATTATGACTGTACACATTGTGTACAAACTGTGTGTAACCCTAATTGTGTATAGAATTTATACACAGTGTATATATTCACTATCCGAGCACATCTTTTTCGTCCGGACTTTGCACGAAATAATTTTTCCACCAACACAAGGCTTTGTTTGTTTGAGTGTTTTTTTTTTTTTTTTTTGCCTTTTCCGTTTTTTGAAACAGAGGATTTTTTTTTTATTGTTTGGTTCGTCAAATCACGTTTCCAATAACTCATTTTTTTCATTTTTTCTGCAGTTTTGAGAAAGCTTTTTATATATGCTTCTCCGTTAGAAAACTCCATTTTCTAAACTAATGTTTTTTAAAACTGTCTTTTACAAAAGCACAAAAAAAAAAACAAACAAAGCCTAAAATTTTAAGTTCATAAGCTAAAAGAAAAAAGTGTTCATAATAAAATATAATCATTGTTTTAAGATGGCAAACCCATAAATATTCTTTGAAGGATAAGTCTGAACATTCTCTCGTTGCATTTTATGGAGAAAAAAATAAAATAAAATAAAAACAATTTAGAGTATTTATGAAAATGGCTTATCAGAACGCGTTTGGATGTTTTAAGGGTGTTTTTCTTCCTTGGATTTGGCGTAATATATTTTTTTGGATTAATAATTGTTATATAAGGTCTACTTCATTCTCTCTTGTGATTAATAGTATTATTCTTACCTTTTTCTTTCTCCTGTAGTTAAGAAGTTTGACTTAGGATCCGTTTCTAAAGCAGGTTATAAATTATTGTGAATAAAATAATTTTTTGAAAGATGTTGCACAAAGAAGTTTTCTAGCATAAAATATTCTAAAACTGACGAAAAAATAATGATCAAATAGAAGCTATAATCGTCATCTGAAAACATAAAACACTAAGAATATTATCCCCAAGAAGTCTGGGGATCTGTTTGTGACTGCTACAATTTTTTATGAAGATGATTGTAAACATATTATGAAGAAATCATCTTTATTTGAGAACTGTTGTATACAATTTCCTATTAAAATTTTTATTGAAATCAATAAAAAAGCAATGGACAAAAAAAAAACTATGATTCGGTCTAAAAAAACAAAACTGTTAGAAAGCTATCTCAAATAAAACCTTATTTATGACAGCTTTTTTATTGCCTTGATTTCCAATGGCTATAATTTCGATTAGGTGATGCTTTATTGCTACTTTTTTCATGGATTTTTATAAATTTCTAATGTGAAAAATTTTATTTTACAATTAAAATAGCTAAGTTATTTTCCCTATAGTAAGTTCACAACCAATTTTATAAAATGGTTTTTATTTTCAATCTAAAAATAGTTTTTTTAAAAGTTATTGTAAAAAATCAGTTTCTTATTAAAAAAATTGTAAATAGCAAGAAAATCATAAACAAATAAAATTATAATTATAATCTGAAAAAATAAAATAATATAAAATTGTCAAAAAAAAAAAAAAAAAAAAAAACAGAATAAGTTTCAGCTGTCGAAGGAAAACCGATTCTGCCTTTGCAATTGATTGAAGACAAAAATGGTCATTGTCTAATTGTGTCAAAGATAGAGATATTTATTGTATTGCTGTGGACAAAAGTCTTGTTGAATTCAGCTAATTGAATAGAGACACAGACCACCTATCCTCTTTCTTTTTCTCTGTCTGTAGCTCGACTGTCTAAGTTTTTCGCATGATATTAAAGTTAGGGAGGGTGTAATTGGTTGGCTTAAATGATTTAAATTTGGACAGCATTTTTAATATATTTTTAAAATAATTTTTTGGTATTCATTTTTTAACAATTAAATTTTTATTAAAAAATTGCTTTAAAAAGCAGTAAGAAAGTCTCAGGATGCATTTGGGATGCGGTTGCAGCTGTCAGTAAAATAAGTTGTGAAGTTAATGTACGAAAAGCTGTTTTCTAAAGTTGTTGTATAAAAAAAGTATTTTTTTTTGGGTAGTATAATTATAAAACTGTATTTTCGTAGCTATATAAGAATAATTTATATTATTACCCTCATTATACATAAATTTAATACATTCCTCTTACGATTCTAATGATCATAATTGCATATGAGCAGAGCGGATATCCAAAGAATTGGCGACGAAAGGAAGATTCAGAAATCAAGCTTATAATATACATTAATCTAATAATTTTTTATAAAGCACAACAAGGGTAAAGCAGTCCCGAACGGACCCTTAATTTATGTATTAGTTGAATTACTTAGTTTTTTGTTATAAAATTTAGAAAATTGGATGGAATTAAGTAAAGTGAACCGAACTTTAATTTGGTAGGATAAAAAATAAAACTTCATAAAAATGCATTAAATCATTTTTTGTTAGGTATAAAATTTTGGAATGATTTTTAATTTTATCTTTCTAAAATTTTGAGTATTACATACATACTATGTTGAAAATTCACTTCTAACAAAAATTTGTAGTAAAATCAATTTGAAGTATATTTATTTGATATATCTCTTCTCGAGGAAAATCATCATATCTCATTAAGGCTTCGTTGGGGACAACTTTTTTATTGCTTTCTGAAGCAGCTTTTTATTACTTAAAAAAATTCTACTAATAATCTACTTTAAGAATCAATAAGAAAGTCATCTTAAACTTTTAGCCTAATAATTTGATTAATAAAGCATAATAATTTGATATATATTATAGTAAAACTTTTAGCCTAGTTGCCAAACTGCCTACTATCTAATTATTTCCTACTGTAGCTCTACATTTTAATTAGGACATTCTGTAATTAGATGTCTCTAGTGCTTTACTTCATGTCATGCTCAGTGACAAGGTTTACATGGATCAACCTCAAGGTTTCAAATATCATTAATATTCCAATCATGCAGTCTCCTAAAGAAAGCGATATGCAATCTCAAATAAGCTCCATGATGATATAATGTCACTTCTTAGTCACTTATAGCGGCAAGGCTTTATATTTAGTTCAACATATCTATACATATTGATTTAGCATTCTCATATTGGAATTTATCTGCTCATCTATGATAATGATATAGTCCTTATAGATAAAGATGAAGAAGACATCTAAGCTTTGCTTCACAATCTCCATGACCAATTCAATATGAAGCATGTTTCTCATTTTCTTGGCATACAAGTTTGTTCAATTTTCTTATGTATTCTTCATAATCAATCCATATACAATAAAGAAATTCAAAAAAAAAAAAAAAAAAAACCTAACATGAGTGGTTGTGAACCAATTTGTAATTTTTTTATTATCCATAACGGTGTTAATATTGGACACGACCTGAAAATCCGACTCGAATCCAACCTGAAAATTTCGGGTTAGGGTCGGGTTCAACAATTCGACCCGTTACAAAAATCAGGTTGGGTTCGAGTTGACCCTTTGACCCGAAACTGACCCGTTTTGACCCGACAATAAGAGATTGACACGTTTTGACCCGAAAATCAGAGATTGACCCATTTTTTGACCAGAAAACTTACAGTTTTTTGTTGACACCGAGTCAATTGGGTCGTGTCAGGTTGACCTGGACTCGAGACTAGTTGGGTTCGGATCCAAAAACTGAACGATTTGCAAAAACAGATCGGGTTTGGATTGACCCGAATAGTGTTGGGTTAGGGTCGTCAGTTTCAGGTTTGACCCTAACCCGACCCATGACCCGAAATTGACACCCCTAATGTATTGCTACCACTAATTTAATATGGTTTCATCAACTTCTTCGTGAATTTATACTCCCAACGGACAATGACACACCATTATATTGAAACAACATTTTTGCTATGTCAATTCCAAGCTATCTACTTTCTAATGCTCACAGAAAACATATATAATCAAGCGCTGTAAATAAAAAAGCACGTCTTCTCAAAAAAAAAAAAAAAAAAAGCTCGTGTTAAATAAATCGAGCGGATTCATCGGTCGTTGGGTCGCTTCTATTGAATTCCGGATATAGAGATTTGTCCGGTGACCGACCCCAATAATTGTTCCTATTTTACGAGAAATTATTGTGTACGCAATCTGAACGTGTTCGGATGTGCGTACACACTGCTTATTTTGTTGCGTATTTTTTTATACATAATTTTTTTCTACGTATTTTTGTATTTTTTTGTGTATTTAGTGAGTATTATTTATTTGATACTTATTTTGCCACGAAAAAATTATGTATCAAAAAATACGCAACAAAATAAGCAGTGTGTACGCACATCCGAACACGTTCGGATTGCGTACACAATAATTTCTCCTATTTTACATCCCTTCTGACGATTTTCTCAAGTTGAAGCACCGATCCAATTTTAATCTGAGTGAAGGAAGATCTCAGTTCGATTTCTCTTCTACGTGCCTACTCTTGCCTCTAGGGTCAGGGTTTCTCCAGCGTCGGTTGGATTATCCCTTCTTAGCTGAAATTAGGGAGTGAAGTTGTTGGAGTTGGAATCGGCTCAGAATCCTTTTTCTGTTTGATGCGGGATTTTTGATCGATCTCATGTTTAGGACTTGGTGCTTCTTGGGATTTCGAATGGATTAAAATATGAAAACTATGCCAACGTGGTGATTTAGTGATGCGGACATCTGGCACGAAAATCTGGCGCATCTATCACAGGAGGCGTCGTAAATCGATGGCTCTGATTTAAGTTGTCATTTATGAATTATTTTATGCATTTTAGTTTCTATTTTGTGTTATTTCCTATTTTACCCATATGTTAATTTATTTGAGTGTTGTGGCCCAAGGGGCAATTTTGTAATTTTTTTATTTTCTCATGTTGTGGCCTATATATAGGGCATTTAGCTATTGTAATAGGATGGTTGATTAATATAAAAAAATTGTTTCCCACACTTGTGTTCTTCTTGTGAGAGAGCGTTAGTGAGATTCCTATGAGAGGAATCGAAGTTGTCACCAGCCGCAGGATGGGTCCGGGCTCGTGATTTGAGTCCCTTGGAGAAGGGCGATCGTATCACCCACCAACCTTGGAGACGGCCGGGTTCGTGGTTTTTTTTTATTTTCGTTATCTTTTCATTTTCTCCTTGTCGACATCCCCATCTCCTCCTTCCACCGCCACCGGCCCCTTCCTCCTTCCCATTGAACTGCCATTTTTAACAACCCCTCCATCACCCCAACCGAGAACCCCCACCTTTGCTCCAATTATTAATTGCCTTTCCTAAATTGGAGTGATTAAGTTAACGAAGGATTTGAATTCAAATTCAAATTTGAATTCAAATTTATTTATTGCTTAATTCATTCTTAATAATTAGGCATTTAATGATGTCATTAATTCTGAAATAAAATCTCAGAATTTTGAATTCAAAAATCCCGCCGGCCTCCCTTAATTCTTCCCTTGTAATCAATTAGTTTTCAATTAGGGAAGAGCTCTTCATTAATGCAAATTTGAATTCCAACATTTGAATTCGAATTAGCATTATTCACACCATTAATCTCTCCCACCATTTAAGCCAATCGTCATTAATTCTCAAATCTGAATTTAAATTCAGATTTAAGACATTAATTCCCTCAAATCACTCTCCAAATTAAATCACCTCCACCTTGGCTTCACTCACATTAATTACCTCCTCTCTCCCCTTGGATGCCGACGGCCCAACCTAGCCCCCATTGGCTGGATTTAATAAAATACTTCCTAATCTCCCCTCTTGGCTTTAGGAAATATTTTTAAATATCCCCAATTCCACTTAGCCGAATTTCCCTCCCTCATATTTCTAAAATTAATTTCCTAATCTAGGAAATTGATTTTAGGAAATCAATTCCCTGATTTTCCCTTTTCTCTCACCCTCCCCTTCTTCTCTCTACCAAATCCCTTCCTTCCCTTTTATTCCTCACACAAATTCTGCCCTTATTTCTTCCCCTGTCTCCTTTATCTCCTAAATTTCCCATCCAAGTTTTAGGAAATAATCCAAACTCCCTCAAATCCCTCTTACCCGAATTTCTCCTTTGCCATAGACAACTAATTAATTTCCTACATCCAGGGAATTTATTTTTGGATTTCCAATTCCCCTCCTCAGCATCCCGCCGCCCCTCCCTGGCCATATCTGTTTCTCAAATCCCCTCTCCACCGTTAGTGCTCTAGTGGATCTAAATTCCTCACCTCTTACTCCTTCAAGACCTTCTTCCCTACACGTCAAAACTGAGTTTTCCTCTCAGATTTTTGAGATAAATCCCGATTTATTTCAGATTTTTGAGAAGGGCAATTTCAGATTTTTGGAAGGAAGTTTGGAGTTCGTTCTTTCCACTACTTCTCTACCCGTTCTACATCATTTAGACGTCAAAGTACACCATACTTTCTGGACATTCCGAACATTTTGAATCTCCATGCTTCGAATGGTTGAATGATAAGATAGGTCCTCAGTACGCTCACTGCTGGGTTGCAGTAAGTAGGTCGGTTTATGGTTCTATGAACGGAGCTTGCTTGGTTTCTTGGCTTCTATGAGGTTTTGCGGTTTAGGGAGGAACTGGGGTAAGGGATGGTTATTCGAGTCGAAAGACCAGCTTTTTGATAGCATAAGGAAATATATTTTTACAGCGGCTGGACAGCGATAGTTGTAGAGATAGAATTACGGGAACCAGTCAGTCTTGGTGGTCATTTTGGTAAAGGTTTGCAGATGTTTGCTTCAGGGACAAATTCTCCGTCGGAAGCGAGTGCAGTTGTCGGAGAGTTTTTATTTCCGAAAACTTTTGTGTGGCGTTATGGGGGCAGCAGGGTTATGGTGACAGTTTTACGAGGTCGAGTAATTTTTCTCTTATGCCATGTAATATATCTTTTTCTTTCCTGGGAAACTTTTACTTTCTTTCTACTCTAATTAGGGTTGCGACGCTACATTTGGTATTCTTTTTAAAACAGTTTATAAATTTTGAGTATTAACATACATATTATGTTGCAAATTCACTTCCACAAAAACTTGCCATAAAATCAATTTGAAGTATATTTATTTGATATATCTCTTCTCATGTAGTCTCTTAAAGAAAGAGATATACAATCTCAAATAAGCTCCATGATGATAGAATGTCACTTCATAGTCACTTATAGCAGCAAGGCTTTATCTTTAGTTCAACATATCTATACATATTGATTTAACATTCTCATAATATTGAAATTTATGAACTCATCTATGCTAATGATATACTCCTTATAGATAATGATGAAGAAGACATCTAAGCTTTACTTCACAATCTCCATGACCAATTCAATATGAAGCTTGTTTCTCATTTCCTTGGCATACAAGTTTGTTCATTTTTCTTATGTATTCTTCATAGTCAATCCATATATACATGAAAGAAATAAAAAAAAAAATCTAACATGGGCGGTTGCAAACCAATTTGTAATTCTTTCTTATCCATAGGGGTGTCAATATTTGACACGACTCGAAAATTTCGGGTTAAGGTCAACCCAAACCCGAAATGGGTCAGATTCGGGTTCAACAATTCGATCCGCTACAAAAATTGGGTCAGATTTGGGTTGAACCTTTGACCAGAAATTGATCCGTTTTGACCCGAAAACCCATTTTTACACGACAACACGAGATTGATCAGTTTTGACCCATTTTGACCTAAAAAGTAGATATTGTCCCATTTTTTACTCGAAAACTAACAGTTTTTTGTTGTCATCGGGTCATTTGGGTCATGTCGGGTTGACCCGAACCCGAAGCGGGTCAGGTTTGGGTCCGGAAAACCGACCTGTTTGAAAAAATATGTCGAGTTCGGGTTGACCCAAATAGTGCTGGGTTAGTTTCGGGTTCAACCCGAACCCAACCTGTAACCCGAAATAGACAAACCTAATTATCCATGCTTCAAAATGACACTAATTCCAATATTCTATTTTTGAATCTTGAACTCTATCAATAGCTTATTGGATCACTTTAATAGTTTACCATCGAATAAAAGATTTATTGTCAATAAAGTATGTTGGCATACGCATCAACTTCTACAATGTCACTTTCAAATTATCAAAAGTATTATTTGCTAAAACAAGGCATCTCTCAATTATATTCTATCAATCTAAAAAGGTGATATGAAGCCTCATGCCTATTTAGGTTTAGATTGGGTTGGACATTCTATGGATAGGAAGCTCACAACTAACTATTTTGTATATAATGGGTAAAAAATGAGTGAGAGAGTGGCCCATGCTTCAAGTGCTGTTTTTGCAAACTATATGAAGTTGATGAGATTTGGCTTGAGAGATCCTACTATGACATTGAGAATAAGGCTATCTTGTTGAATCCAGAGGGTGTAGGTGAGATTTGATATAATTCCTGCAGGTAAATATAGAGTTGAAGGCTTTGGTCCATACATGAAACTAGGGAGATCAAAGCCTAAAGAGTATGAAATTGAAATTTATAATAAACTTAGTTTGTAGAAGTGAGGTCTATTCTTGTTTGAGTAGTGGCATAGAAGAAAATCATAATAGTATTGTAACAATGGAAATTGAAAATTATGTGGGTTGGGCTAGTGGTGGCAATGAGTAGGGAAGAATCAAATAGAATGGGTGAGGGGTGTCAACTATTAGTTGCTATAATACTATGATATAAATAATAGGGCAATATATACATTGGAAATTATTTTGATTGCATTCAATGTTTGTGAAATTACACTGTATATATTGACATGATAGTAAATCTATACTAATAAAGTAATGATCATAAATCCATCATAATAATTACAAATTCAATGAGTTATTACAAATAACTAAAATTAGAGAGCCATTTATGGAAGTCTCAAATTAAAAATGATATTAATTATGATGATGCAAAATAGTTAGTTGTGGGCTTCCTATTCATAAAATGTTCAATCCAATCTAAACCTAAATAGGCATGAGGCTTCATATCACCTTTTTAGACTGATAGAATAAAATTGAGAGACCTCTTGTTTTAGCAAATAATACGTTTGATAATTTGAAAGTAACATTGTAGAAGTTGATGCATATGCCATCATACTTTATTGACAGGAAATCACATATTTTATGGTGAACTATTAGTGATCCAATAAGCTATTGATGGAGTTCAAGATTCAAAAATGGAATATTGGAATTAGCATCATTTCAAAGCATGGCTAATAAAGGATTACAAATTGGTTTGTAACCACTCATGTTAGTTTTTTTTTTTTCTTAGAACTTCTTTCATGTATATGAATTGATATACGAAGAATACATAAGAAAATTAAACAAATTTGTATGCCAAGAAAATGAGAAACAGGCTTCGTATTGAATTGGTCATGGAGATTGTGAAGTAAAGCTAAGATGACTTCTTGATTAATATCTATAAAGAGTATATCATCAGCATAGATGAGTAGAATGTTAAATCAGTAAGGATAGATATGTTGAACTGAAGATAAAGCCTTGCTGTTTTAAGTGACTAAGAAGTGACAATCTATCATCATGGAGCTTATTTGAAATTGTATATTGCTTTCTTTAAGAGACTGCATGATTGGAATATTAACGATATTTGAAACCTTGAAGTTGAGCCACGTAAACCTTTTCACTAAGCATGACATGAAGTAAAGTACTAGAGACATCTAATTACATAACTTAATAATTAAACTGTAGAGCTACAATAGGAAATAATTAGATAGTAGGTAATTTGGTAACTAGGCTAAAAGTTTTACTATAATATATATCAAATTATTAGGCTTTGTTTAAGACGACTTTTTTATTGATTCTTAAATCAGTTTTTTAGTTAAAATTTTTTGTAAACAAGGAAAGCAGTTGATATACAAAAGTTTCAATTTCCGGACCTTTCTTTCGTCGCCAATTCTCTGAATATCCGTTCTACTCATATGCAATTATGATCATTAGAATCTAAAGAGGAATGTATATCATTAAAGCAGGTTTTTGTACAATAACAAAAAATATTGTTTGAATTTATATATAATGATGATAGAAATATAATGTATTCTTATATAGCCGCAACAAGGCAGTTTTAAAGTTATATTACCCAAACAAAAAATATTGTTTTTTGTACAACAACTTGAGAAAGCAACTTTGTTTACAGTAACTTCACAACTTGTTTTATCGACAGCCTGCAGCCCTCCCAAATTAACGCACCTTAAGATTTCATTTGGAATAAATTTCTTACTGCTTTTTAGTGCAGTTTTTTAATAAAAAAATTTAAAAAATTTTTTATACTAAAAAATTATTTTAAAAAATATTTAAAAAGTTGTCCAGATTTAAATCATTTAAGCCAACCAATTACACCCTCCCTAACTTTAATATCATGCGAAAAACTTAAACAGTCGAGCTACAAACAGAGAAAAAGAAAGAGGATAGGTGGTCTGTGTCTCTATTCAATTAGCTGAATACAACAAGACTTTTGTCCACAGCAATACAAAAAATATTTACATCTTTGACACAACCAGACAATGACCATTTTTGTCCTCAATCAATTCCAAAGGCAGAAATTGTTTTTCTTCCACAGCTGAAATTAGCTCTGTGTTTTTTTTTTTTTTGGTTTAGATTTTTTGGGACAATTTTATATTATTCTATGTTTCAAACTACAATTATAATTTTTTTTAGTATGATTTTCTTGTTGCTTATAATTTATTTGTAATAAGATGCTGATTTTTAGAGAAATTAAAAAAAAATTACCTTTCAGACAATAATTTTAAATTTTATTTGGGATAACTTTTTTCCTATTTTTTAAATGATTTTTTATTATAAACATTTCTAGATATTTTTATATTAAAAATTTATTTTTTTAAAAATCAATAAGAAGTTATCCCAAATCGAAACCTTACACTATCTTTACCATAGTATATGCGTCTGCATTTGAGATGATAAATTATTACGTGCAGAGGCTGGGCATAGTGAACCGTCCGGTTTGTCTCTGTGAACAATAAAAAGGCAGTAAAATGCGCTTTCACGGTTCACCACTGCATTTTTACTTTTTATAGAGATAAAATTGAACGATTCTCTGTGTCCAGTCTCTGCACGTAATAATCTCTCCTTTGATAGCCACACTCATGCTAATAAGAGAATGAGTGTTGTTAACAACAACCCAATATTTTAAGTTAAAAGAAAAAAAGTGTTCATAATAAAATATATATAATATTGTTTTAAAATGGCAAACCCATAAATATTCTTTTTTGGATTAATTATTGTTCTATATGGTCTACTTCATTCTCTCTGGTGATTAATAGTAGTAGCTTTTCTTTCTCCTTTTTCAATCAAGTTAAGAACTTTGACTTAGGATCCTTTTATAAAGGTGGTTATAAAATTATCGTGAATAAAATATTTTTTTTTGAATGATGATGCACAAATAAGCTTTATAGCATAAATTTTTTATTGAAGTAGTAAAGAAATAGTGATTAAATAGAAATTATAATTGCGGTCTGAAAAATAAAGCAATAAAAAAATTGACCCCAAGAAGCCTCATGGTCCGTTTGGGACCGCTATAACTTTTTATAAAGATTACTGTTAAACTATTATGGAGAAATCATCTATTTTGAGAGTTGTTTTATAAAACTTCCTATTAAAAAAATTAATGAAATAAGTAAAAAAACAGTGGACAAACAAAACATATGTTTTGATTTAAAAAAAACAAAACAATTAGAAAGTTGTACCAAATAAAGCCCTAGAGTTTATTTATGACAGCTTTTTTGTTGCCTTGTTTTTCAGTGGCTATAACTTTGTTTAGCTGATGATTTCTTGCTGCTTTTTCATGATTTTTATAAATTTTTTATACGAAAAATTGTATTTAATAATTAAAATAGTTAAGTTATTTTCCCCATAGCAAGTTCACAATCAATTTTATAAAATGGTGTAGTAATTCCTAACAAATTCTTATTTTTCCGTTTATCTATCTAGTATTTACAAATTTAATATCTAAGTTTTTATATTTATTTTACTTTCCTAAAATAAATTATATTTACTTATATAATATTTAAATATTTTAAAATATCAAAAATTTATTAATATTACTTTATAAAAAACAAAATTATTAATGCATTATATAACTCTAAAATAATATATAAAAATATAAAATTTAAATCTTAAATATACAAACACAAAAAAAAAATTTATATATATTCACCAAAAGTTTATTTTTAATCCTTGATAACTTTGTGTTGCTATCAATGAAGGATTTAAATATTAAGTTTGATATAACAAATTAAGCACTTGGAAGGAATAAAAAATATTTTAGAAATATATGAAGTAACATAAATTTATAATAATTTTATTATTAAAGATAATTTACTTATTAAATTTTAAAATAAAAAATCAATCATTATCAAAATCTTACATTTTAAAATTTCACTTTGCCTTTATTTTTAGATAAATTATCAAATTATTATTATTATTATTATTATTATTATTATTATTATATTAGTGATATCAATGCAATGTCATAATTAACATCATTTTAAATTTGAGACTTACATATATGGCTCTCTAATTTTAGTTATTTGTAATAACTCATTGGATTTGTAATTATTATGATGGATTTACTACCATGTCAATATATTCAGTGTAATTTCACAAACATTGAATGCAATCAAAATAATTTTCAATTTCTCCATTACTCTATTATTTGTATCATAGTATTATAGCAACTGATAGTTGACACCCTTCAACTATTCTATTTGATTCTTCCTTGTTCATTGCCACCACAAGCCCAAATCACACAATTTTCAATTTCCATTGAACAATATCATTATGATTGTCTTCGATGCCACCACTCTAACAAGAATAAAGCTCACTTTTACAAACTACATTTATTGTAAATTTCAATTTCGTGCTCTTTAGACTTTGATCTCCCTGATTTCATATATGGACCAAAACCTTTAACTCTACCATTATCGGTAGGAATTGTATCAAATCTCACCTACACTGTTTGGATTCGACAAGGTAACCTTATTCTCAATGTCATAGTAGGGTCTCTCAAGCCAAATCTCGTCTCCCCTTCATATAGTTTGCAAAAACACCACTTGAAACATGGACCACTCTCTCACTCATTATTTTATCCATTACCAACTCAGTCCAACCTAATCCATCAAAAACCTCACCCAAATTCTCTTTCACTCTTTTCTTCATATATAATAAAATATAAATTAAAACATCTTTGTTGAAACTATTTCATAATATAAGATTAAAAAAAAAAAAACACATGTGAATACTAAAAATATCATAATGAATTAGTGGTTTATCATAAATCATAAAATTTTGTTTAGTCAAATAGTATTGTGATAATATTAGCGCAACTCGATTATGCATTATGATTTGTCAATTGGACCTCTTGAATTTTGACTAATAGGATTGGTGACCTCTTAATCACTAAATGGAAAGAGAGAGAGCTGTTAAGTAGTATGAGCTCTTTGAAGTGAAGAGAAATGCTTAAAGAATATTGTGGTTGTGCATATATATATTAATGTTGCGACTATGTTAATCATTAAAGAGATTTGTTAACCACCAACTTTATTACTAAATGATTCGTATATTAATGTCTGAATAGATGAGAGAATTAAATGATGAAAATATTATAAGAATATTATAGGTATAGTTATCTCAAAGGGCTGAGATCTCATAAGTAGGTGAGGGGTTAAGAAGTACCGTGATGTTAACAAGAAAATATCACAATTCATAAAATTATTTGAACAATTGTATAAGCCATTGAGTAAACTAAGAAGTTAGGCATAAGTGGAAGATTGCCTAATTAATTTTTAATAAAGAACACAAAGCAAAGTCCAATCAATCATAATTTTGTAAAGACGCCACTTGAAACTATGCTTATAACATCTATCCAAAACCACAACCTCTTCAAAAAGGAGAATAAAAAGATTGTTCTTAATGTTTGAAAACAGCCCTTTGAATTCTTCCTATTAAGCTAATTAAGACTAAGATCATTTAGGACAACCTTATTCTTGCTTCTACCTACAAAAGTGAGTGAGCTCATCAACAGGCTAAATTTATTTGGCTCTCTCTAAGTGAGGGCAATAAATTATTTCTTTATCAAAAGATTAAAAGAAACTCAAATCAACACTACCTTAAAGATATCCTCATTCAATATAAAACTCTCTTCTCATCGGGGCATTTCTATTTAAGCCATTAGATATTTTTAATATTTGTGTATGTATAATGCTCTATACAATTTTAACACGTGGTCTATCTCCACGTATAATCTTTCTATGAAGAATTCTCCATCACAGGATGATCAAAACATGCTCATCAATCATCATTCCCTTCTTTGAGATGGAAAATTAAGAAGACTTTTTAGAATCTACAAGGATAAGTCCCTTAGTCCAAATGATTTAACTTCTAAATTCTTCTACTTTATCTGGGAGTTGGTCGATCCTCTGACTATTTTCACCCACTTCTTCAGCACCAATAAGCTTCTCAACGTAGTTAAACATTCTTTTGTAACCTTTATTCACAAGCAACTACATGCTAACAATGTCTTACTACAAGCCTTCTACTTCCAACACTTCTAACAGATTCTTCTCCAAAATCCTCACTAACAAAATCTAGGCAATTTTTTCGCTTCTTATTATCATCGCACAAGCAGCGGCCTTCATTAAAAATAGGCTGACCAGCTGGTTTTTGAGAGCCTGAGATTGAAACTCGTGATCTCGCAGCACTAATTAGAAAAGATACTAATGCTTCATGCTAAGTCCTTTAGCATTTTTTGGAACGCTTTGGGTTTTTTCCTTACTTAATCATACATTATTTTGTTATAAATTCAATTGAGCTTCAACTCTCACTGTTCCAAATACAAGAGGTTCAATCAAAATGCCACCGCTCACGCCAACCAAGAATAAAATTACAAATAAGCGCTAAAAATGGCTAAATTTCTACATGAAACAGAATCACAAATGAAATTACTAGCTCCTTACGATGTAAGAGAAAGCGTCGGGGTCGATATCACCACCTCCAAAGATTTTCTTCCATTCCGCTAGTTCGTTCTTCACCATATCGCCCATCCTTCTCCCTCCTCTTCCGCTTCCATCCATAACTAAACCTAACTTCTTCCCATCCTCATTCGTGCTCCACCATGGGGCAAATTATTGCATCCCGTCATCGGATGCGGAGAATAGGTTCGGACATCCAATTAAAACTTGTCAAGTCACATGCGCTTTTGACTTGCAGTTTGATAGTGCTTTAGGTGAGCTTTGACGTCGCTTTGTCTGCGCTTTTACTGCGCTTCGCTTGCGCTTTACCTGCGCTTTTGACGCGCTTAATTTAAAATAATATTTTATTAATATCCGAATCTATCTTCCCGTCCGGTGACCGGATGCAATAATTTGTCCCATCATGGAGTGCATTCACTCAACTTGAGAAAATTATTAGGTCCGAACATAGGGTCCGGATATCCAATTAAAATTTGACACGTGGGCTGCGCTTTTGGTGCTTTTTTTGATTGTGTTTTGATTGTACTTTACCTCCACTTTACTTGCGATATTGGTGCGCTTCGTTTAGAATTCCGCGGACACATTTAATTTATAAATTAAAAAAATAAACTTAATTCAAAATCTACATATACACTTCACGTGTCAATATTTTATTGGAGTCCATACCTATCTCCATGTTCGGTGAATATCCCCAAATTTCTCTCATGGGCCAATCAGAAGGGGAAAACCCGATCTTCCCCAATTAGGTATTCCAGCGGCGGATCCACTGGACTCCAGATGTCTCCGATCGTCTTCCTCTCACATGGATGAGAGAAGTAATATCCTGACTTCTTGCTTGATTGAGCGATATGTGTGTAGTAAAAAAAATGGGGAGGTTAGAGTCGTATGGCAAATTCTTTCGTTTATCTATCTAGAATTTACAAATTTAATATCTAAGTTTTTATATTTATTTTACTTTCCTAAAATAAATTATATTTACTTATATAATATTTAACTATTTTTAAAAATATCAAAAATTTATTAATATTAATTTATCAAAAATAAAATTATTCATGCATTACATAACTCTAAAATAATATATAAATAAATATAAATTTTAAATATTAAATTTACAAACACAATATATATATTCACCAAAAGTTTATTTTTAATCCTTGATAACTTTGTCTTGCTATCAATGAAGGCTTTAAATATTAAGTTTGATATAACAAATTAAGCACTAGGAAGGAATAAAAAATGTTTTAGAAATATATGATGTAACATAAATTTATAATAATATTATTATTAAAGATAATTTACTTATTAAATTTTAAAATAAAAAAATCAATCATTATCAAAATATTTCATTTTAAAATTTCACTCTGCCTTTATTTTTTGATAAATTACCAAATTTATTATTATTATTATTATATTAGTGATATTAATGCAGTGTCATAATTAACATCATTTTAAATTTGAGACTTCCAAATAAGGCTCTCTAATTTTAGTTATTTATAAAAATTCATTGGATTTGTAATTTTTATGATGGATTTATGATTATTAGTATATATTTACTATCATGTCAATAAATACGGTCTAATTTCACAAACATTGAATGCAATGAATAATTTTATTTTTAATAAAATAATATTAATAATTTATTGATATTTTTTAAAATATTTAAATATTATATAAGTAAATATAATTTATTTTAGGAAAGTAAAATAAATATAAAAACTTAGATATTAAAATTGTAAATTATAGATAGATAAACGGAAGAATTTGTCATACGACTCTACCCTGCCCGTTTTTTTTACTACACACAGCCCGCTCAATCAAGCAAGAAGTCCAGATATTGCTTCTCTCCTCCAGGTGAGAGGAAGACGATCGGAGACATCTGGAGTCCAGTGGATCCGCCGCTGGAGTACGTAATCGGGGAAGACCGGGTTTTCCGCTTCCGATTGGCCCAGGAGAGAAATTTGGGGATATTTGCGTGTTTTTAAGGCTTTGGTTGAGTGAATGCTCTCCATGGTGGAGCACGAATGAGGATGGGGAGAAGTTAGGTTTAGTTATGGATGGAAGCGGAAGAGGAGGGAGAAGGATAGGCAATATGGTGAAGAACGAACTTGCGGAAGGGAAGAAAATCTTTGGAGGTGGTGATATCGACCCCGACGCTTTCTCTTACATCGTAAGGAGCTAGTATTTTCGTTTGTGATTCTGTTTCATGTAGAAATTTAGCCATTTTTAGCGCTTATTTGTAATTTTATTCTTGGTTGGCGTGAGCGGCGGCATCTTGATTGAACCTTTTGTTTTTGGAACGGCGAGAGTTGAAGCTCAATTGAATTAATAACAAAATAATGTATGATTAAGTAAGGGAAAAACCCAAAACGTGCCAAAAAATGCTAAAGCACTTAGCATGAAGCATTAGTATCTTTTCTAAGCTCAGCGAGATCACGAGTTTCAATCTCAGGCTCTCAAAAACCAACTGGTCAGCGTATTTTTAATGAAGGCTGCTTGTACAATGATAATAAGAAGTGAAAAAATTGCCTAGATTTTGTTAGTGAGGATTTTGGAGAAGAATCTGTTAGAAGTGTTGGAAGTAGAAGGCTTGTAGTAAGACATTGTTAGCATGTAGTTGCTTGTGAATAAAGGTTACAAAAGAATGTTTAACTAAGTTGAGAAGCTTATTAGTGCAGAAGACGTGGGTGAAAATAGTCAGATATTGAGGATCGACCAACTCCCAAATAAAGTAGAAGAATTTAGAAGTTAAATCATTTGGACTAAGGGACTTATCCTTGTCGATTCTAAAAAGCCTTTTGAATTTCCATCTCAAAGAAGGGAATGATGAGCATGTTTTGGTCATCCAGTGATGGAGAATTCTTCATAGAAAGATTATGCATGGAGATATACCACAATTCAAAATTGTATAGAGCATTATACAAAGTTGAAAATATCTAATGACTTAAATAGAAATGCCCCGATGAGAAGAGAGTTTTATATTGAATGAGGATATCTTTAATGTAGTGTTGATTTGAGTGTCTTTTAATCTTTTGATAAAGAAAGAAGAGATTGTCCTCAGTTAGAGAGAGCCCTACAGTTAGAGAGAGCCAAATAAATTTAGCATGTTGATGAGCTCACTCACTTTTATAGGTAGAAGCAAGAATAAGGTTGTCCTAAATGATCTTAGTCTTAGCTTAATAAGAAGAATTCAAAGGGCTGTTTTCAAACATTAAGAACAATCTTTTATTCTCCTTTTTGATGAGGTTGTGGTTTTGGATAGTTGGTAGGCATAGTTTCAAGTGGCGTCTTTACAAAATTATGATTGATTGGACTTTGATTTGTGTTCTTTATTAAAAATTAGGCAACCTTCCACTTATGCCTAACTTCTTAGTTTACTCAATGGCTTATACAATTGGTTTGTTTTTCAAATTATTTTACGAATTGTGATATTTTCTTGTTAGCATCACTGTACTTCTTAACCCCATTTTCACTTTGATATTTTGGTCGGATTAATTAATTCATTATGAGAACTTGAACATCTTAAAAAACTATCTTCTACCAACACTTGACAACTACAAGTTGGCCTCCATCAAGGAAGTCTCCAAGTTAGTTATGATACTCAAGTGTTCCAAAATTTTTCTTTACTTGTATGCACAATCTCAAAGAGTTGTTCGATCTTGGAGCTTGAATTCATATATGCTTCTTGTGCACTCTCGAGATCTCTCCTTAACTTCTTCATATGATTTTCCACCACGACTTACAAAGAATCCTTCTTGGATAATTTCTCTTTTAAAATCATCATGGCTTCCTTAGCTTTTATTCTCTCGAATATTTCAGCCTCGATGCTAGTTCACAAAAGATTTTTCTCTCTACTAAATAAGACTTCTTCTCATTATTTACAATTTTATAATCCTTTATTTTATTCTCATACATGGCAAGCATTCTCTCATGGTTTCTCTCCGGGAAGAAAACTATCTATCTACATTCTGAATGCTTAAGCATGACAACCATGTACATGTTGCTTTTTGGCATCTCTTCGAGCTTCTTATGGAATTGATCAGAGAAGATACAGGGTTGGGATCATTTACAACAAAATTCAACACTACAGTTGGCTCTAAGGGAAATTACTGAAGTGGATAGTACCCCTACCATAATTATGTTTTTAATTGAAGAAAGTTTTATCTTCCTTAGTGCAAAATGCTATTCAAAGGTAATGTATGGGTGGACAAGGGGCTCTTTGTCCTTGTTTGTCTTACCCGCCTTTAACCTTTAATCTAAAGCAACTTCTTCTTTGGGCTTCTTCTGGAGAACACAATGCCCTTTTTTCTTGAAGTCGGTGGTCCAACTCTCATGCTCACATAGACTTCAACAGAGATAAAAATACTCCTGTGCCCTTGTTGGTGCTTCCACTCTAGAACTCGATTCAAAGATGGCTTTCTCGGCACCTTTTGTTGTGGACCAAGTTGTTTGTTCAATATAAGTAGACACCACTTGAACCAAAGGAGTAGGTACTATCGTTGTTTGAGGAGAAAATTTTGTAATTTCATCTTCCTCATAAACTCCAAGATGAGTTGTGGTCTCTTTATTGGTTTTCTACCCTTAGAGATGAGGCTGACTTCTTTTTTATTGTTGTCTAATAAGGTGCTTGATTTGACATTTATTCCAACATTCGCAAGTACGTTGCAAGGCATATGAAATCGGCAAAGCAAAAAGTCATGATAACTTAGATAAAATGCAATAGATAAGCAAAAACTAAAGTTCTAAAGTTCAAAATTTAAATAAAGTCTTACATGCTGCTTGAGGTTCAAGGTCGAGTGCCACTTTAGTCACCTTCTCCAATGAGTACAACTTGTAGTCAATAATATAGTTCTTCTACTCTACAAAATTGTTAGTACTCATCACTAGAGATATTCAATGAGATGACCCATGAGATCTTGGTTAGCTTGGTCTTGATCAGTGATTTTACTAAAAATATTTAAACTTCCAATCTTTTGTTGTCTAACCAATCCATCTTAACATACTTGACAAAGTAAAGATATGTATCATCTTTACAACAAACATTTTGTAAAAAGGTTTATGGACATGGTTCACCTTATATTTTATTTATGGAGGAAGATAATTAAGAAAATCACTTTAAAAGGAGTTTTAACATTACCTGAGCTGGATAATGGACAAAAATTTAAGAACTTAATGATTTTAGGAAAGAAAGGAAATTACATATTGAGTCTATATTGTTGTTTATAGAAGAATATCTGTATAAGAGAGGGAGTTAGGGAACTTTGTATTCAATGGCATTATCTTGCGTCCTCACAATGAAGCCCTTGCTAAGTCCCAAATCTTTGAACGAAGATTTGTCATCATTATCAAATTGGGAAGCCTAAGCTGATGTAAATCCAGGATTTGAGTTTAGAGATTTAACAAAAGATTATTCAAGTATGATAATTGCAAATTTAATCTTGTTCCCAATTCTAGCTTTTAGGAAGTCTTAGTTGTTAACTACGATTAGGCAAGCACTTACACCTAAATTAGCAAGACTAAGAAAAATAACAACTTAAAGAAACGTAAAGCCAATGAAGAGACCAACTAGAATCCCAAGGTTAACAAAGCGATTGTCTCACCTTGAGGCCGCTCTCAATTACCTACACCTAGGCTTGTTGGGAGAAGAAGAACCACACGATGGATGAGATCACTCCTAGGGCGAGGGTGTCGTAGATCCGTAGGGAGGAAGAGGTCGGCGCGGGTCGTGGAGGTGGTGGAAGACGACGGCCTTCAACGATCCAAGTGTACACTGAAAAATGATCGTCGACGGTCTCTATTAGAGTGGGTACGATCCGGGCGAAATACTCCTCGACGGTGTCGTCGAAGTCGAATCCGACGTCAAAGAAAGGAGATCGGAGGATGTCTACTCGCCCGCGGTCGTCGTATTCAAACCCGAAGTTCCATTCGGGAACCTCCATGTATCCTTGGAGGAGTGGGGGGTGGTCGCCGCGAGTACGTCTCCAAGGAGGAGAGGAGGGGGCGGCAGATAGGAGCAAGGGGAGGAGGCCGGCGGGTGTATGGGGGTTGAGGAGGGATGAGTGCAGTAAATGACTCCAAAACTGAAAGAAACTTCAGGTTTAGAGAAATTTAGGAGGGGAATTTCAAATTCTCAAGTGGGCATAATTAATTCCTTAATGAGAATTAATGGGGGAGAGAGGGAGAAGAGGCCGGCGGTGGGGAGAAGAGAGGGGGGGGAGGGATTAAACTGAAATTATTTCAGTTTTAATCCAAATAGGGGGGAAAATTAATCACTCCTAATTTGAATTTCAAATTAGAATCATGGGATTTAATGGGGCAATTAAGGGGGGCATGATTGGGGGGAGAAGGCCGGCGGCATGCTCAAGGAGAGAGGGGAATTATGGGGAGAGAGGGGATGGTTTCTAAACGTGGATGATGACGTGGATTAGTATTTGAAAATTCCACAATTACAATAAATTGAAATTGCCTCAATCATGCCAACTTTCCTAATTTGGAATTCCAAATTTGGAAAGAATTCAAAATTTGAATCTTCAATTTCAAATTCACGTGGGATGATGGAGTGGAGTTGGCCGGGAGAGGAAGGGGCGGCGGGAGGTGGTCGGGTGGGTTGGATGAGGGTGGCCGGCGGTTGGGGAGAACCCTAGGGCCGGCGGCAAGAGCAAGACTAAGGGGAAAATTTTGAGGAATTCTCTAGGGAAAAGGATTTAAGCAAGCAAATTAAATAATAATAATAAAAAATACCTAGAGAACTCACTAAGAGATCTCAAGGGGAAGCACTCACCAAGAGAACCTCATGCACTCACAAAGAGAACAAAGCTTGGAAAATTTTCATTCAATCAATCAATAATCCAAATACAATGATACAAGCCTTATATATAGGCTGACAGAAAAATAAAAGCATAAAGTCGAAAATGCCCTTGAGCTACAATAAGTGCTACATCCCTCATAGGGGTACAAACGGAAAACATGAAATACTAATAAAAGAAAACTAAAGCATCATAGATAAAGGCTCTGAATTAGGGCCGTCGATCGTCGTCCCCAGCGATGGTACACATGTCGAAATCTGATGCCCTCATCATAAGCGATGCACAATCTTTTACTCAGTCAAATGATGATGTCATGGTCAAAGGTTGACTTGTCAGCACATGGCATAATTCATGGAAAAAGTTGACTTCAAGTAGCTAACTTATTTGTAAAGGTCGACTACATAAAGAAAATAAAATTAAAAAATATGAAGTCAAGTGCACATATAAAATAAGGATAAGCACGATCTAAACTACCTTGCAAACAAAAATAATTTTTTTTTAAACTTAAAAAAAAAATCATTACATCAAAGTTAAAAGAAAATAAAATAAAAATACATAAGCTTATATTTATGACTTTTTCTCACAAATCCCTCTTTTCATGGAGTATGCCAATAAAAAAACCTTTAAAAGAAAATAAAAAAAATCACTATGTCAAATTCTAAGACTAGAACTAAAAGTGTCCTTAAACTTATTATGCAATGACGAAACTCCTCCCTGAACACAATTGAATTGTGGGCCAAAAGTAGCCTCGCAAGGTAGATCATTACTCTGGATCATCAAGCATAGGATAAACTCAGCCCTCATACTACGAATTGACTCATTCGATATGTTTCTAAAAACTTTCTCATTAGGAAGATTTCCATCCTTAACTCATTGTTCTCTCGGGGAATACTTAGGGTTAATCCACTTGCAAATTGGTAGGGAGATTATCATGCCAGTTAAGGCCGACTTTTACTCTGCTAAGGCACTCCCTGTTGGCTTGGTCATAGACTTCAAAACTTGCAATCTTCTTCGCAAAAGGCTTCATTTGCTCTACTATTTTTTTGTCTTATCGGACTTTGCCTGAATTCAAAATTGCTTGCTAACTTCTTTAGGGACTTAATCTTAATAGGCAACTCCTCACACTTGCTCTCATGAATCATCGTCCTTCATGCCTCCTTAGGCAATTTTGTTTTATAGGCAGTCACCTCAAAATCCCCTATTTTTATACTAGGAGCTTGAGTAATTTCCTTGTTGAAAGACTCAATAAATCAAGGAGTTAATGCTTGCTCGCTGCTAGCACCAATAAGAACAATGAAGAATCGCAACCATCAAAACTTCAAAAGCGAATAACACAACTCACATTTATCTACTTTGATGTCCATATGTCAAAGATCTATGCACATGGTAGACCAAACCCAAGGAAAAAAGGCTAGATTGAGTTTCTCAAAACTTTAATTCCCCAGTTCTTCTTGCCATCTTAAAAGGAGGAGAGAATTGAAGAATTGATGAACACCCTTATTTTGCTGGTTATTGTTAATTAAGTCATTATGATAACTTGAGTTAGGTTCAATAAGTCACTGAATATTAATTAAACTTAACTTGCCTATAGTTGAAACTAGTCAAACTTTAAGTCATGTAGTCTATTCATAGCCCAAGGATAGATCTAGTCAAAATGATCAATAATTAACCCTTTCTCAAGCCTCATTATTGCTACTAAACTCTTCAAAAGACTCATGAACTCACCCATTCATTAAATTTAGTCACCCAGAAACTCCACTATTTGCTTAGAGTGCATACTAATCTGCTAGTGGTGCTTGTTAGAGGAACTCATTCGAAGTTCTCAACTCATAGTTGGCTACAAGTCAAACTAGCCTACTACATAATTAGCTACACTAAGCTCAAATTATATATTTTCTATTTAGTCTCATTATATAGCCAACTTTATAACACTGACTTTCATTTTCACCTATGTACTAATGTAATCTTTTACTTTGAGCCAAAATTCTTGTCACGACCTGGCCTGGAGATTTGAATCAAGGAAGCGTGAATAGACGGTCAGATGGTTATTACAATTCTTTTTCAATAGCATAAAACCCTTAACAAACTAGCATTCAACATATAACTGAAGATTTTCTAAAATAAATATCTAATTCAAACATAAACATAACTAATTCATATGTATTTTTATTAGATTTCCTTATTTTGTAGACGAATTCTTTTCTTGCAACATTTAATTCTCATAGGACTTACCTGAAAGTTTAATTTAACTTTTTGAGTTTTCATAATAAATTCAGTGGATAATTACAGCTTATAATATAACAGTTAGCATATATAAAAGCAATCATATTCCTTTGCTAAACCTTTCATTTAATGTATGCATAAACATTAATATAAATTTAGATTTTAATTATATTCATTTCAAATAATTTTATTTCCTTTTCCCTTTTCATTTATTACAAGAGCACTGTCAAAATTTTGTACCAATGAATGTACAACCATTTTCATTTAATGTGCACGGATACATTGCATCCCTAGCTAGTATTAAAAAGACGGTGAGCTCTTCTATTTGCATACATGCACATTTTCCTTCTTTTTATACTTTCATTTATATTTTATGATTTATTTTATTCATTTCATTTTTCATTACATACATATTAATCAATATATGCACTTTTCACACACGCCAATATATATATATATATATATATATATATATATATATATTTATATCATATTGTAATATTAATTGCTTACTATTTCTCAGTTTGAGCAACACAAGCACATAAATCATAACAAATAAATATATGTGATACAATGTTCAATATTTGCAATGAAATAAAAGAAAATTGAAATTGTTATGAAATAAACGTAATCAGCCACTTCGTTGCTTTCTTACTAAAATCTTTTCCAAACTTTCATAATTTCTAGATGGTTTCTTTAATTCAACACCTAAGGCCACATACACAATTATACAAAATCTACAGTGAACTTTCATAACTATACTTTCATTAGTTTCAATTAAAATTTTCATTAACATATATATATGCAATCTTACCTAAACTCCCTTTGAGATCTCTTATTGGTTTCAACACTTCACCTTTGTTCAACAATTTAAATCTTTTACTATTTCAAATAATATCCAATTGCATTAATTATTGCTAAACAACTTTCTAAAATTAAATGTCGTTGAGATAATATTGAATTTATTTGACATCATTAAAGGCAACTTTAAATGAATCGGACATCGTCTATATAACTATATAACATTGAATGTTTCTAATTTATCATATCTTGATTAAAATTCATCATCTACTGTAAATCTCTAAAATGATTAAAGGTTAAACATTCTCAAATAAAAATTAATTACCTTAACTTTTCTTCCTTCTTTGTCTCTCTCTCGAGCACACAAATTTCTTTTCCTTCAACTTTCTCCTTCACTTAAAGAATATAGAGTAAGGAATTACTTACCTATTTTTAGCAATAGAAAAAAAAAACTCTTCTTACAAGCACCAAATTCTTCTTCTGATTCTTTTCTTTCTCACCCAATTTCCTTTTTTTTTTCCTCTCTATCACTGCCTCCTCTCGGTCAGAGTATCTTGCATTTGTGTGATTCAATTGGTGTGATCGAAACTTGATATCCCACACAAGGAGTCGCATATAAACCCTTTTCGATCGGGTCGATTCTCTCGATTTTCTCGCTCGACTCCTCTACTTCGCCCGCTCGACTTTGCCTACTCACGTGATCAAGCCATCCGCTCGATTCGATCTTCTATTATATTATGATGGATTACTTCGGTTGAACCGGTCCATCCGGTTCATACAATTCCCTTCCATGTTTCTCTCATAAAGCTTTAAAATTCTCTCCTTACAATCCCTTTCTATCTCTAACTTGCCATTGTAACTTTTTTACACTCCCTCTTTTTTAAAGGAGTTTGATTGAGTCTTTTGTAGATCAATTTACTTAAGAGAATCATTTAGACTTAATCTCTCTCATCACTTTTGCTCTTTGGACTTGATCCACATCTCTTATAGTGATTTGGTAAATTTTAATGAACAACATTAGATACAATAATTTAGCTTCTATTTTAAATAGTTGGGCAAGCCCATTTACCCTCTAAATTCAGGATTTATACTAAATCTATAAGGGTCTAATCCGGGATTTATCGAATTTGGGATTTATCCATATTTATCATATACATTTCAAATCCAGGATTCTAGGCTGGATTTATGGGATTTGCTGGACCGATCTTCGCAGAAAACCTTTTGCTCACCTCTTGTTGAAATCATCCAGGCTATCCTCTAAGAACATGTCGCTCTCATCATGGGCTAACGGCAGTTAGTGCTTGCAGTTGGTACGAGCAGTTAAAGTGTATGCATTCATATTTGTTGTGGTTGAATGTAAATCTGCCTCTTCATTTTTTGGCAATTATACAGTGATCTGCCGTTCTCTCTAACTGGGCAGTTACCCTTTTGCTCTCTTTTTCATATGAGTGTAATTTGTTCCTTATAGTTGCTTTGCATTCTGATCTAGGATGAAAAGATACAGCATGTCCTGGGGCACTTTCAGAAAGAGTTTGAAGGTGGTGTGTCAGCCGAGAGCTTGGGTAAGATACATTTTAGGTAGATCAGCAGCAGCTCATTACCATGCTGACATTGATTATAAAGGTCACAGAGATGATTTTTGTGAGAATTTATTGCTTATCAGGAGCAAAGTTTGGGGGATATGGCTCATTTCTTCCAGCATACCAGCGCTCTCCTTCGATTATGTCACAACCAAAAAGCCTAGTGAAGATGCCGAACCACAATGTGTCAAGATCTCCATGCAACTTAAGCCCAGCGAAGTTGCCGAACCACAATGTGTCAAGGTCTCCATGCAACTTGCAACCCGAGGTAGCCTAAACTAGAATTTTAATTTTTTTGACCTACAGAGGACAATCACGTTTGCCTTGCTCTTCATTTTCATGTTCTTTACAATTTATGTTTTAGGATGGAAATCATTACCCTTCTGTTCTAGCAACAACACCCATCGCAAGGGCCAACATTGCATCTGGAGGACAACTAAGTGAGAAGTCAGGCAAAAGGAAGACAAGTATTAGCTCAGACAGGACTGAGGCTATTTCACAGTCCCCTTGTAAGCCAGTCAATATCAGTAACCAGAAGATGCTGAAAGTTCATATTAAGGTTGGGCCTGCGAATGTTTTGCCCAGAAATAAGCCTGACATTTACAGTGATTTAGGCCTTGATGTTTCTCCATCTCCATCTCCACCTCTGGGGGATAGTCCAAATGGAGATGATCCTGAATCTCCAGATGCATTCCTGGAATCTCCCAATACCATTCTTCAGGTCAGGCTCATTCATGACCTCACATAGTTTGCTTTCTAGATGTTACAATATATTCTAACTAACAGAATTTAAATATTTTGTTTCGTAAATTTGATGGAGCAGATCATGACATGCTTTCCAGTTCCGGGAGGTTATATTCTTTCACCACTTCCAGATAGCCTGCAACATTCAAATGAAAAAGAGGACATTTTCCTTAAAGATTTTAAAACAGGTCTGTTCAAAGGGCAGACCGAAGCTTGTGCTGCTTCATCTGACACATCTCTAAGCTTTAAATTCGTCAATGGTTCCGCTTGCAAGAAGATTAAATCAAGAGACAAGAGTCAGATGTTAAAGGAAGCAGACGGATTGACTTGTAAGGGTGATATGACATTTTTTAAGAAGGAAACTGAAGTCGAAGCTCCAGTAGACCAAACTGTTAATGCCCCTGATATGTCACACTCATCCCGTGCTAGGTGTGGAGATGCAAGAGAAGAGAGGCAGTTAAATGGTAGTTCAGAAAAGGAAATCTGCAATACGGATGGTAATTTCAAGGATACAAATAAGGTATCACTTAAGGAAGAAATTCCCATATCTAATTTAAGAACGGATAACCTGGTAGGTTTTGTGGAGGGCATAAGAAATGATTTTAAAGGTAATTCAGTGAAGAAAGATATCCATTCCAATGGAGAAATGAATTCGATATCTGGTTTGACAGTTAAATCATCTGAAGAAAGAATTGGAAATAATCAAGACACTTCATGCGAACCAGCAGAAAGGGGGAGTCAATCCTTAAATAGTTATAACGCAACCAAGGCTGATTCTAGAAGGTATAATAATGGGTCGAAGAATCATACTACTGAGCATGAGGGACCTACTAATCGCGATCCTTCACAGAAAACTGGTTCATGTGAAAAAGAACTCTTGATGACAATTCAAGAGATAGACAAAGCATATGGAGGAAGAGTACCAAAGGGAAGCCCTACTTATGACAGACCATGTGCAGAACCATCCAAGGAAAATCTGAGAACTTCATCATCTGGGGCACCTAATATAAAAAATGAAATATCTCATGAAAGTAAATTGAAAGAACACAAATTACACATGAAAGTGAAGAAGGGCAAGGCTGTAGAATCCCATAAAGGTTCTTCTAGATTTATTGAGAAGTCAAAGGTGAAGCTTGGACTTTGCAAGGCTGATAATCTCCAAATTGCTAATTCAGCCACTGATGCACTGGCTGTTGCTCCTCTTTCATACCATGCCCCACCTTCAGATGCACCTGCTGCAATTTCTACTTCAGTTATAAAGGACAACTGGGTAATTTGTGACTTTTGCCAAACATGGCGCCTTTTACCTTATGAAACAAATCCTGACAACCTTCCGCAAAAATGGCAATGTAGCATGCAAGTTTGGCTGTAAGTTTTCATCTTAATGAACATGTGCTTATGTTCTGCCCTTTTTTTTTTTAAATATATTTTGGATTTTTTTTTTCTGCTGGCATTTATAGATTGATCTATTAAAAAATATTAAAGTTATGAAAGCAGTTAATTTAAATAAATTTGATCGTTTGAGTACTCTATCAATTGGAAGCTATTAATGAAAGGTGATATGATAAATTTTTATGGATATATTTGTTTCTTAGTGAAAAAATATATTTATTTGTAGAAAACAACATTTTTGGTGACATACATTTCTGCATATTATGAAGAGGCTGCATCATGTTGACTTGATCCTTAAGAAAATTCATTAGTTGAGAGAAAAGTCTTCAAGTAGTTGTCTATGTGATGTGAAACTACGAGGAGTTACTTGTGAAATTAAAAGGAACAATTGATTAAAACTTGCTAATGAAAATTATTGCTTGCAAATAAAGAAGATTAGGAATTCAAAGATTTCAACTTACTTAGGCCAAAGAAGCGCTTTTGATATTAACCGAACAATCCAATCAAAATTCAAGACAATAGTAAATAATAAGTGCACATAACATAATCCATCACTTAATAACGAGAGGTTCACCTTGAGTACCTTCTCACTCAATCACTCTTAGGCTTTAGCGGAGAAAGAAGAACCATACGAAGAAGGATATTACCACTAGGAAGACGACGCCGAGGACCTTCGTTAATGGAGCGGTAGCCGGTGGCGGAGGAGACGGTGGGCGACCGATGATTATCCAAAGACCCGGTTGAAGGTGCTCTTTAATCAATAATGTTAGTTGGTATAAGATGTGGTCGATGTATCCCTCAACAGTTTCGTCGTTGCCAAAGAAAACATCAAAGAACGGGGATCCAAGAATATCCGTCCTTCCTTGCTCGTCGAAGACAAATCCGTGGTCGACCTCAGGGTTGGCCATGCACCAACGATGAGATTGGGAGAGGAGGTCGTCTTCATCTCTTGACTTCAAGTTTCATGAGCAAACTAGGGTTTCCCAAGAGAGGGGATGCAAGGGAAGGGGCGCGGCCGAGGTAGGGAGAAGGGGAAGGGGCTGCTTGGATTAGGTTAGGAAAGGGGGAGAGAATATTTTAATCAAATATGAAATTAATTTCAGATTTTAAGTGGATTTTGAGGGATTTAATTTGAATTTTGAATTCAAATTAAATTGGGATAGAGATTTAATTGGAAGCAATAGGAAATAGCCCTTTAATGGGGAGGCCGGCGGTATCAAGAGAGGAGGGTATGGGGAGGATTTTAAGAAGTTTCCAAATAAGGTTTGCCAAATAGGAAAGAGAATAAACGATCCTCTCTAATTTAAATTTTGATCGGATTGAAATTTAAGACTTTCCTTATTTGGAGTTTTGCAAATTAGGAAAGTTTTTGAAATTCAAATTTGAATTTCAAATAATTGAGAACCTTCCTATCTTGCTTGATTCCATCTAGGGAGCCATGATGATGTTTGGAGTCATCATAATGGTGGGGAGCCATGTGAGGGGCGGCGGTAATGGGGAAGGGGTGGCTAAGCGTCGGATTGGGTGGGCTCGGGTGGCGGGTGGGCTTGAGGTGGTGGAGCTAGGGGATGAATTGGGTGGAGGGGGTTAAGCAACCGGTGGTGGAGGGGCAAGAAGGGGCTGGCGGGTGGAGTGGGGGAAGGAAGAAGAGAAAAACATAAATAAGATAGAAATAACTAACCACGAGCCGTGGACCCTTCCAACGACTGGTGGGTATTGCGCTTGCTCACCTTGAGCTCTCTCTCCCTTCTCTCTAGTGCTCACACAAGAAGAAGAAGAAGAAACACATGAAAGTTTTCATTAATCAATCAACATCCTCTTACAACACGCAAGACCACAATATATAGGTCTTCAACATGAAAACAAGAAAGTACATAATTGCCCTCCGGGCTACAATAACAATACACTTACCCATAGGGGTAAATTCAAAAAATAACAAAACTACATAAATCATAACATAAAGAAATGCATCAAAAGTAAAAGCGCTGAATCATAGCCATCGATCTACGATTCCGTTGCCGGTACACATGTCTGAATCTCTAAACGATGTCCTCATCTTCTCCCCAGGTGGGAGAAAACTCGACCCCATCGAGTGAGTGTCCCTAGAGCTCTCGTACAACTCTAGGAGGTATGGATCTAGGCCCTGCAACTCCTCCCGGTCAACTCACGTATCCTCTGTTGCCGGGGTCCCTTTCTAGTGAACTAAGTATCTTCGACGTCCCCCTTCTTTCGTGGAAATGATCTCATCATCTAATATGGCTTCGATCTTCTCCGCATTGGGTAAGTGAGGTAAATTGGGGAGTGGAGGTAGGCTCGGGATCTCACCAGGTGGGGTCACACAAGGCTCATTTGCAAGTGAATTACAGGGGCTAAACTCTGGTCCCTCGAAGGTTTCTAGATCTTCTATATTAAATGTATGATTAATATTAAAATCTTTGGGGAGGTCCAACACATAAACATTACTATTTATCTTTGAAGTTATCTTGAAAGGTTCGGCGCTTCTCGCATCCAATTTCTTTGCGGATCCTGGAGGAAAACGCTCCGGACGGATTTGCACCATCACAAAGTCTCCAACTTCAAATTCTTTAAATCTTCTTTTATGATCAACAATAAATCTATAATTAGCATTGTTCTGTTCAATTTTTTTTAAATTTCTTTGTGCAACTCCTGAAGATGAGATGCAAATGCAGATGCAGACTCTGATGTTCTAACTCTAGGACTCATGGGAATCAGATCAATGGGTTGTTTGGGTAGGTATCCATACACGAACTCAGTAGGAGTAAGGCCAGTGGTTCTATTAACAAAGTTGTTATAGGAAAACTCGGCAATAGGCAACTTAGAATCCCAATCTCTAATATATTCGCCTACCAAAGTCCTTAAAAGGTTTCCTAAGCTTATATTAACTATCTCGGTTTGTCTATCAGTTTGGGGTGGAAGGTTATTGAAAATTGAAGTTTCGTACTCATTTTGTGCCATAAGGTTTTCCATAAATAGCTTGTAAACTTAACATCTCTGTCGGAGACTATGGTTTTTTGTAAGCCATGAAGTCTAATGATCTCGTCAAAATAGAGCTTGGCAATCCGAGAGGCGTCAAAAGTTTTAGAACAAGGGAGGAAGTGGGCCATTTTCGAGAAACGGTCGGCAACTACACAAATAGAGTCATGTCTTCTCACAGTCTTTGGTAAACTAAGAACGAAATCCATACTTACATCCTGCCAAGGGCAATTAGGTACAGGGAGTGGAGTGTAGAGTCCTATGTTCTGTTTGCATTGCTTGGCGAGTTGACATGTGTGACATCTCTTCAAAAGTTTACTAACATCACGCTTTAGACTCGACCAATAGAATCGGTTCTCTAAGGTGGCGATAGTCTTAGATTGCCCAAAGTAACTAGCTCACCCTCCCGCATGTAACTCCCAAACTAGGTATTCTTGGAGAGACATTTTGGGGATAAAAAGTTTGTGAACTCGAAATAGGTACCCATATTCTATTAGGAAATCATTGATAGTACAGTCACTTCTAGTGGTCAAGGAGTTATATATTTCACAAAAATCAGGGCAGTCCTTATAGTCTTCTTTGATATGCTCAAAGCCAATCACCTTAGTTCTCATCTTACGGGTGATCATTATTCGATGACTTAAGGCGTCTGCAGCCTTATTTTCAGATCCTGCTTTATGTCTAATGGTATATGTGTACTCTTGCAGGAATTCTACCCACCTTCCATTTCAGGCATTAAGTTTCTTTTGAGAATTAATATATCGTAAAGCTTCATGATCTGAAAAGATGACAAATTCTTAGGGAAGTAGATAATGTCTCCAATACTTAAGAGATTGAATAATAGCGTAGAACTCTTTATCATAGGTGGAGTATTGCTGTCTAATGTCATTCAACTTCTCGCTAAAATAAGCGACTGGATGTCCTTCTTGGGAAACGACTCCACCAATGCCAATTCCAGAAGCGTCACAGGTTACCTCGAAAATTTTAGAAAATCTGGTAATCTCATGACTGGGGCTTCTACCATGCATTTCTTAATTTCCTCAAATGCTCTAGTGGCAGAAGTAGTCCAATGAAATTCTCCCTTCTTTAGGCAATCCGTTATTGGGGCCACTATAGTGCTAAAGTTTCTGATAAACCTCCAATAGAAAGTGGCCAGTCCATGAAAACTTCTAACATCTCTGATGTTCTTAGGCTTGGGCCACTCGTTTATAGCTCGCACTTTCTCCGGGTCAGCGGATATGCCCTAGGAGGATATAATAAATCCAAGAAAGATTACGTGATCAGTGAGGAATGTACATTTCTTGGGATTAACAAACAACTGATCTTTCCTCAAGACTTCGCAGACTTGCCTTAAATGATCCAAGTGTTGATCCACTGAGTTATTATAAATCAGAATATCATCAAAGTAGACCACTACAAATTTTCCTAGGAAAGGTTTGAGGACCTGGGTCATCACTCTCATAAACTTACTTGGAGCATTGCTCAGGCCAAAAGGCATCACTGTCCATTCGTATAGTCCATCTTTAATTTTGAAAGCGGTTTTCCATTCGTCTCCCGGACATATCCTAATTTGATGGTAGCCACTTTTAAGGTCAATTTTAGAGAATAATGTGGCTCCGGTCATCATATCTAACATGTCATCTAACCGAGGGATGAGGAAACGATACTTGATCGCGATTTTGTTGATAGCGCCACTATCAACACATTCTCTATGACTCATCTTTCTTAGGGGTTAGAAGGGCAGGAACAACACATGGACTGAGGCTCTCCTTGATGAAACCGCGTTGTAATAACTCATCGACTTCTTTCTTGAGCTCAGCGTGCTCAGTTGGATTCATGCGGTAATGGAGTAAGTTGGGCAAAGAAGCTCTGGGCACTAGGTCGATAACGTGTTGAATGTCCTTTAAAGGTGGTAATTGGTGGGGTAGATCTTCCCGGAAGACGTCAACGAAAGTTTCGAGGAGAGGTTTTACTTTCTCAGGGACAGGCTCCTCCTGGGTTGCACTCACTTCCCGAGCTACCAAGGCGTAGAGGGGAGATCCGGACTCTAATTCAGTATCCAAATCTTTAGCGGTTAATAAATTCAAGCCTGTATTGGGTTTAAGGAAGTTGGGTTTAACATCCTCTTTGAGAAACATAGGTTGGGTGGGTAGAAGTTTAATTTTCTTGCCCTTGTGCTCAAACACGCAGGTGTTTGATCGTCCATAAATGTGCACATCGTTATCGAACAACTAGGGGCGACCAAGGATGATCTGGCCAACATCCATAGTTAAAACATCGCACCAAATCTTCTCCTTGTATCCCACAAACTCAACAGGAATGAGAAAGGCGATCGAGTTGATCCAAGTGACTTTGTAGGGGTTTGGGTGTGGTGTGGCTTTCAAGTGGAGCTTAGAAATCATAGTAGATGACACAACATTAATGCAGCTTCCACTATCAATTATGACCTTGCAGTTCTTGTCACCTATCTTGGTGAAAGTGTGGAAGATTGAGGTTCTTCGCCAGTCGTCGCTCAACTTAGGTTGTGAAAAAGCACACCTAACGACTTGTAGGTCTAAGTGATCCATCTTCTAGAGGCAGTGGACTCCAGCAGTATCTTCCTCACAGAAAAACTCATTGTCGTCAATAATGTGATGAACTAATTCGGTGTCTGGTTCATCCTCCTCGTCAATAACTTCGTCAATGATAGTGACTTTAAACGGTTTGGAACATTGAGAGGCAACGTGCTCGTACACATGGCATCGAAAACATTTAGTTTCCGCAGGGGTCTTGGGTGCTTCCCGTTCAGGGGTTTTACCCCTATAGTCAGGGCGGGGTTGGGCTTGGCCAGGAGTAGGTCGACTAGTCATGGGTCTAGTGGGCTTGTTGTACGGTTGGCTAGAGGAGGATTTGAAAGGGTTAGGACGAGAGTCTTGGTTCCTAGAAGAGGCTTGGCTCCTAGACTCTTCTAAATTTAACACAGGCCTACAAGCAGCTTCTAAGATAGTCACTTTGGCGAAAAGTTCATTTCTAAGATCTTCCCTCAATCCGACTCTAAACATAGAAAGAAGTTGGGCAGGGGTGGTGGTCTCTTCACCACTACACCGGATCACAAAGTCATCAAAGGCATAGATATACTCTTTGACTGGTTTGCTGCCTTGGGTCAATCTATTCCAACTGTCCAAAAGTCTAGGATAGTATGACGGAGGGAGGTATTTCTGCTTCAGCTCTTGCTTCATAGTCCTCCAATCAGTAATGGGATTGATGTAGAACGAACATGCAAGGATGACAAGGTAAGACAAGTACAGAGCTCCGGCGTGGTCGTTTGGGTGCTTTGAAAATGAATGGACAGCAGTACAATCCTCATAGCTGTCTGGGGACAGCATTTTGGCAAACTGCAGGCCTTGGACAGCAGCCGTAGACATTCCAATTGGTAGGGCAACAAAGAAAAAGGTGCAGAATCCTTTGGGCAGCAACTCTGACAGCATGGACAGCAATTTGGAGGTTTTCTTGGACAGCAATTACGCGCTCCGGATCTTCTAAACAGCAGGTTTCAGGTGCTTGGTACACAAAACAGCAGCCAAGAGGAGTCTGGACAGCACTGGATCGAATTCTGGGGCTGACCAGCTGGTATGGGGGTGCAGAAATCTGTTGGACAGCAGTTCTCCAACTCTTAGGATTTCTGGGCAGCAATCCCGCTTAGAAAAATATCAAGCTTACGTGATCAATTGGAGGAAAGGAAGTGGTGTAAGGGATTGAGAGTTCCCTTGCGGTTCTCTCCTTCTCTAGAATTAATTTTGAGAGCTAGGAGAGGGAGGTGGGCGGTTAGAGAGAGGGGAGGTAGGAACAGGCCGGCTGCATGAGGGAAGGAGGGAACAACGGAAGGGTTTGATTGCTTGCCGCAATAATTTTCAAATAGGAATAGTTTAAATCAATCATAATTTGAATTTTCAATTGAGCATAATTTGGGGACTTGAATGCTGATTGATTGAGGCAAGCATTAAGGGGAATTAATGAGGGGTGGGCCGACCATGAGAGAGGGAGGGGATTGTGTCCACATTCAATGAATGTGGACCACACAATGAATTGTAATTAATGACTAAATCTGATAATTAATCTCAGATTTAGGGTGATGGAGGGATATTTCCTTCCAGGCTTAGGCATAAATAGAAAGCATTTGAAATTCCAATTATTTTGAATTTTGAATTCAAATCCTATCCTAAAATACAAGGAGCCAAATAAGGAAAGAAGTAATGGGGGTAATTAAGGCTTCTAAAATTGGGTCTTGAAATTAGGAAAGAGTTATTTTAAAATCCTCTTAAATTTAAAATTCAAAATAGACCTAAAATAAATACTTTCCTAATATAGAAGAATTAATTTAGGAAAGATTTTGAAATCAAATTCAGATTTTTGAATTTCAAAATTAACAAATTAATCTGCTACCCAATTAGGAAATGCAAGGGGGAAGAGAAGTGGGGAGGGGGTGGCTTGGCCAGCGGCTAGGAAATTGGGCTTCAAAACCGGCGGCTACTTGAGGCTTGGCCGTGAGAGGTGGTGGAGTTAAGGCCGGTTTGGTGGAAGTAGGTAGAGGATGAAGATGGTGACTAAGAACAACAAGAAGGAACACAACAAAGAAATTAAAGATATAAGATAAAACCGCGAGCCTTGGACTTTTCCGAAGATTGACGGGTGATACGTTCCCCTTCTCAAGGGACTTCACGCCACGAGCCCGGACCCATCTTGCGGCTGGTGGAAACTATGAATTCCTCCCATAGGAATCTCACCCAAGGTTCTTCCCAAAGAACACAAGTGCAAAACACAAATTTTTATTATAATTTCATCATACCTAATACAAGAGAAGGGGCCTCTATATATATGCCTCAAAAGAAATTAAAAGACATATTTGCCCCTTGGGCTTATATAAGACAAGAGGGTAAAAAAGAAAAATTGCAAAATTAAATCAAAATACACTTAATAAGCTAAGATAAAACAAAGTGATCTCTGTCGACGATCTTCAGCTCTTCCTCAGATATGCATGGACAGTTGGATGTCCGCATCAGGGATATTCTCCTCGAGTCTCATGCATTTGTTCGAGGTTAGTCCAGTACTGACTGGCTCTACCGGTTAATTTCATTTCCACAAACCTAACCTTTCAGGCCTCCGAAATGTTATACCATTTGAAATAGCTATCCATACCCTTAAGCCAATCTAGGAAAACTTGGGGTTTTAGGGTGCCATCGAAGGATGGGGCATCAATCCGAATGTTTTTCAATAGTTGGGCGTCGTTACCTTTCCAAGTGGGGGTTTTGTCCAGTGGGCTCGTGATGGGGCCTTTGGTTGGCACAATAGTAATATTGGGGGGTCCAAAATCAGTACGAGCCTCTTCGGCATAAGGAGACTAAGGTCTTGACGGTGTATAGATTTTCGGGTTTCCTAAATGTTCCATGTTATTCAGACGTTCACCAGTTTGTCATCTAAAGTCCGCTAAATCCGTTTGGGTGTTCCTAATTTGCTGAGTAACCGTCCAAAGTTGTCCAACGATGAGGTCTAAAGTTGCCTGAATATGTTCCGTATCCATGGGTAGGTGTTAGGGGAGGTAATGGGGTAAGGGACAACACCTAGACACTAAGATAATATGCTCCTAATGCCTCTAAATGATGCAGGGATGATCAAGACAGCAAGCTACAACAAAGACCTAAGTTGTCTAAATGTTTTGGAAGGTTTCTAGAGTGTGGAAAGCACCTAAACACTAACTTAGACTCTCCTAAAGGCCACTAATTGGTGCAGGAAAAGTTTGGACAGCAAGCTATAATGATTGTTTAAGTAACCTAGGCAACTAGGGATGTTATTGTGACGAGGACAGCACTTAAACAATGAAATAGACTTACTTAAGGTCATGTAAACGGTGCAGGAATTTAATGGGCAGCAAGGAAAAACAGTGAACTAAATTAACTAGGCAATGGTATGCATGCAAACGAGTTTTGGAAAGGTTAACTAGACTCCTAGGAACTTCTAGCACATGCAATACATGCTTACCATGCTCTGATACCAAGATGATGTGAAACTATTAGGAGTTACTTGCGAAATTAAAAGGAACAATTGATTAAAACTTGCTAATAAAAATTATTTCTTGCAAATAAAGAAGATTTAGGAATTCAAACATTTCAACTTGCTTAGGCCAAAGAAGCGCTTTTGATATTAACCGAACAATCCAATCAAAATTCAAGACAATAGTAAATACTAAGTGCACATAACATAATCCATCACTTAATAACGAGAGGTTCACCTTGAGTACCTTCTCACTCAATCACTCTTAGGCTTTAGCGGAGAAAGACGAACCATACAAAGATGGATATTACCACTAGGAAGACGGCGCTGAGGACCTTCGTTGATGGAGCGGTAGCCGGTGGGTGACCGATGATTATCCAACGACCCGGTTGAAGGTGCTCTTCAATCGATAATGTTAGTTGGTATAAGATGCGGTCTATGTATCCCTCAACAGTTTCGTCGTTGTCAAAGAAGACGTCAAAGAACGGGGATCCAAGATGATATTATGAGTCTTAGTCTCAACTAAGGTACAAGGATACACACACACAATTTGTTAGTACGTAATGCTAACGGTTTTGTTCAAGTCCTTTTGCACTATTGAGATATACCACAGGTGGAGCTGTCACTATTTGGTGTTTTGTTGTTGGTTTTATTCTTTGGTGCTATTAAGTTTATCCTATATGCTTCAACGTCATTATTTGAATCTGTACTGCAGGCCTGGATTGAACAAATGCTACATTAGTGAAGATGAAACAACCAAAGCTTTCCATCAACTTTATCAGGTTTTTGCTCCAGTGAATGGTACTGATTTGACTGCTCAGCCTGATGCTGCTGTGTCAGATACAACTTCAGGTGGCATTTTAAATCATAATGGAAGACTGGAGAATAATGCCTGCAGTGTTCCTAACGGTATAAAGAAAAAACATGGATTGATGGATGTGTCAAACTTGTCAAGTTCTGGGAAGAGCTTACAGGCATCTTCCGAAAATAGAAGCTTAAATGATGTGAGACGCTATTCTCTGGAGACGGACTCATCCATTAAACATAGAATACGACAGACAAACAGATCCGCTGAACTCATCATAGAAAAGCACAATTATAAAGTTGAAGAGAAGCCCTCTAAAATCCCAGCGTCCTGTCCAAATGAAGGTTATTGTTATTGTTATTATTAATATGATTATTTTCATTTACTCTTCTTAATTTTAATTGTTCTTAGTGCATGTCTTTCATTTATTACTTCAATTGTACCCATGGGAGTAGCTTCATACATTGGCATCATGCAGGTTTTCCGTAATGGTCTTTATATATGTGTGAATATTTTTTAACAGGTGATTTATTAGGAAAAGGTGGCAAAAACTCAAGGTCAAAGAGCAGGAGACAGGTTGATTTAGATGGTCATAGATCATGTAAGAAAATTAAGAGGGATAGCCTACACTATTCTGAAAAACATTTTCATAATGAAGATGAAATAGTGGGCAAGATGACCATCAGTGGGGACTGTGATTTTCCGCCTAGAGCTTCTAGAAAGGTTTTGCAAAGCTCCAGTGATCATTCGTCTATGGATTTAAAGTCTAAAGCTGAACCTTCAAAAAATCCAAAGGAGTCCGTTGGAGCTTTTTCCAATGGCGAGCACAAAGAACATGTTAGTACTTCAGATACAGAAAAACTTAGTAGATATGATTCTAAAGATAAGAAGAGGGGAGTAAAGGAGTTGCAAGGTAGCGGTACTCACCGTAAGAATTCAATGATCCATCAACAGCTTGTGGAAAATAGGTGTATAATCAAAGATGGCTCCAGTGAAGGTGAACTGAGAAGGCAAAAAAAACCTAAGCTAGCAAAGTCTGAGGGACAAGATTCCAGTGCTGTTATTGTAGATCTGAAGATGGACAAAAAAGGCTGCTTGACAAGAATCAAATTCAGCAGTGGCAAGAAGAATCAACCTGACAAAGTTGATGAGGAACGAATACATGCTTCTGAATTTATGGATGCCATGAAAAGGGATGTGAGCAAGGTGCGGCTTGCGATAGCAGCTACTTCAAGTTCTTCCAAGGCATCAGGATCTCAGAGAAGTAAAGTAAATTTACAAGAAGCAAGAGAATCACCAGTAGAATCTGTTTCATCATCACCAATAAGAATGCCAAACACTCAGAACAACTTTACAAAAGTAATCGTCTCAACAAAGCATGATATCTTAAGTAAAGCTCCTTCTGTGAAGGATAATTTGGAAAACGATTCTAAGCAGCACAAAGTTCATGATTTGAGAGTTACTGCCACAGGAGAAAGTTGTACTAAGTCGATTTCACAGGAATATCTTCTTCAGGCATCTTCGAACCAGAAACTAGAGCACTCGAGTCAAATAATTTTGGATAGATCAGAAAGAAGTTCAGGAAAAGTGATTCAAACATCCCATACCGCTAAAGTTAAACAGAATGGTTGGGGCTCCCAAACAGTTCCCACGTCTATGAAAGAAAGAAATTCAGAGCAATACCATGTTGGTGCTGTAAATGGTGAGGCATCAAAGTCTGCTAAAAAATTAAGAAAGTCTGATGGCCTAGATGAAGTGCATTCCAACAATTTTCCTCAGCCACCCCTTGCTCTGCCGGAGTCTAGTCTAATGAAAAAGGATGCGCATAATTCTGTTAATGCATTTATACAAGAAGCTAGAGATTTGAAGCATACTGCTAGCCGCTTAAAGGTCAATATATCCCTTAATTTTCGATGAATTTTTAATCATGTCAAGTCTCATCAGATTTCTGAACTAGTTTTTTCAGATTTAATATACTTAAAGATATTTGATCTATTTTATAGAAAAAGAATATAAATGAGGTTATAACTTTTAAATTAATGTTGTGTAATTAAAATGGAGAATTTTCTTTGACATCTACATGATAAGAGAATATCGAGAGAGCTTCATAGGTAAATTTTATAAAATTAATACTAGGTTTTTTTATGATATAGATCTATTTATTGGCTAGTAAAAAAGTCATTGATATTCATTTTGTGTATGATCTAAATAACAATGTACGTGCTGAAAAACTAGCAAGAATGGATAAAAAATGCTTACATTAGAGGAATTATAGGAGTAACTTCCATTGAAGATAAGATAATCAAATTATGATTTAGGTGGCTTGGTAATGTGCTATGGAGGGTAGAGATTTATCAACAATATAGATAAGGAAAATTATTGTGAAAGGATTAGAAAAGAAAAAGGTAGATCAAAGATAATATGGATGAAACTTGCGTAGAAAGATATACAAAAAATATATTTAATGCCTCAAAGCGCACTCAACATGAACAAATGGAGGATGAGGATTCAAAAAATGTTGATCTCAAATAGTTGAAACAAGGTTATGATGATAATGGTTGTCATATTTGTCTTGACATCTGTAAATATGCTTTGCCTTGCAGAATGACGGCTTGGAACATGAAAGCAGTGGCATATTTTTTGAGGCTTCCTTAAAGTTTCTTCATGTCGCTTCTCTCATGGAGCCTCCAAATTCTGAGTTTGCTCGACAAGGGGATTTGTTTCCATCAGTGAAAATGTTGAACATGTATGTTCAAACTGCCAAGTTATGCGAGTAAGTCATATAATTTTGAAATTGCTCCTTTTCACATCTAATTTTGTTGAGTAAATTTAAGCAAGGGCATGTTAAAGGATACAGTTCCTACTAGAAATTCCTTAATAGAATTTCCTGCTGGAAGTGCCCAACAAATGCAAGGTGGACTTTTTGTATAAACTCTTGTGCACTTATAGGAACATGCTCTATCGTCATTAGGGACTTGTTCCTGGGTGCAACCAAAGAACTCCGAACAAGTCATTACCAACGCTCTATTGCTGGTGGAGACTAGTTCCTGTAAATAATCAAATTTTTATACAAAAAATGTCGACGCTCTATATGGGCACTTTCTTACAAGAATTCTTATAAGGAATTTCCAACAAGAATTATGTCCCGTCTTAACTGTGGATGGGAAGTAGTTACCAACATCCTATTTGTGTTTCTTTTAGTAAAAACTACAGCATATGTATCTGTTCGTACTTCCTTTTTAGCTATAGATATGTGTACGATGATTCTAGGGCAATCTTTCAGTTTGAGCATCCTGCTGGCGTGGTAATTTTTAGCAATGTTTTTTGCTGTTATGTTAGTGCGTTGTTTTAGAAGGAACGTGCAAGTTGCCAGCATATACTGTACTGTGTTTTTCTGTTGACATTGTATGATGGCAGATAAACTCATCATGACTAAACTTCTTGTGTTATTTTAGCTTTAATTCACATACTTGTTTTTCCCTCTTCCGATCATGGTGCAACTACCCATACTCTTCTGCAATAGAATTTCTCGATTTGACTTGTCAGCATGAGTAGCTTGCTTGTATAGCTGACCTGTTTGGTTAACCTGTTTGCTATTAGTGTCACCATTGTCCTCTAATGAATCCGTTTATGCTTTATGAATAGTTTCGGCATAAGTATTTTATTCTTTAAGTATAAATGATGGAGACCATTTATCAATTTCTACTAAATCATTGCATTTGCTTTGTTGCTACACTCGCAATCGAACTATCTAGATGCCCAATGCCTTTTTATAGATTTCAGTTTCATGTGGATCACAAATTATGATATATTTATGTAATATCTATTAATTAGGCCAGTCTGTTGTAATTCATGAAAGTAAGGTGGATTTATTAGTTACTATAGGATTTCTTTTTTAAATTTTAAATTGTTTTAGGATTTTCTTAATTTCCAATTTTTAAACATTCATGGCTTGTAGCTTAAGAGTAAGTCTCCTTTTAGGCTTATAAGATGACCTTTAAACCTGATATTCTTACTTTAATGAATACTTAGGACTTCTTCATGGTTAATTGCTTGATTTATGCTTTGTTCAATTTTTCTCTCTCCATTCTAAAATAGAAAGGCCTTCTCTCTTCTCTATTTTCTTAATAACTAGCTCATTTTCATCTGCCATCCCTTGTTACTCTGAACAAAAAATAATCATAAAAGTACTTCTCTACACCTTTTTAATTTAATTCAAATTAAAATTAAGTAATAATTAATTAAAATAAAGTTAAAATTCATTTAATTTAATTTCGAAATAACTTTAAAATTTAATTAATTGAATAATTAAACCATTTAAAATTCTTTAATTAATTGAATAATGAATTAATAAAATTAAAATCTCATTTTCTAAATAAAATTAAAATATGTAATTAAATTTATTAATCAATTTTAATATAAAATACCTTTGAAATTTAATTAATTGAGCAATTTAATAATACACTTAATTAATCAATTCAAAATAAATTTAAAATCTAATTATTTAATTAATCATAAAATTTCTAACTTCATTTAATTATTTAATTTATTAATTGATCAATTTAAAATTGATTTAGTTAATTAATTGATTGAATAATAATAAATCAAATAAAATGCAATAAAAAGAGCAATGTTTACATAAATTCACCTAATACAACTCACACCAACTAAACAACAAACTCGTAAAACTAAAACATCAAACTCTCAAACTCAAAGCCAAAACACTAAAAACTCCAAAGCTCTTCAAACTCTCCAATGTTCCAAGCAAGCTCTTGCGGGTGCAAAGTTTCAAATACATGCAAACATGAAATAAAACTAATCAGTATTGTAAACAAAATTGTAGTGCATGAAAGAAAAAAATCAGTATTGTAAACAAAATTGCAATGCAAGAAAAGAGCAAGTAATCTAAACTACAGTGTAGAAAAAGTAAAGTACTTTGTAAACTAAACTATAGTGTTATACTGAAATTCAAAACACTATTGAAAAGAGAAAAAAATAGAAACCATTGAAACTAAAAAATACTGGTGTGGCAGTAGTAAAGAACTGTAAAAAAAAATCACCACTGTCCAATCTATGCTAAACTTAAACAAACAGGCTACTTCCTAAGGGAAGTTGTAAAACCTATCCAAACAAAAACTACGGGCCGCTTAGCTTATAGGGCCACGTTGTAAAACCCACTCTCAGGCTACTTCTAAATGAAGAAGTCGTAAGACCTACCAAAATAATTTGACATCTTTTAAGAGAAGTTGTAAGGCATATTATTTGGGAGTTTCTACAAAAAGTGATGAACCAAACCAGCCTACGAGAACTTTTAATGAAAGTCATAAGTCCCAACCCAAACTAAAACCTACGAGATACTTCTAAATAAAGCCATAAGACCTATCTCCAAACCAAATATAACGTACCACCTTGCTTATAGGGCTAGGTTGAAGACCCATTGTCAGACAACTTCTAAATGAAGCTGTGAAACCTACCTAAAAAACTAAAGCCTACACTCTACTTTCATTGAAAGCTTAAGACCCACTTCTTAAATAACTATGTTACTTTCAATAAAAGTCATAAGACCCACTTCTTAAACAAACCAGACTACTTTTAATGAAAGTCGAAAGACTCACTTTTTAAACAATCAGGTTACTTTCAATGAAAGCCGTAAGACCCACTTCTTAAACAAACTGGGTTACTTTTAATGAAAGTCTTAAGACCCACTTCTAAAACAATGGGACAATTCAATTAGCCGGCTAACTTTTAAATGAAGTCTTAAATCCCAAATTAAATCAACTACTGGGTATTCTAACATATGTAAACCCCAAACCTCTATAATATTACAACTCATTTATAACCACTTCAGTTTATTCGGGATTCCTAAGATGAGACAACCCATGGTTGCTAATTAGATTCCTTTGGACATTGGTAGATTGAAACCTACGGTAAATCCGGGACGACAAAATCATGGGATACCTCTATTTCCCCCGCAATTGAAACTAAAACATCTAAAAATATTCATCCTTAATCGAGAGTTCTCTCTTACTTAATAAGAGGAGTAATTAACTATGAGGATTTGAGCTCATAAGAAATAAGGATCCATATCTAACTAAATCCTGATATTGCCCTCAGGGGAAATCTGGTTAACTACAATCTTCTTTAAAGAGAATGAAATCCTATATCTTTAAAGCAGGATTCATGCCAATGTGTCATTTTTCTTGAGCAAAGATGGTGTATCTTCTAATTGGGCTATTGTATTGTCAAAATTTGTACTTTTGCCTATATTTTCATCAACGTTAATACTCATAAGCTAAATAGATAGTCACTAATGGTGTTACTTTGTATAATTTTGGCGAACAAAGTAACTTTTTTGTTGTTTTGACAATTTGCTAGGATTTGATTCTTGCCTATCATTTAAATAGCTCAAAATAATCTTTTATGGATATATGTGTGATTATCATCATCAAATCTCTTAAATTGAGGGATCTATCAACCTCAGAGGAATTGATGGAGAACATCTACCAATTTCTACATTATCACTATGTTGATATTATCACTTTAGCTATTTAATGACATTTTTTAATTTTAATTTGGTTATGTGAACCACGAATTATGATAATTTTATTAATTAGAAAGATTTATTAGGAAGGTTTAATAGTTATTGTAGGATTTTTTTTTTTTTTGAATTCTCATGGGATTTTTTTTTTTTTTTTTGAAATTTTAAATTTCAGATAATCATAGTTTGTCGTTAAAGATTAAGTGCCCTTTTAAGTTTATGAATAGATTCATTATTAAATTAAAGATAACAAGTTTTCCATGATTAATATCTTACTTGATGTTTTTGCTTTGCTCATCTCTCCTTATTCTAAATAGAATAGTCTTCTCTTGCCTTTAGTCTCTTTTATGTATCCTCATAATCTTCCCTTTTTTGTCCACCATCACCGCTCACTCCAATCTAAAAATAACCCTAAAATCTTCTCTCACTCATTCTATCCTTTTTTTTTGTCTCTTTCCACTTTTTGTCTTTATTAAAGTAATCCTTTGTCACCACCTCTCACTATATTGTAAGAAGAGTTAAAATTCTCTTATATTTTCATCTCTTTTTATAATATTCACAAAAATCTCCTCCTTCTTCCCTGCCTTCCCTCTCTCAGCTAAGTTTACATAATACCCCCTAATTGATACTCAAACCGCCTATTAAAGCTTTCTTATTTGACCACCATACTCAATTCTTTCTCCTAGAAATTGATTCGGATAACCCATCTCCATATTCTTCATACTTGAGCCCCTTTCCTCTTCTAAACTTCTTTCTCCATCTGATCTCTCGCTCCCTACCTTCTCTCTCTACCCAATCCCCACTTCTCTTTTTAAAGTCAATAAAATTTCCTCTATTTCTTCTTTAGCATTTTCTCCCTCTTGAAATTTCTACTCCCTCACAAATGGAATTCAGAACTTTATAAGGAGTATTTCTGCAATTTACCCACATCCATTTCCAAGCTATGAAAGTAAAATTTTGATAAAAAGAATCCCTACAAATCGATGTCTCTCTTTCCATGCTGCGTTAGTAAACTTCCAATTGTTTGATTGACAATGCTAGTTGTTTGCCTTTATTTTCAAATGGGTAAAAGGGTTATCCATAACCACAGTTTGACGCCTTTTGACTAACTGTAATTTTTTTTGGCTTTTTAAGAGAGTGCTGAACGTTAAGTAGATCAAATAGCATAAAATTTTATTTTATTTCTCTTTTTCATGTTTTTGTTGAAATTTTCTTTAATCTTAAAGTTTCTATCATTTTCTGGGTGAACAAATAGCTTTAATGTTCAATGAAGTTGGCTATTTTGTTGGCATCAGCTCAGTTTGATCGGCTTTGAAATTAAAGTTAGCTTGGATAATGCTATGTTTTTTGTCAAAAGAAGCTACTAGTTTTCCATTTGACATGACACATGAGATGATAAGTGGAGCCAAACCTTTTCTGTCAAGTATATGCAAGGAACAGCCGGCATATCTTTTTTTGACTTGTTTTCTCAAAAAAGGGTAAAGTAGCACTGAGGGCTTTACTCTTCTGTGTAGAGGAAACATTGAGGACGTATTTTTATTCTTTGTAGAAGATTATTATCAATGGGAAATTGCTAACCTGGGATTTCTTTAGCAACGAGTATATATCATGGTTCTGGTTGTAGCATGTACATGATACAGCTTCATTAATTTGAACAACTGCAACCTAAATTTAATCTGTTTTTAATCTTTTTCGGGTGATGCTCTTATTTTAGTGGTTCAGAAAATTAAAGTATATCAACAATTCTAATGCTTCATTTGTCTTTTGGACATGAATTCCAATTAACTTGATTTTATATACAGCTCACATGTGTTTGCTTCCAATGTTATCATTTTTTTTATCTATATGGTTTTTCTTTAATTTAAATTTAAAAATGTTTTTGAAGATATTTTAGCATTCTGTTTTAACTAATAGTTCTTAACCTTCATAGAATTAAATATTCTTGTTTCTTAGAACTTTGAATTGGAGGAGTCTTGCTGTTGCGTTAATTGTAACAAATTAACTCCTTAATTAATAGCGCTGGTCCCATTTTCCGTAAAAAGATAGATATTTAAATTCTCTTATGTTTTGGTCCTATGCCTCTGCTCTAGAGAATTATGAAAGGTAACATGGATGATCTATCATATTAACTAATTTCCTGCTGTGATTTGCAAAATCTCTCAAAAAATTCTTTGAAGTTTTGTTTTCTTCCTTTTTAATTTATTTACTATTCTAATATTAGCTTGTATTAATAGGTTTTGTGCACATGAGTATGAAAATTTGAAAGAAATGGCTGCCGCTGCTTTAGCATACAAGTGTGCGGAAGTGGCATATATGAAGGTTGCTTACTTCAAGCATCCCAGTGCTAGCAAAGATAGGCATGAGCTTCAAGCTGCGTTAGATGCAGCACTGCCAGGTATTTACAATATACCATGCTGTATTAGTGAAAATGAAACTTTGAGTGGTAATTGCATTGTGATGTTCATACTTGAACGTGCTATTGCCCTATTAAGGTAAAGCATGATCATCCTTTGCTTTGTTATACCTCATCATCATCATCATTAGCTTTGTTGTTTGGGGTTTGTTTATGAATTATTATTTTCTATTCATTTTTATTGAGTGTTTCTAGGGGAATTAAGATTATTTTGTCAAATCTTTTGCTAAACTTCTAACCAGGCCTCATTCTTCTCTAGTCTTTTCACATTGTTTTGATTTGTCAGTCTTATTGGTGCTTCTTCCATCTTCCATTTTACTTGTCCGAAGACATGCTCATCTTGCAATATTTTGTCTTCTCTAAATGCTACTCCTATAAGTTCTCTCAGATAATTGTATTTCAAATTATCTTTTCTGTTTTATTATTACCTGAAAAAAGACATTCTTACGTTATTCTTTTGTGGCTTTACCTTTAGGAACCTGTTTAAAAAAAAAAAAAAAAAAAAAAAAACCTTGAGGAACCTGTTTATTCTTTGAGTTGTTGATAAAAAAACAGAACTTTCTTTCCATGTTTTTTCCTTCAAGTGAGACCCTTTTTTGTTTCATCATTATGTGAATATTGATTCTTGCTTCAAATTGACACTGGTCTTGCTATTTCTACTCATAGGGGAGTCACCTTCGCCATCTGCTTCTCATGTTGATATTCTAAATAATCAAGGTAATTTTGAAAAGGTTGCTTCAGCTAGGACTACAGGCTCTCCTCAGCTTGCTGCCAATTTTGTTACTCAGAATCGTCCCCATCTTAAGCGGTTGCTCACTTATGTAAGTTCACTTCTTTACTGCTTTGACTTTGACATGAACAAGATCTTTGAACCAAACAAGTCCAGTTTTCCTTAAATAGTCTAGAGGCTTTAAAAGAACATTTTAAGAGCGACCATGAGTGCAAAGCAACGAAAAAGTTTTTGGAGGTTTGTGCAGCCTGATTGCTGAATCAAGATTCTTTGCTTTTGGTGATCGGGGTGATATGATTGCTCAGTTTGCCCTTTGCTTTTTTATTTGAAGGGCTCTCTTAGAATTATAACCTCAGCAAAAAATGAGTGAAGCTGGCTAATGGCACTAATTTTGTTATTTGAAGGACATAGTCTCTTGTATTTAAAGCAAAAAAAAAAGTTAATGTGATCGTGGCGGAGTTTTTGTTTTTGTCTTAATTTGCTTTCATTTTTATCCTAGCAAACCTCCAGATTCCGGCAACTATGCGAGAGTTTGATTGGATTGGTTTTATCTCTTTTTTTTTTAAGGGTAGAAACCTTTACCAAATTATTTATTAATTGAAAGTAGGGCATCATATCAGTTACAAATGAAATAAGCATGAAATCAGTTATATGTAGTCAAGTTCAGATGCAGGCTGAATCCCATGTAAGAAGCTAGTGAATATTTAATTAAAAAAGATCATAGGTTGGACTTGAATTTATGTCCTCTACCCTAAGAAGTAGGGAATATTTAACTTGAGCAAAAGCTCATTGGTGTTATTGGCTCCTATTGGTTGTCTTAATACATCTTTTCTTACATCTCTAACTATAGACACTTTTAGTGCTATTGCTGGTCTATGTGTAATTTGACACTTTGCTGGTTTCCCTGACCTAGTATATTCAATATCTCATTCAATTAAAATTCTAGCCAAATATTTTAACCTTAGGGAAAAATGAGCAAAGCTAGTGTGCTATTGAGTTTTTTATTTCCATGATAATGATTGACTCACTTTCTTTCCTTTTCGTCCCTTAAAAAAGTTCAACTCGTGAAAATATGTCAGAGTTCGCTTGGTGTTTAAACAGTATGTCTGGTTTTGTACCTGTTATTTTAGTTGTCTAGATACATGTTATTTTTGTTGGCTGTAAGTATCTTTGACCTGCAATAGTAAGCATAACAGAGAAAGGAAGAAGAAAACAGAGCAGAAAGGTTTCTAGTATTCATTCCTTTGCTACAGTCCCCACCTATTACAGCGGATGAAGTATGTGTGTGTGTGTGTGTGTGTATATATATATATATATATATAGGCTGCATATTAGACGTTTTGTATAGATGAACAGTGGAGATTTGATCTCCCAAAAAGGTAGACCGTTGGTGATAGAGAAAGTGGCGACAGCTGCTAATGCTGGGCTGCAGGCTACTTGGTAGCCTCACTTTACGTTAACAATTTTCCCTCTGAAAATGGTTGGTTAGTTAAACTACATTTTGCTTGAAAACTTTATTACATTCAAGAAAAGCTTCAGGATCCATATTAATATGGATATCCAAATATGATAGCTTACTGGAAACCATGGAAGTTCAACTTTTACTATTGCATATGCATGTTAGCCTGCGAAGATGGATGGAAGCAAAATGGTCCTTGGCTATTGCCTATTGGATTTTCCATCATACTTTGTTATAATGAAGCAATTGTTTCAAGGACAAGCTTTCCCGACATTTCCCGACATTAGATCTGTTTGGAAAATTTGTCTAAATTGTGCGTCTGAAGCTACCAAAACTTTTTATTCTTTGTTATGATATTTTTCTGGTCATGCTATTTGTTATTCTTTGTTAGTAGTACTATTGTTTATGGGTCTGTTTGGATTTGGTTACTGATCATATATATTAAAAATGAACTATCAGCCGTCTTACATTTGGATTTATTTGCAGACAAATTACCTAAATTTCGCTTTTGAAGCCGCAAACAAATCGCGGAATGCTATTGCGGCTGCTAGTATTGACTTAGACAACGACAGGGTTGGAAGTGTGTGCTCAGTCAGAGAAGTTCTTGATTTTAACTTCAACAATGTGGAAAAACTCCTGCAACTTGTACGGGGATCACTGAAGTCTATCAGCCGTTAAACATGTAAAGTGCTCTAAAGACGAATGTCGTTTCTGTGAATAGATACCGATTAGTCTTATGTTCCATTCCTACAAATGACTTGAAGAAGGAATGGTAAGAGTTGATTTTCCTTATGTTTTGATGGTTAAGTTCCTTGTACAGATTTGATGAGGTTTACAACTTGAATCGGCTTGTAACTTGTAAATAGATTTCCTTCATTTAAGGATTTTTTTATTAATAAGATAGCTTAAATTTTTTTATCCATATGTGTTATAAAAGGATTCAAATGGAGGTTATTTGGTTTCTCATGTATTAATGACTTCTTCCCTGTTTTGTTCAATTCTGTTCTTACTGTAGCGTTTAATAAGATCAAAGTGCTGTAATTGTTGTGTTAAGAATTGCATAAATTTGGGTTAGTCATATAAAGAGCTCAAGATCACTTCTCCATACCGTCATCAAAGCTGATGTAAGTATTGAAAGCAGATGGTATGTGTGAAATTTTATACTCTTATCGTTTATTTACTCCAAGCTGAAATTTTCGATGGTTTGCGGTTGATAATAATTCTGGACTGTTTTTGCAGGTTGATTTTTGACTACTGTACGAAGAGGATCAGATGTTCCTTTTCAGAATATTTTGGTAAGCATAACAGCCCATTAAATAGCTACTGTATAGGATCATATATTTTCATTTTATTGACTGATTGGGATTGCCTTGTGGGTTAAATGGAGTTAACTGTTTTGTTAAACCATCAATTTCTTTTCTTAATATTGATATACTTCAATAGGAAGGAACTGTTTTGTTACTTGTCTGCTGTTACCCGGAAGTTATGAAGAACTACTGAAACACTGAAGGCCTTGCTCATATTTATTACTTTAATTGGTCAATGCAGGAAATTATTTTTTCTCCAGTCGCAAGTCTTATTTTTTGACAAGTTTGTTAGATGCAACACACTGAATTAGCTGATTTTTTTTTTTAAACGTGAATTGCTGGGTAAAAAATGGTTAGAAGCATAGTAAATCATTGGAGGATAACGAGATTAGCTGCTTAAATTTATCATTGGAGGATTTGGTTATTGCTTGTTCAAGAAATTGCTCTTTTTTTAAGAGGAGCTATCTTTGAATTTTAGTTATTGGTTTGCTTTGCTGTAAGACTTTGGGACCATTTGATTTGTATTTGGCATACTTGATTGAGTAAAAAAATGCATGAAATCATTTTTTTGCATTTGATTTGAAGGAAAATAAATTCAGTATAAAATGGTGATTACATTGATGACTGCGACGAAATTGGCAGCAATGAGGTGGCAGCCAGTTGAAAGATGGTGGCAATGGTGGTGGTGGTCATCAGCAACATCCGAGATGAAAAACTTAACATTAAGCTAATTAGCTGATATGTGAGACCTTGCATGTGCTGTTTTCAAATTCTTCGGGTTAATAATGTTATTGTTCTGCTATTTTTGCAGTTAGTCTAAATGATGTCATCTAGAAGAGAAATTATTTTGTGCGGATGCCGACTGTAGTTTATCGTCCGGATACCAACCAGAATATGCCATGTCAGCAATACCGAGCACGGTACCGAACCAAGGTACCAAGCTGGGGTGACATGGCGCATTCTGGTTGGTCTCTAGACGACGTTCAACGTCCGCACAAAATAATTTGCCCATCTAGAACTCATGGATGCTTGCACTGAAAAGTAATCCACATATTAATTGTAACTGTTTATAAGAAAGAAACCTTTAAGGTTTTCCATGCCATTATGACCTTGTTATTCTTCTTCTCATTTATATTTGTAAAAGAAAAAAAAAAGGATCAAATTAGTCCCCATTTTTTTTTTAAGATTGAAATAACTTTCGATTATATAAACGTATCAATTTGATTTTTTAAATATGGATCTGTCTTCCTGTTTTAAAAGTTGGGGTTATAATTGTTGCGTCCTGGAGTATTTGCGGCGGTAGAGAAATATATAGTTTAATGTCTTAGCATTGTACGAAGATCCAGCACACAATCAGATAAGTGAGAGGGTGTAGCATTCATAAGAGACACCAGAGTTTTTACGTGGAAAACTCCTAAAAAGGGGGAAAAACCACAGGGCCTGGCCCAGTTTGAATGAATCCACTAGTATTTGCAGTCGATTACAAATGAGGCCCTTCCTTGGGAGAAGGCATTGGATTGATGTAGCAAATGTACATCATATAGATTGCATTACATGGTGGGAATTACATATACATGTTTGTTTGGTCGGAAGGACCGTAATCGGCAGGAGTCCGGGGTCAGAAAGATCGTTGTCTGTTGATGAAGGTCGGAAGGACCGTAGTCGGCAGGAGACCTGGGTCAGAAAGACCGTTGTCAGTTGATGGAGGTCAGAAGGACCATAGTAGGCGACGGAGGTCGGAAGGATCGTAGTCGGCAGGAGACCGGGGCCAGAAAGACCGTTGTCTGTTGATGAAGGTCGGAAGGACCATAGTAGGCAACGGAGGTCAGAAGGACCATAGTAGGCGACGAAGGTCGGAAGGATCGTAGTCGGCAGGAGACCGGGGTCAGAAAGATTGTTGTTTGGTGATGGAGGTCGGAAGGACCGTAGTAGGTGACGAAGGTTTGAAGGACCATAGTCGGCAGTATTCTGGGAGAACTCTGAGCATCAGGTGGTGGCCTGGTGGAGCTCAAGGCCTCAAGTAGTGGTCCGGCAAAAGTCTGGGCCTCATGTGATGTTATGGTGGAGCACACGGCCTTTGATGATGATCTGGCGAAGGCAAGGGCCTCTGGCAAAGGTGAGGGCCTCTGGCGAAGGTGAGGGCCTCTGGCGAAGGTGAGGGCCTCTGGCGAATGTGAGGCCTCAGGTGGTGGTGCGGCGAAGCTCCGGCGGTGGTCCGGCGAGGCTCCGGTGAGGTTCCGACGGTGGTCCGGCTAGGCTCTGGCGGTGATCCGGCGAGGGTGAGGGCCTCAGGTGGTGGTGCGGCGAAGCTCCGGCGGTGGTCCGGCGAGGTTCCGGCGGTGGTTGAGGAGTAGCTTCTTCATTCTCTTCTTCTTTCTCTTCTTCCTTCTCTTCTCCACTTCTCTTCTTGCTTATCTTCTCCTCTTCTCTCTTGCTTGGGTCCCCCTTTGTGAAGAATGAGGGCTCTATTTATAGTTTTTTTGGAGTGGCATAGCTCGTAAATAGGCTTGAGATCAGCGGCGAATAGGGAGTGGTCGAATGGACGGATGATATTGAATCCTACGATCGTGCACTGTTCGTCAGACATTTGAAGGCCTTAGTGATGTTGGAATTCGGTGATCTTGGGCTTGTTGGATTCGTCTCGTCGAGCCCTTCGATTTGAGTATAAGCTCGTTAAAATCGGAGACCGTTTGGTAACTCAAATTGTGGTACGAGCTTTCCAACAGCACTTCGGGTCCTTGATTTGGACTCATTTGGGCTCGGATTGGGTTGAATTTGGTGTCGTTGGGTTCGTATTTCCGAGACGCTCAGTTTGACTATAAGTTTGCTGAAATTGGAGTTCATGTGATCCCAAATTAATTTTTTGTTGTTTCCGGCTTGATTTTTGCCTTGAGATTCGTGCTCAATCAAGACAATTTCTTTGATGACATATCAATAATGAAATTTTTAAATGTTTGGAGATTATTTTGATCATTCAAAAAGAATCAGTTGATATTTTTTGAATTTTTTATATCATTTGTAAAATAAGGTGTTATTAATAGCTGTTGATACATAAACGTTGATTTTAATTGAAGTTTGTAAGAAGAGTATGTATTTATAGATGAATGACTATTCCATGCTAAGCAAAATTTTGATAATCTTATAAAAAGAGTAATATGCTAACCTTATTATATGTGATAATCATATAAAAAGGAAAACATTATTTTATTATAGGCTTATTTATAACCATTAAATTGTATTTTTATATACCCAAAGATATTTTCCTATACAATAAATATGATTTTATTTTTATTATGCGAAGTGATTTTTCTATAAGGCAAGTTTTTATAGTTAATTATATGTTAAGGGTATTTGATTCTTGATAGAAGTTTTGATTAAAATAATTTTTTATATTTTTTGAATTAAACTATTAAATAATATATTTTTTAATGATTTTTCAAGAATTTCATTTCAAGATTTGTTCTTTCAAATATAATTTGATCAACTTAAAATTGATTTTGAATATAAGTCAAAAGAAAAAAAGATAAAAAATATTTGTTTCTAAGAAATTCATAGGCACTCAAAATATTATTATATGTTGACCTTTACATTTTGAGGTTGAATTTATGTTGAAGTTGGCTGATTTTATTTAGAAATTAGGAATTTTATTTTAATAAAACAATATTGAGGAGATGAGGACTTATGATGTAACTGAAAAAAAGCATCAGCCATGAGTCCCTGATCTATAGTAAGAATCGTTTATTGGTTGTAATTTTGACCTAAATCAAATAAAATGTATAGAACTTACAATTTTGAAACATTACCAAAGATTAAGGCTTCATTTATGACGGTTTTTTTACTGCTTCTTGAAGCAGCTTTTTAGTACAAAAATTTTAATTTTCATTCAAAAAAGCTGCTTCAAGAAGCAATAAAAAAGTCATTCGGAACGAAGCCTAAATCATCCCAACCCTTGGTCGTGCAATTGTGTATTGAAAGATCGGCCAATTAAACTCACCTAAGCACTTTCAACCATGTAGTTTAGGTTTTAATGTATTTGCAAGATAGCATAGGATCTTATGATTTAAGAAAAGAGGATTTTTATTTTAGTCCTTTAAACTAAGTTATCTTATTATGAGGGTATATATATGCTGACTCATAATACAATTTTGTTATTATTTAATCTTTGAAATGAAGGCTTTATTTTCATATGCAACTCACAAGACTATGCATATGATATTCATTAGTAAATGTATGAATTGGATGTTGATTGATAGGCACACCCTAAATGAGTAAGTGATTAGACAAAAATTGGATTGCATACTAAAGTCTATAAGGAGGCTTTGCATTTCATTTTGATTAAAAAAAATCTTAATTTTAAAAAAGTTATGCAAGTTTATTTAAAAATAATATACAAATGCTAAAATCCTTAAAGCTAATTACACATAAAACTTGTTAAAATCACATAAAACTCCAAATCTACATATACAAATATAGAAAATGAAATCTAAGATAGGATATTGAAAGCCTAATCCAGTTGGATAATTCTCCCAACTAGCTCGGCAGTTGAAACCAGCTCAAAGTCCCAGAACTTAATCCTCTCTTCCTTCTCTTCTTCCTTTTCTCTTTCTCTTCTCTTCTCCGGTCATCCAAGACATTTATGACGCTGAGGTGAGTTAGCTAATGATTTTAGACATTTATATATAAAAACTCATTTTAACCCAACAACACAACGCTCCGATCAAATATTCCAGATGCTCCACATAAAGAGCTTAAAACCACAACACTCCTAAAGACAGAAAGATCAATGCCGTAGCTCTTACCCCTTCAGCACTGCAATGCTACCTCAAGGCAATGTTGCAACCCTCCCAAGGAGCCTTTTTTATACTCGACATTTTTTACTTTTTCTAATTCAATTATAAACTTTTTTAGACTTAGGCTTCGTTTGGGACGACTTTTTTATTGCTTTCTAAAACGGAATTTTAGTACAAAAATAAAAAAAAAAATTGTACTAAAACTCCATTTTAGAAAGCAATAAAAAAGCCATCCCAAACGAAGCCTTAGGCTTCGTTTGGGACAACTTTTTAATTGCTTCTTGAAGCAACTTTTTAATATAAAAATTAAAAAATTTATACTAGAAAGCTGCTTTAAAAAATAGTAAAAAACTCATCCCAAACAAAATCTTAATTAAACATAGATAACTTAAAAACTCAGACATTTAACGAACACAAAAATAAACTTGCAATTCTTATCAGATTTAGAATAACTTGAAATCATACCATGAAAATTATTCCATAGCCTTTTAAAAAGCCTACAGAATATTATACATGACTTCCATAATTTTTGGAATAGGTTGAACCACTTTTAAACATTTTCTAAAAAGAACTTAGAAAAGGATCATGAGCTCAAATTATAAATATGCATGAAAAGGATTATGAGCTCATCAGATTACACAAAGATTTACTCTAAAAAAAGGGCAATCAAATGCCATTAATGGTGCCTGTCAGGTTGAGTCGTGCTGTTCAACAGTTGAGGAAGGTTTTCCCAAAGGAATAGGTTCCGAATTTTTTTCTAAGTTTTCTGTAAGATCTTCTTCGCCTTTCTCTTCCTTCATCTCTGTATCTTTGTTTGTAGGATCTTCATCAGCCTCTGCATCAACCATTTCTTCATCTGCATCGTTGATTCCATTAGCGGCGCCTTCGTTCGGGTCATGTGGTTCTTCATGGATCACTTTAATAGGTTCAGGTGGCTTTTTGGCTGGAGTTGCAGGGTATGGATCAGTGCATATGGTGAGGGTAGAGGTCACTAGTAAATTCTGCACCAATGAAATATATATATAGAAGAGTTTCTAATGAATAAATGGATCATAAGAGTATAGAAGCAATTATCAACTTATACATGCAGAACAAATGATCATAATCCAAGCTCAGTGTAGTGGACAAGGAAAAGCATTGTGGTTAACATGCAGTTTTATAATACGTGCTTTCATTGGCAGTCTGCACACTTATCCCATTTCAATCATTATCAGACCTGTAGAAAAGCAAGCTGATACGGTTCTTCCTGAGAACAAACTGGCCCCGCCTGGGCCGGTTCAGGTCTATAGGAGGCGGGTTAAGCCGCCTCCTTAGACAAGCCGTCAAGTCCCGTGGGCCCCCCTAGGGTGGAAATTAGAGAGAGAGAAGGAGGCAGCTAACACTTAGGAAACTATTTTGAATTTGGTTTATTCTAGGAAACTTTTTTACGGCTTTTTATTAGGATGATATGTATTTAAAAGGAGGTTAGGGTTAGGGTTAGGGCAGGCATGCTTTGAGTTGTTCTCTTGGAGTTTTATTGGGCGTCTTGGGCTCTAGATTCATCATCTAGAGATTGGGAGAGAACGATCCTCCTCTCGAATTGAGGATCAATTGTATCTTGCTTGGTGTTTGCTTTTGCTTTGATTCCATTATTACAATCTATCGTTTTGGATTGATTTCATCAAGATTTTCGCATTACTCCCGCTGTTTTTACCAATTATTGCGAAGGTTGCTTGTGAACTCGAGTATTTCCTCTTGGATTACTTGCGAACTCAAGTATTTCCTATCACAAGCTTTGTGCTTATGCAAACAGATAACCTCTACTGGAATTTTAAATCTCAGACCTGTAGAAAAGCAAGTCTTGTGATTGTAAAAACAGATGTCTCTCCTACAACCTCAAATCTCTTGCTCGATGGAGTTGAATCCCAACACGATAAGTATTTGCAAATTCTAAGTGCAACTTTATTCAACATCAATTTTTTATTTATTTTAGATTCTTAATTATAATAATCAAATAGCAACAACATAAAATCTCATAATGCAACCACTTAAAAGAAAAACAGCATAATATATACCAGCTTCAGCTACATTGCTACTAAAAATTCTCGGATAAGTCGGAACAACCGCAGTACCTGCCAATGTAACCAAAGCCATAAATTCCTACAATCTCCATAAAAAATCCAACACGCTAGGGAAACAACCTTTGCTATATCCTTATGAAGGAACCATTAGAGGAGCAATAGGAATAGATAATAGAGCCATCACATCAAATCTCCCCAACTTGAAAAATTTTTACCTGATGATATCTTATATTGAATTCTTCTAAGAATTTGTGCATAATTGTTTAATTTTTGTATAAGAATCTATGAAATTGCATGTTTATTGTTGAAGATCCTATATTAATTTCCTTTTATGCCAAATTATTGTTTACAAAATAGTATATGCAACATGAAAATTGTTTAATCCTTTATGGGCTGCTTTCTCTCCACTCCAACAACCCTCCATAAAATCAGCTTAATTTTCTATTCAAATTAAAATTAGAATTCAAACTACCATCTTATCTACTAAATCTCCTTGATTTCCTCCAGCAAATCAGTAACAAATGCTCAAAATTTAAATATATCGCAATCATGTTCTAACTACCATTCAAATCCAAAACCTAAATCACCTTTAATACCTGACTAATTCTCTCTCCTACGCACACATACTTAAGGAACCTTCGGTGAACAATAATCTTATTGTTCAAATAAATAATAAAATCAAGGTTCAAAGTTCAAACGAACAGTGAATAATGAAGTCTTCAAAAAAAAAAAAAAGAATGAAAGAAAAATATGATTGGATACTAAAAAACAGTTGAAAATCTCTTGCAAGGCAATATAACTTCTTCCATAAGGCATCCATGCTTTTCTACTCGAGAAATTCATATCGCCCTCTGCAAAGGAATCAATAAAATCACGGTTTGACGGGTATGAGATCTCAATTGAAAATTTGGATTGAAACTTCAATCAATTGATAAATCTTTTGACTTGCATGGATCTAAGCTTTAGAAACCTCCACTGAAATTATGTGAATCTTATTGCATGCTTATTGCCACTAAAAAAGATCAACATAAGTAATTTTCAGGAAAATAATTAACAAGATCAAGAAATATTTACGAATTTCTTTTATGACTCCTGAAAAAAGGTCCAAAATTTTGGATTTTGTATTTGCATACAAATGAGTTTACTTGCGCTGGTTCATCATTAGAGTTGCTTATCGACCTCATTTTTATATTATTTCTAGTTTTATGGATCTCGAAAATAAAAAAAGGGATTTTGCATTTGCTTACAAATGAGTTTACTTACTATTCCATCATTATGGATGCTAACCTCATTTTGATATTATTCCTAGTATATTTATTTGAGAACTTGCGAGTTTCACTCCTTCACTTACACATGCATTATATTCTATTACACCATTCAATAATCATATGCACAAGATATATGTAAATTATAATAATAGAGTTGACATAAAATATGATATATATATATATATATATATATATATATATATATATATATATATATATATATATATATATATATATATATATAGTCTACTTGCACTTTACCTACTTTTTTTTATTACTTATCAAAGGCTCTAATTATATTATAAGAAAACCAAGAACTCATGCATATGTGTTTGTTTTGCTCATAAATATGACTATTAATCCTACTTTCAATATTAAAGATCTATCGCCTTATTGAGAAACTTTCAAATCTCAAGAATTATATTATGACGATTCAATAAATATATAATCTCATTTTTCAAGTGTAGTTCAAACCCAAATTTCTACATTACAATTCCCAGATGAGTTTGTCAATGTTCCTTCAAAATCATATTATCCCCCAGCCCATAGGAAATACTATTCACCGTGTGATGATTCATAATAGATTGATATAATGTTACTTCGGGCCTATGTCGCTACTACTCTACAGAGTAATGTTTAACCACTAGGGGAATTGATGTCTGCATAAAGCTTTGAAGTTTAATTTTAGCATTGATATTTTAGAGTTATCCTACAATTTAGTTTAATTATTTATTAAGATCATTCAAGCCAATATCATTAAATTTGTTAACAATTCATTATTTCTTTTATCTATAAAGATGAGAATTTTGAATCATGCAAGCGACTTAATGGAATAAATAAAATTTTTCTTTTAGAAAAGAAGACTCTTCTTCATCTGTTTTGGGATTTGATCCATGATCGTGTGAGGCTAGAAGAATTTCGGAAGAGCTTTTCTACTCGTAAAGGTGACAGACCTGCATAACTTAGAAAGTTTCTTAATTTTTTCATTCTTTACACCTACTCTATTATCATTTATGATTTTTCAAGATCATCCTACATCACATTAGGGGTCTCAATATTTGATCAGGCCCGAAATCCGACTCAAAAAATTTCGGGTTTGGGTCAATCTGTTTTTCATACAAGCCGAGTTCGGGTTCGATATTCTGACCCATTTTTAAAATTAAATATGGTTCGAGTTGACCCGGAAACCCAAAGGTGACTCTACTGCCCGCAGCCCTCCAACTTTAACGACTTCACGTAACACTCACGCATTCGCTCCGGCGCAGGCCAAGCTTGCCCTCCCGCGCTCGCATCGACACTTGAACCAGCGCTCGTGACGAACTCGGACCCGCCCCTGCTCCCACGACTGCACCCTAACCTGCTTCCACGCCTGCCCCTCTCGAACCCTCTTGCCGCCACGCCCACACCACCCCCTTCACACTCATGTCCATGCCCGAACTCTCTGTCGTCTTTCGGGTTAGCTGGTCTGGTCCGGGTCAAAAATTTTGATATATTTACAAAACCAGGTTGGGTTCGGGTTAGTTGAATAGGACCCAAGTCAATTCCGAGTTCAACCCGAACCCAACCCAATACCCATTTTGACACCCCTACATCACCACATCAACATATGTGGTAGTATATCTAATTTATGAAAATATTTTGCAAAAGTTCTATAATGCTATTATCAGTTTATCCCTTTTCATCTTCTCTCTTTCACATTAAATCCCTAGCACGCTACGGCATCTTCCGACCTCCAATATTGCATGTCCAAGCAGAGTTTATTTCTACAAAACTATCCTCAATATTTGTTACAATAATTTCTCTCTTTCTTCTGTAGTTTTAAACAACATTCATGTTAATATTCATATGCCTGCCACACTTAACCTTTTTGTTAATAATTTTCTTATTTCCTAATATTTAGATTCATACAACGAAATCTATTACAAGTTTATAAAAAATACTTATCTGTAATATTCTTTTATTATATAATTTTCTCAGATTTATACAACATTATATTATTACAAGTTTATAAAAAAATACTTAAGTCTATAATATTCTTATAATACATCGTTCTCACACTTCTCCACTTCTTACTATCCAACTCTAACTTCAAAAGTTAAATACTCATTTAGAATTATTCTTCTCAGTAACTGATCAAAGAAAGCTAACCCCTATCATAGTTAGTTACCACTTGTCCATTATAAATTAATAGATTCCATTCAAAGCAAAAAAACTAACAAAACACATTCAATCTTCTTCTGCTAATCCTAACCATATCTTCTCAAGTAGATCCATGAAATTACTCTAAATAATTCATGACTCAGTATATGTATATAGATAATTATAAGTGTCAATATGTGATAGAACCGAAAACTCGACCTAAAAATTTCGGGTACGGTTTCGATCCGTTTAACAAACGGGTCGAGTTTGGGTTTAAATTTCCAACCAGATTGATATATCGAGTCGGGTTCGGGAACCCGAAATCAACCCATTTGACCTACGTCCCATCTACATCGCACCCGCACAACTACGCTCCCTCTCGCACTATTGCACCCGCGCTGTGCTTGCAACCTCGCACCTGCCCTCGCACTTGCACAGTCGCAACCACACTCGTGCGCTGCTCTCGCACCCGCACTCGACCCCTGTCGTTGCGCTCGCACCCGTGGCCTCGCAAGTGTGTCTATGCTACTCTCGCCCGCTTCCCCGGGTCGGCGGGGGTTGGGTTTGAAGCAGGTCGGGTCCAGATCAAAGTTTATGACCCGTTTTACAAAACAGATCGAGTATAGGTCAGGTGTTCTGAAGTCAGGTCAAATTTGGGTTGGCAGAACCCGATCCAAAAACCTATTTTAATACCCTTATAGACAATGACATAAACTCCTATATATGTAATAGTTGCCTGCCAGGACATGTTTTCTTAGTGATGGAGTAACATGGCGCAAATGTAGATAAGATCCACTCATTAGGCAAACTTAGATTCTCCCAAAATATGCTTGATAAATACAAGGGAAAAGAACAAATGTTCTCATGCAATACTAATTTATCCACAAAAAATAAGCATTTCCGGTAAGAATTTAAATGATGAGCTTGACGGACTGATTTTCTTGTAAAGAGAGGGCTCGAGTGAACAAACCTTCTCCAGTGCCAAAGCAAGCTTGGAAAGACTGCGATATGTGCTTTTAGGATTCAGAAGAATCTGTGAAACATATGCAATGTAAGCTCTAAGTCTGTAATTCACCAGCCAAAGTACAATACATAAAAAAGGAAAAAAATATAAAATTTAAACATCTTACGAACAACTATCATACTCAGGATTAAGGAAGTTCTGTAAATATTCATACTAGTACTAAAAAGTACATTGAATGATGATAACGAAGATTAAGAGTAAACTACCTCACAAAGACGCTGCAATGTGAATGGAGGACCTTCTATAAAGCCTAAAAGAGCTGCAAAATATGAGATGATATAAGCTATTAATGCGAGAGCTCAAATATCATATAAGGATATCATTATAACAACAATTAAAACGCCATTTTTTAAGATATGGGAATGCAACAACGATAACAAGAAAATCTCCACAAATAATATACAAATTTATAAGATGCAAACTAACGTAAAACAAAAAGATGTTCCACCTATTTGTGAGAAGAAAAATAAAGCACAAATGCTAGCAAAGAGACTTATGTTTTTAAAATAATAACCGAGTTATTTTGGGCATGATTTGACAGAGTAGATAAACCAAATAGTCTTACTTTGACTTTTTAAAATTAATTAATATTCTTATTCATTTTTATTGATTAGGAGGAAGATGACTTACACTGAAGACTGAGAAAGATTGGGAGAATATTTACACAACAGAGGATGAGAGTAGAGAGAAAGCAATTAACTAGAATGATAATTCTAAATCTAATGCAGACCCAATAAGCAATGAGAGTGGGAGACTTTTGAATTCATAATTATAATCTCATACTACGTTTTGTGTTGAAGTAGGAGTGAGAGCAACTTATAATTTAGTGTTGTAACGTTGTATTATTTTTATGGTATTACTTGACTTTTATGATATTACTTTGACGTTAGTATGTAAATTGTCATTTCATATTTTTCATTAATTAAATGATTTAATTCTGAGGCTTATGCCTCAAATCTTAAACATCACCTCATGAAAAAAAAAACCTTAATAATCATGCAATTTCAAACCTTAGGGTTGGCCAATCAAGGATTGCTTCAATTTTTTAGGAAGTTGATTCTAATCCTTCATAATACATCACAAATCCAAGAAATAAAACTTTTGAATGCATAAATATGCACTTTTTGAAATTAAAAAAAATCTTTTCATCACTTGGACATGGATGATCAAGCTTAGCATCGTATGAGCTATAAATCAATATGCATCAAAGTACACTACCAGGAACTTACCAATCGCTGGCCTAAACACCTGATCAATCAATCTTTAAAAGTATGTGGTGTTTTGGATAATCCAAAAGGTACAATTGACCAATTCATATAAATCATCTATGTGTTAAAGATTTTTTTCATTTAATCTTCAAGATCAATCTAGATTTGATAGTACCCACTGCACAAATAAACTTTTGAACAGAACAATGAGCAAGATCTCAAGCAAGCCTTCCAATCTGATGAATTTGCACTTTATAATGGTTGTATTTATTGTGGTCAGCAACACATATGCCAAGTATCATCTTTCTTTAAGATCAACAATTTGGTAAAAACACACGGAATTAAAGTTTCTTAAAGAAATCCTATATCAGCACATTAACCTAGATTTTGACCTCAACATGCATTGTGGGGTTCATTCTGTGGAAAGGTTAATTTAATAAGAATGAATCCTCGAAGAAATCAATGGCATGTTGAATAGCCCTCATTAATGGAAGCTCATGGATAATTCATAAGTAGTAATATCCTAAGATTTTGATAAAAGAGTTTATAACCATAGAACGTGTATGATTTTCAAAAGCAAGGAGAGAAATTTCATGAGTGGTAAAACAACAACATCAAGCCTTTATCCCACTATATGGGGTCGGCTACATGAATCATTTTTTTTCCATTGTATTCTATTAAGAGTCAAATCATCATTTAAATTTAATTAAAAAATATTATTTCTAATATTTTCTAGTCAAATCTTTTTAGGTCAACCTCTACCTTCTTAACATAAGCCAAATCCAATACATCTACTCTCTTAACCGGGTCATCGAAAGGCGACATTTTATGTGTCCAAATCATCCAATGCGACTCTCTAATCTTATCTACCGTTGGAACTACTCCAACCTATACCCATTTTGCATTATGTCTCTAAGAGTGAAGCCACTCATCCACCTGAGCATCCTCATCTCTACAACACTTAACTATATGCTTCTCTTTTAATGACCAACATTCTGCGCCATAAAACATTGCAGGTCTCACCATCATCTTATACATTTTTTCCTTAAGTTTGGGAGTACTTTTCAATCACATAATAGGCCCAATGCATTCCTCCACTTCAATCATCCAACTTAAATTATACTAATAACATCTTCATCTATTTCACCATCACTTTATTAAGAGGTTTAATAAATGCATAGATTTCATAGGAGACCTACCAACCATGAATCCAAATTGATTTTGATAAACATGAGTATCACGTCATAACCTATACTCAATAACCCTCCCATAATGGTATTTATAAATAATGTAAACTCCGTGATGGTCCTCTAGATGGCCTTTCGACCACAACATTAAAAACTAGAAGTGGACTGCAATGTGGTTGAAGCAATGGAAGACTTAGTCATAATCTCACATTGCTTGGCAGTCTGAGAAGTATTAGCCATGACATTAGAATATTTGGTCAAACTAAGAGATAATAATAGGCGCTTCATCGGCTAGACAACGAGTAAAAGCTATAGTCTAGCCTTAGCACTTCCATAAGAATAATCTTCATATCAAATCTAGGCTTGTATGGTTGTGCAGATGAAGACCCGAAGTTTTTTATAGAAAATAAATGAAGAAAGGAACCAATGAATTTAAAAACATGTTTCCTCACTCATAATGGAAAACATTCATGTTATAACGCCATTGAAGAGCTAAATGGAAATGTGCAACATATATAGGAAAGACAAAACATTAGATATTGTCTTTGTACCTACAGAATTGGATAGAAACTAGACAATGCTCACTAACAACTAGGGATCTTTGGTTCACTCGAGCAATATCTAAAGGAGCAAGATGAGGTTTCGTTTCTAAACTAACTCAAAGTTACTTTTGAGATAACATTCATTGAACTCCCATCATTGATGACTACTTTCCGTATCTTCTCATTATACATGCAATAGAAAAATTCTAATGCTTTTCCAATCTTTGAATGGTTGGGATATGAAAATGCATCTTCAAATATGAAATTGTATGCTTGACTGTCTCCAAAAAACTTGAGCATCCTCATAAATGAGCGGTGCATCATTGATTATGTTCTCTTAATCAACTTTTGACTCATTAGAAAAAAAATTCTCTTGATCCATGAAAAAATTAATCTAGAGGTATTACTAGATGAAATATCTCTTCCAACAAAAATTGAAGCAAGTGATCATCAAAGTATTAATTGAATTGCCTAGTACATTCTCTTGTTGTTGTGAAGATCGAGGCTTTTACCATTAAAACCTTGTCCATTTAATTGTGGTGTAGTGTTTGCCTTGAGTGGAAGTAGTCAATTACCTACCAGAATTAGCGTGTGATTAAATTTGTGAACTTTAAAATATTGTTTTCTAACTTGAAAGCCTTGTGGTAAGTATCCTCAAAATTATCAAACTTGTCTAAACTAGGGGTGTAAGTGAGCAAAGCCGGCTCGAGCTCGATGAGGCTCGGCTCATGAGCTCGCTAGCCGGCTCGTCATTAATTAATTATTTTGATGAAATTTTATATATCAAAATAATTTACACGTTTATACTTGGTAAATTTTTAAAATGTGAGCTTGGTTTACTATATACATATGGCCAACATCTATTATGTGTTAAAATAACTATTACTTTTTTATTTTTTTTAAGAAAAGGCTACTGCAACATCCCCAATGTGAACAAATGGCGTAAATTCCGAATCGCTAGGTGGGAGCTGGGAAGCATGAGGCGAAAAGCGAAGGAAAGGTGGGATCTCATGCGGAACCAAACGAACGGAGGGATCTTGTGCGGAATGCGAATGAACAACGAGATCTCGTGCGGAACCAAACGAACGGCGGGCTCGCGTGCCAGCACATGCGGAATGCCAACGAACGGCAGTACTCGAATTGCAGAATCGAGCAGCTCGACGAGCCCATTGCAGTGCGATGAGTCGAGCTCGACTCAGTTTTGGGCTCAACTTGAGTTCGAGCTAAGGATTTAGCTCGCGAGTCGAGCTCGAGTTTGGCCTGACTAGAGCTCGACTCGACTTGTTTACACCACTAATCTAAACACACTTCTAACATTATGTCAAAATGAAGATCATTCATAAATCTAATAGTCAACTGCCAATCATCTTTAAAATATTCATGTCTTGACACAAACACCTTAATTTAATTAAATTAATCAATGACTGATTGAGAACATTGCTTACAATTCAAGAGAGCTACATCAGGAAATCTCCTATGGTAGATTGGCAAATACTTCGGCCTTAAAATTCCATTCATCTCAGCCATATAGAGATGGTGCAGCTCCTTGTAAACCAATATAATGAATATTGATAATTAGTATCATTTAGTTGATTAACTTTATTTTAACAGATTTCACACAACTCATGCCATCCATTTTATGCTGAGCTCCAATCTAGCAATGCATCGAGATCATGAAGATCCTAAAATGTGAGAGCGTCGACTTTGATCATTGAGGCAGGATCATGACGATCATTGATAATATGATCATGATTAGTAACAGGTGACCCTAAAGGGCCTGATATATACTTATTTAGTCCTTGGTGGGGATGGTTGTGATAAACAATATTGTTACGAGCACGAAGTTGATAAGTCGGGATAAGCTTCATGGCCTGTGTAAGTTAAGTGAGTTTTATTGGCTAGTCAAAATCCATAAATAAATCATTAGGAATTCTAAACTCAGTTCTAATGTAAGGTGGTGGGTTTTCTGGCATTGCAACTAACCTACTAATAGATGCCACAATAGCTCCTATCAATGCAAATAGGTGTTCCATCATTTATTTCAAGATATTCATGTCAAACTCTAGCCTACTGATGCTTCGTCTAAATTCAGTTTCTAAATATGTGACCTGTTTATCTTTATCAATTTTGCCATTGGTGATCTGCTTTTGAAATAATTATTTGGGCAAGATACTCATCAAAACTCTTTAAGATTTGTCCTGGAGGATGCGACATGATCTCAAACAACAATTATGCAACATGCAATTGCAACCTAAAATGATATATAAATAGTTATACTTGTAGTTAGAAGCAAATATCAATGCAAAATAATTAATTGCTATTGTAAAATTTATGTTTAGTGCCTTTCGAGTATGTAGAAAGCAACTCGGTTCAAGATCATATAGTTGTTATCAGAATAATTTAATGCAGCACATAATTCACCCACATATAATTCTCACACCAAACAATAACTTGCAAGACTATAGCGAAGCTTATTTTTAGTAGAGATCAACTAATCAGTGAGACAAATAAATTTATAAAATTTGAAATATATATAAATTGCTCATAAGAACAAAAGAGATTATACCTTGTTGCAATATGGTTGAATGCCACAAAGATGCCATCTCCGACTGGGTAGAAGATCTTATAGTTGTTAGTGGTTGTGATTATCAACTAGTGATCAAAGGAGTTGAGAGTTGTCATGTTCACATCAATGATGTGATCTCGATGGTAGTCAAAGGGGTGGATCGATTGTTGATGTGATTAGAGATAGTCATGATTATACTATTGGAAAGTGTGAAATGTGCAGGTTGCTTAAAATGAGGGTTCACGTGCAAAGATACAAAATAATAGATTTGAAGTTCATTAGTGGGACTATATTTGTAGGCGCGAAGAAGCGAAGTGTAAAAAACAAAGTAGTTGTGGCACATTGCAGCATGCATGTGAAACTTCGGGTGAGGTTTGCAATATGGGGTCAAGCAAAAAATTCGGTTTCAAGTTGAACTGTTTATTAAACGAGTTGGTTTGGGTTTTCCCGCCAATTCAATTTTAACTCAAAAATAACTCATTAAAAATATTTTTTTTATAATATTCTTATTTTTTATCAATTAACCTAAAATCTATAGTTAACAAGTCAAAAAAAAATTCAATAAAAAAATTATCGGATCAGGTTCAAGTTACTAGTGGGTTAGGTTCGGGTCAACCTTTTTGACATGTTCAATAAATAGGTCGGATTTGGTTTGACTGAATTTGGGTCAAGCCAATTTTGAGTTAGACTCAAACCCAACCCGTTGACCCATTTTGACAACCCTAGTTTGCAAGTCAGGTGATGGATGAAACAATTCAAATGGGTTTGTGCTGGATGTGGCAAGCGCATGAAGGGCTCTAAAAATGAAGCTTGGGAGGGAAAATATCAATGAAGAGATGAATGAGCAGAATACAAGCAGTGCATGGTATTAGTGATAATGGTTAAGCAAGCTTATATGTGGGATGAACTCGAGCGTAAGACTTCAGGAAGTGGAATGCAAGTGTTGGCCATTGGAAGAATGTGGCTGGTCACACGAACTCGCTTAATTTCAAGGTTGTAGTGCCGTCCAGTAACAAGATTAGGGTAAAACATGGAATTAAAATGTAAATAAAAAGGTTAAAGTAGGGCAACATCACAAGACTCGCAATTGCTCAAGGAGATGGCTAATGGTGTTGGCTCAAGACAAGCTAGAAGCTGGAAATTAGGATTTTGTGTTTGCAGAACTAGGCATGCAGGTACTGATACTAGAACATACTGGAGAGGGGAAAAAAGAAAACTCCACACACATGCAATTTGAGGTGATTTGCGTATTAAAAAAAATCTAAAATGCACTAAATTGACCACAAAATAATTTCATTCATTCAATAACAATAATCCAAATGTTCATCAGACCCTCTTTATATAAATAGTGTTACAAGTATACGGTCAAACATTTTAATACAAATCTAATAATATCTAATCATAATCTTAAATTTAAATATATTCTAATCCAAAAGAAGATAACATAATTAAATAATTTAAATTAAAAGAAAATTATAATGAACATGAATGGACTTTAAAAGGCTTGAAAATGGCTTTAATTCAAATATATTATGGAGCCGATGGCTTCTTTGGGTTTTGTACATTGTTTTGGCCTATTTGAAGGCTTGTACTTCATCAGGTGGCTTTTTCCTAAGCAATCATTTACATAATGCCATTTATGTCTTAACACAAAATGCATTGCAGCCAAGTAATATCTTGTAAGAGCAAATCTATTGCATAATAGAGACGCTTGGGTTCTGAAATCACCTTCATCCAATCTCTTTACCAACTCTTGATATGTTTCGCCGGACAAAGAACTCTGTTGCTGTTCAGCACCACTGCCTATCTGAGCTTCAGGGTATTCTGCCAATACCTTCATTGAATAATTGAAATTTGGATCACATTTACACAAGTGGGATTGATAAGTCCCATAACGAGGCACTTCAATTATGAAGTAGACAAAAGCATTTGCTCTGGCAGAAGAGCTGGCCATACCTGCTTCAGTTGGAAAGACAACATGTTCTTCAACTCATCCCAATCATGCCTGCAGTTGAATTTTGAAGATAGTTATTCAGTTATGTAAAGGACAAAAAGCATTTCAGAATTAGCCATATGTTACTACAAAAAAATATAGATATACGACATAAATGAAAAGGACAAAACGCAAAAGCATCACACAAAATCTCCAACAAAAAGAATACACAATTTCAAGAAACATAGAATAGATGGCATCCACATAATAACTAGCTATTCGTATTACTATCATTGTCCCAACTCCCAACTATAAAGTAGCGCAAATAGTAAGAATATGTATGGATATGCTTTTGGCAGAGGAAATCAGAAAAAAAAAATTGCAGAATGACCCTTGTCCTAGACAAGACATTGCTATATTTCACCTTCAACACATAGTAATCAGTAGCAGAAGCCGTCTTATCCAGCCATTTAGAGCCGCTTAATTAATTCTTATTTGACTTTGACACCTATTAAAAGTTGTACCGGGGTTAATTTGAGTATAGCTAAATCGTTTTGAATTACTTATAAATATGTGGAACTCGGCCAACCATTTTTCTTAGGTAGCCTGCACTTGTTTTACATGCTCAAACCATCTCAAATTTTTCCAGTACCTCTTTAAGTAGGTCTCACTATAATATTTATAAATCTAACCAGTTCATCCCTTGCCTTTTTTATCTTTTACTAGCTTCATATGCATATTTATAATAAAATAACAGTAGGAGCGACAGACATCATGTCAGGACCTCAATTTCAAAAAAAAATACTACAGTTGAAACTTAATGATTTAAGAATCTAACATGCAACTTTTCAAGAAGGAAGTAAATTATGATGCTTAACCCAGAAATGTTTCATGGATGTGTTTCAGAAATACTGCCCCATTTTCTGCTGATTCACTCTAATAATTCGTGTATTTCAGTGAATCTACTGAGGAGAAACCCAAAAGAGTAGATTTGGCAAGCGACAAACCTCGCTGCACTTGTTTTATGCTAATGTCTATAGAGAAGGGTTAGAATGTATTTAAAAGGTAGCGAAACAATCAGATTAAATTGGTAGAAGGCAAAAAACAGACATGAACAATTGTTAATGATGACCGGCCTGAGCTGCAATCCATTAGGTAAAGTTCCAATAAAAGGAATACCTATTACTTCAAGAAAGCCATGCCCTCTGAAATAAATTACAGCATGAACATAGATTATCAATGGTAGGTTAATGGTTGGATACCAGAACTTCCCAGTGGCAGCAATCACCTCCAGAATACTTCTAATCTCTTCAGGACTAGCATCAAGTTTCGGCTCTGCATCCCTGAAAGTAAAAATATAGGATTAAAGAATTTGAGCAATATAACATGAAATAAAAGAGCAACTTGAAAAATTGATAGCTGAAAATTATTCCGAATGAAAATGGATTAAAGTTTGTTAGGGAGATCTCAAAAAAAAGGGCAAAAAAAGATCTAAAAGGAAAATAAACTGTCAATACAAGCCCAGAAACCCATCAAGCAAGACCAGATAATAATTACTCGCCATGTTTAAAAATGCTAGTTACCCTAGGAAAATATATTTGTTTAAGTATTACAAATAACCACACAAAGTCAAACAACCAAAGGCTAAAGCTTGGATATGCATGTGAAGGCCTGATGGAAAATCAATGCCTCTGCATTACCACAATATGGTAATAATTAATACATGCTGGAAAAAAAAAAAAAAAAGATACAGCTTTATGGATCCAGATTAACTTTCTTTTTTATTTTCTTGAGAATAAAAGAGAAATCAGCATATAGGGAATATATAGAGTTCGAGAGGGGAATACAAAACATTGTGGGCTATGGCATGCAAGTAAGAAGAAACACAAACCTCGTGACAGACGCAGAAAGCCAATGCCACTGAAACATTGTGGGCTATGGCATGCCTTTCTCTTGTGCAGGGTTTCCTCCTAATGTTGATCGGAAAACAAGGATGACAGAAGAATATGCAGCTGAATTCTGCAAAAGGAAATCCAACGCCATCTAATTCTTGCATTATTGTCTATGCATTTGTCTTTTCTTGCAGGTTCTTAGCAGCATTTTGGGAAAAGAAAAAGGGATGTGTAGGAAGACAAAAGTGACAAGAACCTTATTGGACTAAAAGCCTGCAGGTGGATTCATTGGGAGGTGGATTTTAGCTGATGGGAAGATTGGATAAACTTAGTCTTTGTCCCACTATGTGGGGTCGGCTACATGAATCCTTTTTTGCCATTGTGTCCGGTTAAAAGTCAAATTCTCATTTAAATCTAATGAAGAAATACCATTTCTAATATTTTCTAACCAAGTCTTTTTAGGTCTACCTCTACCTTTCTTAACATAAGTTGAATCTAATACCTCAACTTTCCTAACCGGGTCATCAAAAGGCCTACGTTTAATGTGACCAAACCATCAAAGGCGACTCTCTCTAATCTTATCTTCCACTGGAGCTACTCCAACCTTTTCAAGTATATGCTCATTTCATATCCTATCTCTAAGGGTCAAGCCACTCATCCACCTAAGCATCCTCATCTCTGCAATACTTAACTTAGTATTATGCTTCATGTCATGATTATTCGACAAGTTTTATGCTGGCTGTCGACTACCTAACGCAACCCTCCACTTTTCTCATCCAGGACTTGAAACCTGACAACGACAGTGTTCAAAATAAAGAAAAATATAACAAAAAGAAATCCTCAATTATGGGAAATATAATAGTATTAATGGAGTAGATTTCAACTATAAATAGTTAGCACATGTGACAATTTAAATATGATAACAATACCCCACAAACTCAAGGTGGTCCAACTTGAGTTCGAAAATGGTAGTCACCAGAGATGCATTTTAATGTTTTTTGTCAGAGATTGTGAGTGTCTCAAAAGAAGTGTGAAGATCTATGAGAGAGCAGTGTGAATCGGCCACAATAAGTTGTCAACGAGTTCTATGTAAGAGAAGTCATATATAAGATCTTTAAAAAGAGGCATCAATAAGAGCTTCGATGGAAATATCAATGAAGAGCGTCAACAAAAAGCAGTGTAGAGATCATAGTCGGAATAGTTTAAGGCTTTAATTGGGGTGACAGAGGTGATCAAAAAGGTTGGCCAAGTTAGCGTCATGCAAACAAATTGTGAAGTTATCAAAGAAATTATAACAATAATAAACAGTGTAAATTTCAATTATAAATAGTTAGCACATAAGATACTTTAGATATAGTATAAAAAAATAAGGCAAACTAAACTTACTTTTTGTTTGACTACATGATAAAATTTTGTTTTTAAATTTAGAAAAGGGCTTTTCAAACTCAACTTAGCAAAATTTTCATCCATGATTATGAGAAGGTTTCCATTCTAGATATTCCCATAGAAGAATAGGGCGACATTTAGGGAAAATAACTCTATTTGATAGAACTTAGGATGAAACATGGCACAAGTTTTCCTAACAATTTTTTTATCCTTCTCCCACCTATGCTTTGCAAATGATCTTACATAGCCTTATGCAAATAGTTCCCATAAAACAGGAGATTCTTGATCTTATTTATTTTACAATAATAAACATGTGCTAGAGATCAACCCATCCATTAATTACTCTTTCTGAGTTGCCTTTCTCTATTAAAAAACACAAATGTTTAATAGGTAAATGCAAATGGAATGGCTATAGTTTTTGTTTGTTCTGTCTGGAATCTGATTATGTCGATCAATCAAGTTATATTGTTGACTCATACCTCAATTCTGTCAGTCGAGCTTGCCGGGGGGCCTAAACCTCCCGAGATGTTTTTCCCGTACAATGCCAAAGCGCTATACATTAAAGCGATGCAGCATTGTATACTTGTGCACTACAGTGTTGTAGCATGTAGCGCAACGGTGTTGTAATCTTGACTTGGAGACAGAGAAAAATGCTGAGGGGCTCTAGAGTTAGCGTTGCAGTGCTGCGAGTTTACTGGAGACAAAGAGTGGAGCTACACAACGCACCAAACCCTAGTGTCGTGGCACTGTGAGTCAGGCTGGCGGTTTTCTTTCTCGTTTTTTATTGCTCAACTTAAAGGGTTACGTCTATTTGTCTATTCTATGTAGAGAATGAAAAGAAAGACAATGAAAGAGTGAGAAAGAGATTTGTACAAATTCTTCAAATTTTCTTAATGAATTTCTTGGTGTAATGTGACCCCGTGCTTTTTTTCACGATTTTGGGTCTTCTACGTTAAGTCCTCGTGTACTTTTCCACTGCTTTCTTTTTCTTGTTTGTGTTTGTTGCGTGCTTTTACTTCCCCAACAGCCTTGTTACTCAATAGTTGGCAGTACACTCTAAGAAGCACTCAAGCTTCACTAAAAACATGAATCACTTGACCAAATAGGATACATGAACATTTATAAGATGGAAATAAAAAAAATGAATGGTGAACAACAAGAAATATTAGGTTTCTTAGATTTCATTAGAATCTGCAAATAATCTGCACTTCAGTATGCTTTAGATATGATAGATTAAATAAAACTGATGATATCTCTTAGCCTCTGTATGCCTTTTTAATAAGTTGAAAAATGTCGAAATGAAATCAACCCAGTTCCTCAATTTAGAAAAGGTGGTTCTTCACTTCAAATGTTGGACCTTTCTAATTCATATTTAGAAAGTTCTTGGTGTGAAACAAATAAGTAAACAAGAATTGCTTTTGAAAATTAACAATAATTTGAACTTTAACTTTGCTAATCGTTAACTTATGTTTCACCAAATTAGATTCTTAGAACTTTCCATTAGAAGAACAAGTAATAGCAAGCGATTACAAAGGAGATTAACAAAACACTTGCAATTAACAACAAAATAAGAAAGTAAAACTAATGGCAATAAAACAAAAATCCACGACGTAATAACGAGAAGTGTTCACCCTGAGTTCCTTCACACTCGCTCTTGAAATTGGGGTTTAGCGAAGAAAGGGTAGAAGCAACCCTAGTGATGCCACCACAAGACAAGTGACGCGTAAGGTCTTGTCCGCCAGAGAAGTAGCCGAAGGAGGGGAAGTTGTGGATCGGCATTAAGTCCTCTTATTTTAATTATTTCCTTCCTTATCAAGGAATTCAATTAGGGGAATAATTAATCACCTATTTATCCTTCCCTCTATCTTATTTGAATTTCAAATTCAAATCCCTTAATTAAGGGAAATCTGAAATTGAATTTCAGATACCCCCCTTCGTTCTACATCAGCGAGACAGAGAAACTGAGAGGGGTAGCATTTTTTGGCGTGTGAGTGAAGAGAGCAAGATATAGAGAGGATGAGAGGTTGTGCATTGATTCGAGATGAATTTTAGCAAAGGATGGCTCATATATGGGATATATGGTACGGCATGCAGAGGAGAGAGAGGCCGCAAAGGGATTTGATTAGGATTTTTTTAATTTTATGAGTATCATATAAACTTTCATATTAAGATACCTATTCTTTGTGCATGGTGGTTATGTTCTAGGTGACTTTGTAATGCATTTGAACATATGCAAAAGAGCTTTTTTATAAAACCCTTTAGAATTTTGCATGTGTCGACTCACAACACCTACAACTAAGGTATGGTCTAGTAATAGTAACATAAATCAATATTCCATCAATTAATAAAAATGAGGGACATCTTCAAGCATTTCTTTTTTATTTGCAATCTTACACATGTCAATAGGAGTAAATAGAGATTTGCAACCTAACAGAGAAGTTTGTGCAAGTTAGTGGTACACTTCCTCTAAGACAAGGAAATTCCTTTTGTTGTAGTAAGTTTTATTCCTGAAAAGTATTTAGGGTGACCAAGATCTTTAGTCAGAAAAAAACATTTATAAATAGTGGTTTATTTTATTAACACCATTTTAATCACTCCCAAAAAGATTGATATCATCACCATAAATTGCCAAGATAATAAGAGTAGGTGAATTATTGATGTGAAATAATGTCGCAGTTGTAGGAATTGCAGAGAAATTTAATAAAAAAATTGAGAAGCTTTGTAATTAAAACTTATTGTTTCACCAAATTAAATTCTAGGAATCCTTAATTATTGTTTTTGCTTTGGCATGTGGTTACAATAGAGAATAGGGAGAATTTAAAATAAGAACAAAAATGTTAAGTGCTTAATTTGCCACTTACAAGAGCCCACCGATTAATAATTAGAACGGTCGCCTAGAGTTTCCCTCACTCATACTCTCAAGTATTTTAGCGGAAGAATAATTTGCACAATACTAACGATGCCACCACAAGACAGCAGGCACTTACGATATGGATCAATGAATAGTTATTCAGAGAGGAGATGGTCGGTGGATGTTGGAGGATCTGCTACTAAATGGTAAGTTGATGCGATGGTGTCTGTCAAGGTGAAGAAGATCTGATCGATGTAGTCTTCGACGGAGTGGCCGATCTCGAAATTGAAGTCAAAGAAGGGAGACTGAAGAACATCTATTCTTCCTTGAGAGTCATACACAAATCCATGATCATGCTCGGGATCGGCTATCCACTGAGAGTAGAAGTTTCTCCAATTTCGGGAGAAGTGTAGGGTGGTCAGAGACTTGTAGAGAGAACGTGGTGGGGGGGAAGGAGTTCCCTAGAGGGCTATGAGTGTAATTGATTCCAATAATAATTCTCAAAGGTAATTAATTAATATAGGAATTAATCAGAGGAGGGAAGGAGAAATTCAAAATTTGAATTCTCCAAAGGAGGGAAAAGGTGTCAACTGGTCCATGAATGGGCTTGGATTGGGGATTAAATTGGGAACTAGAGTTAATTGGGAGAGGGAGGGATTGATAGAGGCAGCCACTTGATTGAGGGGTTAATGGGATGATTGGATAAGCTTCTATAATTAGAGTCTTGAATTAAGAAAGAATTTAAGGACATTTCAAAATTCAAAATTCAAATTTAAATTAAATTAGAAGCATCCTAAATTAATCCAAAGTGGAGGGAATATTTGAATTTCAAAATTCTAAATTCAGATTAGGATTTTCCAAAATGCTTTGAACCAAATTAGAAAAGTAATTATTGGGTAATCAGAAATTGGATCCAAAGGGATTTGGTGGGTTGGCCGGCGGCTAGGGTAAGGGGAAAATTGGCCGGTGGCAAGGGGAGGGGAAACTTGGTCGGCAGCAAGGTGGGGGAATTGGCCTAGGCCGGCGACGGGTTGGTTGGTTAGGGTTTGGCCAGCGGTATGGAGAGGGGGAGGAGCGTGGCCGGGGAAATTTGGGGAAGATTTAGTGGCCGGTGGTTTAGGGTGGTGATGAGAGGTATCAGCTAGGGGAAGGAAGGAAGAAGAGGAAGGGAAAGGAGAAGACCGTGAGCCCAGACACCTCCTACGGCTGGCGGGAATTGCTTTTGCCCTCACCTAGGGATTTCTCCTCTCTCTAGAACTCACAACACTCATGAGAATAAGCATGCATAAATTTTCTTAGTAATCATCATCCTTATACAATCGTTAGAGCCCTCATATATAGGCCTCAAAGCAACCAAAGACACGAAGACTAAAATACTCTCTGGGCTACAACACAAACTATTCTCTCACAGCGATATAATGGTAAAGACTAAAACATAAACAAAAGTAATACATAAGATGCATCATAAATAAAGACTCCTAATCGTAGCCGTAGATCTATAATTTCTCCGATGATAGACGCGCTGGAATCTCCTGTTGATGTCCTCATCAATTATATTATGACGAAGATGAAGTGACCTATTGTACCGACCTCCATATTATTAACTTTGCAAAATCAAACCAAGCTCAAGGACTTTGCTTAAGTCTATGTATGGCCTTCTTGATTATGCATATTATGGTGGCTCCGCAAAGGCGAGCAACTAGAAAAGATGATGTCTCAAAAGGGAATTTAAAGAAGTAGGGAGAGGACTCCTAAAAGGAGGCATCTATAAAACACATCTGGAGGTGGAGTCATAACAATGGTAGCCTCTTCAAAAATATAAGTATCCTAGAACAATAAATTCAATGGCCCAAGGAGAGGAGATTTTGTCACTAGGTTGAAATGAATAGATAAAATAGTAATCCAAAAACTTTAGATGTAAAAGAAAAAGAAAATTGTTTGAGCTAAAGAATAGATAATGGGGTGGCATTCCGATGAACAATAGATAGGATATAATTAATAAGATAGTAATCAATCAAACCTGCAACACCCCAAAATGGATGTGGAACATTCATTGGAAAGATCAATGTTTAGGCTACAACGAGCAGTTGACAAAACTTGCGTTCAACAATCTCATTTTATTGAAATTTATAGGAACACGAAATATAATGATTGATCTCATTATCAATACTTAATGAGCAAAATTGAGACAAAATAAATTCTCAAGCATTATCGGTGTGAAGAGTCTTAAGCATAGAAGTAATGAACTCTATACTAGGTGCAAAAGATAGAAAAGAATTAGAACTGATAGATAAGTAATTATAATCATGTGGCAAAAGAATGATTGCTAATAAAAATAAGTTTTTAAAATGAAGGTAGAACATGACTTAAACCTCAAATATTCAAATGGACTAACACTACTAGGACTTCAATGCGGAAGAGGAAAAAGACATTCAATGATACTTATAGAGCTCGCCAACATTACATTCAAAATTGAACCATCTTATCTTTCCCTTTTGCTGCACTAAAATCAGACTAAAGATAAAGGTTGAACTATGTATCAGTCTCTATTTTCTTTTCTCATTTACAGTTCATCCCACGGAATACCTAAAGTGACAAAGTCACCTTAACTCAATTTAACAGTAAATAAGTAATAACTTAAAACGTTGAAAAAGGAATTGGTTGAATGTTCAAGGACTCCACAATTTTGGATCTGGCCCATTTACAGAGATAAAAAGCAAAAACAATCTTGAACTTACTCATGATTTAAATTGTGTGGAACTTTTTCTTCTGAATGATGAACCAAATCATTAAAAGAAAGTTCTGCTGAATGCGAATCCTCTGTGACTTTGCTCTCCATTGCAGGCCCGTCCTCAGCACCCATGAAGAAATGTGAGCTGTGAAAGTCATGACATAGATTATTCACATAATATACAGAATTACTAATGCAACTGGAGTGTTAACAAGAAATTTTCTAGATTTATTTTCCGAAAAAAATTCTAAGCTTGCATTTAGCAGGTCGACATTTCCAAAACTATGTTGTGAAGTTTGCCTGAAATTACAAAAATTTGCAAGAAAATATACTCCGTTGGAAGGTTTAGGATAATCTAACTTGCCATTATTTTACCAATACCATTACAAAAGAAACAATTCTCTAAAATACTAGAGAGGATAGAAAACACCTTTTAATGGAGCAAGAATACCTTTAGATTGCATCAGCCTAATATAAATGCAAGATCATGCTCATTCCCATCTAGGTAAAAATTAGCCACACAAGAAACAATGAACTTTTAAAATAAGTAATAACAAGGAGCATTGAAAACATAATTAGATATGCATCATCCAGATTCTATAAACCTAAAGCAATGAAAATTAGATATAACTCATTATGCAATTATACATTACACTGTCATATAGCTTATGGACAATTAGCCATAAGAAAGCTTCTTAACAGAAAGGTTAACATGTAAAGGACCAAATAGCTCCAATTCTAGCAATATGCTCTAGGGTTCTATAAGTACAGGTCATAGGTTTGGGTCTGACCTGTGACCTTTAGCTAAATATTAACTAGCTTCCCGGGTGGAAGTCAATCTATAACTAGCCTTCTGCGCTCCTTTATCAATATTGGTTTCATGTCAATTTATTTATAATTGGCTTATACCTTACTGCAATTAATAAAATATATGGGACAGATTTCTATCCTTTAAAAAAAAGGGACAATATGGAAAGGAGCATTACAACAAATAGGCATGGTCCGATAGCTTTAATATGAGCTTTGTAATTTGTATTGCAAGTTAAAGGATATCTGATAGGAAACACTTGGATTTACAAGTGTTTCTCACCAAAACCCAAGAGATCCAAGAGATAAAATTGCTGTCCTCTCAGTAAATACGGCAAAAACAGTAGAAAATGGGAACGAAGGAAGAAATCGTAGGGAAAAACACTAGCAAACGATTGTATTCCCCTGTATGATGCAAGAAACAAGCAAGATAACTTTCCTTCGATTCGAGAGGAAGGAAATAACTCTCCAATCTCTAGCCGTAGTCTAGAGCCCAAAACAAGAAAACCACAAGAACTTCAAGAAACTTCAAAATGCAAGATAACCCTAAACCCCCCCTTCTCACTCTATTTAACCAAAAAGGAGTTTTACAAAAGACCTCACTACCCCAAATATTTCAAAATATCTCTAAAAAGATACTCCTAAAACGCCCTATCACGTCGCGCTCCTCCGCCTGTTTGCGCGCGGTTCCGTCGGGTGAAGACCTGGACCGGTCCAGGGTGGACCGGTCCAGCCGGCTCCAATGCCGGCTTATCATTACTCCCCTCCCAAAGTACCACCTTGTCCTCAAGGTGGAATGCTGGAAACTGCTCTGCAATCCTCTCCTGTGGCTCCAAAGTAGCCTCATAGTCTGGGAGGCCGCTCCACCTAATTTTCACCTCCTTTTCCCCCTTCTCGTTGATGCGCACTCCTACCGCTAGAGGCTCCACTGTTACTTCCATATCTTCACTCAATGTGCTGGGCAGCTCTGGGCTGACTGCATGCTCCCCCACCACTCTCCTCAACTGTGAAACATGAAAAACGGAGTGTATTCTGGCTGTTGGAGGAAGCCTTAATCTATAAGCCACCTCTCCGATCCTCTCTTCCACTTCAAAAGGGCCAAAATATCTTGCTGCCAGCTTCTCATTTCTCCTTTGGGCTATAGTCCTCTGTCGGTATGGTCTGAGCTTCAAGTATACCTTGTCCCCCACTGCAAACTGTATATCTCTCCTTTTGCCGTCCGCCTGTTTCTTCATAAGTTGTTGGGCTCTAAGTAAATGCCTCTTGAGCTCTTCCAATATCTGATCTCTCTCCTTCAAATGCTGATCCACTGCCGATACTGGAGTACTTCTATGATTGTAGTGTACCAAATGTGGGGGGTCCCTCCCATATAATACCTTAAAAGGTGTCATCTTGGTAGCTGAATGAAAGGAAGTATTGTACCAGTATTCTGCCCAAGCCAACCATTTAGCCCATTGCTTTGGTGTCTCAGACACAAAACACCTCAAATATGTCTCTACGCTCCTATTCACCACCTCGGTCTGTCCGTCAGTCTGTGGATGATAGGTTGTACTCCTTTTCAGAACTGTTCCCTGCATCCTGAATAGCTCCCTCCAGAAATGGCTCAGGAATACCTTGTCCCTATCAGAAATAATGGACTCCGGTACCCCATGCAGGCGGACTACCTCCCTCACAAATGCTGCTGCTACAGATACAGCTGTGTACGGGTGTCTCAAAGGAATGAAATGAGCATATTTGCTCAGCCTGTCGACCACTACAAGTATAACTGTGTAGCCTTCCGATTTTGGGAGCCCATCAATGAAATCCATAGTAATCTCCTCCCAAACCTTCTCTGGTAGGGCCAAAGGCTGTAATAATCCCCCCGGTGCCATCGTCAGGTACTTGCTCCGCTGGCAGATATCACATTTCGCCACCATTTCCTCTACATCCTTCCTCATCCCCTTCCAGTATAATTCAGCAGCTAACCGGCTATAAGTTTTTTGCACTCCTGAATGCCCTCCTATGGCACTCCCATGAAACTCCTGTAATAGCTGGGGAATGTGGATAGAAGTTCTTGGAATCACACTCCTTCCCTGATAATACAGTCCTTCTCCCATAACTGAGTAACCTGGATGGTTGTTCCCATCTGATAATATATCTTCTTTGATTTTCCTTAGCTCCTCATTCTGAATGCTCTCTTCTTTGATGGCTCCCCAATCTATCAGCACCGGTACTGATACACCCATCCCCTGGAGTTCCCCCATACAACGTGATAAAGCATCAGCTGCCTTATTCTCTAGTCCTGGTCGGTAGTGGATCTCAAAGTCATAGCCCAGCAGCTTGGATAACCACCTTTGGTGCTCCTCTGTGATCATCCTCTGCTCCAACAAGTACTTAAGGCTCCTCTGATCAGTCCTGACAATAAAGTGCCTGCCCAGTAAATACGGTCTCCACTTCTAAATGGCCAGGACAATAGCCATCAACTCTCTCTCGTAGACCGACTTCAGTCTAGCCCGGGACGACAGTACCTGACTGAAATAAGCTATGGGCCTGTGGTTCTGCATCAATACTGCTCCAAGTCCGTAGCCTGAAGCATCTGTCTCCACCATAAACATCTGGTTGAAGTCCGGCAGAGCGAGCACTGGCACCGTGGTCATGGCCTTCTTCAGCTTCTCAAAAGCCTCTGAAGCTGCTTCTCCCCATAGAAAGTTGTCTTTCTTCAACTGCTCTGTCAGTGGCCATGCTATGGTGCTATATCCCCTAACGAACCTCCTATAGTAGCCTGTCAATCCCAAGAATCCTCTGAGCCCTTTCAATGTCTTGGGTTTCGGCCATGCCAGCATTGCCTCAATCTTGGACTGATCTGCCGCCACTCCCTCCTGGGATATCACGTGCCCAAGATACTCCACCCGTGCCTGAGCGAAGTCACACTTCTTGAAATTGGCCTTCAGTTTATGCTCCCTCAGCACACCCAACACCACTCTCAGGTGCTCTAAGTGTTCCTCCTCAGTCCTGCTATATATTAAAATGTCATCAAAAAATACCAACACAAACCTGCGGAGGTGTGGCTTGAAGATCCGGTTCATCAAGGCCTGGAATGTGGCAGGTGCGTTGGTGAGGCCAAAAGGCATCACCAGAAACTCATAATGACCCTCATGAGTCCTGAAGGCCGTCTTCTGCACATCTTCCTTCTTCATCCTGATCTGGTGGTAGCCCGACTTCAAATCAACTTTGGTGAACAAAGCTGCTCCATGTAGCTCATCCATCAACTCGTCAATTACCGGAATAGGAAACTTATCAGGCACAGTTTCCTTGTTGAGAGCCCTGTAATCTACACAGAACCTCCAACTCCCATCCTTTTTCTTCACAAGTAGAACCGGACTGGAGAAAGGACTCACACTGGGCTGAATGATCCCTCCTTCTAGCATTTCTCCCACCAGCTTTTCGATTTCATCTTTCTGCACCTGAGGGTATCTGTAAGGTCTCACACTAATAGGAGATACCCCCTCTTTCAGGATAATCTGGTGCTCATGCTCTCTATCAGGTGGTAGTCCCACCGGAGGTTGGAACACATCCTCAAATTCATGCAAAAGAGGCTGAACCAATGTGGGAAATATCTTCTCCTCCCTCTCCTTCTGCTCCTCCAGGCTCTGCAGCTCCACCAGGAATCCTCCTCCCGCATCCTGGATGATTTTTACCATAGATCGTAGTGACACTCCAGTTCTGGTCAACCCTGGTTCCCCCTTTAGCTTCACCTTCTTCCCTTCTACAGTCAGCTCCATCACCATGGTTCCCCAATTCACCTTGGTTTCACCCAAGGTTTGTAGCCATTTCATGCCCAAAATGACATCTGTGCTACCCAACTTTAGAGGTAGGAAGTCCTCTATCACTCTGATCTCTTGTAGCCTCATCTCCACCCCTTTGCAGATTCCGGTGCTGGACTCAATCTTCCCTGTTCCCATCATTACCCCATAATTACCAGTCTCTGTAGGTTCCATCCCTAGCTCCTCCGCCACTTGGGTGGATATGAAATTGTGGGTTGCCCCACTATCAATCAGAACCACTACTTCCCTCCCAAGTATCTTCCCCTTCACCTTCATCGTAAGGCTAGGAGTAAATCCCATTACTGAATTGAGTGATACCTCGGCTACCTCCAACTGGGTCTCATTCTGCTCCTCATCATATTCATCGCTATCTTCAGGCGCCTCGTCTATGTAGACGGTGAGAGCCCGAAGAGCACGATCCTTGCATCGGTGCCCGGGAACAAACTTCTCCTCGCATCTGAAACAAAGACCCTTAGCCCTCTTCTCCTGCATCTCCTCGTCAGTCAGTTTCTTGAAGCTTCCAGCAGATCTGGTCACTCCACTCTTCTCTTTTCCACTCTCTCTAGGAACATTAGGGCTTGCCCCTTTTGGAGCCAAATAAGTAGTAGTGGTCCTGGTGGGACCTCCTGAGTGGCTGTTCCTCCAATTTCGGGCATTGGTTTTCTGGTTCTCCACCAACTGAGCAAGTTCCATTGCCTCCCTTAAGTCTCTTGGTCTCATGACCTTCACTGCATCTCTAATTTCCGGTTTGAGGCCCTTCATAAAATTTCCCCCCAATGTACTGTTTGACAATCCTTCCATATCTCCCACCAGACTCTCAAATTTCTTCCTGTATTCTTCCACTGTTCCCTCTTGAGTAAGAGCATAAAATTGTTCAGAGATCTCCCATGGGCTGCCCCCTCTGAATCTCTCTCTGATCGCCACCTTAAACTCTCTCCAGGATCTCACCGGTTCCCACTTATCCATGTACTTGAACCATGCAAATGCCGCCCCCTCCAAGCACATACTCGCGGCTATCAATCTTTCCTCCTCCATCAGGCCATTCACTGCAAAATATCTCTCCACCTTGTGGATCCAATCATCCACATTTCCCTCTTCGAACACCGGCATTTTCAGTTTCCTGGCTCTAGTGTCCACCCCGTATGCCTTATTCCCTCCATGGCCTCCTCTGTCCCAAACTATGGGATCTTCCCAAGTTCCTCTCTCTCCATATCGGGGCTCATCCTCCCGTCTTGGCCGCCGGTAGCGCTCTTCCCCTCGTGCCCCGCCTTGATGATTATAGGCCTCCCATGGCCTATCCAATGGATCTGGCCTTCGACGTCGCCAGTCGTCTTCTCTTCCCTCCCTGGAGTCCCTTCTTCTGTCATGTTCTTCCCGTCTGATGGATTCCCGATGAGGCATCCTTCCGTTGCTGTTGAGCAGTTTCACTTCCTCTTCTTCCTCTAGATTCACTTTCTCCTTGCCTTTGCTACCACTACCTTCTCCTCTTTCCTCCGCTGTCACTGCCTTCGCTTGTCCTTCCAATAACTTTTTCATCATTTCTTCCAATACCCTGAATTTCCCTTCCACATTCTCGCTCAATGTCGCCATTTTTTCCTCCAGATCCGCTTTATATTGACCCATCTCGGTCTCCAATACTTCTACCCTTTTAGATGCCATGAAAATCCACTAGATGCCTCCGGATCGCTCTCCAAACAGTGAAAAACTGCAGCAAATTAGTGGAAAAACAGTCCTCCACTGCCCGGATCTCGCTCTGATACCAATTTGATAGGAAACACTTGGATTTACAAGTGTTTCTCACCAAAACCCAAGAGATCCAAGAGATAAAATTGCTGTCCTCTCAGTAAATACGGCAAAAACAGTAGAAAATGGGAACGAAGGAAGAAATCGTAGGGAAAAACACTAGCAAACGATTGTATTCCCCTGTATGATGCAAGAAACAAGCAAGATAACTTTCCTTCGATTCGAGAGGAAGGAAATAACTCTCCAATCTCTAGCCGTAGTCTAGAGCCCAAAACAAGAAAACCACAAGAACTTCAAGAAACTTCAAAATGCAAGATAACCCTAAACCCCCCCTTCTCACTCTATTTAACCAAAAAGGAGTTTTACAAAAGACCTCACTACCCCAAATATTTCAAAATATCTCTAAAAAGATACTCCTAAAACGCCCTATCACGTCGCGCTCCTCCGCCTGTTTGCGCGCGGTTCCGTCGGGTGAAGACCTGGACCGGTCCAGGGTGGACCGGTCCAGCCGGCTCCAATGCCGGCTTATCAATATCATGCTAAATTAACCAATACTTGGTATTGAATAGAATATTATCAAGACTTCTTACTGTACATATTGTGGGATCCAAAAATTCGTGTTCCAATCTCTCCACACCCTTTTTTGTTTAATGGGGAGAGTTTTAATAAATTAAATTTCGGGATAAATTTTCAAAAGTCACATTGAATTTTAGCTAAGACACTACCCAGAGATTCATCCCTCGTTTTATGAGGATTTTATGATATGAGATTTGGTTTCCCATAGGCATAAGGCCCTATGGTTAATTACCCCTTCCGATAGCGCAAAAAAACTTTTGATTAAGGCTAATCGTTGGATAGGTACTAAGTACCCAGTGTATAATAGTAACCACTTTTAGAGTTTGGAAATTATATATATATATATAGGCAATGGCAATGTTAAACCAAGCACTTGAAGGTTAAAAATTCATGGCATCATTTGAGGGGCCAAACAATCTCTAACTCTTGCATGTATTTAGTCAAAATAAGCATCTCGTCATCTTGATAATATGAATATAAACGAAAATAAGATCGCTCAAATCTGATAAAATTTTGGCACTTAAATGCCTAAAGAACTCTTTTATGATCAAAAGGATAGATATGGACCATTTGATTGAGTGTTTGGAAATTTTGGCTAAAATAATTAAAAAATCACTCTAAAAATGTATTAATAATCCTTTATTTTCATATGAGTTATATCTTGACATGAAGTTTGAGCTATGCATGGCGATCTAGACTGCTGATCATCGCAGGCAAATATTATCGTCTAACCACTGTTGACAACCTTTGTCGCCCTACTATAACCCAACCGTTGTCAACTATTATCTCATGAGTGACGACATCTTTTAACATACCATCACTAATAAGGTCAATGCACGACTGCACGTCATCAACGCAAATGCTAATGCACATCATTGCTAACAAGAAAAATGCATCATCAATACCAATGTAGATACATGTCATTTCCAACAAGATTAATACACTTCATCGACACTAAGGTTGATGTGTAACAATCCCAAAAATATGAAAAGAAAAAAATATTTTAAAATGAAAATTTGAATTTTTGTTTGGACTGGAGAGCTGCGGCGCTAGGCTTGAGAGCACCTTAGGGTGTGACATGATGCATGTTGTCAACAATAACATTGATGCATGTCGTCAACAATAACATTGATGCATGTCATCGCCAATATGCACACTATCAACACCAAAATCAATGCTCTCTATTGCCAACAAGACTGATGAACGTCGTTAACATCAATGTCAAAGCACGTCATTGCCAAAAATTGTAAATGCCTAATATCAACACTAAGACTTATGCTACACTTTGTCACAAATCTCCTCTCCTCTAAGGAGTACAACCAAACACACCTCAAATAATCTCTTGAATGCAACTCCCGTGTCTTAAACCTCCTCGAACTTCCACCATAGAACTCACTCTTCACAATTCATGTCAACTATATTATGTCAACTTCTTCCTCAGTCGTGGGAAAAAAACATCATTTGTAATATATAATATACATTAGTGAAATCATTCCAACTAAACAAATCCCCAAAATTTTTCTCTTTTCAAATTTCCGTGTAAAAAATTATTGTCGACCATGAACTACTCTCAACTTATCTTATATATTTGTGTGCAAAATCATCATATAATACTAAGATGATAAAATCTGTCTACTTTTGTGAATATTCAAACATGCAACAATCATATCCCCATAATTTTCAAGCAAAATTCATAAGCATGCCGATATATAGGAGAAAAAAAGTCTTGGATTAACAAGATTATTAATATAAACTATTGGAAAGAAAAAAGAATGCTTCATTTCCTTCTCCATAAAATCTAATTCCTCAAAACTAATAAGTTTTGGAGCACAAACAAGTCTCAACCCTGACTTCTTATCAAACTCGTCTCAACAATGAGCATTTTTTCCATTAATCATAAAATTGGACATTTAAGCAATAATCAAATTGGGCATTTAAGCAATAATCAAATTGGACATTTAAGCGAACCCTAAATACCTAGATAAAAGAGGAACTCACAAGCAAATTTCCTCCTTCAATAATTAGAAATACGAAAAAAAGGCCACCAGAAGGATTGAAGGAAAAGGGAAGGAGGCAGACTCCAGCAAAAAAGTTGAGGTTAGAGTTGCGACGGAGGAACCAGACGCTGCGAGCGGAAGTTCTGCAGCCAGCCTATGGTGTTGAAATGGCCACCCTAGAATGAAGAAGACAGATCGATGATTCAGACGGTGGCAAAGCATGCCGGTAGAACAGGAAGGGATGACGAAGAAGGGTATTAGTCAAACCGAGCGCCTCCAGATTCTAGTGAAGCTTCTCTCTAGTCTCTGCATCCTCACCATAAAAGTAATGATAATAAACTATCGTGAAAGTTTTATAAGAAAATATTAATAAATTTAAATTGTATGATTACAGTAATTCATACCATTCCAGCTGAACGGATTAGTACATTTGATCGAACCTCAATATTAATTCACATAAAATCTTTTTATTTAATTATTTTTTTAATTCAATATGACGTTCAACAATCATACCTCTATTCTTTTTTTGAAGAAGCAATAATGGATTTTATTGCAATAAGTTAAAAAGCAAACAGAATAAAAACCTAGGTACTACACCCCCTTAGTTCCTCCTTTACCAAATTAAAGAATAAAGGAGGAACCTTATTAGAGCTAATATCATCCCAAATGAAATCACAAAATATAGCATAGTTAGCACAAAGATTCGCTAACTTATTGCTATTTCTATCAACACAATTAAAAATAACATTTTCAAATTCTTTAAGAAAGTCAAGATTTTCTATCACTTTACCTCCCGATTTGATGCTTTGCCGAATATATTGGATCACATTATTGTTATCTCCTTCAATGATTATTCCCTTGTATTGAAGCATCCAATCTTCGAGAACTTCTTTTATTAGATGTAGGGGTGTCAATATTTGACACGACCCGAAACCCCGACCCGAACCCGACTCGAAAATTTCGGGTTCGGGTTCGGGATTTCAATCTGTTTGTAAAATCGGGTCGGGTTCGGATTGACCCAGAAACCCGAAATCAACCCGATTTGACCCGAAATTCCGTCTCTTACCTCGTGTCGCGTCCGTCTGACTCGCGTCCGTCAATTCGCCTGTCAGCCCTGTCGCGTCACTTCCGTCAACTCGGTTTGTCCCCGCAAATCGCAATGCTGCTATCGCGCTGAGCCTGAACTGCAGAGATCGTGACAAGCCAACAAGACTGCGCTGCTGCGACTTGCGACCGAGCTGCCGCTGCAGACCAGCTCGACCCGCACCGACGTGCGGCTGCGGTGCCTCGTGTCGAACGGACGACGAGTATACGCGCGTGAAAGACCCGCGTGGACGACGCTGTGCGCTCGGAGCTCGATCGACGCGTCGACGCGCGTGGAAGACCCGCATTGTCGTGTCAACGAGTCAGGTTCGGGTTCGAAAAATCGACCCGTTTGCAAAAACGGGTCGGGTTCGGGTTGACCCGAACAATGCCATGTCAGTTCCGGGTTCGACCCGGACCCGACCCGTTACCCGAAATTGACACCCCTAATTAGATGAATAGAAGATAGTTCTGGTTGTGAGATGTCCCAATGAACATACTTTTTCCCAAAAGCCATCAAGAATTTACCTTTACTATCTCGTAAAACACCTCCAATGACCGTCTTGTAAGAAGGAAGTAAAGAAGCATCTACGTTCACTTTGATCCAGTCGGGTGGGGGAGGGTGCCAACAATTACACAGTCGCCTTGACTGATTAACACCCCAGTGGCCCGAGCTTATGTTGCCATAAGAATTAGATAATGATGACCAAGAGACAGCTTGAACCGCAATGAATTTTGGGCTTTCATTTTGGCCTTCATGAATAAATTTATTCCTTGCCTTCCACATTAAGTAAACTGTGTTGCAATACAGTTTAGGTAAGAATTTGCAAAACCAAGCACTTGAAGGTTAAAAATTCATGGCATCGTTTGAGGGGCCAAACAATCTCTAATTCTTACATGCTTTTAGTCAAAACAAGCATCTCGACATCTTGAAAAGAGGAATTAAACAAAAATAAGATCACTCAAATCTGATGAAATTTTGGCTCATAAATGCCTAAAGAACTCTTTTATGATCAAAAGAATAAATATGGACAATTTGACTGAGTGTTTGGAGATTTTGGCTAAAATAATTAAAAAATCATTCTAAAAATGTATTAATAATCCTTTATTTTTCACATGAGATATATCTTGACCTGAAGTTTGAGAAAGCTATGCATGGCAATCTAGATTGGTGATCATCGCAGGTAAATATTATCGCATGACCACTTTTGACAACCTTGTCACCTACTATCACCCAACCGTTGTCAACTATTATCTCATGAGTGACGACATCTTTTAACATACCATCACTAATAAGGTCAATGCACGACTGCAGGTCATCGACAAAAATGCTAATGCACATCATTGCTAACAAGAAAAATACATCATCAATACCAATGTCGATACATGTCATTTCCAACAAGATTAATACACCTCATTGACACTAAGGTTGATGTGTAACAATCCAAAAAATATGAATATATATATATATATATATATATATATATATATATATATATATATATATATATATATATATATATATATATAATGAAAATTTGAAATTTTGTTTGCACTAAAGCGTTGCGGCGATAGGCTTGAGAGCACCTTAGGGTGTGACATGATGCCTGTCGTCAACATTAACATTGATGCATGTCATCGCCAATATGCATACTATCAACACCAAAATCAAAGCTCGCTATTGCCAACAAGACTGATGAAAGTCATTAACATCAATGTCAAAGCACGTCATTGCCAAAAATTGTAAATGCCTAATATCAACACTAAGACTTATGCTACACTTTGTCGCTAATCTCCTCTCCTCTAAGAAGTACAACCGAACACACCTTAAATAATCTCTTGAATGCAACTCCAGTGTCTTAAAGCTCCTCGAACTTCCACCATAGAACTCACTCTTCACAATTCATGTTAACTATATTATGTCAACTTCTTCCTCAATCGTGGGAAAAAAACATCATTTGTAATATATAATATACATTAGTGAAATCATTCCAACTAAATAAATCCCCAAGATTTTTCTCTTTTCAAATTTCCGTGTAAAAAATTATTGCCTACCATGAACTACTCTCAACTTATCTTATCTATTTGTGTGCAAAATCATCATATAATACTAAGATGATAAAATCTCTCTACTTTTGTGAATATTCAAACATGCAACAATCATATCCCCATAATTTTCAAGCAAAATTCATAAACATGCCGATATACACGGGAGAAAACAGTCTTGGATTAACAGGATTATCAATATAAACTATTGGAAAGAAAAAGAATGCTTTATTCCCTTCTCCATAAAATCTAATTTCTGAAAACTAATAAGTTTTGGAGCACAAACAAGTCTCAACCCTGACTTCTTATCAAACTCATCTCAACAATGAGCATTTTTTCCATTAATCATAAAATTGGACATTTAAGCAATAATCAAATTGGGCATTTAAGCAATAATCAAATTGGACATTTAAGCGAACCCTAAATACCTAGATAAAAGAGAAACTCACAAGCAAATTTCCTCCTTGAATAATTAGAAATACGAAAAAAAGGCCACCAGAAGGATTGAAGGAAAAGGAAAGGAGGCAGACTCCAGCAAAAAAGTCGAGATTAGAGCTGCGACGGAGGAACGAGACGCCGCGAGCGGAAGCTCTGCCGCCAGCCTACGGTGTTGAAATGGCCACCCTAGAATGAAGAAGACGGATAGATGATTCAGATGGTCGCAAAGCCAGCCGGTAGAACAGGAAGGGACGACGAAGAAGGGTATCAGCCAAACCGAGCGCCTCAGATTCTAGTGAAGCTTCTCTCTAGTCTTTGTATCCTCACCATAAAATTAATGATAATAATCTCATCGAATGTTTTATAAGCAAATATTAATAAATTCAAATTGCATGATTAAGAGATCCATACCCTTCCACCTAAACGGATTCGTACATTTAATCGAACCTCAATATTTATTCAAATAAAAATATTTTATTTATTTATTTTTAATTCAATATGACGTTCATACAATCATACCTCTAGAAACACTCTTGGTTAAGTATTGATATTTCATCAAAAAATTATCTTTGATCGGGCACGAATCTCGATGCAAAATCAAGTTGGAAACTTCCAAAATTAAAATTAGGACCATCCGAACTCCAATTTCAGCAAACTTATAGTCGAACTGAACGTCTCATAAATACGAACCCAACGACATCAAATTCAACTCAATCCGAACACAGTCCAAATCAAGGACCTGAAGCGCTAATGGAAGGTTCGAACCACAATTTGGGTTACCAAACGGTTTCCAAACATGACGTTCCTATAGTCAAATCGAGCGGCTCGACGAGATTAATCCAACGAGGCCAAGATCGCCAAATTCCAACATTATTAAGAACTTCAAATGTCTGACAATCTGTACACGATCAAGGGATTCAATATCGGCTATCCATCAAATCACTCCCCATTTACCCTTGATCTCTCACCTATTTACGAGTCATGTCACTCCAAAAATCTATAAATAGCCCCCTCCTTTCTCTTAAAAGGAGAGACTCCAAGCAAGAGAGCAAGAGAGAGATCGGAGATGGCTCTTGCCTCCTCGCTCCTCCTCGACCACAGTCGAGCTCCTACCGGACCACCACCTGAGGCTCGGACTTTCGTCAGACCACTACTTGAGGCTCTGTGCTCCACCAGGCCACCACCTGAGCCCCGTACTTCCACCAGACCATCACTTGAGGCTCTGTGCTCCACCAAGCCAGCACCTGACCCCCGGACTTATGCCAAACCACCACCTGAGGCCCAAACTTCCACTAGACCATCACTTGAGGCCCTGTGCTCCACCAAGCTACCACTTGATGCTCGGACTTCTGTCGGACTACCACTTGAGACTCTATGCTCCACCATGACACCAACTGAGGCCCGGTATTTTGTCGGGCCAATACCTAAGGTTCAGACTTCTGCTAGACCACCAACTAAGGCCTGAAATTTTCCTGAACCGCCACTTGAGGCCTAGACTTCCGTCAGACCATCACTTAAGGCCATGTGATCCACTAGGCCACCACCTGAGGCCTGGAATTCCGTCGGACCATCACTTGAGGCCCCGAGCTCCACCAGGACACCAATTGACGCCCGGAGTTTTACCGGACCACCACCTAAGTTCTGTATTTCTATCGGACGGTCACGTGAGGCCCGAAATTCTACCGAACCACAAACTGAGACTCGAACTTCTGTTGGGCCACCACTTGATGCCGAGAGTTCTCCCAGAGTACCGCCTTTCTACTACAGTCTTTCGGACCCCTGTCTACTGCTAACTATGCTCCTTCCGACCTCCATCATTAGACAACGATCTTTCTAACCCTGGTCTCTTGCCTAACATGTCTATGTTGATTATTGTAACGCCCACCATATAATGCACTATATATGATGTGCAGTTGTGACATCAAGCCAATACCTTCTCCTAAGGAATGGCCTCATTTGTAATTGACTGCAAATACTAGTGGATTCATTCAAACTGGGTCATGCCCCATGGTTTTTCCCCCTTTTCAGGGGTTTCCACGTAAAAACTCTGGTGTCTCTTATGAATGCTACACACTCTCTCCTAACTGCTTGTGTGCTGGATTTTCGTACAATGCTAAGACGTTAAACTATATATTTCTCTATCGCTACGAATACTCTAGGACATAGCAAGTATAAAAGGAAACCTTTTGACAAAGTAAGCCATATTTACTTAGGCTTCATTTGGGACGGCTCTCTTACCATTTTCTAAAGCAACTTTCTAGTTTCTAGTATAAATAATTCCAATTTAAAAAATTTAGGCTTCATTTGGGACGGCTTTTATACTGCTTCTTAAAACAGTTTTCTAGTAAAAATTTGCTAAAAGCAATAAGTAGTAGAAAGACCCGTCTCAAATGAAGTCGCTTTATAAAGCAATATAAAAGTTGTCTCAAACCAAACCTTAGGCACTTATCATAAACTTACTATCTATGCATTTAGGCTATGTTTATGTAGCTTACTTAGTTTGTTTAGCATTTGAGTCATATTCAGATCATTAGTCCATTTAATATCTAAGCATATGATATTTTTTCTTTAATGTTTAAAATTTATGAAATTTCTAAGTATTTGGAACAGAAATGAACAGTTACACGTAGTGAATGATGAGTTGGTCGTATCTACTCCATCAATTATTCATCGTAATATTTAGAATGAGTACATTGTTTAGCGGTTTGAGTCATTCAACACTTCTATCTACAAAACGGAATGAGATCTTAGACTTATGATAACTTGGTATGTTGTAATGGTATGCTGTAATGGTTATTCATTATGATGATTAATACGATGTCATATCTAGGTCTTATATGATTTATAAAAAAAATTTATATAAATTTATCATATTAATTTAATTTTAAACATTCCAACTCAATTCATTGACTTAAAATAAGGGGTCCACTCTCCCACCACACATTGCTCACCACTTCTACTTGAAGGAATTTAGAATTTTCAATTGAAATATATATAGGAATGCTATTTAAATTATGCATTCTTAAATTATGCATTCTTATTGTAAGAAAGGATTATTATGATTGAAAACCTAAATTTGAAAGTGTTTGGTGAAACATGTTTTCCTCTCAGAGCTAGTGGCAAAGTGACTTCCTTGGTGATTTGCCTTGTGTCCCAATAAAAAAAAGAAAAAAAAAACTTTTTATGTATTCTGATTTATATTATTGGAGAAATACTTCTGCTATTTATAATTTTAAAGAAATATATCTGAAAGTTCAAATTGGATGAAATTAACCTCTATTGCATTCACAAACTTTTTATTGAACTCTATCATGAAGGAAAGAAGTTCAAATGCAAACTTTAGTTTAACTATTGCTCAAATGTAGTTCAAACCTTTACTTGAACTCTACCATTTAAACCTCCATATGTCCCACGATGCCATTCCCAGTGAGTTTCATTGACTACCGCTAATCTCATGATACCTTCCCATGAGCTCTAACATGTAGACTACTCTTCTGGCCACATGTAGTCAATCTCATTGTTGCTTTCCCTAACATGCTCTGCCACACATCACTAGTCAAATGATGCATTCCCTAACAAGCACAGTCCCTCACATTCAATCAATCCGGACATTGCTTTCTCTTATGAGCCTTGTTGCTTGTTGTTAGTGAGCCCTATGTGCAATGCCTTCCTTGATGATTCATTTATAAAGCCTTCCTGATCAAGGTTCAAATGATAGAGCGATAAGTTGTCTTATGATGCATTACCAATGAGAGTTGAACTACGAAGATTCAAATCTCAGTTTAAATTCTTTTCACGACGAATTTCAATAATAAGTGCAAACATAAGAGTGATAATTTTATCAAAAAACAAAATTCCAATCATAATTGTCACAAAAAAAAGTTACAAGTGGATACTTTTTTTCAATTATGTTTGTATTATAGGACTCATGTAGTAAATGAAAAAAAGGGTCAAGTTTATACTTTTTTTCAACTATATTTGTACTATAGGACTTGTGTAGTCAAATTTCCCTAAAAAGCCCTGCTAAATTGATCTACTCTGTTGGGCTCGGCCTGGTCCAAATCCTATTCCCTGCTTGTTCCTTAGCGGTGCATTTAGCTAGAAACGGTGAGGTCATACTAGTAATTTCAAATTGCAACCCTAATGCCTCAAGCCGTCGCCGCCTTCACTATAAATATTCATACATACCCTTTTTCTCAGCGCCTCCTTATTTGGATCGGTGGAGTTCGATCCAGCCTTTGTTAGTAAGATGAAGCCTGCAATCTATTTACTCTTTTTTCTTCTTTTTTGATCAATTTTTCTTCTTTTTTGATCAATTTTTCTTCTTTGTCATTCTTCTATCGAGGCTTTGATGTGCAAATTACTACCTATTTTCTGAGATGCGGAAGTTTTATTCCCTTCTCTGATTAAGAGTAACCAATGGATCCTACTGAGCCTCTCATGTTTCTATATCGTGATCTTCGAATTGTTTTTTTCATTTTTTTGTTGTTTTTGCCCGTTTGCGGATCTAAATCACGTTGATGTGATGATATGATTTTCGGAAAGATTTTTCGAGACGACTAAATATATCAGACTACAATTATCTGATCAGCGGATTTATTCATTCTTTTGATTGTTTAAGTGCGACGTAGTTTAGAATGTGTTTTAAAAGATTGCAGATCCGTGTACCTCTAAGCCGATGCGCTGGACCATTCGGGAAGAAGGCCGCATGGCAAGGTGCACGGAAATTGATGATGGTCTGCATGTCTGCTCGCTAAGATGCCTTTGGGCTATGATCCGTCGGGCCTGGATTTGACCCATATTTTGTAAAATCTGCACTGAATATGCACGATGCTTGAATCCCTTTCGCGTAGCTAATCTAATTTCTTTGGTTTTCAGGTTTTGTTTCGCTACTTTCTCTTAAGCTTTTCTGATCTGGTTTGTTTTTTGGCTAGGGTTTCAATTGTAGATTTACTGTCTTAATTTACCTCTGAGATGTCAATCATGTTGATGTTAAGTCCAGGATAAACATCAAATTTATCTTTCTGCAAATATTAGTTTCTGTATTATAACTTTTTTCACAATGTGGAAAAAAAATCGATTGGAAGCTAAACAACAACAGGCTGCTAGATGGATTTAGAAAGTTTTTGATGTTTTTATCATTTAGCAGCTAGTAATTTTGCTACTAGGATTAAATTCTTGTAGTCCATAACAAAATCAGTTGCAAGAACCTGATTCAAGTTCAAATAAACTTTTCATCTTTGGGTCATCCTTGATCTCAATTTCTTTATTAGTCATATAAGAATTGATGCAGGTGATTACATGTGAACTTATTCAATAGAAACAAATCATTCAAAAATAGCTTGAAAGAATTTTGAACGGAATAAAATATACAGCACGGGCCTCTAGCAATCCAAAAATTGAAAGAAATGAAGTTGAGATAAAGCTGAAATTGAGATAGAAGTCGTCCTTCACGGACTATACACATTGATAGTTAAAAACTGTAATGAATCACTGTAACAAAGTTTTTGGGACTGTTTCGCAACCAGCAAGATTCAACTCATGAGGGATTTAGTAAATCCCGCAAATTCGGATTTACGAAAAAGTTGTTTGGCTTATATGTTAAATTTTGACAAATTGTTTGACTACATGTTGGTTTATCAACATCTTCATCAAGTTCATTATAACTAGTTTACCTGATGAAAACTGGAACAAAAATAATTAATTTTGATGTAGAAGCTGTGCAAGAAATTTTTTTTGGAACCGGATATCCATTTGACTCCACCCTTCTGTGGAGGTGTTTGGCTTACGTGCCTACAAGTAATCAGCATCAGAGGTGGAGTACTTAGTTTATTTTTCAACTTCTCTTGCCCACCAACTCAGCCAGATTCAACCAGATAAAAATCTATAAGATTCACAAGGAGTGTTAATATTTGGCACGACAAAAAAATTTGACTTAGATATGACTTGAAAAATTTGGGTTGGATTTGACCTGTTTTTAAAATGGGTTGGGTTTGGGTTTTTGGATTTGATTCGTTTGAAAAATGGGTTGGGTTCGGGTTGACCTGGTGGGTTGTTGGGTCAATTTGTGGTCAACTTGTGAACCTGTTTAATTTAAATTATCCTTGTTGCCTCGTGAAGTTGCCCCGCCTGCTCGAGCATCGCTAGCTGTTGCCCGCGCCTGCTAGCGCCCGTGCTCGCCTTCACCCGTGCTTGTCAGTGCTCTTGCGGCTGCATAGCTGGGCTCGCCCGCTTGCACACCTGTGCACCTGCGTGCGCACCCGTGCTCGTTGTGCACATTGCCCTTGCCCGTGCATGCGCCTGCTCGGGAGCGTGCGCTTGCTCCCGACTGTGTCCAAGCGTTTTGGTACCATGTCGGGTCGGGTTAACCTGACAATCCGTCGGGTTGATTTTGGTTTGAATTTTCGACATGTTTGTCTACTTGGGTCGGGTTAGGGTCGACTTGTTTGAACCTAGATCAGTTTCAGGTTCGACACCAATCCGACCTGTGACCTGAAATTGACACTCCTAAAATTCACTATTAGCATTTAATAATGTAAATAAGCAACAATGAAAATTCCAAGACCACCATCGTGAATTTTCATAATTTTGATATTCACATATAATGTTTTTCTGAAGTTTTATGTCCCATCTCATCATTCCATGCACAATAGTATTCTTTAATTACCCATTCACAGAATCAATCAACAAAGTAACTAAGGTTTCGGTTAGGATGGCTTTTTTATTTTTTCTTAAAACAGTTTTTTATATAGCAATTTTAAATTTTGTAATGAAAAATTGTTTTTAAAAGAAGCTAAGCTAGTCGAGAGGAACGACAGTGGTTTTGATAAGAATAAACAAGTGAAATATTGAAAACCTAAAGTACAGTACAATTAGACTTACGTCGTGCCATCGGGAGCCTAATTCAACGGAAGTCTAATTGAAAATGAAAGACTTAAAACTTTTTTCCTCATTCTGATTAAGGGCTAGTCTAAAGCAAAAAAAAATGAAAGAATTAAAACTTTGATAAAATAAACTATTAAATTATCATAATTACATATAAAAAAGAGTAATGAAGGTATGGTAATTTTATTAATTTATAAAATAATTATTAAATAAGTTATTTATTATCATATATTTTATCTTTTTTAATTATAATAAATTTAAGTAAATATTTAAAAAAAATAGTAATATCGATCTGAAGCTTGATTGTAAAAATTTAATGAAATATTCGAATAATTATACATTTATTTTATGTTGAGTCATTGATTTATAACGAAGCTGTTAAGTGAATGATATATATATACTATCAACTCCGAAAGAATGTTTGGCGGTGTGATTTTTTTTTTTTTTTCAGTTAATTTAGAAGAGGTACCTATCCAAAAAATTTCTTGACCAACATTTGGTTGGGCCTCACTTAAGAGGTGCTGTTGCTCGAGGGAAATCGAGCATGAGTTGCGGGATTCAACCAAACTAAACAATAAACGGGATATAAAGTATATTTAATAAACATTGGGTCAAAGAAGAGGCCATAGCTAATGGGTAAAAGGTAGAATACATGATGGGTTTATTGGTTAATTAATTTTAAATTATTATTTATTTTGCACAAAAGAAAGATTTAAATTTGCATGCAAAAAAATAATTTATTTATTCTTTGTTTTTTAATAAGTCTGAAAGTTTTATCTATTTTTTTTGAATGAGACAAGATGGATCTTTCATATAAGTAAACATCTCACTCCATCAATCAAGAAGAGTTTTATTCATTATTTTTATGAGACCATTTTGCTATGATATTATAGCTAATAGTCTTATATCTTATAGGTACTAGAATGAGTGAAATTTGTTAAAATTCACATTACAAAATTTTAATCTTTATAAACTCTTATAGCTTTGATCTTTTTTGCTTTTGATTTTCTATTTATGATTTTCATCCTAAAAATTTTGAAAATATTTTATCATTTAATTTAAGAAAAATATTTAAACTTTTTTAGAATGATAATTGATAAGAAATAAAAAATATTATCTCCATTTGTGGAACTCTAGTTGATTCACAGCTATTAGATTGAGATGGTTTTTTGTATAATTATAATTATATTTAATATTAATTTTTTTTATCATTCATATAATAAATAATTTTAATATATGATTTATCTCTGAATTTTGATGACATTTTATTTATAAATTTATTATCTCAATGATAATATATGAGAATAATTTATTTTCATCATGAGGTAAGTTGGTATCTCCCTCAAGAATTGGTTTTTTACTAAGTTGATTTTCTTGAAGTGATTAAGATGGTGATGATCATGTTGAGAATTTTATGAGAATTGGATTACACTTGTGTTGGTTAGTACAAGATCCATGCATGAACATGAGGGATAAAATGTCTATGGAACCTTTTGGGTTTATTATAATTTTTATGATGATGATATGATGTGAATAGTTTATTTTTATTGAGGCTGGAAGTATAACCTCACAGTGAAATAAAAAAAAAATTACAATGAAAAAGAAAAAAATGTTAGGATTTAACGTAGAAAAACTCGAAACTGGAAAAAAATCACAAAGCCACACCTTTCCAAACAATTCTTTATGAAAATGGAGAGAAATTTGTGTAGATCTCTTTTCTTGTTCACTCTCTCATTCTCTGCTCTCTTGTAACGTTCCCAACTTATAACAAATAAGAGATACATCAAAATCATAAAGGGATGCAACCCTTGGAGCGCTATAATGCTCCACATTATATTTTTTCTCCAAGCTGGGGTGCTTAGGTACAAAACTTTGGGCGGCGCTTAGGTACACATCGCTTGGCATTGTAGGAAAAAAGAATTTCGGTTTCAAAGCACTTGAACCCAAGTAAGGAGAGGACCCCCTTGTGACCCCCTTAGTGAGCTCAAAATATTAAACTTATATAAGACAACAATATAATTCTATTGATAGGACTACCAATTCTATCAAAGTTTGAGTAATTAAATATGATTTGATTATAATGTGGCGCCTTCCGAGTTGAAAGTGGGAGATGTTGTGGCGATCTTGTTATGATCGTCTCCCTTGGCCGCCTCAATCGTTAGTTCATGCAACATCAATCTTAATAAAATCGCTAAATATATACTTAATTAGAAGCAATAATTAAACTCTTATTTTATTTATCAATAGTAAATAGAGAACGTTACGTTGAAAAATATTAAGAAATTAATTGAACTCAGACATCTTAATTATATCGATCTCCACACTTAAATCCCCCATACATTCTTCAAACAAACAAATAGGAAAGTACCAAACTGCTCCAGCTGCAGCTTTATGGGTAGATGCAAGTTCCTGATGCTGCAAAAAACCATTATAAGACGATAATTAATATCAAAAACTGTATTAAAATATTACTCTTAAAAGAGTTACAGAAAACTGATCCTTACAGGGATCTGATAATGAGAACATTGCGTCGCCACCAAAGTTGCAAGCGCTGGGCTGAGAAGAATGAGCCTTGTAATATAGATTGAAGACCACAGAAGCATGGCTTACGAGATCATTTGGTTGATAGCAAGATCCACCTGGTTGTATTGAGCTGCAATCAATCCATGAGCATATGATGTTAATCTCGTTCTGTAAGTTCCCAGGATTTGCGCCTGGATACGCTATGCACCATCTCTTTGCCTGCAATATTAGGAGAATATTTCATATTTTGCTGCAGGTTCCAGCAATTTTTTGTTTTGTTTTTACGTTCTCGCAGTTGGTAAAAATTAAGTAAATAACGTACGATAATCGGCTTCGTTACTGCATGCAGAGAACCTGGAAAATAGAAGAAGATATTTCAGTTTTGTCATAATGTATTGTATGTTGTTATTATTCTGACTGTAAGACATTTATGTTTCATATTATTTAATGTCTTTCATGCACTTTATCTCGCTATTTTTTTTCATAATCTTGCAGTTAAAATAGTTTAATCAAGTGATCAATGACAAGACAAAAATTAAGTAAAAAAAAACTGTCCTAAACGACGCCTTAATGCCTCTTGCGAAGAGGTTTTTTGAAAATTAAGGCTATTTGAGACTGTTTTTACCGTTTATTAAAGTAAATTTTTAGTATAAAATTTAAATTTTTTACTAAAAAATTATTTTAATAATTAAAAAACCTGTCTCAAACGAAACTTAAGTAGCAAGCTCTCGCTGCTTGACCTTAGGGGTGTCAATTTGGGGTCACGGGTCTCATATCAAAAAATGGATAAAAAACAGGTCAAAATGGATCAACCTCGAGTTTTCGGGTCAAAAACGAGTTTTTGGGTTAAAAATGGATCAATTTTGGGTTTCTGAGTCAACTCAAACCCTGCTTGATTTTTGAAATGGGTTTGAACCTACAATTAAATTAATTAAAATAAATATAGAATTTACCTACAATTAAAAAATGATAAATATGATATATATATACACTAATTTTATAATAGAATTAATATTAAATTATAATTGAAGCTTTGTTTAGATAAAACAATTGAAGCCATGTAATAATAATGAATATTATTAAGTAATAAGGCTCTCGATCAGATAACTTTATTTCTGTCTTCTTTCTAAAACAAATTTAATCAATAAATTTTTTGTTAAAAAATAATTTGAAAAATAATAAAAAAAATTGTAACAAAAGATATCACAAATAACATAGTTTTACATTAAAGCTTGGTTTGGAATACTTTTTTTACAGTTACTTACAACAGGGAGTATCGGCCTTCGGCCACTAAGATCGACCACATGCAATACACATTAGGCTTCACGAAAAGGGGATTCGTACTTGGTACCTGGCCTTTGGCCAGCCAAGTCTCCACCACCAGGCTACCCCGCGGTGGGTTTACTTACATTTTAAAAAACAGTAGGAAAGCCATCCCAAATAAAACCTAAAACTAAAAGCTTGCTATCTATAACGTTAAACCTGTATATATTACCGACAACAGGAGACGATAATTCAAAAATAATGGCCATAGCAGCCACAACGTATAGGAGACGAGTCGAAGCCATATTTCCTCGTAAAATTCTTCTCTCACGTACAGTTGCAGAATCTCTATATGTGTGATGAACTCTGTCGTGTTTGCTTATATAATAAATCGTAAGGCTTTTATAGTGAAACTCTGTTGAGCGGCGAGGGGCTGTCGACGGTCGAGAGAGAACGACGGGGGGCAGTGACAACCTAACAGTAACTCTGCATTCCTACTGTCGGCCTAAAATAGAATACTGCTGAGTTAGGCGCATTTTATTTGCAGTAAAAATAAGAATTTGATTTTTTTTTTTTGGGTTGGAACTGGATGTCTACCCGCTGCTATTTTCTTACGAGGCGTTTGGTAGCGTAACTAATCCCTGGACTCGAGATTGGTCGGATTCGGGTTCAACAATTCGACCCATTTCAAAAATCGGGTCGAGTTCTGATTAACCCTTTGACCCAAAAGTGATCCAAAATCAATCCCTTTTTTACCCGAAAATTCAGTTTTGAACCGAAGACCCATTTTGACCCTAAAAGTGGAGTTCGACCCATTTTTTGACAAAAAAATTAACAATTTTTGACCAAAAAATTTACAATTTTTTTACGATTCGGAGTCATTCAAGTAGTATCAGGTTGACCCGGACCCGAAGCGGGTCAGGTTCGGGTCCAAAAAAACCGACCCGTTTGCAAAAAAACGGGTCAAGTTCTGGTTGGCCCGAATATTGTCGGGTCAATTTCGGGTTTGACCCGAACCTGACCCGTGACCCGAAATTGACACCCCTATGTGCCACGTCACCCTCTCGTTCATTACAGTGGTTCGTTACTGCTCGGAACTTCTCGGTACCTCCCAGAATCACTGACGTTGAGCATTTTGATTAGTCTCCGGACATAGAGCTGCGCCAGGCCACCACACAAAATTATTTCTCCCCTTATAGAACTCTAAATCAAGATATATTATTGATGTCTTTAGATGAATGAAGATACTTGAAAAAATTAATTCTATATCTTTTAGGATTGTTTTTTTAAAAAATTTTAAACATTATGATGCCTATGCCTTCAAAAATTTGAATGAAAAAAATTATATATATTTTGAAAATTTTAAATGAAAAATTAGATAACTTTTGACTCTTGCACTTTCTAAAATTTTTGTAAAAAAATCATGTATCTTGTGAGGCTAAGCATTAAGAGATTTTTAAATAAAAAAAGGGGATTTACATACATATCACCTTATATCATTCTATTTATATATTTAATACCTAAAATTTTAATATTACATATATATCATCCATAATTTATTTCCAAATCAAATATGGGTGGTTGAAATGAAATATATGTGGTAGAAATCAGTGCCGGGGCCATAATTTTTTTGACATGAGGCTCAATTATAAATGCTAAAAAATCCTTAACCATTTTCATACGAGCTTGTGATTAGCATCGGCAGTTGTTAAAAAAAACTGTTAAACTTGTTATACGTAAAAAAGATATTTTTAATAATATTGACAATGAACTGATTGCACAACGATTTTAAAGTTTTTAGGCTCGAAGGGTGATGAAACTATAGATGTATTTTTAATTGTAATTTTTTTATCAGAGCAAACTTTATAAATAAAAATAGTACCAAAAGATAAATATTATTTTTCTTAGTCTCCACCATTATTTTGAGCAAATTCTTCAATTCCTCTTAAATTGTTGAATGCATCACTTGACCTCATATCAATGATAAAAATCTCAAGTTGACTATCTAATATAATGAGATTTATATCTGAAAATTTTGATGGATAAAAAATTTAGTCATGCGTTCTTTGTTAGTCAAAAGTTGAGAACAAGTTTTATGGATTCAAACATGTCATACACATAAACAACTCATTATTTATCTCATCAAATCTATTGTTAAGCTCTTGAAATTGCATATCTATAATTGAATAAAATAACTCAATTTTATGATTCATGCTTTCATATTTTTATCTGTCTTAATCAATTTTTTAGAGAATCTTCTTATTGCTAGTTATTATTGCTTCTTGTTCTATTGTTGTGGTGGATATCACTTGATTTTGCAGGCTAATTCTAATGCAGGTATTTATGCTGAAAGGATTTTTGATGGGAAGCTGATATTCCAAGCCTTTTTTGATTGTCTTCCTTCTTTTTGGGTGCTCCCTCTTACGCACCGTAGCATATATATATCTAGGTTTATCTATTCTTTTGTGTAGTAGGGACCTTGTGCTCCTAGTTTTTTTTTTGTTTAATTTTATAGCTCTTTTGAGCATTAGAGAGAACGAGGTCCCTTTAAAGACTAATTTTTTCCTATATTAACGCGTAGGCCTCTTTGTGGGTTTCCCTTAAAAAAATTAGAAATTTCTTATTTGAATGAAAATTTATGAGAATAATTTATGTTTATCATGAATTAAGTTGGTATCTCCCCCAAGAATTGGTTCAATTGGTTTAATTACTAGGCTGTTTTTCTTGCAGTGATTAAGATGGTGATCATGTTGAGAATTTTATGAGAATTGGATCACACTTGTGTTGGTTAGTACAAGATCCATGAACATAAGGAGGGATAAAATGCCTATGAAACTTTTTGGGTCTATTATAATTTTTGTTAGTGCTTCTTAGATGAACTCTAGTTCCAATTGATATGCTGTGATTAATTTATTTTTATTGAGTCTGGAAGTATAACCACACGGTGAAATAAAAAAAAATACAGTAAAAAAGAATGAATGTTAGGATTTAAAGTGGAAAAACTCAAAACCGAAAAAAAAATTACATAGCCACACCTTGCCAAAAAATTCTTTATGAAAATGGAGAGAAATTTGTGCAAATCTCTTTTCTTGCTCACTCTCTCCTTCTCTGCTCTCTTGTAACATTCTCAACTCATAACTAAATAAGAGATACACCAGAACCACAAATGAATGCAACCCTTGGAGCGCTATAATGCTCCGCATTATATTTTTTCTCCAAGCTGGGGTGCTTGGGTACAAAACTTTGGGCGCTTAGGTACACATCGTCAGGCATTGTAGGAAAAAAGAATTTCATGTTCAAAGCACTTGAACCCAAGTAAGGAGAGGACCCCCTTGTGACACCCTTAGTGAGCTCAAAATATTAAACTTATATAAGACAACAATAAAATTCGATTGATTAACATAATCAAATTCCATATAGGACTAACAATTCTATCAAAGTTTGAGTAATTAAACATGATTTAATTATAATGTGGTGCCTTCCGAGTTGAAAATGGGATATGTTGTGGCGATCTTGTTATGATCATCTCCCTTGGCCTCAATCGTTAGAGTTCATGCAACATCAATCTTAATAAAATCGCTAAAGATATACTTAATTAGAAGCAATAATTAAACTCTTATTTTATTTATCAATAGTAATTAATAGAGAACGTTACATTGAAAACATTAAGAAATCAATTGAACTCAGACATCTTAATTATATCGATCTCCACACTCAAAATCCTTCATATATATATATATATATATATATATATATATATATATATATATATATATATATATCCTTCAAACAAGCAAATAGGAAAGTACCAATCGGCCAGCTGCAGCTTTATGGGTAGATGCAAGTTCCTGATGCTGCAAAAAACCATTAAAAGACGATAATATCAAAAACCTACACAACTGTATCAAAATAATACTCTTTACAGAGTTACAGAAAACTGATCCTTACAGGGATCTGATAATGAGAACATTGCATCTCCACCAAAGTTGCAGGCGCTGGGCTGAGAAGAATGAGCCTTGTAATATAGATTGAAGACCACAGAAGCATGGCTTACGAGATCATTTGGTTGATAGCAAGATCCGCCTGGTTGTATTGAGCTGCAATCAATCGATGAGCAGATGTTGTTAATGTCGTTCTGTAAGTTCCCAGGATTTGCGCCTGGATACGCTATGCACCATCTCTTTGCCTGCAACATTAGGAGAATATTTCAGATTTTGCTGCAGGTTCCAGCAAATTTTTTTTTTTTTTACGTCTTGCAGTTGGTAAAAGTTAAGTGAATAACGTACAATGATCGGCTTCGTTACTACATGGAGAGAACCTGAAAAATAGAAGAACATATTTCAGTTTTGTCATAATGTATTTTGTTATTCTGACTGTAAGACATTTATGTTTCATTTTATTTAATGTCTTGCATGCACTTTATCTCGCTATTTTTTTTCATAATCTTGCAGTCAAAATAGTTTTTCAAGTGATCAATGACAAGACAAAAATGATGTAAAAAAACTGTTCTAAAAGATGCCTTAATGCCTCATGCGAAGAGGTTTTTGCAAATTAAGGCTACATTTGAGGGCAAATTATTGTGTGAATACCGAACGCCGTCTAGAGACAACCAAAATGCTCCACGTCACCGCCATTCAGTACCGCGGCTTGGTACAGCGCTCGGTACTGTGCTTGATACGGCTGACATGGCGCATTCTGATTGATCTCCGGACAGTGAACTGCATTTGGCGTCCGCACAGAATAATTTCTCACGTTTGAGACAGTTTTTACTGCTTCTTAAAATATCTTTTAAGTATAAAACTTCAATTTTTTTACTAAAAATTTTAGTAGACAAAAACTTGAGGGTGTCAAATTTTTAAGGAAAATTATAAGATATAAGTGTAAATATAATGTTTTTTTTATATATTTAAATAATTCCCTAAATTAATATAAAAATAAAAATAAAAATTTTACAATTAAATTAATTAAAATAAATGTAGAATTTACCCACAATTAAAACATGATAAATATGATATATTCACTAATTTTATAATATAATTGATATTAACTTATAATTGAAGCTTTGTTTAAATCAAACAGTTGAAGCCATGGAGTAATAATGAGTATTATTAAGTAATAAGGTTCCGTGACAGCTTTTTTTTTTTTTTCTTTCTAAAAGAATTTTTAAGCAAAACAAAAACAAAAAAAAAAAAGTTAAAAAACAGCTTTAAAAAACAATAAAAAAAACTGTCCCTGTAGAAATCACAAATAACATAGCTTTACATTCAAGCTCAAAGCTTACTATTTATAATGTTAAACCTATATATATTACCGACTACAGGAGACGATAATTCGAAAATAATGGCCATAGCAGCCACAACGTATAGGAGACGAGTCGAAGCCATATTTCCTCGTAAAATTCTTCTCTCACGTACAGTTGCAGAATCTCTATATGTGTGATGAACTCTGTCGTGTTTGCTTATATAATAAATCGGAAGGCTTTTATAGTGAAACTCTGTTGAGCGGCGAGGAGCTGTGGACGGTCGAGAGAGAACGACGGGGGGCAGTGACAACCTAACAGTAACTCTGCATTGCTACTGTCGGCCAAAAAAAGAATGCTGCTGAGTTAGGCGCATTTTATTTGCAGGAAAAATAAGAATTTGAGTTTTTTTTTTTAGGGTAACTAATCATTCGACGAGCTTACTTACAATTAGCTTCACAGGTGCAAAACCCGAAGTTATTTTCTCCCCACTTAAAGCGACGCGCCGCATGAGAGGGGATTCAAATATGGGTTGGAGGTTCCCAACCATGAACCCTCGGCCACCAACCCAGTTAAGCTCGATGGGGTATTTGTGATATTTTTAGCATCTTAAAATATTCTTTTGCATTATTTTTTTAAATCAAATATTTAAAAATCAAGCATTGAGCATATGTAACCCATGCCTATCTAGAGATGCGTAGGATTCGCGCCGGGATGCACATTAATGCACCTTCTCTTTGCCTATAACATTAGGAGAACATTAAATAAAGATCTTGTCTAACATGAGATGGGAGAAATTATTTTGTGCGGACGTCGAACGTCATCCAGAGACAAATCATAATGCGCCACATCATTCCCTCGCTCGGTACTGCGGTTAGGTACTGCTCGGTACCGCTGACACAACACATTCTGATTGGTCGACCTCCGCACAGAATAATTTCTTCCCTTATAGGCCTCGAAATCAAGATGTAGTCTTTATATCCTTAGATGAATGGAGACGGTCTATTTTATGAGATTTTTGAATGAGTCAATTCTATATCTTCTAGGATTATTTTTTAAAAAACTTTTATACATTATGATGCTTATGCCTCCAATAAATTTGAATGAAAAAAATTATACATCTTTTGAAAGTTTTAAATGAAAAGTTAGATAACTTTTGAGTTTTACACCATCTAAATTTTTTGTAAAAAAATCATGTATCTTATGAGGCTTACGTATTATGTGTTTTTTAAATAAAAAAACAGGGATTTACATACATACCACCTTATGTCATTCTATTTACATATATAACACTCAAAATTTTAATATTATATATATACCACCCATTGTTCTTTTTTAAATCAAATTTAGGTGGTAGAAATGAAATAAATGAGTGGTAGCAATAAAATATGTGTGACATATTTGATATTAAAATAATATGGAATGATATATATGTAATATTAAAATTTTGAATGTTAGATATTTAAATAAGATGGTATAAAGTGGTATATATATATATATATATATATATATATATATATATATATATATATATATATATATATATATTCTGAGATATTTGAAAAAAAAAGTCATTTATCTTCTAAATATTACGACATCTGTGTTTTTCGGATAAAAATTCTATACATATTGAAGGTTATGATTTTTAAGATTTTTTTTAATAAAAAATGGTATACCTTTAAGGCTTTTATGCATTTTAAATTTTGAATGAGCAGAAATCTTATACTTTTTAAGGCTTATATCCTTCGACATTTTAAATAAATTCAGACACTGCCTACAATTTTCTCTCCTGAAAGTTTTATAGTGAGGATCCTATTTAACACTAATTATTTGTCAAGGCTTCCTTATTAGGGGTAGGGCTGTCAATATTTGACACGACACGAAAACCCGACCCGGAAAATCCGGGTTGGACCCGACCCGATTTCAAAACGGTTCGGGTTCGGGTTCCAGAAATTGACCCGTTTAAAAAACGGGTCGGGTCCGGGTTGACCCGGCGGGTTGCCGGGTCAAACCGCCAACCCGTTTAGTTTAAAAAATTTCGAAATCCCGCCTCTGCCCGCTGCCCAGCGCTCGATCGCGCGTGCCGCCCTCGTGCTCGCGCTGTCGCGTGCCGCTCGCTCTGCCGCGCGCTGCCGCGTGCCGCTCTCGCTGCCGCGTGCTGCCGCGGTGCCGCCGTCTCCTGCTGCCGCGTGCCGATCGCGTCGCCACGTGCTACCGCAGTGCCGGGTCGGGTCAACCCGGCAACCCGCTGGGTCGGGTCCGGGTTCGGATTTTCGACCCGTTTCTCTACCCGGGTCGGGTTAGGGTCGACCCGTTTTCCACCCGGGTCAGTTCGGGTTCGACCCGAACCCGACCCGTGACCCGAAATTGACACCCCTAATTAGGGGTATCAATATTTGACACGACTCGAAAATTCGATCCGAATCCGACATAAAAATTTCGGGTTTGGGTTAACTCGAATCGGGTCAGGTAAACCCAGAAACAACGCGATTTTGACCCGGTAACCGTCTATGTCGCATCCTTTTGACCCGAGTCGCATTCGTCACTTCGTATGTTGTCATTGTCGCGTTCGTCAGTTCATTTGTCGCATCCGTGATGGTCAAAACAATTATCGCTGCCCTTGTCGGCATTTGGAAATCCTAAGTAAAGAGAGCTGCCGCTGCCTGAATAACCGAATAAGCGTGCAAACGGGTCGGGTTCGAGTTGACCCGAACCCAAAGCAGATCGGGTTCGAAAACTGGCCCGTTGGCAAAAAAAGGGTGGGTTTGAGTCGAGTCGAATAGTGTCGGGTCAGTTTTGGATGGGTCCTGACCCGTGAGTCGATTTTGACAGCTCTACCCCTTACCCGTATGCCTTTTAGAGGGTTGGAGTAAGTTCCCATTTATGATATGTCCTCAAGCTTCTTTCTAGTAAGTTCCCATTCCAATACTAGTTTGCCATATATACTTTCTTAAAGCCGTTTCATTTAAGAATTGTCTTTGTTTTAATTGCAATTTAAACATGCTTTATAGACTATCTTATAGATACATGAAGACTAATAAAGATAATCATTAAAAAGATTACTTTGGATGCATAGAAAATGACAAAAGGAAATGACTTTCCTAACTATAATCTTGCTAGGTTGTTATCATGAACACCTTTTTGAGTCTTTGCCGGTTTTACCCCCTATTCTTAACTTGCTTCATGCAAAAGTGGTATAAAAATATATGGAAATGGGATGCCCTATTATAATTATGCCTAGCAGTGAAAGGATTCTACTAGTTGTGCTATAAATGATAAAGGATGTCCTTCTCCATAGTTACAGTAGACAATAATGCAATATAGTAGAAACAAATTATGGAGGATGGGTATCATGATAGGTTAATTAGAGGAGTTTTAAGGTGTTTAAGTTATCTTTAAAACATTATTTGTGATTTGTTTGAACATTTTCTTTAGAGGAGAGCTTACCAAAGATTAAGACGATTGATATGTCCTGATGTCAGCATCAACCTTTTAGCAATTATTGGTGATGACACGTATTGACATTAGCATTGATAGTGTGCATTAATTTTATTAGTGATGATAAGAATCAGGATTAGTATTGAAGATGTACCTCAAGTTTTTTGGTGATGGCGCGCTTAAATGTCAGTGTCAAAGACATTCATTGACTTTATTGGTGATGACTTATAATGATGTTAATTGGGGCCAACAGTGTGTATTAACCTTCCTATATTAATATTATTTTTGATACATATGAAAAAATTAACACGATTAGCCTGAATAGAGAGGTAGAATTTGCATTGAAAACTTTTTAAATTAAATTCAGGATCATCTAAATTCCAATTTCAACAAATTTATTGTCAAATTGAATGTTTTGACAAGATAAATCAATGGAGTACTAGTGATCTGATCGACCTCCCAATGAGTTCAAACAAGCATGCAAAATATATTTAAAATTTTTTAAACATTAATTCAAGGACCAAATAATCTTCAATTCTAACATAATAGCGTATGCTTATAGCTAGTCAAATTCAGTGGCTCGATGAGACAAATCTAATATGATCAATATCATTCAATTTTTATCATTAAGACACTCAAACATCAGATAAATGATTTATAATTAAGTAGGTCAATATGCTTAGTATGATGGAGTAGTTTGGATTTTAGCGAAATATATATACCAAAATGCCTTTCTAAAAAAATCTATAAATAGGGTATCATTTTCTATAAGAGGCAAGGTTCAAGAGGTTCAAGAGTTGAGATAGTTAAAGAATTTTATTATATTTTCTTGTAATTGTGGGTCTCTGAAAGGATGCTGGTCATGGGATTAGAATGTGTTGACCTCCACAAAGAACAAAAAAACCCTCTAAAATCAACAAAAAAAACCTCCACAAAGTTGGTGGTGTAATCTTAATTGTAGCCTATAATTGATTGACTAAATTGCGATATTGGGTAGAGAGTAATGAATCTTAAATGATTATTAAAAGCCACTTGTGAAAATTGATAGATTGAGAGCTATGAAAAATAACAAATGTACGAAGGAAAATACCATATTAAAATTTAATGTCATGCTTTGCTTTTCATAATTATACTCGTGATGATATTTACTGATTGTACATTAAATTGATTGACAGATTGATAGCTCAAACTGATATTAATATTGATGCAACATAGTATAATATACTGACATGATTCATTGGGTGATAATAATCTTTATCATGTATCTTTTAACTTCATTGAATATATTAATTTTATTATTAAATTTTGGAGATTTTTTATTACTTATATAAAGTGATGATTGATATTGACTAAATCCTTGACTTTTTTCTCTTGCTCTGCTAGGGCTTCGCCCTAGCTGCTCTTCTGGTGCGATTTTGATGCTCTCCGCCTCCATTTTTCAGTCGGCGTACGGCTGGAATCTTCAAGGATGTTGCCTTTCCTTTTTCCTCTTGTTGTTCATCTCTCTCCATTCTTAATTTTTTCGGGCCATCACCCTCGTCTCTCCTCCTCCGGGCCTTTGTGGCCAGAATAGCGGTCCGAGGGGTTACCGATCCGGGCTTTTTGAATGGTTCTTTTAAATCTCAGTCGTTTGCTGAAGCCCTTTCTGGTTTGTCCTCGTTGGATTGTTTTCCTGAGCTCCATCAAGGCTATTTTCGTGGTTTACCATCGTTGTGGATTTTTGAGGATGAAATTAAAGCTCTTGCTGTGCATTTTCAATTTGCTTCGGTTAGTTTTTTCCCCACGTGTCGTCCGTCTCTGGACGCTATTTACAATTTTTTTTTCACACTGAAACTTAATTCTGATTTCTCTCTTAAATTGATTTTGTTTTTCCCAAACGGCATAACAGAGAAGGCTTAGGGAGAAATGTGAGAAAAAGGAGTGAGAAAAATTAAAACCAGGATTTGGAGGTCGCGATGTAACTTTTGTCCGTTGACTATGTACGAGAATTAGCTTGTCTTGCTGTAAGAAACTGTTAAACTATTTTTTCATTTCAATAATTTTATGTTTTTGATATTTTTTTTTATCAAATTTGTGTTTTCGTTACCGAAAAATGAGAATAAGTTTTTATTGATAAAACTTTCACCACATGACGTTTTATATATTCTAAATCTCATCAATATGAACATTTTGATTGTAACATATTAAATTTTCACTTGTTAAATTGAAAGGAATGATTTTTTGAAGTAAATGCATAACATACACATTTGATATATTTCTGTATTTGAAACATAATATTTATTTATATTGAATAGAAAAAAAAAATTGCATTTACATGTAAGCAAGGACGGTTGGTTGTTAACTTTATAATGAGCACGAGTTAGCTCTTAAAATATAATACCTTGCACAAGAGGGTGGGACGACGACCTTTCCTTTAAATAAAAGGTTGGTGGTGTAATACTAGTTGTAGTCTGTAACTGATTAACTGAATTACGTAGATGGAAAAAGTGTGATGACTCCAAATGATTTGTGAAAGTCACATGTGAAAATTGACAGATTGAGAACTATGACAGATAAAAGTGTATGAAAGAAAATATCATATTAAAAACTAAATATCATAACTTGCTTTTATAATTATACTGATGATAATATTAACCTGATAGTACATTAAACTGATTGATATATTGAAAGCTCTTACTGACATTAATATTAATACAACATAGCATATCATACTGACATGATTTATTGGATCATAAAACTCTTTATCGTATATCTTTTGACTTCATTGAACATATTGCTTTTTTTTATTAATTTTTGGATATTTTTTATTGCTTGTATAAAGTGATGATTGATATTGGCTAGAACTGAATATGCATATTGATTTTTTTTATTTTAATCTTGCATTAAAAGAAGTGATAGAATTTTGATTATTTGTTGTGCTTTTATGCTCATTATAATGATAGAGTTTTGGAATCATTCTAATGGCATTTCCATCGGCAAAGGTTTAAGTAAGTCGGCAGGCATTCCATTGACTTTAAGCAGAACAATAGATTCCCCAACGAATTTTCCTCCGGAAATTATTCAGCGGCTATGCCGTCAAAAGATCTATCGGAAAGTTCAAACTATATTTCATCTAAAAATTCATCGGTATTTCCGACGATATTTCCTGCATTCTTTTGTTCGTAAAAAATTCCGCTTGAACATAACTGTTTTTCCTGTAGTGCTTCTTTATCACATCCTCTTCTTCTTTGAGATCCTATCATATGCGCCTCCCGTGCACCTTCCACCTTGGCATCGGCTCCTGCTATTTCTTCCACTGTAAATACCCTTCTTTCTTAAAGGTTAAAAGGGAGAATTTTGCAACTACTAGTGAGACTAAACTCATTTCACTGCAATATATATATATATAGGTACATAATCAAAAAATTATCTTGATAAGGCATGAATCTTGAGGCAGAATCAAGTTGGAAACTTCAAAAATTAAATCGGAGACCATCTGAATTCCGATTTCAGTAAACTTATAGTCAAACTGAGCGTCTCGAAAACACGAACCCAACGACATCAAAATCGACTCAATCCGAGCCCAAATGAGTCCAAATCAAAGACTCGAAGCATTTTTGGAAGGATCGAACCACAATTTGGGTTACCAAACAATCTTCAATCATGACATGCTTGTAATCTAATCGAGCGGCTCGACGAGACGAATCCAACGAGCCCGAGATCATCAAATTCTGATATCATTAAGATAGTCAAATATCAATTGAATGGTGCATGATCTTAGGAATCAAGATCGGCCGTCCATTTGAACAACTCCAAATTTACCCTTGATCTTCCACTTATTTACAAGCCATGCCACTTAAGAATTCTATAAATAGAACCCTATTTCCTCATGAAAAGGGAGAGGAAGCCAAGAGAGAAGAAGGAAGAAAGCTCCAGCCGCCTAGCTCCTCCTCGACCACCACCGGAGTACTGCCGGACCACCAAGGGACGCCGGAGTACTGCCGCACCACCGTCGGAGTACTGCCGCACCACCGCCGTAGTTCTATCGCACCACCGCCGGACCACCAAGGGACGCCGGAGTGCTGCAGCACCACCGCCGGAGTACTACCGCACCACCGCTGTAATTTTATCGCACCAATGCTAAGACGTAGAATTATAACTCTATCGCCGCGTATATTCTATATATGTATATATATACACGTATAGTGAGGGGAGCAAGAGTTGGTATTTCGCCTTCTTCCTCCATCTCAATGGATTCCATGCTTCCTATCCCCAACACTAGATGTAGGATAATTAGCTGAACCATTTGAATAGATATTCTGCCTTGTCTCGATCGCCTCTCTTCTTTCTATATCTAACATTATTTTGTAACTAGAGTTCCACCCTCCATCAATCAAGCAATCCAACTTGGAGCCTGACCGTTCCACTCTTTCTCTTCCTTTATCAGCGAACACAAGAAAACTTTGATCCAATCTTCTCTGCTCATTCTCTATGATAATTTTCTCCCATATATATTCAGCTTTCTCATAAAAATTTCATGAGCTATATACATTTCGCTTTATTATCTTTCATAGGCCATGCATGAAAGCAGAAAAAAACTAGTTAAAACTTTATTTTATTTATCAGTGGTAACAGAGATAGAATTCAAACATTGAAAATATTAGGAAATCAGTTAAAACTCAGATATCTTTATATCGATCTTCTCATAAAAATCTGACAACCCTTCTCAAATAAGCAAATTCGAAACTGCTCCAGCTGATTCTTTACGGGTAGATGCAAGTTCCTGATGCTGCAACAATATCAGAAAGAGATAATATTAGAAGAACACAACTAAAATAACACTTTCAAAATATAGAAATTTGATTCTTACAGGGATCTGATAAGAACAGCATTGCATCGCCACCGAAGTAGCAAGCATTGGGCTGAGAAGAATGAGCCTTGTAATATAGATTGAACACCACAGAAGCATGGCTTACTATATCATTTGGTTCATAGCATGATCCACCTGGTCGAATTGAGCTGCAATCAATCGTCGCGCATATGTAACCCATGTCGATCTGTAGATGCGTAAGATTCGCGCCTGGATACGCAATGCACCATCTCTTTGCCTGTAACATTGTTCAAAATTTCATAGTCACTACCAAAAAATAAGACTATCGCAACATTATATATTATGGAGTATCCCAACAGTTATAACTGTCACTAGTTTATTTGTAGCGGTTTTAAAACCGTTCCACGCAAGCTGTAGTTGTTATGTGCTGCAACAACATTCCGTAGTGGTTTTAAGGACCAGTGGGTTAGATTCAATGAAGCGCTAGATTTAACAACGGTTATAACCGATTCGAACTACAGATTTGCAGCGGTCATAAATGCTACTAATATATTCAAAACAAACTGATCTCCAGAATTGTGATGGTTTAAGACCGCTGCTGCAATATTCGGTCTATGACAGCGGTAATTAATTTGCTGCTAATAAATGTTGCGAAAATCTTATATTTTTAGTAAGGAAGATAAATAAACGACGTACCACATTCCGCTTCATTACTTCATGCAGAGAACCTGAGGAATAAAAGAAGATATTCAGACAGAATTTTAACGTTATCGCAGTAGAATTTTATATAGAGTTGAGATAATTGTTTGTCTGATCAAATAATTTAATCAGATTCTTTATAAAGCTGTGATTACATAGTTATCTTTAGGCACAATTTTAGCCATGCAAACGTGCAAGTAATAAATTTGAATTAAGAAAATACAATAAAATAATTGCATATGAATATTTGGGCCAATCAAGGCTAATTGATGAACACATTATATACTAAAGTTTCAAATTCAAGAACTTTTAATTGATAGTTCAACCTCCAAACAAACAGATCGAGAGATGAGAATAATAAGAGATTTTTAATCATATATTTTAAAAAAATAAAACAAATAATCAATTTTTATCACTATAAAAGTGTCATTTTTCAAAAAAAGTTATGCTCAACACTATTGAACATTATTAATCGCTTAAGAGCTGCTTAATTTGTTAAAAATAGAATGCGAGTAAAATAGAATGCGGTGTAAGAGAAATGTAATGAATTTGAAATATTTTAAGTCGTTTGCATGAGCGTAAAATAAAAGCAGAAAACAATTTTTTTCTTTGGCTTGAAGTAAAATGAATGCAATGGCTAGGGATGTCAAAATCGGGTCACGGGTCGGATTAGGGTTCAACCAAGAACTGACCCGACACTTTTCGACATGACAAGCCCAAACCTGACCCGTTTTTGACTCGCCGCAGTCACGGCGCAACTCAACTCGAACGCGGGCACTAGATAGACTCGACTAGAAATTCTGGGTCACGCAGGTCATTCTCAGATTTCCTGGACAATCCGAACCCGACCCGTTTTTACAAACGAGTTATATATTCAAATCCGGCAAGTTAAAACCAACTGTATTAAACAAATATGTATAACCTACTACAGGAGACGATAATTCCAAAATAATGGCCATAGCAGCCACAACGTATAAGAGGCGAGTCGAAGCCATATTTCCTCGTAAAATTCTTCTCTCACGTACAGTTGCAGAATCTCTATATGTGTGCTGAACTCTGTCGTGTCTGCTTATATAATAAATCGTAAGGCTTTTATAGTGAAACTCTGTTGAGCTGCGAGAGGCTGTGGACGGTCGAGAGAGAACGACGGGGGGCAGTGACAACTGACAGTAACTCTGCATTGCTACTGTCGGCCAAAAATAGAATGCTGCTGAGTTAGGCGCATTTTACTTGCAGGAAAAATAAGAGTTTGAATTTTTTTTTAGTATATTAAACTTTTATTTTGCATTATTTTTTGCTTTAAATCAAATATTTTAAAATATAAATACAGTACATTAATTAATTAGTTTAGATGAGCACAAATAAAATACTTGAAATAAAATTGAAAATATAATGATATTAATCTGAAAATCTCTAAATCTTGCATACTCCCACTTAAAATGAGTGCCTCCTATAATTTTGTATTCTAATTTTTTTTTTGTGTGAGACCGTCATTAAAATTAAAAAATATGAGCCAGATGATATGTCATCAAAATTTTGGTTTGATGAAGCAAGAATCTTGATATATTGTTAAAATAAATGTCATTTTATAAAAAAAGAGCTTATTTTAAATTTAAATTAGTTTAAGAAATTCATTTAAAAAAATTAAAAAGGAGCAAATACGGAACTTAATTATCTAATTTCAATGGAAACCACAACTTGATTATCCAGCTTCTAACGAAAACCGGATTTTCCTTCTCCGATTTTTATATTCTTAATTTTTTTTATTTACTTCTCCGTTTTTTTATTTTCTAAGAAACCGGATTTTCAAATTCCAGTTTCTTTTTAAATTAAAAAATAACATAATTTTAAAAAATGTCAGAATTTTTTTAAAAAGATAATAATATTAGAATAAACATTTTAATATAAATATAAATATAAACATTTTAATTCTAATAAACATGAAATTCTAATAAATTCATTTGAATATCTTATTAATGCTATTAGAATTCTGCGATCTTAGGCTCGTTGGATTCGGCTCATCAAGCCGCTCGATTCAACAATAAGCTTGTCACATTTGGAAACCATTTGTTAATCGAAATTATGGTTTGAAACTTCCAAATGCGCTTTGGGTTTTTTATTTGGACTTATTTTGGCTCGGATTGAGTCTAATTTGGTGTCGTTAGGTTCATATTTCTAAGACGTTCAATTCGATTATAAATTTGCTCAAACAAAGCCTATTATGAAATCGTGAACAGATTAGTAAGAAAGTTGTCTCAAACAAAGCCTTCGGTTTAACAATGAACTAGTCTTATGATTGGTCTGATTCAACCTAAAAATTTTGTATATATCGAACCGACCAAAACTAGTGAATCACCGGTCGATTCAATTTTTAAATTATTTGAACATTTAGTTAATTTTTTTAAAATATTAAGAATAAATATTAAGTAATATTTATAATTTAATTTTAAATTTAAAAATAAGTTTATGTGAGATATTGCTCCATTGTAACTCAAAATTTAATATAAAGCATTACCAAGAGAAAATTCCCAAAGTGATGTGAGACTTAAGAAAATAAAGTTTTTACTTCTTAACTCATAAGTTTACAACACATACTATCTATTTTAAAATGGATTTTTTAAATAAGTTTTTTATGATGTAAATAATTTATTTTTAATTAATAATGTTAAATAGATTATATTCTTCATAATAATTTATTATTTATGTACTATAAAACTAATTTATTTATAATAAAAGATCTAATCTAATCTCAATAATTTATAAATATAAAATAATAATATAAATTTAATATATAATTTATAAGTGAAAATTATATATAAATATATGTCATAAATTAATTATAATTTATATCAAACTTATATATTGACATGTAAGCTAGTTTTTTGTTAAATTTGAATTAAATTTAAAAGTTGAATATGTTTAAATTTAAAATTATATAAGATATTAATAATACGTGAATTCAATTTACTTTTTAATAAAAAATTTATATTATTATATAATTTTTATGGCATCTAAATTTTATTTATTACATCATCCTGTTCAACCCCAATTTTACTGGTCGAACTGGTTCAACCGTAAACCTATCATTCTATCTGTTCATTGTCCAGTTCAATTTTCACAATATTGATAAAAACTACTTTAAAATAAAAAGCTTTACCCAAAAGGACTCAATAGATTACGGGCTTGCTTGGTTTGTCACATAATCTCCTTAACCAATACGCCAGTTATGACACAGGCCTCATTTGATAAATTTGCACATTTTGCCATTTACATAAATCATAAATTATCTATATCTAAACATCTTAACATCTAAATTTTTATATTAATTAAATTAATAAATAATTATTAATAATCTTTCTAATAAAATCTTAATATTTAGATATTATATAAATAAATATAAAATTTTTTTATATTAAATATGAAAATCCTTTTATGTGTATATAAGTCTCTAATTTTATTTCAATCATATTATATTAAAGAACATCACAACTTCAGATCAAATGTAAAATATGAGTTTCTCTATACTTAAAAAACGTTTGGAAAAAAAAAAAAGGCAAATTAGGAGATAAACATAATAAATAAAGGCTTAGATTTCATTTAGAACGATTTTCTTATTTCTTTCTAAAGACATTTTACACTATAAAAAATTTCAGTTTAAGAAATTTTTATTAAAAAAACTGTTTTAAAAAAAAGAGTAAGAATAGCCTTAGACAAAATAAGGCAACAATTGAAAAAAATACCAAAACTGCTTTAAAATAAATGTTCCAACGTGAAAGAGAGCTGCAGTTCTGTACTCATCAGCAAAAAATACACAATTTCCACAGCCGCTCTGCTAATTACAAAATTCATAAAATTATAAAATGTGAATTTATTTCGTTAAGAATCAGCAAAATTGTTTGGAGGATGAAAATGCCTAAAAAAAAATTTAACAATTTCGGCTCCAGTTCCAAAATTTCAGATATACAAATTGCTTCACTGCAGCTGTTTATAGCTATATGTGGTTTTCCTGTGATGAAGGCTTTGTTTCAGAGAAATCTGTGCGCTCTCCACTGGCTGATCCGTTGCAACTTCAACTGGATTGGAGCCAAGTTACAGTAATCGGTAGGAAAAAAGAATCATGTTTTGGTAACAAAATTAATGAGAAAATGATCAAAATGATCCAACTCTTTATAAATGATCAAAATAGTCCCAAACTATATTAAAGGATCATTCTGACCCTTCAACTTATTAAAGAAGAAGTAAAATGGTCCCATCATGAAACAATTTTGATTCTTTTTTTAAGATTTGAAGGACCAAAATAATCTTTTATGTAGTTGGAGATCATTTTGATCTTTCATAAAGAATTAAAGAACCATTTTGATCCTTTTCACAAAAATTAATAGTAGGAAATAGCTGAATGTTTTATGTTATCAAAGATTCTAAAAAATCAGATATGTATTCATATGCCACAAAGGTGACAGCACCAGCAGGAGCAGATTTTATCAAAGATGGGTAGATTCCCTTGTAGAGTCCAGCAAATCCCTCCGTTCGCAAAATTTGCCGAAGAGCATCGTTCATGTTCCTGTATGTGCCATTCTCTACTCTTGCGCCAAACTTAAGATCTCTCTGTAATCCCTCAATCTGCAGTGCGTTCAAAGAGAGCTCCATCAATAATGGTCCCTCACTACTGTGTAAATCCTACTAGTGTAGATCATTTTACAAGTCGTATTAATGTTTTGGAGAAGCAGGGTTACCTGAAATCTCTTTTTTACAACATCAAGAGGATGACAAACAGCTTTTGCGCTTGTTCCAGCTGCAAATCCGCAAAGAAAGAGTTGAAAACTTGAGAGAGAGTCGCCTTGGTTGGCCGAGCTAGCATTGGAAAGCCTGAACCTGTTCCAAGTCTGCGACAAGTCCGTATTAGTTTTAGGATAGTTTGTCAAAAATAAGTTTCTAAGAAGATTCCTTTACTTGAAATTTTTATATTTATGCAGCAACTTTATGTGCATGACTAGGGCTGCAAATGAACCGAGCCGAGTCGAGTATGTGAGTGTTCATATTTGAGTTCATTTATTATCAACTTGTTCAAGTTTGGTTCATGTTTGATTCGAGCTTTATTGTTTGGGTTCATGTTTTGTTTGTTTAAATTTTTTAATTAATGAGTGTTCATGTTTAGTTCGTTTAGTTCTTATCGAGCTTTAAGCAAACAAGCCTTAACAAGCTATAAACGAGCTCTACTTCTAGATGTTCATTAACTTAACAAACGAGCTTTATCAAGCCTCCAAACAAACAATTACATCTAGCATGTTCATGAATATATTTAATGATTTTTTTTAGTTAGCATATATTATGATATTTAATTACTTTAAATTTTAATATTTAAAAATAATTATATAATTATGTTATAATAATTATAAAATATTTATTTTATGTATATTTATCAATTTTATAATAAAATATTAATTGAGTTTTTATCGAGTTTATTCAAGAGTTCTGAATCGAACACAAATCGAGTTAAATGTAGAGCTTGTTCACAAACTTTAAATGATTTTGTTCATGAACATAAATGAGTTGAACGCATTAGTGTTCAAGCTTGTTTATTTAAGAATTGAGTATTTAAAATATTGTTTAAGTTTAGTTGTTTAATTAATTAAACGATCACAAACAAACTTTAATCGAACCGAGCAATGAGTAACTCGTCGAACGTTTGGTTCGCTTGCAGCCCTATGCATGACCATCCATAAAATTAGATGGAATCAAAAGAGAAGCTTATTACATCTTGATGATATAAAAATTAATAAAACATACTTAATAAAATAAGAAAAGGCATGAGGGAGTTGAGCAATTACCATCATCCAGCGTTTAAATGTATCATAAGTACCAAACTGTAAGCCAGCATATGGAATGATCTCAACAAGAGTTGGGGATAATCCAGCATACAATCCTCGAATACCTCGTGTTTGTACGATATGTAAAAATGCAGATCTCATATTAGGATATATCTGCAATAGATCAAGCTTCCTCAATAGTGATGTCATTTCAATAAAAAAATCGAGTCAATTTTCTTCATTAACTTGAAGATGCCGGCAATGCAATTTTATTCCCAACAATACCAGCTAACAATTACAGTAGAGCATTTTCACTAAAAATAACGTTTAGGTCATTGACAATTTCTAAAAAACTTTTCAATTGATCTGTCTTGAGCAAAATGGGGCAAAATATCATAGAGGTGATATATCCAAGGCTAAAGAACCTTTTTTTTTTCCTTCTACTTAATTCAAACGGCCTCATAACTATCTAATAGATTATAATAATAAATAAAAAACTAACTACCCTTTATTCTTTGATTCATTTTTCTTGCATTGAATGATAATGTCAAAGTTTTTTTTTTTAAACTTCTTGGCAGTCTTATTTAATAAGACTATGCATATCATCTTTACACATGCATGAATTTAAATAAGACAGTAAAACCATAATAGGGATTATCTCACATATGATTGTTGTAGGTATAAGATGGAAAATGCCAAGTTTGATTGTAATAAAATTTGAAATGTACAAAAAAAAAAACATATAAACTGAGATATGAATATACATGGTTGCCTTAGCACAAGCATGCTCTTATTTTACTCCTATGAGGTGAATGTTTCAAATAGTCCCGAAAATCATTTTTTGAAAACAAAAATTGAAAAGAAACAAACCAATTTAATTTGAAGTAATAAGGTATAATCATGAAGTTATTATAAGAATGAAAAAGCACACACCTTTGGCTCACCCTGTGATGCCAAAATTGTTCTTAGAAGATCAAAGGGATATGATCCTACTGTTGCAGCACATCCTGCTAGAGAGCCACTCACAAAGGACAAGTAAGGACTCAGCCGCAAATGATCATCTGAAAAAAAAGGGGAAAAAAGAGCACTGCGTCACAAGAAGAAAGAGATAGATGACAGTATCAATAATAATTTTGATATTTCAAAATACTATGAACCAGGCCACATATGTTATATGTAGGTTATGATATGAGAACTCGTCATAAATTCTGACTAGTTTAAGAGCTTTTATGATGATCTTCAAATAAAAGTAGATGCTAAAGGTATTAACCAAGAAAAAATTCATTTAGGTTTCCAAATGAAAGTCTTAATAGATTCAATTATTATTATTATTATTTATAACTTACATCAAAATCCCTAACCTTATGTAGACCTTTCATATGCATCCACATCACTAATTCCCACATTACTTCAACTATCATAATGATCAACCTTACCCCAAATTATTTGGGATAAGCTTAATAAATACTTAATCTTCATTTATTTTTATTGAGTGTTACTTGAGATGCTAAACTTATTATACCCAAGTCTTTTTACAAAACTTCTAGTTTGTCAACTCCTTCCCATTCCTTTCCCGTTAATTTTGTCCACTTGTTTTATTGGTACATCTTTCACTTTCCATTGTACATTTCCACACCCTAACTTCCATTATCATACATTCAATGAGTGCTACTACAATAATCATACAATCATTTCTAAATTTATTTTTCCTAATTTCGCAACACACTAAACTTATCATTCTTATTTCCACCACAATCAACTAGGTCATAGATGAATTTTTATCACTAAATGCCATGATCTATTAAAAAAAGGAGATTTACATACATACCACACATTTCTTGTGTATTTACACATCTAACACCTAAATTTTGATATTGACTTATATAACACCTAGATATTTAAATCACATAAAAAACATCACTAACATTAACTTTTCTAAAATTAAATACATTAATTAAAGCATACATTTAGATATAATTGAAACACTAAAATGCTGAGAAAATATCAAAGTTTAGGTATTTGATAAATAAATATATAATTGTGTGTTAACTATGTAAATCTCCTCTTAAAAAAAGCCAGTCTTAACACAATTTGTCAAGTTTACTTTTTCAAATGATATTCCAATATTGCAAAGTCCTCTCAAGGATCTTAACCACTCAATCGTAATTCTAGAAGTTATATCCTCATCTAAATCCTCATTCTGTTCTATAATAGATGCAAAACACTTAAGCTTATTACAACTAGACATCACTAAAATCTTCAAGTAATATCAACTTGTCTCAATTTGCACCTAGTAAAAATGTACATGATATACCCAAGCCTTTATTCTACTAATTTGAAGTCACTTATCTTCTTCCTCCGTTATTCTTACTTTCACTTATATTAACCAAGATCTCACCAATTAAAAATTTTCCATTTATAATGTCATACAACATTGTACTGCATTTTACTATAACTAATACAAAGGTATGCAAACTTAATAATGGTCCTTAATGTAATCCTAATGTCTAAAGGAAACTTTGTGATTTTTCCATAAATATTCTTATGTTATTCACTTCATCATATATATCTTCAATAACTTTAATATACATTTTACAGACAAATGTTTCTTGATGTGCATCAAATCAATTATCAAGATAATAACACACCTTCTCAAAGATCAATAAAAATATATGAAAGCATTGGTACAAAAACCACCTTTATGATGGATCTTTTTTACACAAAACAAATCAATTTTCTCATGCCAAAATGATATTCTAATCATATATTTCATTAGTCTCCCCAATAACTTCATTTTATAACTTATAAATCTGATTATCTGATAATTTTCCACAATTACAAATATCTCTTTGATCAAGAATTTTGATACCAAAGTGTTAGTTCTCCAATCATTTGACACTCCGATATTCGTTAATATTACATTAAAAATTTTATTAACCAAACTATAATTACACCCCTATGTCTGCTCAAATTTCAAGAAGCACCTCATCTATACCTGAAGCTTTATTAACTATTAATTCTTTTGAGCTCACTCAACTTAACTTTTTCAATATTAATATTATTATATTCATTATGCTTTTAAGAAAATTCCTTAAATTCTTATTTAATAATTTCTTAAAATAGTAATTCATTATTTCCTTGATGTATTATCTTTAAATAAGATCCTAGACATCTAACTTGATCAAAGTCTATAGATCTCATATATATATAACTTCGCTATTTTATATTATCTTATTTTCTCTTTAGCACATTGACAAATTTAAATCATCAAAAATATAACTTTACTTGCTATTCTTTTTATAAAACTCGTAGCTTCTTTGACCAAAATAAACCTTAAGGACTTATCATTAGCCACTCTTTACAAGTAAATTTCTCAGCAACCTTTTATAACTCATTCATTGTTATTCAAAACGCACTTGAGTGAAGAGAAGAAATTAACTAGTCATGTGCATTCCTTGACTATGAAGGGTAAGCTTGCAGCAAAACATTGATGCCATGCCACTTTGTTGCATTGCTTTGTAGCGTTGCATGCTTGGCATTAGCTCAAAGAGAAATCCTAGTCCAAATCTCATGGTTCAGTTCAATACCTTTCACACTAACTAGAAAACATTACTCATTGGTTCTTGTAGTAGTATTGCTGTTGCTTGTTGGTTCTCTATTTACTTCTAATCGCCTCTTGATGGTTCTCATCTTCACACTTTCTTGCCCCCTAATTTACCTATATGCTTTTTGGTAGTTCTTACTGTTGGCACTAGTAACTTCTCGCCACAAATTTGTTCTTGAGAATTATTCTCGATGTTTCCTATGCATGTTTCTTAATGCCTCATCTTCATACTCTCTCGATTCACATTGTGTTGGTCTATCTCTCAATCTTAAGAGTATTCTTAATTTAAAGTATACTTTCATTATTTCATTCTTTATATATATAGCTTTCAAAATGTTGAAAAAAACTATTATTCAATATATGCTGAAAATTATTACATGGCATTAAAATTAGATTAATTAAATGAATACTGTATGCAAATATGATATACAAGCCATGAGGGTTGTACTCAGTAAAAGAGATGCTTCATTTTGCACTTCATGTTTTGAAGCAAAAAAGACCATGCACATAACATTACACTTAATGCTTTGAAAACATTGAGCTCATGACTCCACCACTCTCCTCACTTGTGTACGATTTACTTGAAGAGCTTCCTTAAACTTTGGTAACAACCTTCTTAATACAACAAATCATATTATCCCACCTAAGTTTGTTTCAACCATATAATACTAACTTGCATCTTTAAGCAATCTCTCTTGGAAGATTAAGAACTTCTGAAGTTTCAATTTCTATTAAATTATTATGTAATTTTTTATTTTAATTGTTTCCTTTATAGATATACATTCATGGTGGCTACTTCAAGTTGTGTGGTTAAATTTCTATGATGACTATATTATAACCTTTACAAAACGTTTTTGTTTCATTCATAGTAAAAAAGTCTCTTAGTTATTTCGTGCTTCATTTTCTAAATCAAATGTTCTTATTCGGTAAAATATGTATCCACTGTTATAAGTTCATATGCTATTATAAAATAAGAATAGCTTCTCTCATTATATTTCTATCTCTTTATCAAACTAACCACGAATCATTTGATAGCCCATCCCATTAGAATGTCCATTTAACTTGTCAAGGATTATTCTACCTTCATTAGGTATACACTATAATACTTCATCCATCTCTCACAAAAATTGATTTTCAAATAATAATTTAATCAAATTTAAAGAGCACAAACAATAAACATATTAGAGATGCACTCATGATAATTCAGTTAACATTTAACAACAATTACCCTATTAATAACTCTATTAACATTAGCAATTTTATGTTTCAGCTCTTTATGCAGCACAAAATTGGCATTATTAACCTTGCAAACAAAAATAAGCATAAAAGAAGGTTGTAATTTTCTCCTCCTCATTTAATTTCTTGCAAACATTGTCTTTTAATCATTGTGCCCGCTAAATTTGCCGTCTTTTATTTAAAGCATCCATATTTAATGTAGTTAATCTAAACTTGATTTAGAATTAAACAACTTGCAAATTTTTCATCACAATTGGGTTAAGGTGTGATGTGATGTAACAACCCATTCTTGAATATCAAGGTATTGTCCGCTTTAGTCTAATGACCTCATAGTTTTATCCCGTTAGTGTAACTTCTCAAAAGGTCATTCATCCTAAGATTGCCCCAACACAAGCACGTTTAACTTTGAAGTTTCTTAGTGAAATTCCAACAATTACATCAAAACACATCTCAATGATAAGAAATTTAGTTTTCTTTTACTTAAGAGGTTTTATAATCTCACTCACTTAAGTAATTGACATTCTTGTCAATATTCTTATTTTAGAATCATCCACCAAGCAAATATAATTCTAGAGATGACCCATACAAGTTCAAGTAGTAGCTCCCGCCATGAAATATTTTGTCCCATATAGGGTTCAAGAGGCCCCTATGGCGCAACACTTTGTTCAATATAACACTTAATTCACATATTTTAACTGGTGTGGTGTATTGCTCTGAACCATTTTGTAACAGTCTAAGCTCTTAACTATCGAGATATTGTCTGCTTTGGTCTAATGGTCTTGCAGTTTTATCCCATCGGTATAACTTTCTAGGAGGTCACCCATCCCAGGATTGCTCCCACACGAGCACGTTTAACTTTGAAGTTTCTTAATAAAATTCCAATCATTACATCAAAATGTATCTCGATGTTTAAGAGTTTAGCTTCTTCTTTTTTTAATTTAAGGGGTTTCACATATGAAATGTCCACCTAACATCCAAGCCGACTCATGTTTACTTCTCGACATAATCAAATTAAAACCATGATTATTGGTCGACTAGCTAAGTCTTGACTGACAAAAGTTGATTTTTGATGTTATGTTGATTCAAATCCATGAAAGAATTTTAATTTTAATTTTAATCTTGTTGTGATAGGGCATTCTTCAAAAGTGACTCCATGACCCAATGCAACTAAAATGAGAGAGAGTTTTTTATGACACCACTAAACAATATTTAATAAAATGGTGAAATATTCATCAATAACTAACAGAAAAATTCAACAAATTGAGTTTTTAACAATGCAATAATAAAAAAGGATATTCATGCAGGTTGACCATTAAATTTGAAGATAGGCCATTTTTTGCAACTATCGCAAGATGGGTAAATGATAGTTCAATTTTTTCTTATGATGATGACATTTCAAAGCTAAAATATGAAGGCATTGGTTATCAAGATCGATGAAAGACTCAAATAAAACTACAAAATGGTTTTGGTGCCTGAATAAAAGAATTACAAACTCATGGAGCTAAGGAAATGACAAGTAAATCATAGGGAACTAGAATCAACCTATCTATTTATTGGTTATGATTTATAAATCATAATATCAAGACTAAAGAATACATGTAAACCATTGCTAAGAGAATTAGACAAATAGAGCGCTTCCTATGAATCATAGCTTCTAAAGGATCAACAAGTTAGGCCAAACACTATTTTTAATAATTTTCAGACCACTTGGTCACAAAACTAAAATGTATTAGTTACAAATTAAAGAAAATTTATGCCACTATATCATAGTTTATGAAATCAATCATACTTTAAATTCTCACTCACGGACTTCACCTGCATCCATCTTATAAACATGATGCACTTACAAATATAGCATTAGTATCAATGTATTATTGGGATTCAATTACTTCTAGTTCCAATATAGTTAAACATTTCATACTAGGCAATATAATCATGAATATCAATTTATCACTTAGATTGAAAAACTTTTAGCTTCAATTTTGAAATTGTGACAAGGTTGATAAAGTGAATGACAATATCATAATTTGGATATTAAACTTTTTGCCTGTGAGTAGTTGCTTGGTAAAATGATAGTCTAATAACCTTAACTACAAATGATATCTTGCACACCATTATAGTAGCAAAGTAAAATGAGAAGTGTGCACAAGATTCTATACATAAAAACCCAAAAAATGAAATATTATAGGGCCTTATTGATGAGGACATCCGACCACGAAGAGTCTACCAGAGAAGGGGCCGACGATCTACGGCCATGATCACACCACTTTATTTTTGAGCTACATTTTGTATTAGGTTTATTATTATTATATGCGTATTTGATTTATTATCGCAGTTTTTTCATTTTTACCCTCACTTGAGGGAGTAGTTGTATGTGACCCTTAAGAGCACGTTTGTCTTTTATCTTACCATTGTAATTTGGCTATTTATAACCCCTCCTCTTCTTTAGAGAGGGTAATGATGATTAGTATGAAATTTCTACACATTTATTCCTCTGTGAGTTTTGAGAGTTCTTGTGAGAACCTTGGTGAAGTCCTTAGGTGAGGGTAACACGTTACCTAGCAGCCGCAGGAAGCGTCCAGACTCGTGGTTATCTCCCTACCTTTCCCTAGTCGCCGGTCTCCCTCCCCTCCTCCAAGCCACCGGCACCCATCTCCCCCTCTCCCTCTAAGTCAAACCCCAACACCCAAACCCTCAGCCGGCCACCTTCTCCCTCCACCCTACAAGCCGCTGGTCCCATCTCTCCCTTTTCCCCTGGCCGAAACTCCCTCCATCTCCAAACCCTAGCTGACCCCAAGTCCCCTCCCTTCCTCCATCCCTAACCCTAGCCACCGCCCATCATCCTCCCCTTGGCTCCAAAATTCAAAATCTAGCATTCAAATCCTTCCCTAAATTAGCTTCCTTTAATTTTGGAAACTATTTAAACTCGTATTCAATTGAATTTGAATTTTAACTTTATTTCCTCAATAAGAAAACCTATTTTAGGAAAGCCCCTTAAATCATACAAATCTGAATTTTAAATAGGATTTGACTTAAACCTCGTTTCCTAATTTAAAATTTCAAATCTAGCAACTAATAACTCCTCCAATTAAATCCCCAATCAAGCCCCTTCCCCCATGCTAGCCACCAGCCCACCCCCTCCCCCTTTCCTCTTTGAAAACTTGCCATGACACCTTATTCCATAAATAACAAATTATGTTTGGCAAGTTTTAAGTGCCCTAAATCAAACCCCCAGTCAAGATAGCCGCCACTTCCTCCTTCCCTTTCCCTTGTGGGTCTTCCCAATTAATTCCCCAACCAATCTCCCAACTAAAATTTCAGATTTTGGAGGGATTTCAACCACACGAGGTGGCTGTCCAGAAATTTCAGCAAGTTCCCCTTGCTATCCTGCTGTCCGGAAGGTCCCCGTTTGTTGTCCAGAAGTTCCAGCACCTTGTAATTTGTTATCCCCTCATATATAGTTGATCCAGAACACGACCACGACATTGCTTTTGATGATCAAGGGCTGATTGACATCCTCCGGTCTTTGTTCTTCGACATCAACTTTGAGAACGACCAGTCCGTTAAAGACTACATAGAGAGAATCCTCTTCTCCCTCGCCACCGCTATCTACCAACAACACCCTCCCGTTCAGTGACAACTTTCTTCCAAATCCTGATTATGTAAGCTTTCTCCGCTTTCACTAATCATCAAAGAGTTGAGTGAGGGATTTTACATAGTGACTATTCTGAATATTAATTTAAGGATTTATGTCGAAAGCCCCGCATTACGCAAATTCTGATTTGATTGACTATTTTTGTATTCTGAATCTTTGATATGTAATCTATAGCTTGATCTAAATCATTACTTTATTGTTTTCAATCACCGTTTAAATCAAGGAAGTTGACTAATTGCTCTAACTTTTTCAAAGACATATAATTTCAAAAGGCAAAACATCAACATACGCATTTAGTCATACATCACTTATACAATTAAAACAACTTCCACAAGCAGTGGATATGAGTTACAATGAGCCATCGCCCTTCCCTAAACTTGGAGAAGGAGCCAATAAAATTAAGATATGAGTTACAATGAGCCATCGCCCTTCCCTAAACATGGAGAAGGAGCCAATAAAATTAAAGTAAAATTAGGATAATGCAAAAATCTTTATTCATGTCATAATGAGTTTAAGTGTTCAAACAATCCTCCTCTAGAAGATGAAAGCAATATGACATATAAGTGACAAATGGAGTGGCAATGAATGGTTGATGGGGCTATTGTGGATAGCTGAAATGATCCTCGATCTATATGTGGAGATAATATGGCTTAAAGGCCATGATGTGGCAAAAAAGTCATGGATGCCACTGAAGATAGTTATATTGATTCTCTAGTTTCGGTGCAAATGACAACCTATAAGTGGCAATGAGGTGGCTCAAGAAGGTCATGGATGCCTCCTGTAGAGGTGGTGAAGGGAATTTAAAGGTGCCACTATGAATAATGATGAAAGATGATCTAGACAGTCCCTCTCATGGAATAAAAAAGAGACTAAGTGACTCAGAGTTGGTAGATAACTAAAAGTGTTCGGGATAATCTCTCTCCTAAAAGATGAAATTGAATAGCTCAAAGATGGTAGGCAATATAGGCCATCAAGATAGCCCTCTCCTTAAAGAAGGGTGGATTAAAAGATCAAGAGTTGGCAAGTAACAAGATATGATAAAGACAATCCTTCTCTTGAATAAGAGGTCAACTAAACTATCAGGAGTTGATAGCCAATCATAGGAAATCAAGATAAACCTTTTTTCTTAATAAAGGGTGGCGGATTAAATAACCTGGAGAGGACGAACAATTAAAGCTAGAACAACCCTTCTTCTGGAACTAAGGGGAGGGTTGTACAATTGAAATGAACGAGCTGAGGTGATCAAGACAACGATCCCCTTGGATAGAGGGGGATAGATTAAATAACTAAATTTGAGATTAGCTATGGGTGGTCGAGACGACCATTTTTTTAGACAAAAGGGGAATAAATTAACAGACTAGAAGTCGGTAGTCTAAAGAGATTTCAGAAATGCCAGTATTATAGACTTGAGGAGATGGGGACAAACTCTCACAAATAAGGTGTGAAGGGGTACGGTACTATACAATGGATGTTGATGGCACATACAAAATCTTTAAACTATCAAAAGAAGGAAATTTAGGAGCTATAGAACGATCAATCGGTGGATTGAGAATAGGGGTGTCAATATTTGACACGACACGAAAACCCGACCCGGAAAATCCGGGTTGGACCCTACCCGATTTCAAAACGGGTCGGGTTCGGGTTCCAGAAATTGCCTTCACCTGCTGCCGCTCGCGCTGACGCCGTCGCCCGATGCCGAGTTTCATGCCGCGCGGGTCGGGTCTGGTCAACCCGACAACCCGCCGGGTCGGGTCCGGGTTCGGATTTTCGACCCGTTTCTCTACCCGGGTCGGGTTAGGGTCGACCCGTTTTCCACCCGGGTCAGTTCGGGTTCGACCCGAACCTGACCCGTGACCCAAAATTGACACCCCTAATTGAGAAGCAATCAAAATTATAAAACTCTTAACAAGTTGGACATTCCACATTTGAAATATGAGAACCAAGGCATATATAGATTTTGATGGGGTTACACTAATCCTTATAGTAATGTACCCAAGATCGAGCCCGTTCGTAATAACAAAATGGCAGGGTGATCCCACCAACCTAAATAAATCCCAACAACTCGACAAGGCTAGGGTTGGGTTAGGCAACCAACAAGAGGTGGGTGACCACTACCAATGAAGTCTATGATCAACGAATTTCATATAACATTTAGAATTTCTCAGCATCACAAAACCATTATAGATTGCGGGTCAAATTTTTTGACAATTAGATTGATGAGAATAATTGCAAAAAAGATTTAGAAGTCAATTTTAAGGCTAAACAAAATGGTTATGCGAAGCCACTATCTTTATATTAAAATATGTCTCATCACGAGGAATTGAACATCCCAAAGAGCTTGCCTATAGAGCTATAAGAAATCTAGGGTCTTCTATTTAGGGGTTGTTCGGTATGCAGAATTAGAAGGGTAAAGTAATTTACTTACACACATTTCATAAATTACGTCGTTTGGCTAGTTTTGAGCGAAAAGTAAGGAATTCCTTCGAAGGATCAGCGGTGTATTACAGAGGTCATTTCATGCGACTTGGAAACCCGCTAAAATTGAGCGTGTTAGAAATCCTTTCGAGTGAAATATTTGATGGAGTCAAGCGGGGAGGAAGCCATCTCGAAGTCTCGGTCGGCAAACATCATTTGATGGAATCGGCACACTGTGTTAGTGACAACCATGGAGGTAATGTTGGTCTGGCCTTGGAGGATGTTACGGAGACGTGACTGAATGTTGGAGATTCTGTGTGGCTCGTCATCGATTGGCTCGCCGGATTCGTTGTTGGAAACAAAAAGGACGGCTGCCATCCTGCCATTGTGCGTCCAAACACGGGCATTTGAAACCCCGCACAGGAGATCAGAAAGCACTGCGAAGATCTCCGAGAGAAGTCTTGGGCAATCGACACCAATGAGTTCCGGAGCGGTGAGATTCTCCTGGCCAACAGATTTGTTCGGTCTTCTAGCTTCGAGCGTCTGCAAGACGAAGCACAAATACTCAAATTGCGGCCCCAGAGGCTTCAAAAATGGGAAAGATCATAAAGGGCAAAGAAGTGAAAAACCTCTTCGATGAATGAGATAACTTGCTCGTCTCCATCACTTAACCTTGGAGTTCTGGAAGTAACAATTTTTGAAGCAAATCATCTCCATCACTTACTTCATGGTACGATCATAAAGGTATGTGCTTAATTTTTGCTTAGACGAGTGATTTGATATCTTGAGAGCTCGAGTAAGGGGGAAATTTGAAGCTTTTGTTCCAAAAATATCATTTATTCTCTTTTTAATTGCAGATAGAGGTTGTATTTTGATCTTTTGATTTTTAGTTAGGTTATACCGTCATCTTTTCGCTGTTCTTGAAGTGAAAATCATTTCATTGGTGAATTTTTTGTCCGACATATGAACTGTTTGTTGAAATGCTCCAACTTTGTTGATTTTTTTTTTTATAAAAAGCTTTTGATCCTAAAAACATATTCTCTTTTCAGCAGTAGATAGTTTGATTTTCGGCTAGGTTATGTCATCATTTGCTAGTTGTTTTTGATGTGAGAATCAGTTCATTGATGAGTTTTCTCTCCAAAATATAAACTTCTTGTTGAATTTTTTTTATAAGAAGCTTCTGATCGAAAAATATCTTCTCTTTTCAGTAGTGGATATATAGAAGATGTATTTTGATCTTTTGATTTTTAGTTGGATTATGCCTTTATAAGGTAGTTGATTTTGAAGTGAGAAGAAGTTCATTGATGAATTTTCTCTACCTTTATAAAAATATGCAGGGGTATTTTGATGATTATTCACGGTTTCAATGAGCACATGTTAGAAGAAAATTTTATGGCTTTGCAATATTTTGAAATTCTATATAACTTGCTGGTATTTGTTGAAACTTTAACAAAGAGAAGTTGGAAATATAATGATAGGTACCACTTGAGTATTTCAAGTGATTCCTATCGGATCTAAGCCAAATCACTAATAATTCACTGTTTTCTATGGAAACAGCCACCAAGCACAAAAAAACAGTGGAAAAATCCGAGAAGAATCGTAGAGAAAATAGGAGAAACAATTGCAAACGATAGAAATTTCACTAGACGATGCAAAAGACAATAAAGATACAAGTTTCCTTCAATCCGAGAGGAAGGAACCACTCTCCAACAATCTCCGGCAACGCCAAGAGCCCAAGCAAGAAAACCTAGAAGACAAATCTCTTTCCAAAATCCAGATGAAACCCTAATCCCCTCATAACTCCCTATTAATACAATCTAATTCAAATTAAAAGCAAAAGGACTACTCTACCCTTCCTTCTCCCTCCAAAAACACTTAACCCATGTTTGAATTGCAAGTGGACCCCACTCCCTGGCTCCCTCTCTCTTCCGCCTGGCTTGGTCTCCGCCTCCTATAGAACTGGACCGGCTGGGCCGGTCCAGGTTGAGCCGGTCCAAGCTGGACCGGTATAACATTACCCCCCTCCCAAAGTACCACCTTGTCCTCAAGGTGGAAGGCAGGAAACTGCACTGCAATCCTCTCCAATGGCTCCCATGTGGCCTCATAATCTGGGAGGCCGCTCCACCTAATTTTCACTTCCTTTTTCCCCTTTTCATTGATGCGCACTCCTTCTACCGCTAGAGGCTCCAGTGTCACTTCCATGTCTTCCCTCAATGTGCTGGGCAGCTCTGGGCTTACTGCATGCTCCCCCACCACTTTCCTCAACTGTGATACATGAAAAACGGGGTGTATTCTGGCTGTTGGAGGAAGCCTCAATCTGTATGCCACCTCCCCGATTTTCTCCTCCACTTCGAAAGGGCCAAAATATCTCGCTGCTAGCTTCTCATTTCTCCTTTGGGCTATAGTCCTCTGTCTGTATGGTCGGAGCTTCAAGTAGACATTGTCTCCAACTCCAAACTGTATATCCCTCCTTTTACTGTCCGCTTGTTTCTTCATAATCTGTTGGGCTCTGAGAAGATGCCTCTTGAGCTCGTCCAACACTTGATCTCTTTCCTTCAAGTGCTGATCCACTGCAGATACTGGAGTACTCCTATGGCTGTAGTGTACCAGGTGTGGGGGGTCTCTTCCATATAACACCTTAAAAGGTGTCATCTTGGTAGCCGAGTGAGAGGAGGTGTTGTACCAGTATTCTGCCCAGGCCAGCCATTTGGCCCACTGCTTCGGTGTCTCAGACACAAAGCATCTCAAGTATGTCTCCAAGCTTCTATTCACCACCTCCGTCTGCCCATCAGTCTGTGGATGATATGCTGTGCTCCTCTTCAATACTGTGCCCTGCATCCTAAATAACTCCCTCCAAAAATGGCTCATGAAAACCTTGTCCCTATCAGAAACAATAGACTCCGGTACCCCATGCAGACGGACTATCTCTCGCACAAAGGCTGCTGCTACAGATACTGCTGTGTATGGGTGTCTCAAGGGAATGAAATGAGCATATTTGCTCAACCTGTCCACCACTACAAATATGACCGTGTACCCTTCTGATTTTGGAAGCCCATCAATGAAATCCATAGTAATCTCCTCCCAAACCTTCTCTGGTAGGGCCAGGGGCTGTAGTAATCCCCCTGGTGCCATCGTCATATACTTGCTCCGCTGGCAGGTATCACACTTAGCCACCATCTCCTCTACGTCTTTCCTCATCCCTTTCCAGTACAATTCAGCAGCAATCCTGCTATAAGTTTTCTGCACTCCCGAATGCCCTCCTATGGCGCTCCCATGAAACTCCTGTAGCAGATGGGGAATATGAATGGAAGACCTAGGAATCACACTCCTTCCCTGATAGTACAGTCTTTCCCCTACAACTGTGTAGCCTGGGTGGCTGTTTTCATCTGAAAGCACTTCTTCTTTGATTTTCCTTAGCTCCTCATTATGGATGCTCTCCTCTTTGATGGCTCCCCAATCAATCAGAACAGGTACTGATACAGCGATCCCCTGGAGCTCCCCCATACAGCGTGATAAGGCATCCGCTGCCTTATTCTCTAGCCCTGGTCGGTAGTGGATCTCGAAATCATATCCCAATAGCTTGGATAACCACCTCTGGTGCTCCTCTGTGACCATCCTCTGCTCTAACAAGTACTTCAGGCTCCTCTGATCAGTTCTGACAATAAAGTGTCTGCTCAATAAGTAAGGTCTCCACTTCTGGATGGCCATCGCCATCAGCTCTCTCTCGTAGACTGACTTCAGCCTAGCCCGGGATGACAGGACTTGACTGAAGTAAGCTATGGGCCTGTGCCTCTGCATCAACACTGCTCCCAATCCATAGCCTGAAGCATCTGTCTCCACCACAAACACCTGACTGAAGTCTGGCAGAGCAAGCACTGGCACCGTCGTCATGGCCTTCTTCAGCTTCTCAAAGGCCTCTGAAGCTGCTTCTCCCCATAAAAACCCGTCCTTCTTCAACTGCTCTGTCAGAGGCCATGCTATGGTGCTGTATCCTCTCACGAACCTTCTGTAATAGCCTGTCAGTCCCAAAAATCCTCTGAGTCCCTTCAAGGTCTTGGGTTGAGGCCAAGCCAGCATTGCCTCTATCTTGGATTGATCTGCAGCCACTCCCTCCTGGGATATCACGTGCCCCAGGTACTCCACCCGTGCCTGAGCGAAGTCACACTTCTTGAAGTTGGCCTTCAACTGATGCTCCTTCAGTACACCCAACACCACTCTCAGGTGCTCTAGGTGTTCCTCCTCAGTCCTGCTATAAATTAGAATGTCATCAAAAAATACCAACACAAACCTGCGGAGGTGTGGCTTGAAGATCCGGTTCATCAAAGCTTGGAATGTTGCCGGAGCGTTGGTGAGGCCAAAAGGCATCACCAGAAACTCGTAGTGACCCTCATGAGTCCTGAAGGCCGTTTTCTGCACATCTTCCTTCCTCATCCTGATCTGGTGATAGCCTGACTTCAGATCGACCTTGGTGAACAAAGCGGCTCCATGTAGCTCATCCATCAACTCATCAATCACAGGGATAGGAAACTTATCAGGTACAGTTTCCTTGTTGAGAGCTCTATAATCTACACAGAACCTCCAACTCCCATCCTTCTTCTTCACAAGCAGAACTGGACTAGAGAAAGGACTCACACTGGGCTGGATGATCCCTCCTTCTAGCATTTCTCCCACCAACCTTTCAATCTCATCTTTCTGCACCTGAGGATATCTGTAAGGTCTCACACTGATAGGAGATACTCCTTCTTTCAGGATAATCTGGTGCTCCTGCTCTCTGTCAGGTGGTAGTCCAACTGGAGGTTGGAACACATCCTCAAATTCCTGCAACAGGGGTTGAACCAAAGCGGGGATGGGTCTTCCCTCCCCCTCCTCCTGTTCCTCCAAGCTCTGCAACTCCACCAGGAATCCTCCTCCTTCCTCCTGTATGATTTTCACCATGGATCGGAGTGACACTCCAGCTCTGGACAATCCTGGTTCTCCTCTCAGCTTCACCTGCTTCCCTCTACGCTCAGCTCCATCACCATGGTCCCCCAATTCACCTTGGTTTCCCCCAAGGTCTGTAGCCACTTCATGCCCAAAATGACATCTGTGCTACCCAACTTCAGGGGTAGAAAATCCTCTACCACCCTGATCTCCTGTAACCTCATCTCCACCCCTTTGCAGATCCCGGTGCTGGACTCAATCTTCCCTGTCCCCATCATCACCCCGTAGCTGCCTGTCTCAGTAGGCTCCATCCCTAGCTCCTCCGCCACCTGGGTGGATATGAAATTGTGGGTTGCCCCACTGTCAATCAGAACCACAACCTCTCTCCCCCGAATCTCCCCCTTCACCTTCATTGTATGGCTAGGAGTGAATCCCATCACAGAATTGAGGGAGACCTCGGCTACCTCCAACTGTGGATCAATCTGCTCCTCATCAGAATCATCACCCTCTTCAGGCGCCTCGTCTATATAGACGGTGAGAGCCCGAAGAGCGCGATCCTTGCATCTATGTCCTGGAACAAACTTCTCCTCACATCTGAAACAAAGGCCCTTGGCCCTCTTCTTCTGCATCTCCTCCTCAGTCAATTTTTTGAAGCTTCCAGCAGATCTGGTCACCCCGCTCTTCTCCTTTCCACTCTCTCTCGGTAGAATGGGGCTTGGTCCTTTTGGAGCCAGGTAAGTGGTAGTTGTCCTGGTGGGCCCTCCTGAGTGATTGTTCCTCCAAGTGCGGGCGTTGGTCTTCTGGTTCTCCACCAACTGAGCTAACTCCATTGCCTCCCTCAGATCTCTTGGTCTCATGACCTTCACTGCATCTCTGATCTCGGGTTTGAGGCCCTTCATAAAGTTCCCCCCCAACGTACTGTTTGATAGGCCCTCCATGTCTCCCACCAAGCTCTCAAATTTCTTCCTGTATTCCTCCACTGTTCCCTCTTGAGTGAGGGCATAGAATTGTTCTGATATCTCCCATGGGCTGCCCCCCCTGAATCTCTCTCTGATGGCCTCCTTGAAATCCCTCCAAGTTCTCACCGGATCCCACTTGTCCATGTACTTGAACCAGGCAAAAGCCGCCCCTTCCAAGCACATGCTAGCAGCCATCAATCTCTCCTCCTCCATAAGGCCATTCACTGCAAAATACCTTTCCACCTTGTGGATCCACTCATCCACATTTCCCTCTTCGAAGACAGGCATTTTCAGCTTCCTGGCCCTAGTGTCCACCCCGTACGACCTGTTTCCCCCATGACCTCCTCTGTCCCAAGCAATGGGATCTTCCCACGTTCCCCTCTCTCCATAACGGGGCTCATCCTCCCTCCTTGGCCGCCGGTAGCCATCTTCCCCTCGTACCTCGCCATGGTGGTTATAATTTCCCCAAGGTCGGTCCAATGGGTCGGGCCTCCGTCGTCGCCAATCCTCTTCTCTTCCTTCCCGGAAGTCTCTCCTTCTATCATGTTCTTCCCTCCTGATGGACTCCCTAGGTGGCATCCTTCCGTTGCTGTCAAGCAGCTCCACATCATCCTCCCTTTCTGGATTCACCTTCTCCTTACCCCTGCTCCCACTACCTTCTCCTCTTTCCTCCGTTGGCACTGCCCTTGCTTGCCCTTCCAACAACTTCTTCATCATCTCTTCCAGAGCCATGAATTTTCCCTCCACATTCTCACTAAATGTGGCCATCTTCTCCTCCAGATCCGCCTTAAGTTGACCCATCTCGGTCTCCAAGACTTCTACACGCTTAGATGCCATGGGAACCAACGAGATGTCTTCGGATCCAGGAAAATTCAGCAAAAATCTGCTGCGAAACCGTGGGAAAAACAGCCCCTTACCGCCCGGATCTTGCTCTGATACCAATTTGATAGGTACCACTTGAGTATTTCAAGTGATTCCTATCGGATCTAAGCCAAATCACTAATAATTCACTGTTTTCTATGGAAACAGCCACCAAGCACAAAAAAACAGTGGAAAAATCTGAGAAGAATCGTAGAGAAAATAGGAGAAACAATTGCAAACGATAGAAATTTCACTAGACGATGCAAAAGACAATAAAGATACAAGTTTCCTTCAATCCGAGAGGAAGGAACCACTCTCCAACAATCTCCGGCAACGCCAAGAGCCCAAGCAAGAAAACCTAGAAGACAAATCTCTTTCCAAAATCCAGATGAAACCCTAATCCCCTCATAACTCCCTATTAATACAATCTAATTCAAATTAAAAGCAAAAGGACTACTCTACCCTTCCTTCTCCCTCCAAAAACACTTAACCCATGTTTGAATTGCAAGTGGACCCCACTCCCTGGCTCCCTCTCTCTTCCGCCTGGCTTGGTCTCCGCCTCCTATAGAACTGGACCGGCTGGGCCGGTCCAGGTTGAGCCGGTCCAAGCTGGACCGGTATAACATATAACAGCTAATATACTAAGGATTCTGTTAGATATCATATGATAGTTGTTGGTTTCAAAGTCCTATTTATAAGAATGAAAATTTTCCTAATTTTATCAGCTACTATTTAAGCTAATACAGAGACCTCGTACAAGCCTACTATTGTTGTAGTAATTTTAGTAGGTCTGATTACATTATTGCTCCTTCCTTTTTGCTTGTATTTGTCAATTATTGAATGCATGAGTTGCTAAATAAATTGTTCATTCAAGTTAGGAAGAATGTATCATAATCATCAACGCTTGTCCTATTCACCCTACTTGTTTGCTAACAAACTTATCCTTTTGATTTTCAGTGGAATATATGCACATTTCGCATCGTAATTGACTGCATGCAGCATTGGAGTATATGCAATGGATTGGATTGGTAAGCTGGAGCCATTGTTGTAGTATAAGCTTGATCGTTAGTGTGACATATCTATGTGTTCTTATTATGCTTGAAAGCATTTTGTAAATTTTTGTTAAGATTATTGAGGGTGATTTAAGTTGTATTATTCTCTTGTTATCTTCTGATTGTAGTAACCTTTGGGCTCTATTTATGGTTTAATTTCAATACTTTCTGTCCACTAGAGTTAAATATTTAATGTTTGGCATTCTGTGCAGAGGAAGCCATCATAAGTTTTCTTCAACTCAAACCTATAGTGGACTATTGTCCAAAGCTTGCTTCGGTTTAATACTTGAGGTAAGCTCCAAGTAGAGTTTGGATTTTTGGCTTCTTTTGGGGTGGTTTTCTTACTTCTTCTTAAAACAGTTTTTTAATATAAATATTAACTTTTGTACTAAAAAACTGCTTTATGAAGCGGTTAAAAAGTAGTACGAAACGAAGCCTTAGTTTTTGTTTCTGATGGCTTTCTTATTGCTTCTTAAAGTAATTTTTTGGTACAAAAATTTTTTAAACAAAATTTTATGTACGAAGAAGCTGTTTTAGAAAGCAATAAGAAAGTTGTCCCAAATGAAGACTTAAATTTTGTTTTGGATTATTTTTTTAATGCTTCTTAAAGCAATTTCAGTGTAAACGTAAAAATTAAAAATTTTAAACTGAAAAGTTGTTTTAAGAAGCAATAAGAAAGTCGTCCCAAATGAAGTCTTAGTAATCATAATTAATTAGTTAAGCTCAGGCTCAAATTAGAGGTGCCAAAATAAATTATTACAAAAAAACCGCTTTTACTTTACTCTGGTTCTACCTAACCAAACAAGGGAAATAATTCTTTTGCGTTTATTTTGCAGACAACCAAACAGTTTCAAAGTATTCGGAATGCACTACATTTACTTTACATTGCATTTTCTTTTCAGGCAATCAAACAGCCCCTTAGTGCAAATAAATTATGTGAAATTAAATGAAATCCTAGACGATTAGATACCACCATAGCATTGCTCAATAGAAAGGGCCGAGTTTGGTCGTATAGCTCCACAATCGATAGAAGAGGTGGTGGAGACAAAAACCTCCATTCCAAGGGGCAACCCAAACTTCTCTGAGCGGCATCTAGTCACAATCAACCTAGGTTAATTTCAAACTTGACCCCTATTCGTGCAATTCAAGGCTTGCAATCGTCCATATTAGGAAACTATAATGTCATTGGAATCAATATGATGAGATGGTGATTTTAACTATAAATTTACAAAATTAGTGGTTCTTTGGTCCCAAATATAGTTTATGAATTTTATCTTAACTTGTTCAACCTTTGGAGTGCTTAAAAATTCATAAAATGCGCATGAATTTGATAATGATTGCATGAATGAATTTTTCTATGTAGGTATGTAAATATCTTATGTATGCAAATAAATAAAATAAGTATTTCATAGGTATGCCATGTTCTCTACTATTGAATATTTTCTATACAATCATGCCCATATTCCATTTCAGTGTCCTCACTTCATATACCAAGGGTCGCTGAAAAACATAATTATATGTTGAGATAAATTATCCAAGGACAGTGGTGACATAATATAAGTATTTCAATAAAGTGAACCCACTAGCCAATAAAGCTGCTCACGTAACTTCTACGCAGGTTGAACAATAATTGCTAAGCAATTTTGTATGATAAAAAAATATAAGGAAATTAACCAAAAATATAAATCTTTATCTTCGGTACAAACCTGTCTTGGATGAACCAGATGCAAGTGTTTTCAGCTTATGTAAAACAGTGAACTGTATGGCAGTATAAGGCATATACATTAGCAAAGCTGGAACATTTCCTCTCCAAAAACCCTACACCAAGGGAAATATGAACTTAGAGAAGAAATCACAATACTCGTAAATGAAAATCAGTATCAATAGAAAGGAAAACCCAGAAAGAAACTACATAAATAGAAAATCATGCAATCACATTAAAGCTATGGAACATCTAACTAGTTGATGGTGTTACTATCTGATCAAAAAGTTGATTAATCCCGAAGGGAATACAGTAGTTCTATCCTAAGCCGAAGTATTCTAAAAGGTGAAGAAGTTATTCACTCATATATACTACAAATAAAGTTTGGAAGCATGAAAATGTTTGACGCTTGTTTTTTTTTTTTAAATCAAAACTCTGGGAATTCTAAAAAGTTGATATACAGTTGCATTATATGATCCAAAAGTTGGTTAAGGTGCAAGAAAAGAGAGAAGTTTAATTCAACACCTATTGTCTCACTAGGATAAGTTCTTTACCAAATATTACCAAATTAAATTGGAGCAACTTGTTCAGGTTGCAGATCTAAATTCTTGTTTACTGTATGCTTTCACACAACAAAGCAGGAACAAATATGAGAGAAGATGAAAAAAAAAGAGTAGTATAATTATCTTCTAGAATATGAATAGAAATACAAGGGTTAATGCATTTAGAGGAATTGTAGGGGATTTAGTTTCATAAATTTAAGCCAGCCAAAAGTTTAATGAATAAAATCCTGATCCATGATACCCCTTTAAACTAAGGAAATTTGTTAAACGCTATAAAATGGACCGTCCACACTCCCAATATTCTCCATCCAAATATTCTAGAAAACCCGTTAAAGGTTTTCAACTTAATATTCAACCATCTAAACACAAGAAATTGTCGTTACAGGCGAGGGTTTTATAATCCGCCCGTCCAAATATAGCACAAAAAATGGTTAAAATTATGTATGAATTTCTAGTAGAATAGTATCCACTGATTGGCATTCATGCTATGAATTTCACCCTATTATGGTATACAACACTTACAACATTTTTCCTCTGCACATACTCCTGCACATGCCTTGATTTAGATTGACACCATATAGAACAGTAACAATTAACATATCTACACTGAGAAACAGTACTTATAACCCTTTTCATCTAGGCATTCGAGACTAACCGGTAAACCTTCCTCTCGAAAAATGTCTTTGCTAGCTTGCATGATTCCAGTATATTTTGCAGGCTTAGACATCTCCCGTCGGAGTAAAACCCATGAAGTAGGCTCCAACTGTACCTGCAAGTTAGCAGTTATAGAAGATATCCTTAATCTAATGTGAGATAAATTGAGCACCATAATACATTATCAAGAACTGAAAGAAAACATACTTGAATAAAATGCCGGTAAGAACAATCAATTATAAACCATTGTCATAAAAAAAAGGCATTCTACATGACTTCCATGAGAAACAATTCCTTTTTAAACAATCAGTACAAGATCATTCCTTGTCATTGAATTCATGCCCTTCATCAGAATCAAATTGGAAAAGCTAAGCAAAAATTATTCAGAACTCAAAAAGGTTTAAAACACAAAATCATAGCTGAACTTTGTTTGCCAGTACCAAAACTTACATTCACATGAAACACAAGGAATGTGGTGGCAATGTGATCACTGTACAGTGCCGTTCACAATTTTGATTTCTAAGATAGACAATTAGATATCTTTATTGATTATATGACTAAATCATTATCACAAGAAACGAGCATTCTAGTAGGTGGCCTGATTTGATGTAGCATGACATGGGGCAGCCTACTAACAAAAAGGTTTTAAATAGGAAGCTAGAAATAAAATGAGAATGGATACGAGAAAAAAGGTTAGACACCAACATAACTAGAAGGATTTTGGCAAAAAGCCATTTCCTAGACAATTTTATAGTCTTTCATTTTGAAAATTTATTGATAATATTAACAATTATTAATTATTATTATTATCATTAGAAGAAAAAATAATATTTTAGTGTGATAGGTTTGAGTATTTTGAAACTATTCTACAAAAAATTGATAATAGAGATGTGAGTATAACTTTTGGAGTTAAACCAGGGTGATTAAAATAGAGAAATGACTTGGAAGCATTATGCGATAAGGTGATATTGTGGAAAATTAAAAGGTAAATTTAATAAAAATTTAATTAGATTGTCAATATTCTATGGATTGAAGTGTTGGAAGTAAAAATGTCATTACTATCTAAGGTGAGGATAACTAAATGAGATTATTATAATATTATGAATGATTATATTATAGGAATGATTTGCAAAAAATAGATTTAACACCTAAGATAAAACTCAACAGAAATGAATGAAATGTGAAAACTCATAAAGCCAAACACAAATAACAATAATAAAGCTCGTTATTGATTCCAACCATAACATCAAGAATTAAAAAAAAGGAATATGAAAATAACAACAATCACCAATTATAGCACAAAAAACATATTCATTTAGCTCTACATCTCTCCTTCTATCTCTCCCAGTTAAATGTGTAAACTTTTCTTTCAACCTAAAGATCAAGGGAGCCACAATAGATCGGTTCCTTCGCATTCATGGAATGAATTAAACATGCCATCAAATATCTTTGCTCTTCTATATAAAGTGTCATGTCTAGTATCCATCGACCCTTTAGTCATACCCCCAAGCCTTCCTCAAAGTAAGCTTTAATGTCACTACATCCCTAAAAAGCTTAGTTAAAATGTTGAACATAACTTCATTAAAGATCATCAGCTTGAAATCAAAACTTCAAGGAAAGTCTCCTAATGTCAAAAAGGATTTGACTTCAGGCCTCTATCAAAACAATGTTGATCAGCAGGCAAATAGGTTTAGTTTGGCACAAGTGCTAGGAAACCAATGACAGCATGAGAAGAGAAGCTAAAAACGCATGCCAGTAAACACGGCCTGGATCATCAGTGCTGTGGTCATGCCAGCGTAGCCAAGCAAAAAACATCCAGATTTTTCTTAGCCTTCAGAAAACCTATCAAATGAGCTCTTTCTGGTCAAATGAACTCATGCGATCTTCATTTCATAATTGAGAAATTTTCCAATTTTTTCAGAATCTAAAAGCGGCCATTTTGCCTATAATAGCACCGCATTAATAACAAAACACACCATTAACCTAATTCTACGCTCTATTAATCCGAAGCATTCATCCTTCACATAGTAAATAATACCAATAAACACAAAATTAAAATTTCTCTCTCCAAAGCTTCCATCTTCACTCCAAAACAACAAAATCAAACCAAACTCAACAAATCAGGACAAGAAGCCCAACCTGAAACCTGATTTTGATGACGTCAAGAGGCGAGGTTAGCGTTCGCGAGATTGCCCCGGAAATGGCCCCAGCCGCAGCATCTATCATCGCGCGCTTTAGCTGCCCCGTCTCCTCCATCAAATTTCGTCACCAATCCGGCCCGACACGATATATAATTATATTCTAGTCAAAAAACTAAAGCAACGGACAGATTTTGAGAGATAGTAAAGGAAACAATGGCTGAAGCCGGGGATTTCTTCCGAAAGAGATATATTAGGTATTTCCTGAGCCGGGATTTCGCCGACGAGAGAGGAATTCTGTGCTATAAGAAAATATATCAAAAAGGAAAGATGATGAGCGAAGAATTTTTGAAAGATGAGAAGAATAGATACGCCGTGATCGAGAAAGGGAATAAATTGTTGTCAATCTCACCCTGTCGCGCTTTCTCCCACTCTCCCCCGATTCTTATACCATTGGTAATAGCCTCATAATCGTAACGGTTGAGATTTCTGCACCGGTGTTCTAGAACAGAAAATAACAAATCTTTCAGCGAGGGCGACCGCTCAAGCGCTGCAACGAACGGGCCGCGGACTCTTGATTTGGTCCTCCCATCCTTTTAATAATAATAATAATAATAATAATAATAATAAAATGATAATAATCAAAATAATCTGATTATTTAACAATAATATTAAAATCTCCTGAATTTTTTACATTTGAAATATAAATTTATACCATTTAAAAAGCTAATGAATAAATTAATACTTTTATATAACCTGGGGCTATTTTTATTCTTTAGAAAGATAAAAAACCTATTTCAAAAAATAATAAAATAAAATAAAATTTTATAGAGAAAAGAATGCTTAGATGGATGAGTGATTTTATTCTTAGAGACAGAAAGCGAAATGAGTATATTCATAAAAAGGTTGGAATAGCTCTAGTGGCATATAAGATTAAAGACATTAGCCTTAGATGGTTTGGTCGCATAAAGCATCGGTCTTTTGATGACCTGATTAGGAGAGTAGATGTATTAAATTTGACATATGTTGACAAACATAGAGGTAGACCTAAAAATACTTCGTTATAAAGTATTAGAAATGACATTCTCTTATTAGATTTAAATAAGAATTTGACTCTTAATGCGACACAATGAAAAAAAATTATGTAGCCGACCCTACTGAGTAGGGTAATGGCTTAATGTTGTTATAGTTGTTGTTGGAGAAATTCATTTTGTTTAATGTGATGGGAATTATAAGAATTTTAAGCTTATTTTGCATAAATTAAATCACATTGGTCTTTGTAGTTTTTATGTAAAAAATGCAATTAATTATAGGTTCGGACTTATTTTGATTTTAATACATGGGGTCTAGGGTCTTCAAAGTTGGTGAATATTTGATTTTCATAATATACTGGAATGTTATAGTATTCAAATCACTTCTTTTCATCTTAGCGTTGACTTGAAAATAGAGGTTGTGGGTTAAAGGAGAAGTTCAAACCTATATATTTTTTCTTCAATTTTACAAAATCATTTTGGAGATGTATTTGACAACTTTCAAAGTTAAACCAATCGTGATGCAGCACATCATATGGATAAAAATAATTTAAAAAAAAAATTCGATTACAAGAGCTAAGATTAAAGCTCGAGAAAAAGATCAAAGAAGAGACCTAATTACAAAAGCCCGATAAAGACTAGCATGTAGTTTTAACATTTTAAATATAATTTTTGTGTGCTAGAAAATTTGAGTCGGTAGAGTTTATATTTCATGACTTAGTAGTGTGCAAAGATTCAGCACAAATAGATAAAAATAGTAAAATCAGAGAACTTTTGATGTGGAAAACCTAGAAATGAAAAAAATCACGAAGTCTAGCCCTGTTGCAAAATTCATTATGTAGTAAGTGATAGAAAGATCTTCCCTTCTTCATTGTTGAAGAAGATGAATAGTACAAAGATCGAATTAATATTTACACCCAATAACAGGACTTAATCTTCTTGATAGAAATTTTAGAAACTAAGTGTCCACAAGGGATAATTGTACCCAACATCGTGATCAATAATTGATAACATTCTGGATATGATGATGGTAATAGGTGGTAGTAACTAGTGATTGTTGGTGGCAATAGTTTGTGGTTGTCAGCAGGAAGAGCTGGTGGTTGTTGACAGCAACGAAGATTGGAAAATGTTAGAGAGCTTTTCCTTCTTCTTTCCTTTTTTTTTCTCCCCCTTATGTGAATAATGAGAGTTTATGTGATGCCCCAAGATCTAACTTGGAAAGAATTTCAATCAAACCGACCATTTACCAGAGTCATCTATAACGTCAACAAACAGTCTATCAACATCTATAACATTTAAAACATCAATGTACAAGTCGATTCATATCTCAAAACATCATATACAATACTCAGGAACTACACTATACCCACAAGTACTGAAATCTATCCTGTCCTGAGTACAAAAGAATCAAAATCATCAAAAGAACTAAAACCTGTAGATCCGGATCAATCTCTATCTCCTGCTCCCTTGCCCTGACCTAAAAATATCAACCACATATAATGAGCTTTACAAAGCCCAGCAGGTCACCTAATACCTATAACTGAAGTCAAAGCACGACAATGCTATCAATATGCATGTCAGTCAATCAAATCCATACAGTCAATGGTCAATGAGTCTATGCAATACGGAAATCCATTCAGTAGTCAATGCAGTACGAAAATCAATAGTCTATGAAATCAAATCTATGCAGCGGCAGGCGAATCGATAAATCAACTCAATCAATACACATCAATCTCAAAGAAATCCGTACACAGAAGAAAATCAATCGATCGGTCAAATCAATCACGTCAAATCAATCAATCTAATCAATACTACCTAGTCAATGAAATCAATCAGAAAAGCAATACAATAAATCTCAATCTATACTATCAATGAATCAAATGCAGCAAGTCAATATGATCTATCAAGTAGGCTACAATCAATGAATCTATAAGCAATAATATCAATAAATTTATAGTATCCATGTCCATAGCATCAATGAATCAATACAATATTTATATCCATCCATATCAATATCAATACTCAATAGTATCCATGCTCAGTGATCAATCAATGAAATCGTAAAATCAATAAAGCAGAAATCGATAAAGCAGTAAATCCGTATGTCAATACAGTAAACATGTATTCAATACAATAATATTGGACAAGTACAATCAACTGGCTATGTTGCTGTTGTAGAATCCATATTGTTGTTGTAGATATCCATACGTTGGTTTCAATAAAAAGAGTCGTCACTCTATTGCCCGTCGGCATATCTATAAGAACACCTTATGACTCCATCCATATATCCATAATCAATGTTTAAAAGAAAGCCCGTCGGCCCACCATCCTGTACAGGTCAATTCAATCTCCAACCAACGTTCAACCAGGTTCCACTTGTGTTCCAGTATCAATAATCAATCAATAATCAATTCAATAGTCAATATTAAAGCAATCATATCAATATTCACATTCATATCTATTCAATCTATCAATCTCAGAAAAATCGGAAATCGTACGAAATTTCGGCAGAGTAACGGCAGTCTACCAAATTTACACAAAAATCCTACAAAATCACAATTCACCAAATTACAATAGAATGTTCACGACAACAATATAAGACTATTCTTCTACTGAATCCATATCAAATAACATCCTGATATTTTTCTATTCAATTAAAATCGCGTAGAATCAATTCCAACCGGTAAAATCTTCGTAGAAAATACTCAAATCGTGTAGAATATTCGTATCTATAACATTCTAAAAGTTGTGCGGTGAAAGTTGTGTCAATACAAAATCATGTCCAAAATTCGACTACGAAAATACAAATCAGTGCACGAATCGATCAAAACACAACATCTTTGAAAACAGAAATAGGATTCGGAGTCCTTACCGCGAGATCTTCAATTATCCCAACTAGAGGTGTCAATTCGGGTTAACCCGCCAGGTTCGGGTCGAACCCGACTCGACCCGTATCTAAACGGGTCAACCCAAGGGGTTATGGCCCACTTTCAATCATAGATACTAAGTAGTAAGTGGCCAACTTTTGACAAGCTTTCAATCATAGAGACAAAACCTTATGGGTTATGGCCCAATGCAGCTAAGTAATCCAAGGCTCTCATGATGAGATACTGGTAGTTGCGAATGTCATCAAGCACTCTGTGTGGCTGTAGCTAATTACCAGCTTTGTCCAGTTGGGGAAGATTGTTTTGATTAAAAAAAAAATATATTTATTTATGTATAGTTTTGAAAAATATTTAATTATCTTTGGGAATATTAAATTTTGAATTTTAAAATTGAACACATCATTTTGAACAGTATATCGCCTTGGGAGGTGATCATATCGTTTCCTAATGGGTTCAAATTTTAGAATTTTAAACTTATATGAATTATTGTAGTCAGACTCAAGGGGAAACAACATATGATCTCGAATGATCATAATGAAATTCAATCGATTATCTGACTATGATAATTCAGATAAAAGATCATTAATCTCATAATCAAAACTACAATAATAATTGATATATCTATCCGAAGAAAGAAGGTATCAATTATTATCGATCATTCGAAAATGACGATAATGATCGTTGTATTTGATTTTCCCAAAGAGAATTAATTGAGGTTTTGAAAAAAGTTGATTTTGAAAATTAGATCTGGGTTTCTAAATCTCCTACGAGCGCAAGCCCTCGTAGTTAATTACATCGTAGGAAATCGGAATTTCCTACGAATACTCTCGATTAAAATAGCGGTAGACAATTTTATTTAAGATTTTCAAGGCTCGATATCAAAGGAGGTGAGAATTGGAATTTCAAGAGGGATTGGTTCAAGATTGAACACTTATTTCTGGAGTCAAAGGAAGAAAGGTAGGAGGTGTTTTGGGATTCTGAATTACTTCAGAAACACCTCAGTCTATCCTAAGTGTTGGGCTCAAATTTGATTGAAAGATATATTTAATTTAATGGTCAATTTTATTAGAAAGTTGGGATTAGATTCCCGGATGTTGAGGTCTTATAGCCCGAGCTAGCCTCAGAACCTAAGTCTAAGTTGGGTACTAAAAAGTGACCCGAACCTAGCTAATGTAGTGCAAATCTGGACTTACCCCGGCCTGGATTGGGGAGCCAGCTAACCACCTAATCGATTTAAAATAAATGAATTCAGTCTTTTATGAAAGAGTGGTAGGGACGTTTTATTTAAAGTTTTGGAGAGTTGGGGCCGACATCTAGAGATTTTTCTAATTGGCCCCTTTGACTTATGCTGGGTGTAAAATGCTAAGGACTAATGCAATTAAAATTTTGACTCTTTTAAATCTGTTTCTAATGCAATGCATGCTAGTTAACAACTCCAAATCAAACATGCTTGAAAGTTAAAAACAGGCTTAGAAAATAATTTTTTAGAAGACTGGACTTCCCCAGGTCCGGCACCTCGTCCTCATAGGTCAGACTATCCGGACTCTACCCGCAGGCGGGGAAGGGTCTAAAGCAAGGAGAGAAGAAGTGCAGAAATATGCATGCGACCCCGGGGTCGATCCCCGGCTAATTTCCTAAATTCGTTATCTTTCTATGTTGTTCAGACTCGCTAAAATCTTAAACTTTAAAGTTAGGAGTATAAAAGATTTTCACACCCTCACGAGTCTCACGAGTCCAGGCAAAAACAAAAGCGGCACACAAACGCGAAAAAAAAACTACGAAAAGCAGGTAATTCTATACGCAATCACATCAAACATCAATTAAATTAATTAAATTAATATTCAAATTGAAAGTCCATAGGCAAAGTTGCCTTGCTTATTACAAACCAGGTTCTGCTGAAAGTAAAGTGGCCGGGCACCACTGACAACAGCCCGGGTTCTAAACCTAGAACTCAAGTGACTTTGAGATTTGGGATTCTTTTCGTCGTCCATTTCTTCGTCTTCTTATGAACATCTTGATTTGTCGGTTCTGGATATCCAAATGAAAAGAAACTCCCCCTTGAATGGGGTGTTATCTTTCCTCTTTGGATATTTGAAGAGCACCCAAACTTGATCTTCCAAATGGACGAAAACTTTCCCCTTTAGGGATGTCTTCTCCTCTTTGGAATTCAAGTTGGATCTAAACATCCCAACTCAAGTCACTTTAAATACAACTCAAATTATATCAAATTACATTAATCAAAATTGAAAAGTCTAGACTCGATCCTGCAGGGTTATCCTAATAATCAGCAGTTATATAAATAATCCCAAGCAGTTAATATTCGGTCTCAAGTAGTTGATATTCAATCTCAAGCAGTTGATATATTTGAAATTTAAATGCTCAACAGAGTGCAGTAAATAAATAAACAGACATTCAATCAATTCTAAGCTAACAACCAACATGCAGTGAAAACTCGAAAACCCGGCACACAACAGAAAATTAAACACCGGCCTATCTTAAAACTAGAGTTGGTTGTCCTATCAAATCATCTAAAGTGTGTGATATAGGCCGTGTGGTTTTGATATGTCCTAAGGAGGGCAAATTGTTAAAGTTGTTCGAAGTTCTAGTTGGTTGAAAGGCTCAGGGAAAGATTTAAATTTGAGTTCAAGTATTAATGATTTAAGATTGATTTTAATGATTTTTGGAGTTTTAGAGTGATTTTTGAGTTTTGGGAATTTTCTGGATTATTCTAATCATTTAATCAAGGGGTCCAAAATTGACTTTTCAATTATGAGTGTTTTCTAGACAGTTAATATTTTATTAAAATACTAGACCTTAATACGATCAGTTAGAAGGTAAGTACGCTGAAATCGGATTTTTCCATAATTAGTTACGAAGGTTTGAAGTTTTGACCTAATTTGAACTGGGTTTGACCAATTTGTTGACTTTTTGACTTTGACTAATTTTTGAAGGTTTGAAATTTTTAATAAATACTAGACTTGATTTTGAGTTGAATGCAAGTGAGTTTGGTCAATTTGGAGTTTTCTAGAGTTAGTTATGATTTTTCAAAGTTTGATGTATTTATTGAATTTATTTAATTGTTTAATTAGAAGGGTTTTCTTGATTTTGCTCCAAATGAAATCAAAACTCCTTGAAATCAACTCCAAATGTCAGAGATGGCCTAAGAAGTGATTCTCAAGTGTTTGGAAATTTTTTAGAATTTTTAATTATTATTAATTATTTATTTTAATTAAATATTGGTTTTCAATTAAAATTCAATTAAGACTTGATTTGATGTCTGATCAAGGAGGTTTTAATTTTCATTGATTAAAGACTTAAAGCTGGTCAGTTAGAGGTCTTGTTTGTATTTTTTAGATTTAAATTTGATTTATTACAATTTTTGGAAGTTTTAAAGTCCTTAATAAGGCTGATTTTGATTTGCTTAATTATCTGACCTAATGAACTCAAAATTGAATGAAATTTGAACCTAAGGTGTCAAATGTCACTAGGTTTACTATGTTTAAGTTTCACACCTATTGGGTGTGTTTATAATTTCCTATGATTTTTCTAAGTTAAATAGACATTTTCTTAAATATTTTCCCTAGGTTTCTCTACTGTTCAAATGGGCTTGAAATTTGGTGTGTCTAACCCTTATACAAATGTATTCACACCACAACAATTTCACAGCACAAAACTGAGAACCTAAAGAGTTATGAATTTTCAAACTTTAGGGTCCAAAATGGACCCTTTACCTTGCAAATTCACATCATAGAAATCCATTAGGTATCTGACCCTAGAAAAATTAGTGAACATGCCTAAGATACCTAATAATAATCCACCAAAAGTTGGGCTCCAATTGATCACTGGATTGTGAGAAATTGGCAAAAAACATAATTTACACAACTGGAAATATCTCACAATTCAGAAATCCGACAGACTTAATTTTAATTTTAATAAATACTAGATAAAATTCCCTTTCCAACGAGCCCAAGAACGTCCAATTTGGTGAAAAATTCGATTTTCTATGAATTTTGGAAGATCTGGGCATTTTTCTGAATTATTTTTGACCCTTTTTGGTCAAATTGACCGCCGGCGCCAATGATTGGCGCCGGATCGGCGGCGCCCAATAGGATTACGCCACGTGGCGGGCTGGGGCCCGCCACTTAACCACGTCGGATGGCCGATCCAGCCGTCCGATCAACCGCGTGATAAATGGACGGCCAGATGGCCGCCACGTGTCCAATCCGAACCACGGAAGAACCCGGGTTCGAATCCAAGGGACGCCAGCATGCGGAGGAGGACACGTGGCCATTTCTGGGCCGTCTGATCGCACTAAAGGCGCGATCGGACGGCTCTGGTTGAACCAGAATTGGAAATTTTCAAATGCCCATAACTTTCAAAATACTCAACGAAATTGAATGAAATTTGAACTGAAGCTAGAGGGCAACATAATCTAACAATGCCTGAAGTTTGGAGGCTCCATGCATTGTAGATTTGCTACAGTTTCAATTTTAAATTTAAACTTAAAATGGGTATAACTTACAATCCAACCGTCGGATTTTTGACTTCTTGGGCTTGTTGGAAAGCTGAAGATGTCCTCTTCAACTTTTCTGAAGACCCCAAGAGCTAGATCTAGCTGGAGTTGGAGTTATTCTGAAATTTCCTGATTCTCTCTCTAAACTATCTCTCTTCACCAATGAGTGATTTGGAGGCCAAGATCTTGTGGGGAAAGGCTTGGGAAGGCTAGGGAAATAATTGGAAAAGGTTTTTTGAGGGTTTTCCAATGCTGAGATAGCTCTTGGATCAGATATGGATTGAGTGAGAGAGTTAAAAAAAAGGATTTGCATGTATTAAGATATTTCCCTATTCAAGACATCTTAGTGGATTTGGATGGTTAGGATTGACTGTATGAGCTCTTTGATGTTTGCCAAGTGTCCATGGAATTGATGAGATCAAGGGATCAAAGGACAAGAGGTGGCATGAGGTGTTAAATCTCCTTTTTGCCCCTTTGAACACATGGCTTGATCAAGAGCCATTGGATTAGATCTAAGGGTTACAAAATGCTCTAGGGAGCTTCTAGAAGAGATCTTAACAGCTGGATTAATTAGGGCTCAAGTGAATTAGCTTAAAGAATTAATTGGGCAAGGTTTAAAGTTCATTTGACCATGCATTGACCATTTGACCAGTCAATGGGTCAATGGGTGCTGATGTGGCCATGAAGAAATGTTGATTTGCTGGTTGATTGAGCCAAGTTCAATGGGCTTGAGGTAGTTTGAGTTTGCTTAAATATTTAAGTCTCCTAAAGCCCTTAAGAGGTTGTGTTGACTATGTTGACCAGTCAACCAGTCAATGAGGTGAATGATGTGGACTAGGAGAATGTCATGGGCGGTGGTGAGGGCATTCTAAAGTTTATGTAGGTCATTTGGGTTAAGAGGGCTTAATGGGCCCTTAATGGGCCCTAAAGCCAAACTTGTTTGACTTGGTCAACCAGCTAGGTCCAGGATCTAGAAATGGGTTCAACAAATTTAAAATAACATTTTGAGTCTATTGGATGTGGTTCTATGGTTTGGAAAAGTCAATTTGGTCAAAATGCCTATTTTGACCTTAAAGAGCCTATTTTGGTCAACCTAGGTTGGCTTGGTCAACTAGGTTGACCCAGGGTCTAGAAATTGGCTCAATCAATTTGAAACAATATTTGGCGACCAATAGAAGTGGTTTCATGGCTCAAAGAGGTCATTTGGGTCAAAACACCTGTTTGGACCCTTAAAGGGCCTCTTGGGTCAAACCTGTTGACTTGGTCAACGAGGTTGACCCAGGGGTTAGGGATGGGTCCGACAGGTTTGAAATGACATTTGAAACTTGCTGGAGGTGGTTGCATTCAATTCGGTGTTCATTTGGTTGGAAATCAATATTTGAGCCCCATAGGGGGTATTTTGGTCATTTTTGAGCTCATGCTCACTGGGGGCTGAGATGAGTCCAAAAAGATTCAGTTTATTGATCAACATGTCAGAATTAATAATCTGGAAGTGACTAGAGGCTTTGGTGAAGACTCTAAGGTCAGAATCTTCAAAGTGATAGGTCCAGTGGCATAGGCCGTAAATATTTAAAGGTTTTACAGTCTATGGATTTTAATTAAGTTTCTGAGATTAGAGGCCTCAGAATGGGCTCAAATTTGGAGGGTTGCCTCCAGAGACATGCCCCATCAGTATGCAACTGACAGACTCTGAATCGGAGGTCAATTGATTGGGTTTCAAAGTGTTTGAAAATTCACTAGAAGAGGCCTTTAGGACAAGGCTTCTAGACTTTAGATTTGAGTCTGGATATCTGGATTTGATCTGGATTTTGAGTTTGATTAATTAAGTTTGAGTTATCTAAATCATTTATGATCATTTGAAGGATCATAATTGATTGGATAAGGTTGAAGTTCGATCAAAAATAAGATCAAGGTTTGAACTGAAGATTAAGATCTTGAACTGGACTGGAGTCTGGATTTTAATTGAGGATTGGATTGAATTGAGATCAGGTTTGAATTGGAGTCAGGATTGATTTGAGGTCTAGATTGATATGGGATCTAAATTGATCTTAAGGTCTAGGCAATTGCTAAGGCCTGAGAAGATCACAGGGTCTGGATCTAGAAGGGTCATAAGATCCGGAATAGATCCTAAGGCTTGTAGTCTAGAAGGATCCTAGAATCTAGATAGGTCTTAAAATATAGATTCTAGGAGGGTATTGAGCTCTAGATTAGATCATCTCAAGGGTTAGATCTGAAATAGTTCTAAGGATCAGATAGATCCTAGGATCTAGGGTCTGGAGGTTAAGATTGATCTGGATGGGTCCTTAATGACCTCATACAAAAATGAGGTCAACAAATGGACCCCCAATATGTGTAATAGAATGAAATTCTATTGCACATATTGGCGTTGACCGAATTAAAAGGTGAAGTCTGAATTTTTTGATCCTAAGGATAGACAAGTTCTATCCCTAGGGAGAAGAAGATCTGGGTGATCGTATAGAAAGGAAGAATTCCTAACTATAGAGGCTTGAATTTGAAATTTGATACTAGGGTAGTGCCACGAGGGGCGTACTCTACCACTAGTGGATCTAATCCTAAGGAGAGAAAGTACGATGACTCACATCTATCCTTAAAGAAAAAGATAATTAAAGATCTTATGGGAAGGAAGCTTTGCTTCCCACGAAAGATCAGGTCTGGATTGATCATATGTAAAGGAAACTTGCTTTACACAGAAGATCAGGTTTGAACGATTGTATGTAGAGGAAACTTGCTCTAAATAGAATCAGCTCTGGCATGACCACTGGTAGAGGGAACTTGCTCTACAAATGATCGGGTATGGATTGGTCGTATGTAAAGGAAATTTACTTTACATAGAGGACCCAGCTTGAATGATCATATATATAGAGGAAACTTGCTCTATATAGAGGATCGGATCTGGATTGATCATTGGTAGAGAAAACTCTCTTTGCGAATGATCGGGTCTGGAAAGATCATATGTAAAGGAAACTTGCTTTACATAGAAGATCAGGCTTGAATGATCATATATAGAGGAAACTTGCTCTATATAAAATCAGGGTTGAAAATTGAATTTTGAGATGGTACCACAAGGGGTATATTCCATCGCTAAAGAGCTTAACCTTAAGACCAAAAGATTTGAAGATTAACTTCTTAATCTTAAGAAAAGAAACATGAGACATTGAATTTTAAAAGATTCATACAGAATTGGGTAAGATTTATTGAAAACTTTAAAGGTTTTATTGATTGAAAATTTTGAGCTACATCAAGCATAGTATTTCTTAAGGAAACGCCCGTTTACAGGAAGCATCGGGTGATTTCCTTTACAATCCACTAGCTGATACGAGCCTCCTTCGTAGACTGTTTCTACTACAAAGGGTCCTTCCCAAGTTGGTTCAAACTTTCCACCGAGTTTTCGGTACGCTAAGATAGGCCTCCGAAGAACCAAGACCAAGTCGCCTACTCGGAAGGTTCTAGGTCGCACTAACTTATCGTGAGCTTGAATCATTCGGGCTTTGTATAATTCTAGATTTTGCTGAGCTTGAAGACGACGTCCTTCAAGAGCTTCAAGCTCTTCTAAACGGAGTTGTGCATTTTGTTGAGTTGTAATCTGACTCTGAATTGCAACTCTGAGTGAAGGGATTTGAACTTCGAGAGGGAGTACGGCCTCAGATCCATACACTAGTGCAAACGGTGTGGATTGAGTTGGGGTTCGATAAGTGGTCCTGTAGGCCCACAAAGCTTCCACCAACCTCTCATCCCACTGACGTTTATTATCATCAAGGGTCTTTTTGATAATTTGAACCAAAGTTTTATTGAAGGCCTCAGCCAATCCATTAGCCCGTGGGTAATAGATTGTTGAGTATCTCCAATCAATACCATGGCGATTTGCAAAATTATTGATCTTTGTAGACTTGAAAGCGGACCCATTATCGGATATGATTCTGCGCGGAACGCCAAATCTATATACGATATGGTCACGGAAAAATTTCATTACATGGTGTGATGTTACATTTCTTAATGGGACTGCTTCCGCCCATTTTGAAAAGTAATCGGTCGCTGCTAAAATGAAGCGATGACCCTTTGAAGAAGGAGGGTCAATTGGCCCAATGATATCCGTGCCCCAGCTTTCGAAGGGCCACGAGGCTATCGTGGGATGCAACACGTTAGGCGGCTGATGTAAAACCACACCATGTACCTGGCACTGATGACAACACTTTGCAATTTTCATGCAGTCGTCAATCATCGTAGGCCAGTAGTATCCAAGTCTTTTGATCTTCATTTTCATCTTTGGACCCGATTGATGAGCACCGCACAGTCCGGCATGGACTTCGTTAACGATCTTCAGGGCCTCACATTTGTCTAAACAACGGAGCCACATCTGACCAAACGACCGTCGGTACAACGTATTGTTGACTAGTGCGTAGGATAGGGCACGTTTCTTGATTTGATGGGCAAGGGATCTCTCGTGAGGGAGCTTGCCTTCTTGAAGGTATTCAATTATCGGTTGTCTCCAATCTCCCTCTTCATTGACTGTTGAAGAGGTAGAAAGGACCTGAGACATTTGTTTGTTGACGTACTCCAAATCTATAGGAGACAGGACTTGACGACCCTGTATCTCTATAGGGATAGAGTCTTCCTCTGGGCATGCAAATTCCTTTGCAAGCTTTGCAAGAGCGTCCGCCGAAGAATTGTTTCCACGGGGAATCCTATACATAGTTACGATGGGAATTTGCTCGAGCAAGTGACTGGTGTACTGGTGATATTTTAGGAGTTTAGGATTCAAAACCTTATAGGTTCCCGCAATCTGGTTGATCACCAATTGAGAGTCACCGAAGATTTTCATCTCTTTAATCTCCATTAGAATTGTAAGTTCCAGGCCAGTTATCAGAGCTTCGTACTCAGCCTCATTATTTGTGCAAGGTTCTGATAAATGGTAGGAAAAGTACATCATTCCCTTATCCGGTGTTATGAATACCAGGCCAATTCCGGCTTTTCCAGGGATAGTAGGTTGATGTGCTTTGCCCCGTTGGGAGGACGCAGCTCCATCAAAATACATCTCCCACACTTGATTGTTAGGTTCCTTTAAACTCATGATTTGTTCATCAGGTAAATCATCATTCAAAGGAGATTCTGCCGGCAACGGGTGTGCCGCAAGGAAGTCGGCGACGGCCTGCCCTTTCACAGCACGCAGGGGAATAAAGGTGATTTCAAACTGAAGCAATATCATAGACCAACGAGCCAAACGTCCTGATAGCGTAGGCCTGGTCATAAGATATTGCAGGGGATTAACACTGGAAATCAAATTGACTTGGTGAGAAAGCATATAATGTCTTAGTTTTTGTACTGCAAAAATTAAGGCAAGACAATGTTTCTCGATCGTTGGGTATCGAATTTCTGGTGGAAGAAGTCTCCGACTTAGGTAATAGAGAGCATTCTCTTTCCCATCATCATTGACTTGAGCAAGGAGGGCCCCAAGAGACTCGTCCAGGGCCGCAGTGTAAAGGATTAAAGGTCTCCCCGGAATAGGAGCTGCTAAGACTGGTGGATTTGTCAGGTATTGTTTGATATTTTCAAAAGCAGATTGACATTTCTCGTCCCAAATGAATTTTGCATTCTTTTTAGCAAGGACTGAGAATGGTTGACATCTTCCAGAAAGATTGGAAATGAATCTTCTTATATACGCCAGTTTACCTTGAAGAGACCTTAATTGAGTAAGGCTCTTAGGAGGTGGCATATTTAAGATAGCTTCAATTTTGGCAGGATCAATTTCAATTCCGCGGTGCCTTACTACGAAACCTAGGAATTTCCCCGACGTAACACCAAAGGCGCACTTCAAGGGGTTCATCTTAAGGTCGTAGCGGCGCAACCGCTCGAAGACGATTCTTAGGTCATAAAGATGAGCCTCTTTAACTTTACTCTTGACAACTAAATCATCAATATAGCATTCGACTTGATTATGGATTAAGTCGTCAAAGATTCGAGTCATAGCCCGCTGGTAGGTTGCACCGGCATTTTTAAGGCCAAATGGCATCACTTTATAACAAAAGATCCCTATAGGACTTCTGAATGCAGTGTTTCTCTCATCTTCTGGGGCCATCTTGATTTGGTTATAACCAGATGAGCCATCCATAAAGGAGAAAACAACGTGCGAAGAGGCAATATCCACCATGAGTTCTGGAATAGGCAAAGGAAATTCATCCTTAGGACATGCCTTATTCAGGTCTCTATAGTCAACACAGACCCGGATTTGGCCATTTTTCTTTCGAACGGGCACGACGCTGGCTACCCAAGAAGGGTATTGTTCCTCCCGGATAAATCCAGCCTCGGCCAATTTCTTGACTTCAGAAATGACTTGTTGTTCGATCTCCAGACGCATGCGTCGTGGAGCTTGTTTGACAGGAATGGCATCATGCCGAATTCCAAGTTTATGAACTACTACATTGGCGGACAAGCCCGGCATTTCATCGTATGCCCAAGCAAAGCAGTCCTTAAACTCGGATAGAAGTTGAATTAGATCCTTAGACTCATCCTCACTCAACAAAGAACTTATAAAAGTGGGGCGAGGGTCGTTCTCTGTTCCAAGGTTGATTTCTTTAAGTTCATCAATTGTCGATTTGATTTCTTCTTCAAATTCAGGGGGTGCATCTTGAATTTGAACTTCTTCAGAATCGTTTGAGGTCTCCAAACAAAGTTTGTCGAGTGAATCAACGACTTTTATAGGGACACTTTTAGATTCAGAATGACTAGTTATCATCAAGCAATATTCATCGTCGTCAAATGAACCAACGGTACCAAAGCCGATACCATTTGTCCAATTTTTATTGAATTTTGAATTCCAAATATTTTGGTGGTATCTAGCTTGACCCTTAGTCCATCGACTCGGAGCGAAACCTTTAGAGATAAGAGCCTTAACACCAAGAGGAAAGTAGCCAAAAGGTAACTCCATTAACTCATTGAAATCTGCCTCTTCAAGGATTACATCATCTTCGTTCCTTGAAGAGGAGGAGCCAGGAAAGAACTTCTGGACTTTCCTTACCTCTCCATCTAAGTTAGGGGCATCCTTAATTACTAACCCTGAGACTCTGTCAGCAGACAGTGGGGTTAAGGTTAAGGATTCAACGGCCCTATTAAGCTTTTCATAAATACTCAATTCAGGCTCGTCACTTTGAGGCTTAGAATCATTACCCTCCTGGTCACTATCTGAATCCAAGGTGAGATCAAACTTTGGAGGAGGATTGATTTTTCTGTAGTCAAAAGCAATTCTAGCTCCCCTTTTTCTTGAGTCTTCATCAGAACTTGTTTCAAGTTCGATGTATATTGGGGAATTTCTCTTTTCAACTGGAGGGCGACCTCGGCCGCGTGCTCTTTGGGCCATCCTTCCACCTCTTTGAGGCAGGTTGATTGGAGGCCTAAAAACCACGCGCTCGACATCGTCTTCACTACTTGAATTTTGGCCTTTTTGATTCTTGACTTTTTCTTTTCTTAATTTTTGAATTGCTTTTGAACTTTGAATTTCTGCCTTTTCCTCCTTAACGTTGATCTCTACCTGAGATTTGGTAGTGGACCCTTTGGGAACATAATATGCAGCATCCTCGTAGATCCCGATCTCATGAATAGAGAATGGTTGCAGATCACCCTTAATTGCAAACTCAATGCCATCTCGTTGGTACTTGATGCATTGGTGTAGGGTGGAAGGAACCATCCTATATTCATGGATCCAGGGCCTACCTAGGATAGCGTTAAAGGACGTCACCGAATCGATTATATGAAATTTCGCTTCAGTTTTTAACTCTCCTATCTCTAGAAGAAGTGTGATTGAACCTAAAGCCTTCTCGCCTTTTTCGTTGAACCCACGAAGCACCATCCTATCGGTTGAGAGCTTACTAATATCAACTTTAAGGTATGCGAGAGTCTTTATGTTCATCACGTTGACCGATGCACCCGGATCAACAAGAACTCTTGATAGCTTAAAATTGCCCACATTTACGGTGATGTAAAGTGGACGATTGTGATCGGCCGTACCAAGGAGTAGATCTTCGTCAGAGAAAGTAACTCCTGGAACTTCTTTGAAGTACAAAGCTTCCTCCTCGGAAGTCGAAGCAAGTTGAGCTAAGCAAATCTCTGGGTCGAGAAGTGCTTTAATTAGAGTCTCCCTCATCTCTTTTGAAAGGACAAGGGCGTCGTAAATACTCAACTTAGCAGGCAACTTCCTAAGGTGAGCTAAGACATTATAATCAACACTTGGAACTTTAATATCAGGACCCGGTGAATTTGAAGGAGGGTTTGATTGTTGAGTGGGGATTGGAATCGGATCAGTGGAAACAACTTGTTTTCCCTTTTCCTGTGGGGGAAGCCTAGGGGGTAAGACCTTACCACCACGCAATTGTACTTGTACAATTTTATCGGAAGAACAAGCTACGGGGAGGTCTACGCTCTCCTTAGGCGATTGATTGTCATTTTCTGATTGAGAATCTGAATCCGAGAAATCAATCATAACGGGACTCCCTTGAAAATTAATTTCTGGGGTATCACCATCTGATAAGACATCAGATTCATTTTTCTCTTGAGGGGTCAAATCTGGAGAACTGGATTTTTGAACTACTTGATCGACCTCAGCTAGTTCTGGATTATTTTCAACAGAAGTGTCATCTGGAATTACATTCTCAATATTAATCATCAAAATTCGAGCAGAAGGATCTTTATTTTTATTTAATTTTCGACCCTTTGCCTTTGATGGGGCAAAGCAAAAGTCAGATAACATTAGTGGGGTCAATGGTTTTGAGCCACCATCCACCACTTGTACAGATCTCTCATCAACAAATTTCCTCTCTACAAAAGGTTCACTCTTTTTATTTTTATTTATTACAGTGGTTTCTACAACTACTCGAGAGGAAACTGTCCCAACGTCCTCCTGCGATGCCTCTAGGTCAACTTCCCAGATTGGGCCCCGGGCTCTCGTCGGTAACTGTTGAGAAAGACGAAAAGATCGGTTAATTGACTTTTTAAATGCCCGGGATAATGCTATATCCCAGCCATCTTCAAGGGACAAAGAAAGATTAGAGTTTTTACCTGAAATGGATTTGACAGACCCTTGATCCGGATCGACCAGGTACTCCTTTGGAATTACAATGTTACCCTGACGGAAGTTCTTCTCGAGCCAATCCTTAAAGACAATACAGTCTTCGATTGTGTGGCCTAACATGCGATGGTAGGGGCAAAATGTTGGATCATCTTTTTTATTTGCCTCTTCCGGCTTCTTGGCCTCCGGCAATCGAAAATCTGATTTCTTTAAAAGGCTCTTAAAAATCTTCCTCACCGACTCTCTTTTAAACGGATACGGACGAGCCAATCTCTCTTTAAAAGTAATCTGGTGAGATTCTCTAGTAGGCTGAGAAGTTACCTGAAAAGGTTGGGATTTTTGAGTTTGTTGAGTTGTAGGACTACTCGATTGGGTATTGATTGGTTTCTTCCCTTTGTCAACTGCTGAAACCGTTGCTGTTCTTTTTTCAAAGGACTTCAACGGTTTACTAGCCTTCTTCTCTTCAGTAGAATCCTTCAGGAATGGCATTTTGGAGACCTCTTCCTGTAGATTACTAGCTTTATTAAGAAGCTTTTCAAAGGTTTTAATTGTAAACCCCTTTAGAAGAAAAGCAATAGGCCCGTGGATATTCTTTAGAAGAATTTCCACTGCATGTTGCTCTTGGAGTTGGGGTTCACATTTCATTGAAAGGTTTCGCCATCTCAATATGTAATCAACCAAAGGCTCGTCCGATTTTTGCTTTTCGATAACGAGATCACCAACGGTTACACGTTGTTGAGCTCCTGAGAATCTCTTTAAAAAGAGACCCTCGAGCTCTGTGAAAGTTTTTACAGAACCATTGGGTAAATCTGCGTACCACTCAAAAGCAATACCGGACAAACTACTCACAAACTGACGAAAGAGTAGAGCATCTGACCCACCTGCGTTGCAACAGCTCGCTCGAAAATGGGCCAAATGCTGCCTAGGGTTTTCTAAACCACTAAAAACTTTGAAAGAAGGTGGCACAAAGCCCTTTGGATAAGGAACCAAATCATATTCCTCGGGGTAGGGTCTACCCTTTGGAATAGATATAGTTCCTTGTGAATGGGCTAAGGCCTCCCTTACCTGGGTTTCAATCATCTGACGGATATTCTTTTCTGGGGGAGACACCGGAGAAGTAACTTCTGGAAGTTTGGGGTTTTCTTCAGCTTTCCTGCTGTGCTCGCCCATTGTGTGTACGGTGGGCTGCAACTGCTCGGGTCCCGACTGCTGTGACTGCAAAAGCTGACTCTGCATTTGTTCAACTTTTATCATCATCTCCTCGAGTTTTCTTTCAAGGCTCAAAATATATTCATCTTTTTCCTTCAACTTGACAGAAGTATCTGAATCTGAATCTACCGCTGCTGACTCTTCATCTTTACCAGGGCGGTGTTTAGAAGCCTCAACATCTTTAGTTGATGATCGAGTTTCTACCATATGAACATCTGCTACTGGATCTTCCTCAACTAACAGATCATCTTCATCCGGATTGAATTCATCAATAGCCTTCTTCTTAAGGATATCTCTGATTTCTTGTACCACTTCCTCGACTGGCCTCCCATCTATTGCTTCAGCATAAAGTGGTAAGTATCCATCATACTCCATCACTTGATCATATTCTTTCACATCTAACTTATCAAAGATATTGCTAATCTTAACATCTTCTTCAGTGATTTCCCCACTAACCAATTGATCTAACATTTCTTGATCAGGATCTTGGGTTATCTCCTCCCCTTCGACTGTCCCGGGGTCGGTAGTCGCAAGGGTGACCTCCTCAGTAGGGTGAGGGACATCTATCTTAATTGGTGATTGAGGGGCTTGAACGGCGGGGGCTCCAACATCAATACGAATAGAATCCTCACATCCCCGAACTGGGAGTCGGGGGAGTTCAATTGGCATCTGGGTTTGAGGTTCTCTGATTTGAATTCCAATAGATCTACTGAACTTCCTTCGCGTGCATGATTCATCTGGAGACATGGGCCTCTTGCCCTTGACATCAATTAGTTTCGGCTCTTTAAAGACTTCTTTAAACTTTGCTATTACTGGGGCTAGCTTAGACAACTTTGAAGGCAGGGTCGGTGGTCTATCACTAAGAGGGTGACTTTGGCTGGCCCCAGTTAACACTATCTCCTCTGTCTTTGCAGACGGAAGGCGGGGCACCCAATGGTATCCATCTACTAAGACTGACGTCACAGGTTGTTTAACAAACTTCTTGTTCTTCCTCACTAACTGAGGAGTCAGATCCTTAGCTTCAGATTTTTCTTCTTTCAACACTTCTTTCTCAAGCTTATGTGAAATCACCCCTTTCAAGTGTTTGACATATTGTTCTTTAGTCTGTCCTACTTGAGCAGCACAAGTATGGATAATATTTCTGAGCATCCTAGTTTTTAGAGTTTGCTTCTCCTTCGGGGTTCTCTTAACAGAATAGTCCACTGGGCTAGGTGGAGTGCTAGCTATCCGAGTGACTCTCTCCTCCCCTGCAGTGGCTGCGAGGGGGTGAAAACGACTCCCTTTCAGGAGTGGAGAAGAGGCAGGGATTGGCAGCTCCTCAGCAGCCTCAAGATCGACTTTACCGAAGGCCTTCAGCTCGGCCACCTTCTTGGTCTTTGTGATTTTCTTTCTCAACCTCCTGAGGTAGTTCTTTTTGGCATTCTTACTGCCATAAAGGGTTTCAGAACTAGAAGATCCTTTCTCAAATACTGACTTGGCTGCAGCGGCAGCTTCCAGCTTTTTCGCATCCTCTAGGAAGTGTTTGGGTGCGTTAGCAATATTCAGTGCTGACCAGAGACTAGGAGGGGCATCGTTTCCAGCTCCTATGGCTAATTGAACTAGTGGGGCATCCTTCTCACCCTCAACAGCTAGGTCCACCAAAGTGTCTCCATTCATGACCAGTCTAAGGGACTTAAACCCTATCCCAAACTGAATCGAATTCTCATAAATCAGTTCTTCAATCATTAAGTCGCGGTCCATTGAGAACAACAGTTTTCCAGCCATTGCAAGTGAGTTGATTATCTGAGATTTGAAAGGAGAAGATTTTAATTAAAAACTTGAATTTTTAATTTGAAAATAAATTTATATTTTATCACATATATCGGATTAGAAGAGCTACAATCCGGTATATATTGATAAGATATCGAAATTGATTTTAATTGAAACAAAACTTGAATTTTTATTGTATATGTTCAACTACAAGAGAATGTTGTAGAAAAACATATAGCAATGATAATGGATTTAAGAAAGAGGATTTGAATTTCGCAGGTTGAAGGATTTTCTGTAAATTGTGAAACTTAGCATGCTAGATTTATTCGCATGCGAGTTTGCAACATATACAGGAGAAGTTTGGCTTGACTCTCTCGCTCTACCAATCAAGTTGGAGGCAAAATGTCAAAGCCTGACTTCAATAGAGGATTCTTACGCTCACCTCTCTTTTCACATGTCTTAATTGAGTTGGTCACACTTATCCAAGGAAGAAATGGGTAGAGGGACCAACGGAGAGAAAGATAGTCAAAACTATCGATACAATAAAATTTTGAACCGCTATTAAAGATGAAGAGTGAGACTTAGTCCCCAGCGGACTATCGATACAATAAAATTTTGAACCGCTATTAAAGATGAAGAGTGAGACTTAGTCCCCAGCGGAGTCGCCATTTTTGTTTTGATTAAAAAAAAATATATTTATTTATGTATAGTTTTGAAAAATATTTAATTATCTTTGGGAATATTAAATTTTGAATTTTAAAATTGAACACATCATTTTGAACAGTATATCGCCTTGGGAGGTGATCATATCGTTTCCTAATGGGTTCAAATTTTAGAATTTTAAATTTATATGAATTATTGTAGTCAAACTCAAGGGAAACAACATATGATCTCGAATGATCATAATGAAATTCAATCGATTATTTGACTATGATAATTCAGATAAAAGATCATTAATTTCATAATCAAAATACAATAATAATTGATATATCTATCCGAAGAAAGAAGGTATCAATTATTATCGATCATTCGAAAATGACGATAATGATCGTTGTATTTGATTTTCCCAAAGAGAATTAATTGAGGTTTTGAAAAATTGATTTTGAAAATTAATCTGGGTTTCTAAATCTCCTACGAGCGCAAGCCCTCGTAGTTAATTACATCGTAGGAAATCGGAATTTCCTACGAATACTCTCGATTAAAATAGCGGTAGACAATTTTATTTAAGATTTTCAAGGCTCGATATCAAAGGAGGTGAGGATTGGAATTTCAAGAGGGATTGGTTCAAGATTGAACACTTATTTCTGGAGTCAAAGGAAGAAAGGTAGGAGGTGTTTTGGGATTCTGAATTACTTCAGAAACACCTCAGTCTATCCTAAGTGTTGGGCTCAAATTTGATTGAAAGATATATTTAATTTAATGGTCAATTTTATTAGAAAGTTGGGATTAGATTCCCGGATGTTGAGGTCTTATAGCCCGAGCTAGCCTCAGAACCTAAGTCTAAGTTGGGTACTAAAAAGTGACCCGAACCTAGCTAATGTAGTGCAAATCTGGACTTACCCCGGCCTGGATTGGGGAGCCAGCTAACCACCTAATCGATTTAAAATAAATGAATTCAGTCTTTTATGAAAGAGTGGTAGGGACGTTTTATTTAAAGTTTTGGAGAGTTGGGGCCGACATCTAGAGATTTTTCTAATTGGCCCCTTTGACTTATGCTGGGTGTAAAATGCTAAGGACTAATGCAATTAAAATTTTGACTCTTTTAAATCTGTTTCTAATGCAATGCATGCTAGTTAACAACTCCAAATCAAACATGCTTGAAAGTTAAAAACAGGCTTAGAAAATAATTTTTTAGAAGACTGGACTTCCCCAGGTCCGGCACCTCGTCCTCATAGGTCAGACTATCCGGACTCTACCCGCAGGCGGGGAAGGGTCTAAAGCAAGGAGAGAAGAAGTGCAGAAATATGCATGCGACCCCGGGGTCGATCCCCGGCTAATTTCCTAAATTCGTTATCTTTCTATGTTGTTCAGACTCGCTAAAATCTTAAACTTTAAAGTTAGGAGTATAAAAGATTTTCACACCCTCACGAGTCTCACGAGTCCAGGCAAAAACAAAAGCGGCACACAAACGCGAAAAAAAAACTACGAAAAGCAGGTAATTCTATACGCAATCACATCAAACATCAATTAAATTAATTAAATTAATATTCAAATTGAAAGTCCATAGGCAAAGTTGCCTTGCTTATTACAAACCAGGTTCTGCTGAAAGTAAAGTGGCCGGGCACCACTGACAACAGCCCGGGTTCTAAACCTAGAACTCAAGTGACTTTGAGATTTGGGATTCTTTTCGTCGTCCATTTCTTCGTCTTCTTATGAACATCTTGATTTGTCGGTTCTGGATATCCAAATGAAAAGAAACTCCCCCTTGAATGGGGTGTTATCTTTCCTCTTTGGATATTTGAAGAGCACCCAAACTTGATCTTCCAAATGGACGAAAACTTTCCCCTTTAGGGATGTCTTCTCCTCTTTGGAATTCAAGTTGGATCTAAACATCCCAACTCAAGTCACTTTAAATACAACTCAAATTATATCAAATTACATTAATCAAAATTGAAAAGTCTAGACTCGATCCTGCAGGGTTATCCTAATAATCAGCAGTTATATAAATAATCCCAAGCAGTTAATATTCGGTCTCAAGTAGTTGATATTCAATCTCAAGCAGTTGATATATTTGAAATTTAAATGCTCAACAGAGTGCAGTAAATAAATAAACAGACATTCAATCAATTCTAAGCTAACAACCAACATGCAGTGAAAACTCGAAAACCCGGCACACAACAGAAAATTAAACACCGGCCTATCTTAAAACTAGAGTTGGTTGTCCTATCAAATCATCTAAAGTGTGTGATATAGGCCGTGTGGTTTTGATATGTCCTAAGGAGGGCAAATTGTTAAAGTTGTTCGAAGTTCTAGTTGGTTGAAAGGCTCAGGGAAAGATTTAAATTTGAGTTCAAGTATTAATGATTTAAGATTGATTTTAATGATTTTTGGAGTTTTAGAGTGATTTTTGAGTTTTGGGAATTTTCTGGATTATTCTAATCATTTAATCAAGGGGTCCAAAATTGACTTTTCAATTATGAGTGTTTTCTAGACAGTTAATATTTTATTAAAATACTAGACCTTAATACGATCAGTTAGAAGGTAAGTACGCTGAAATCGGATTTTTCCATAATTAGTTACGAAGGTTTGAAGTTTTGACCTAATTTGAACTGGGTTTGACCAATTTGTTGACTTTTTGACTTTGACTAATTTTTGAAGGTTTGAAATTTTTAATAAATACTAGACTTGATTTTGAGTTGAATGCAAGTGAGTTTGGTCAATTTGGAGTTTTCTAGAGTTAGTTATGATTTTTCAAAGTTTGATGTATTTATTGAATTTATTTAATTGTTTAATTAGAAGGGTTTTCTTGATTTTGCTCCAAATGAAATCAAAACTCCTTGAAATCAACTCCAAATGTCAGAGATGGCCTAAGAAGTGATTCTCAAGTGTTTGGAAATTTTTTAGAATTTTTAATTATTATTAATTATTTATTTTAATTAAATATTGGTTTTCAATTAAAATTCAATTAAGACTTGATTTGATGTCTGATCAAGGAGGTTTTAATTTTCATTGATTAAAGACTTAAAGCTGGTCAGTTAGAGGTCTTGTTTGTATTTTTTAGATTTAAATTTGATTTATTACAATTTTTGGAAGTTTTAAAGTCCTTAATAAGGCTGATTTTGATTTGCTTAATTATCTGACCTAATGAACTCAAAATTGAATGAAATTTGAACCTAAGGTGTCAAATGTCACTAGGTTTACTATGTTTAAGTTTCACACCTATTGGGTGTGTTTATAATTTCCTATGATTTTTCTAAGTTAAATAGACATTTTCTTAAATATTTTCCCTAGGTTTCTCTACTGTTCAAATGGGCTTGAAATTTGGTGTGTCTAACCCTTATACAAATGTATTCACACCACAACAATTTCACAGCACAAAACTGAGAACCTAAAGAGTTATGAATTTTCAAACTTTAGGGTCCAAAATGGACCCTTTACCTTGCAAATTCACATCATAGAAATCCATTAGGTATCTGACCCTAGAAAAATTAGTGAACATGCCTAAGATACCTAATAATAATCCACCAAAAGTTGGGCTCCAATTGATCACTGGATTGTGAGAAATTGGCAAAAAACATAATTTACACAACTGGAAATATCTCACAATTCAGAAATCCGACAGACTTAATTTTAATTTTAATAAATACTAGATAAAATTCCCTTTCCAACGAGCCCAAGAACGTCCAATTTGGTGAAAAATTCGATTTTCTATGAATTTTGGAAGATCTGGGCATTTTTCTGAATTATTTTTGACCCTTTTTGGTCAAATTGACCGCCGGCGCCAATGATTGGCGCCGGATCGGCGGCGCCCAATAGGATTACGCCACGTGGCGGGCTGGGGCCCGCCACTTAACCACGTCGGATGGCCGATCCAGCCGTCCGATCAACCGCGTGATAAATGGACGGCCAGATGGCCGCCACGTGTCCAATCCGAACCACGGAAGAACCCGGGTTCGAATCCAAGGGACGCCAGCATGCGGAGGAGGACACGTGGCCATTTCTGGGCCGTCTGATCGCACTAAAGGCGCGATCGGACGGCTCTGGTTGAACCAGAATTGGAAATTTTCAAATGCCCATAACTTTCAAAATACTCAACGAAATTGAATGAAATTTGAACTGAAGCTAGAGGGCAACATAATCTAACAATGCCTGAAGTTTGGAGGCTCCATGCATTGTAGATTTGCTACAGTTTCAATTTTAAATTTAAACTTAAAATGGGTATAACTTACAATCCAACCGTCGGATTTTTGACTTCTTGGGCTTGTTGGAAAGCTGAAGATGTCCTCTTCAACTTTTCTGAAGACCCCAAGAGCTAGATCTAGCTGGAGTTGGAGTTATTCTGAAATTTCCTGATTCTCTCTCTAAACTATCTCTCTTCACCAATGAGTGATTTGGAGGCCAAGATCTTGTGGGGAAAGGCTTGGGAAGGCTAGGGAAATAATTGGAAAAGGTTTTTTGAGGGTTTTCCAATGCTGAGATAGCTCTTGGATCAGATATGGATTGAGTGAGAGAGTTAAAAAAAAGGATTTGCATGTATTAAGATATTTCCCTATTCAAGACATCTTAGTGGATTTGGATGGTTAGGATTGACTGTATGAGCTCTTTGATGTTTGCCAAGTGTCCATGGAATTGATGAGATCAAGGGATCAAAGGACAAGAGGTGGCATGAGGTGTTAAATCTCCTTTTTGCCCCTTTGAACACATGGCTTGATCAAGAGCCATTGGATTAGATCTAAGGGTTACAAAATGCTCTAGGGAGCTTCTAGAAGAGATCTTAACAGCTGGATTAATTAGGGCTCAAGTGAATTAGCTTAAAGAATTAATTGGGCAAGGTTTAAAGTTCATTTGACCATGCATTGACCATTTGACCAGTCAATGGGTCAATGGGTGCTGATGTGGCCATGAAGAAATGTTGATTTGCTGGTTGATTGAGCCAAGTTCAATGGGCTTGAGGTAGTTTGAGTTTGCTTAAATATTTAAGTCTCCTAAAGCCCTTAAGAGGTTGTGTTGACTATGTTGACCAGTCAACCAGTCAATGAGGTGAATGATGTGGACTAGGAGAATGTCATGGGCGGTGGTGAGGGCATTCTAAAGTTTATGTAGGTCATTTGGGTTAAGAGGGCTTAATGGGCCCTAAAGCCAAACTTGTTTGACTTGGTCAACCAGCTAGGTCCAGGATCTAGAAATGGGTTCAACAAATTTAAAATAACATTTTGAGTCTATTGGATGTGGTTCTATGGTTTGGAAAAGTCAATTTGGTCAAAATGCCTATTTTGACCTTAAAGAGCCTATTTTGGTCAACCTAGGTTGGCTTGGTCAACTAGGTTGACCCAGGGTCTAGAAATTGGCTCAATCAATTTGAAACAATATTTGGCGACCAATAGAAGTGGTTTCATGGCTCAAAGAGGTCATTTGGGTCAAAACACCTGTTTGGACCCTTAAAGGGCCTCTTGGGTCAAACATGTTGACTTGGTCAACGAGGTTGACCCAGGGGTTAGGGATGGGTCCGACAGGTTTGAAATGACATTTGAAACTTGCTGGAGGTGGTTGCATTCAATTCGGTGTTCATTTGGTTGGAAATCAATATTTGAGCCCCATAGGGGGTATTTTGGTCATTTTTGAGCTCATGCTCACTGGGGGCTGAGATGAGTCCAAAAAGATTCAGTTTATTGATCAACATGTCAGAATTAATAATCTGGAAGTGACTAGAGGCTTTGGTGAAGACTCTAAGGTCAGAATCTTCAAAGTGATAGGTCCAGTGGCATAGGCCGTAAATATTTAAAGGTTTTACAGTCTATGGATTTTAATTAAGTTTCTGAGATTAGAGGCCTCAGAATGGGCTCAAATTTGGAGGGTTGCCTCCAGAGACATGCCCCATCAGTATGCAACTGACAGACTCTGAATCGGAGGTCAATTGATTGGGTTTCAAAGTGTTTGAAAATTCACTAGAAGAGGCCTTTAGGACAAGGCTTCTAGACTTTAGATTTGAGTCTGGATATCTGGATTTGATCTGGATTTTGAGTTTGATTAATTAAGTTTGAGTTATCTAAATCATTTATGATCATTTGAAGGATCATAATTGATTGGATAAGGTTGAAGTTCGATCAAAAATAAGATCAAGGTTTGAACTGAAGATTAAGATCTTGAACTGGACTGGAGTCTGGATTTTAATTGAGGATTGGATTGAATTGAGATCAGATTTGAATTGGAGTCAGGATTGATTTGAGGTCTAGATTGATATGGGATCTAAATTGATCTTAAGGTCTAGGCAATTGCTAAGGCCTGAGAAGATCACAGGGTCTGGATCTAGAAGGGTCATAAGATCCGGAATAGATCCTAAGGCTTGTAGTCTAGAAGGATCCTAGAATCTAGATAGGTCTTAAAATATAGATTCTAGGAGGGTATTGAGCTCTAGATTAGATCATCTCAAGGGTTAGATCTGAAATAGTTCTAAGGATCAGATAGATCCTAGGATCTAGGGTCTGGAGGTTAAGATTGATCTGGATGGGTCCTTAATGACCTCATACAAAAATGAGGTCAACAAAGATACAAGAGGGCAGAGTTAAGTTGCCATGCACACTTGGTAGCATAAGCATTAGTGGTCATAAGCATCAGATTTATTCGTCAAGTTGATGCCAGTTGATAGTTAACAAGAACAAACATCATTGCAAGAATGACCAAGCATGGTTGTATGATACAAGCTTCATCATGGTTTGAATATTTTCTCAAGTCATTGTATCATTGATGCAAAGTGAAAATCGCCTATCATCAGGGGGTGAAATTATTCTGTGTGGTCACTGGACGTCATCCGGAGACGAATCAAGAAGCACCGCATCATTTTTTTGTTGTGTACTGGGTGACGTTGCACATTCGGATTCGCCTCCGAATAGTCCGGTGACCGCACAGAATAACTTCTTATCAGGAGGATGAACTAACAATATGCTTATCCTACCTCAATTTTATACATTGAAGTCATTTGATTTGATGTCAGTGTTTTGAATCAAATAAGATTCATTAATTTTGATTGGAGCTATTGATCCAAACATAAAATTTGGGTCCATTTTGATCTTGATTATATGACAAACTATTAACATAGGCATCATTTGGGACATCTTTATATAACTTTGTTTTTCAGACCACAATCACAATTACCATTTGGATGCTATTTATTCATTGTTTTTAAGAAATGTACCTGTCAAGAATATACATGTTATAGCAACATTCAAAAAAGTTATTTTCTCTACAACAACTATATAAAACCGTCCCAAATAGACACCTAATATATACAATAAGTCCATCCTCGATTCAAATAAAACAACAAGAAGAAGAAGAATAACGTTAAGCCTTTATCCCACTACGTGGGATCTGCTACATGAATATTTTTTCTCCATTATATTCTATTAAGAGTCAAATTCTAATTTAAATTTAATAAAAATATTATTTCTAATACTTCCTAACCAAATATTTTTAGATATACCTCAACCTCGCCTAACAAAAATCAAATTAAATATTTTTACTTTTCTAATTAAGTCATAAAAGGGTCAATGTTTTATGTGACAAAGCCATCTAAGACAACTATCTTTAATCTTATATGCCTCTGAAACTACTCTAACCTTTTTCACGTATATGCTCGTTTCACATTCTATCTCTAAAGATAAAATCACTTATCCACATGCAACACTTGACTTAATTTTATATTTTTTTAATGACAAATATTCAACAGTACAGACCTGACCATCATCTAATAGAGTTTTCCTTTAAATTTAGGGAGATTTACATACATACCACCCTATAATACTCTATTTACATATTTAACACCTAAAACTTTAATATTACATACATACCACCCTTAGTTCATTTTCATATCAAATATAAGTGGTAGAAATGAAATATATGAGTACTAGGAAGAAAATATGAGTGGCATATTTGATATTAAAATAATATAGAGTGGTATATATGTAATATTAAAGTTTTAGATGTTAGATATGTAAATAGGATGGTATAAAGTGGTATGTATGTAAATTTCCCTTAAATTTAAGGAATATAATGGAGACAACAGACCTGATAAAAAACTGTCATAATCACAGCAAACGCCACAACAAATCAGTATTTATATACGTTCTGCAAGAATTACGCATTCCAACCCCAATTAATTAATTTAAAAACTGCTCAAAAGGCCGAACCGTCATTGAACCCGGCCTCATAACCTGCGCCGTTGGAGATCATATCGCCGATGAGAAGCCCTCCAAGAGCGCCGCCCATAAATCCCGCCGCCATCCCCATCCCCATCCCCGAACTACCTTTATTCCCTGGCTTCATTGACGCCGGTGCCGGTGCCGGAGCTCCGTAACCGTATCCCGCCTGCGGGTAACCATACCCAGCAGGCGAATAAGCATATCCAGCCTGCTTCGCCGGAGCAACGTTCCAATATGGCTGTTGAACAGGGTAATATACCGCCGGCGGGTATGCAGTCACCGGCTCCTGAGCCGGCTTTTCCGCTGGCGGTGGAGCGACGAAGTGAAGATGAGGGTAGGGGGAAGGCGGCGTGATAGGATCGCTGATCTTATATGAGAAGTTGAGGACGCCTTTGGGCTTATTGGAGAAGGGGCGGCGGACCTGGTAGCTGAGAAACCGAGTATCTCCGGCGTTGGCGATCATGTCGCGGAGAGGGATTTGAACGACGCCGACATAGCGGTCTCCGAAGAAGCGATCAGCGCAGAGAAGGATGCGGAGAAAAAGGTTGCCGGGATTCCCGGCGGGGATGGTGAAGTGGATCGTAGCGTTCCAATTGGGGTTCCGGCCGCCGTCGCGGTCGGGGGCGATGCGCTTCCGCGACAGCGGGCTGTCGGAGTACATGGTGACGATGGCGTAGACGCGCATTTTTGTGAAGAGGTTAACATTTTTTAGGTCATTTGCGGAGATGAGGGTGAGGTCTAGCGTGCGGTATGCCATTGCCGGACGGAAATTTGGGTTAGGGTTTCGGGATAGCAGACTATAAAATGATGTGAAGAGGTTAGCGCGTGGTGGCGAAGGAGTTCGCGTTTGGTAATTTGGTATTTAAAGCTTCCGCGAGAAAAAAGGACCGTTAGGGATTGACGCGTTGGGTGAGACAAACTTAGGAAGATGATCAAAATTATTTTAATTTATTTCAAAATAAATCTAATATATATTATTTAAATATTATACTCATTGTAAAATAAATTTATAGTCTTTAATTAATTATTTTTTAATCATGATACAAATATTTTTCAAAATTAATACAGAATTTTTGAAATAATATTCTAATCAAAATATATTCAAAATAGGCATTAAAGCCTTAGATATATTTTTAGATTATTTCGGTATATAAATATTTTAATTTCATTCTATCTCAATAAAGATTCAAAGATTTTAAAGTTTGTTTAGATAAAAAATTTTATCAGAATAATCTGACAAAATTTTCCAAAACTAATTGATGTAAACAATAAACACAGGAATTACTTAAAAAAATATGCCCCATATTTAGAATCTTTTTGGACACCTACTGATTTTTTTAAAGTTGATTATAAAATTATAGTCGGAAAAATAATTTTTTTAAAGTTGTTCGGAAAAATAGCTTCATAACATTTTTTTTTTAACTATAAAAAGATAATAGCCAAATACAAAAGGGATAGATAGTTATCTGGATGGATCTCCAAAAACATATAAGCAATTATTTAGGGGTATAAGTGAGCCGAGTTAGCTCAAATTTGACTATTAATAAGTTCACGAGTGGAGCTTATCGAGGAAAGAGTTCAAGATCGAGCATATACTTGATTTTATATATTAAATGAGCTCGAGCTTGAGCTTATTTTAGCTCAGCTAGTAAGCTTATCGAGCTGCTCAATTAACTTGAATTATATTTAAATATTAATTTTAAATTAGCATTATATAATATATTTAATCTTTTTAAATGATTTCTATATACTCTCATTATTTTATTCATGAAACAAGGAGGTACGTGAAAATGTTAGAGTATCTCCAATGGCAGATAAGATTGGAAAGAGTCGCCTTAGATGGTTTGGTCACGTAAAATGACAGACCTCCGATAACCTAATTAGGAGACTAGATGTATTAGATTTGACTTCTTAAGAAAGGTAGTAGACCTAAAAAGACTTAGTCATGAAATACTAGAAATAATCTTTTTTATTAGGTTTATATGAGAATTAGACTTTTAACGTGACACAATAGAGAAAAAAAAGATTGATGTAGCCGACCCCATGCAGTGGATAAAGATTTAATGTTGTTTTTGTTGAACTCTCATTATTTTATTTGTATATTAAAAATAAAATGTTAAAAAACTGAAAATTTTAATTTAAAATGAATGAATTGAGCTCAACAATCAAGTCAAACTTGAGCTTTCTTAACAAGCTCCAGTTCGAGCTCAAGCTAAATAAGAATTAAATAAGATCAACTCGGTTAAAGAGAGACTAGACTCAATTCAACTACAATCACTCAATACTTTTTTTTTTCGTTAATTATATATGAAATTAACTTAAATAATAAAATTTGTTGAATAAAATAAATCATATAATTAATTTTAAACAATTATAAATTAGCTCCTTAAAAAAGAATCATAGCTTTATAAAAAAAATAAGTATAAAAATATATTTATTTTAATATTAATGCATAAAAAAATTCAGAAAATATTTGATATTTTGTATGATATTTAATAAATCTAATAATTTTAATTTGTAATTATTTATAAAATAAAATGAATTATTATATTTATCTGAAGAATTTTATTAACAGAGTTTTATCGCATAAAAATAAGCTTTTTTATGAATATCCAAAATAGCATCACACATTCGTTAACTTTAAAAAATGTCTTTAACAAACGAAAGAAGACAAACCGGACCTTTGAGGCTTTGATAGGTTTACCTTCCCTAATTATTTTTTTTTGGGGGGTAAATCCTTCCATCTGAACAGCGAGGCGGAAAAATGGCGGCGTTCGGCAGCGCAGGGGAGCGGTGGTGTGCTGTCACCGGCGGTCGAGGATTTGCAGCTCGCCACCTGGTGGAGATGCTGCTCCGGTCGCAGGAATGGTGCGTTAGGATTGCCGATCTGGGGCCCTCCATCAACCTCGAGCCCCATGAGGAGACAGGGGTCCTTGGCGACGCCCTCAAGTCCGGAAGAGCTGCCTACGTGTCCGCTGATCTACGCTTGAAGCCTCAAGTCTTTAAAGGTGGCGTCTTCTTCACAATTTATCTATTTATTTCAGTAATTGCAGTTTCTTCTAGGGTTCCGCTTTAACTTTTTCGAGGCGAGTTCATGCTGTTAAATTTTTCTGTTGCGTCTTTGCTTACACAATTTTTAGTTATGTTAGATAATTGGAACGCTGCATATGGCCATTAGTTGTGTGATTGAGAATTGAAGGTGAAATAATTGTGTTCTAACCCCGGTCTGGTCATGTCTGATTAGATTTGTGTCTGTAGTAGGTTAAGAGGAATTTCATTGGGGTACCTCAAAGTAGTTAATTTATGATTGAGAAAATTTGAGTCGTTTCTGTTTGTGAGTAAATCATGGAGCACGATATCCTGAACACAATTTGATTGTCAATATCCGAGCGAAACCCTGAAAATGTACTGATACAAGTGATATGTTGCTGCAAATTTCATCTATTAAGCACACATTTTGATGAAAATATCAAATCTCAAAGCATCAAAATATTTTGGGTCATATGCTTCAGAATTTGATTCTGGGATCATCCAAACATCATTTAAAGCAAATTTGTAGATTTGAAAATACGATTTAGCGGATGAATCCAATAATATATGTACACCCCATTATATGCCATAAGCAACTCGCAAGGTGTAGCCCTGTTATTATTATTATTATTATTATTAAATCATGTGGAGAGGGGACGACTAAAGTAGTTATCGCATTGTAAGATCTGACTCTTTTAATTTTAACACAAATTTGATTTTTTATTATATTAAAAAATTGAAAAAAGTATTTAAATATTTTCACCTTTTAGTTAAAAGATTTATGACATACTGGTGCAATTATTAATAAATGAAACAAAACATTGTGCCTCATAGATGTTAGGTGTAGAGGATGATATATAGATGGTGTGACAAATGAGAGAAAAAGAAATATAAGTTTTTTATATTTTATCTGTTAATAAATATTATAATGAACTTTTCTTATATTAGTTTCTTTGAATACCAAAGGGAATATGATTTTAAGTATAATAAATGATGGGTGGCTAAGGTTTAGGTGTTGATGTTAGAGTTTTTTTTTTATTGGATTTATGGATTCTAAGGGAGGGAATAATGCTGAAGGTTGTATGGAGTTTTCTTGATAATTGGATTCCTAAAGATGGTAATGCCATCCTTTTCTATAGCAAGCCCAATCGCTTCCCTGCATGCCTTATTCCTTAAAAGACATAATATAAAGATAAAGCCTTATTCCTTAAAAGACAATATAAAGATAAAGCACAGCACGATATATGGAATATTTTGTTATCTTTTGAATGGATGTCAGGTTGGTAAATAATATAAGTTCATGGAGGAAATTTTGGAGTGTGGGATATTTTTATAAAAAATTATCCTTGAATAACTATGATGGTTAAGGATCTATCAGCCTTGATTACTTCTGTGTTGCTAGGACAATAGGCATATAAAGATTTATGAGAAGAGTTGGCCATTTGATCTATAATATTTGAATCAATTATCTAATATCTGAAAAATGGGTATCTCAAAATATTTTGAAGGCATGAAAAGAGGATGTAAATTTTTTTTTCGTGCCTTAGAAATTACCCAATTTTCTTCCTCACTTTAAGAGCCTTTAAACCAAATGTGATCACTTTAGATAGTTAAATCTATTCTACTAGTATATTGAATCGATGTTTTGCAACTCTTTCATTGGATTTAGATTGTATCATTCAATTCCAAGAGAGCTTGAGACCAAGAGTATGTAGGTATTATTATTTTTATTTGTGGAGAGGAAAACTATTGCTCTATTCACTGGAAAAATATTTTAAACAAAAAGAAATGTGACAATGCAACAATGAAGGTTGCAATAATGGTACAAGCTTGTGTCAATGCAACAATGATAACTATTAGTAGCAATACAACAATGATGGTTGCAATTATAGAAAATAGGGAAAAAAGAAGAGTGCAAAATGACAACCGCGGGATTTTGATATTGTAATGATGAAGGTTGCAGTATTAGGAATACAATGAAGACAAAATACGAGGACTCTGATACTATTACAAGAATTTGAAGGAGTAGGTTGAGTATTTTATTTCAAGTATTAATATAGTCATATGAGAGTTTATAATTGAACATATATAAATAAAAAATAATAATTACATAATAATTATAACAATTTATGAATTGATGAGTATGCAAAATAATAATTTTAGAATAATTGTAATAATTCAAGAATCGATGAGTAAACAATAGAGATCTCTCCGATCAATGAGGTGGCAACAAAAAAAAAGGAAAGATGGCTGAAGTCTTGGTGAGTGTGGGTACTAAATGGTGAAAATTAGTCATTTTACAATTATAGATTATTCTTTCACAAAATTTTTCATGTCATTGACATAAAGATTAAAAGAAATAAATCAAAAAGAATATTAGGTTTCTCTCAAAGTTCTAAAATTAAAAATATTTTGAAAGATTTAATATGATGCATTGTGCTCCTATATTTGTACCCATAATAAAGTATGATAAATTTATTTTGAATCAGTGTCTATAAACTTACATAGAAAAAGAGAAGATGAAGAATATCTCATATGCTTCTGGTGCGATCAACGTTGAGAAGCTTGATGCATGCTTAGGTTTGTACAAGACTTGATATGGCATTTGTAGTAGTGATATTGGGTGGATACCAAAGTAATGTATGCCTTGATCATTGTGGAGATATGAAAAAAATTATGCTGTATTTGCAAGGAATTAGATATTACATGTTGACCAACAAACATATTGATATTTTGTAAATTGTAGGGTCGTCTAACTATGATTTTGTTTGATATATGGATACAAGAAAGTCTACATTAGGATATATTTTCCTCATGCTAGAGGTGTCATATTTTGGAGAAACATGAGGTTGATATCCAAAATATTAATACCAAACTTACAATAGCTGATAACATGACTATAGGGTTATGATCAAGCAATTTTAAGATCATTTGGATCATATGGGGGTCATAAGTCTATGCATGTTTAATACGTTTCTTAAACTATTTGATTTTTAGAATTAAAGGACATGTCTTTTTTTTTTAATGCACATATAAAATATATGCCAAATATATAGTTTAACTTTGAGTAACTTGAAGTTATTTATAATGTATTAAATATTTTATAAATGTTGATGTATTTTGTGAAATTGAAGAAAATATTTAGTTTGTGGCAAGGTTTAAAATTGCGTAACTGCGCCTCGAGGCGGTTTTCGTCCGTGAGGCGAGGCGTAAGCCTCAAGGCGGTCTGAGGCGTAAGCCTCACGAACACAGAATTGCGTAAATGAAAAATTAAGGATTTTAGCAGGAAAATAATAGCAATATTGGAAAATAAGAAAGTAGATGCAATAAAATTGTCTCAAAGTACAAAATCACAAAATATCAGTTTAACAAAACTCCCAAAATACAAAAAACATATAAAATGAAATCATATCCCATCACTAAATGGGTCTTCAAGTGAATATTCTTCTCCAATTGTATCTATGAATGCCATGTCATCTTCATCTTCAACATGACTCACTTTTCTCTTCCCTATTCATTAAAAGAAAAGATTATTAGCATATTAATTGGATGAACCACTCATTATCAGGCAGACTGGCAGAGAACATATACCTTTACTTGCAGAGCTAGTAGATGTGTGTGGTGTGGTACTAGTGGATGTACCCGTTTGATCTGCTTCGCCCCTCAATACATCCACATTTAGATTTTCTTCCTGTAAGTCTGATAATGACAAATCTGCCTCATCATCTATGAACCACTCATTATCAGATGACAGATCATCACACACCAACGGGTCATCATCATCTTTCAACCCCTTATTCCTCAACCTCCTATCTCTTAACCTCTTGTTGTGCATTATGTATACGAGGGAGTTCATTCTGAGTGTAGATAGTCGATTTCTTCTCTTTGTTTGCACTTGACTATATGTACTCAAATTTCGCTCACACCCAGAAGAAGAACAAGTGAGGCCCAACACTCTCACAGCAAAACTCTGTAGCTCAGGGGTGGAATCACCAAATTGGATCCACCATTCAACTGTTTCAAGAAAAAAATATAATCAAAATTCAGAACTGAATAAAGTGTATTGCATTTACCAAATTAATTATACCTGGAGACCGTTTAGAAATGGTTGCTTTTGCTGCATTCAAACCAAAAAAACCCTCTTTATTCCGGAACAGAACAAGCTGTAAATCTGCAAGCTCCCTATCTGCCTGCTCCGGTATTAATCTTTCCATACAGTGATATAGACCAAGCTTAACCTCCGGATTTGAAGATTTTTTCTCTGAATATTGAAATTGAGGATTAAGATAATATGCAGCTGCATGTAGATGTCGGTGTAACTGCACCTTCCACCGAGCATCAACGATATCCCAAATCTCCCTATAACTTGCCTCATCTCCTCCCAAGTTATGTGCAATCAACTCCTTGGCCTCATCCATAGCATTATAAATAAAACCCATAGCTGGTTTCTTCTCTGCATCCACTAAGCGTAGAACTTGCACTAAGGGTCTCGTGCTCAAAATGGCATAGGTCACAGTAGCCCAAGATTCCACTTCGCCGGAGAGAGGCGGCGCCGGCGGGAGGAGCGGCGGGATTGGAGGCCGACCGTGCGCGCTCCTCTGTTTTCCGCGAACAGCAGCTTACGGGCGACTAATTTCGGGAATGAGGAGGGCCGAACGGGTGGAGGAGAAATGACATGTTCATTTTAAGTGGGTGGGGCCACTAGGCTGAGGCGTACGCCTCTCTATAAATTGCGCAATAGAGGCGCGCCTCAGCTACTGTGAGGCGTACGCCTCAAAATTTCCCTGAATTGCGTTCGCCTCAAGGCGTTTTTGGACAAAATTGCGCAGAGGCGCAAGGCGCGCCTCTCGTTGCGCAATTTTAAACAGAGGTTTGTGGAATATGACCACCATAATCCATAGGTTGCAATTTTATTTAAGTGGTAGCTCTGTGGCCATATTGAAAATTAAATTATTACCTGTTGAGTATTTTGATTGTCAAATAGTTCAAGTGGGAGAATGCATATAATTTTTTGAAAAAAACAATTATTATTTTTAAATGCCTTTTGTTATCCATTTTGAAAACTTTGAAAAATGCTTCATTGATTAGTAACTAACTACTTGATGGAAGGAGTTGGAAAGGTGTTCACTAATATGAAAAAGGTATTTATTAAGTTTATAGGAGTCCCAAGTCTTGCCTGCTGTGGTTGTGTGCATATTTACATCAATTGTTCAGTTGTCTTAGATTGTTCTCTGGCGAAGGTTGAAGAACTCGTTTATCTCAAAATTAATCCATGACCGGTGATGTTTCTGCATTAAATCTCTATTTTTTGATCCGTCAAGGGTTACTAAATCTAGGATTTGGGATAGCATTTATTAAATTTAGATTTCTAATGCCTAAAAAAAAGTTTGTGGATTTCTGTACCTAAAGCATTGGTAGTGGGATACCAACAGTTCCTTAGTGTTCTGACTTGTTTGTTTTTGTGGAAGGAGTCAAATTTTAGACCTGCACGTTATTCAAAAGCAATTTCATACAACCAAGTGGTTGGTGGTCCCGTTATTTTTGTGTCTTTTCTTGAACTGAAGAATTTACTGAATTCTTCCTATTAGAATGTTTTTAGCCAAGTAGTTTAAGCAAGTTTATTGAACATTAAAAATTCCTCCATTTGGAGGACTTTCAATTTTTTTCTTTTGACTGTTTACTACTTCCACATAAAGAAGTCTATATAAGTTTCATCTAGTTGATTCCTTGTTTGCTAAAATGTACTGTAATTTCGCAGCTTTTGATGGCGTAGAAGCTGTTTTTCATATGGCTGCCCCAGATTCGTCTATTAACAACTTCCAGCTTCATTTTTCAGTTAACGTTGAGGGTAATGTATCTCTACTTTTCCATTATGTTGAATCATCACTATTATCGCTTACAGAAATTTTCTTAGGTGTTTGATGCTGTTAAATTTGGAAGGGCAGATTCAATTGTTCATACTCAATAAAGATCTTTACGGTTTGGACCCATGAATTGATTTTTCTCAACAAATATCTGCTTTGTACAACTGCAGGAACCAAAAATGTTATAGATGCTTGCATAGAATGCAAAGTTAAACGACTGATCTATACTAGTTCTCCTAGTGTTGTCTTTGACGGCATTCATGGAATTTGTAACGGGAAGGAGTCAATGCCATATCCAGTAAAGGTTGCCATAACCTGTACTTTAAATGTTCAAATTAAGTATGCTGGATAGATGGTGTTTATCATCTTATGCATTGATGTCTTTGGTTAAGATTAATCTTCTTTTTTCCAGTTCAATGACTCTTATTCAGAGACTAAAGCAGCAGGAGAAAAACTGATAATAAGTGCAAATGGTAAAAATGGGCTTTTGACTTGTTGTATTCGACCTAGTAGCATTTTTGGCCCTGGTGACAGGCTTTTGGTTCCCTCACTTGTTGCTGCTGCAAGAGCTGGAAAATCCAAGGTAATGCAGACAGACTTTATAATTATTTCATCTCCATGATATTAATTTGTTTTCTGCAGTCTTATGAGTTTTGCAGCTGTACTCAGTATTAGGTTACTGGTAGCTTTTTATATTAAATAGCTCGGTTATTATATGTAGATGTTTGTTCATATTTAAGTATTACTTAAGTATGATCTAGGATGAGATAAACAATCTGTTTGGTTTAATGCTATTTAAATAATATTATTATCTGAATAACAATGCTATTTAGATGGCAATGTTTCAAATGTTTGTATATTTTGTTTTAATATGCATCTTTATTATAGCACAATTTTGACAAATTAATGGTGATTAAGATTTTTTTTAAACTTCTTATACCATTAAGATTTAGGTATTCTAGATGACATCCACTTTGAATGTTATCTAAATCATCCTTTTTATTCATTTATTATTATTATTTTTATATCTAATTCATCCTAATCTTGACTACTGATGTTAATAAGATTACCTTAATGTAAGAGATAACATCAAATCAAACACCATTTATCATAAATAACATTACATTACATCAAAGATAACATTATACCAAGAAACTCCTAATTTTACTCTTTCATACTATTATATTAATACTTATGACTCATTTGCATTTCCTTTGGTGTCATCTTGTATTATTGTTTGCTTTTCTACTGGTACTTATGCAGCACGTTTGCAATACACTGACTTTATTTTCATTTTTATCAGTTCATCATTGGTGATGGAAATAACCTGTATGACTTCACGTATGTTGAAAATGTAGCATATGCCCACATATGTGCTGAACGAACGCTAGCAGCAGGTGGTGCAGCTGCAGCTACGGTAGCAGGGCAGGTAATTCATTTTGTTTGTATTTTTTCTTCTTGATTATTTTTTCTCATCTTACCTTCTTGCAGGCATATTTCATTACAAACGTGGAGCCAATAAAATTTTGGGAGTTTATGTCATTGATTCTTGAAGGTCTTGGATATGAAAGGTGAAAATTCTTCCATGCTATTCGTTTATTGTGCTTATTTGTGCAATTTAAAGTTTGCATAAGCTCCACATAATCCTTTAACCATGACTCATCATTCGCCAATGAATAGTTCCTATCCTTTTTTCTTTTTGGAGATTCTGCTACTATACTTCCCCGTAATTCCGTTATATGTGAACATCCTAGCAAAACAATACACGCTCCCTTTACAGTGTTTGTTTCGCCCTTACTATGAATCTTTCAGAGTGATTTGTAATTTTTGTATCATGATGTCTCTCGATAATTGCAAAAAATCACTTGTCTTATACTTTTCTATATGCATTTGAAGATCCCAATATGGCAAAGCATCAATTAGGTTTGATTTTCACCTCCCTTGTAAACAAACTATCATCTTCCATCTCTTTTTGACTCTCGTACTAACAAACATGCATACAGTGGTGAACATGGATGCTCACATAAAGGGGTATATATGTATAAGCGTACAGATGTACATCAGTGCATGTTGATCCTTTCTTGATCTCTCTGCCACGATGTGGCTCAGAGGCTTGAATGAATGAGGTGGGAACATATGGTCGGATGAATATTTAAAATTTTGTTGACTAACATTATTAATTTCAAATTATTTCCAACATAATAAAAAAAGCTGGATAAGCTTAGAGAGAATCGCCTTAGATGATTTGGTCACATAAAATGCCTTCCTTACGATGATCCGATTAGGAGAGTAAATGTATTAGATTTGACCTATGTTAAGAAAGGTAAAGGTAAAAAGAGTTTGTTAGAAAATATTAGAAATAATATTTTTATTAGATTTAAATGAGAATTTGACTCTTAACCTGACACAATGGAGAAAAAAAAAGGATTCATATAGCCAACCCCACGTAGTGGGATAAAGGCTTGATGATGTTGTTATTGTTGTATACTAAAGAAGCCACTAAACCCCAAATTCATTTTAAGAAAAAATAATATTATTATTGAAAATAAACAGCTCTCTCTTATAGTATCTATCTATGGTACACGTTCTCTCTTCTTCCACTCATTTATTTCCTCTAGATGATACCTATATGCATTTATTGAGTGATAGGAGTGAGTTATAGCTCAACTTGATAAGTGTATTATGTTTCTAAATTATAATAACGAGAAGGATTGCTAAAATAATATATGTTGGTCTTACAACAATAAGAATTTCATTTGATGGTTAATTAAAATTTAAATATGTTGTTGCAGCAGGCCTTGAAACATTTGATAGTATTATGAATAAATAGAGTTCATTTAATATCATATCTTTTTTCATAAATTATACAATTGTCGCAGGAGCAACCATCTAAATTTGTACCAATTAGGGTATATCATTTTCCATTTTCTTTTTGCAATTTACACGTGTGGATACATTGCATTCATAGTCAGTACTATAAGGGAGTGTAATCTTGCAGTCAACGTGGAAATGTAATCTTTTATCTATATTCAATTCATTCACAAACTTTATATAGTAAATATGGTGATTAATTGAAATATAACGTGATAACTATCACCTGTTTCAATACGGACAATCATTAAAATGTTATAGATAAATCATGATTAAATTTGCAATAATAACTAATTAAGCAAGTGATGTATTTGATTTAGAAGAAGCAACATTATTACTATAAATTGAAAATAGGAGTACTCACCTAAAGTTTAGATGATTTAATGATTCATCTCTCTCGCTACTTCAACTTCATTTTGACACTTGCAATCATATATAATTACATACAAACATACATACGTATATGTATAATTTATGATAATAAAGATGTAAGGAGTGAGGTGAATCATTAAATCATCTAAACTTTAGATGAGTACTCATGTTTTCAATTTATATAATAACGTTAAGATCAAATACATTACTTAATTATTTTATAATATCGTTCTTTCTTTTAAATTAACCTGCTAAATATACCAAACTTTTATACAACAAACTCTTATTTTTTATGCAAAATATTATTACCTTGTGAATTCTGTACTCCAATAAATTTAATTCATAAAATTAATATATTAATTATATATTTAAAATTTCATATGAATATTGAATTTATATAACGAAATTTGCTATATATAAATCTCATATAAATATTGAATTTATATAATGAATTTTTCAATTATATATATATATATATATATATATATATATATATATATGCACACCATTAATTCTTTTTAATTAATATTGATTATAACATCGTAATCTAACTATCATTTCCTTTAATTAGAATATATTAAATTTTATGAATACAATTAAAATTCAATTGCTTCTAAATTAATTAATTAATTTAATTTAAAATCCAAATTCTAATGCATATGTATATACATAATTAAAGCACAACACTTATATTAAAGAACTGTCTTAAGTGGAAGAAAGGTAATAAATATTTTAATTTCATGGATGTTGTTGAATATGCAGGCCAAGGATAAAAATAGCTGCTTCCGTCATGATGCCAGTAGCCCACGTAGTAGAGCTAACATACAAGTTGTTTTCACGGTATGGAATGAGTGTACCACAGCTTACACCTTCCCGAGTTAGACTTCTTTCATGTGAAAGGACTTTCAGCTGCAGCAAAGCTAAAGAACACATTGCTTATGAACCTATTGTTTCACTCAAGGTTTTGCTTGCAGAGCACATTCCATTTGATTCATTTCTCTTATTTTTACAATACAAGGAATTTTTGGAAAATTTTTCTGTTCGACTCTCTATTTTCCTTTTTTTATTCATGATTGCAGGATGGTCTAAAGAAGACAATAGATTCATACCAACATTTGAGGGCCAAGCAACAGAAGCGAACTTCTAAGGTTTATACCTATCTAGGAAATGAGAATGGTATGCCTTTTGTGAGTTCAATTCTTAAATTTCTTAGAGTTGAGTTTAATTATTTTGCTGATGGAGATTGGTTGCTTCTTTTTTCAGTTGCAAACACACTACTTTGGAAAGACAAGAAGCAGACGCTAACCACCGTTCTATTCTTGGTTGCTATTTACTATTACTTCTTTGCATCAGGCTATACTTTAATCACCGCGATAGCAAAGCTGCTTTCTATGTTGGCATTATTTCTGTTCGTCCATGGCTTGCTGCCAACAAAAATGTTTGGATCTTCCCTTCTTTTTATCGAACCTATGCTTAAGTGATTTTGAAATCATTTGGTGTTTTCCCCCTAAAATTCTTCAAAATGTCTTTGCTAATGTAGGCCATTTATCTTCATTTTTGACCAAAAAAACACATTCTTTAAGTTTTTTGTCATCTCTAAACTGGCGTGCCCTCCTTACTACCTTTCATACAGGTGTAGAATCCGTGAAAGGCTTAAAAAGATGGCTGAGATAATTTGAAGATAGCCAAAGCTAAAAGGTTAAACAAGGAAAATACGTCAAACATGAGGTGTTGGCATTATTGTTTAGTGCAAGTTGTGAAAGGGGTAGACTAAACCTAGTAGAGGCTGTTGAATGGATTTATCTTTGAACTAGAATTGTATAATGCAGTCCTTAATATGACTCTGATTGAAGCCCAACTGCCAAACATCAATTGATTTGGATTAACAACCGATCAAGTAAAGCTTTGATGTGGATGCAGCAGCATTTGATTCTTGGTGTGGCCTTGGCAAGGAGAAGAGGAAACAGTATAGGAGGTAGGGATTAAGAAGGGAAGCGACCGTATTCAACTATGAGAAAGAAAGGATTTAAGAGAAATTGGATTGCAAGAAGAACTGTTATTGGAACGTTTCATGAGTAAATACATAAGGAGATAACTATTACTTAATATTAATAGTTTTTAAACCATATAAGGAGTAACTGGGATAAAGCTGATGAAGATATTAGTGTTGAAACTATATAATGTATCCAAGAGATTTTATTCAAGGCTTGAAATTAATGAAAGAAAAATACGAAGTCTGAAGTTTTTAAATTGACTTTTGATAGAAATAGCAAAACACCACTGACCTTTTCAGTCTCAATATTTTATTTTTTAAACCATTAATTGTGGAAGATCATTCTAACCTTCCATATATGAGATTTATGGAGTATTTGTGCTATTTCCACTAATTAAGTTGCATTTCCTTTTAGATTTATTGTTTCGTTTTTAGTTTGCAATAACGATTCAACTATGAGAAAGAAAGGATTTAAGAGAAATTGGATTGCAAGAAGAACTGTTATTGGAACGTTTCATGAGTAAATACATAAGGAGATAACTATTACTTAATATTAATAGTTTTTAAACCATATAAGGAGTAACTGGGATAAAGCTGATGAAGATATTAGTGTTGAAACTATATAATGTATCCAAGAGATTTTATTCAAGGCTTGAAATTAATGAAAGAAAAATACGAAGTCTGAAGTTTTTAAATTGACTTTTGATAGAAATAGCAAAACACCACTGACCTTTTCAGTCTCAATATTTTATTTTTTAAACCATTAATTGTGGAAGATCATTCTAACCTTCCATATATGAGATTTATGGAGTATTTGTGCTATTTCCACTAATTAAGTTGCATTTCCTTTTAGATTTATTGTTTCGTTTTTAGTTTGCAAACATCTTTAGTTTCATTAATCATGACCAGAAGAAACCTGTGCTGCAGATTGGCCTACAAAATTGAGAAGATGCCACCTTCTTATTTTCAGCTCTCAGAAGAAAAGGCACATCAGTTTGTATCATCAATAAGCTCATCATGGAATTCTTTAGTTGGCATACTGAGATCTCTTTGCAAGGGAAGAGATTGGTCTTTATTTCTCAAGGTTCTTGGATGTCAAGTTGAATTTATACACCATGGTTGTCTGTCTATAATGTTCCTATAACTTTTCTCAATATTAATCTCAACAGGTTTTCATCATCCTACTACTTGTGAGTTTCCTTGGAGCCATGCCCATGCAAAGCTCATACAAAATAGGTCTTGCTCATATCATTTTTATCTATAGGAAACTAAACCCTATCTTTTATCTTTTTGAACTTTGTGAAATATCTGTTTATTTTATGGATATATTGAAACTTAAAGAAAATTCTTTGATATTATCAGGATTTCCAGCATTATTCATAGGGTTCTATATGTATGAGAAATGGGAGGAAGAAATTGATGGTGCTTTTGATAAAGCGCGATTAGAGATTTTGAAGCTGAAATCTAATGCTAAAAAGAAATTTGTGAGGCATTAGTTGGGAGGTAAGCCTTATTATAATATCTTTTCAGGCTGGAGGCTTTGAATCTTTCTACTATATATTATATAGGATCTGATATATTTAATCGTCCCAGTGAGCCAGTGATGTCTTGAGAAGCTGGAACCCAGCGGAATTACTCAACAAGTATTTCAAATTGGTATCTCCTACCTCTCATCTATTTGTTGTCTATATGTTCTTGCCATTTGTTATTTCAAATGCTTTTATTTGGATTGGATGTAATTTATTATATTTTATTAGTTGAGTTAAAATCATTTGAAATTCATATGGATTTTTGAACTCCAAAAACTTTTTGAATGTAATGATTTTATTGTTTAAAAATGAGAGAAAAAAAATAAATTTTATTTCTTAAATTGTGTTCTCTTCCGCCAACAATCAACTATAATCTCAATGGTCATCAACAATGAACATGTGACACATTTGACTATAAGCAATTTTATTTGGTAAAAAAATTTTAGAATTGTTGGGTTGCAAAAGTTTTTATTTGACCGAGCATAATATTTGATACAAGGCATGAACTTCCATATAATAAGAGAAGTTTGGTGCAATGATCTAAAGTTTTTGATTATTCTCTTTGAATCACAATAAGATCTTGTTAAGATCATCTTTAGGAGATAGCCTATCGCTAAGCCATCTGGTTAATCTTCCTTTGCCTTAAGATCATGCCACTTTTACTAGTAGATAGAAATAATATTCTCAAAGGTGCATAGGTGTTCAAAGGGATTAGTAATACCTTTGTTGGTCTTTAGCTTGTAAGTTTTGAGCTTTAATGGGACAAATTTATTGAGAGTTAGTGGGATAAATTTATTGATAGTGGGTGGCAACTTGAGGAGAAAATATATACTTGGTCTGGATTCCTTTTCCCCTAGTGGGAAGGTAACCATTTTCATGTTTGATGGAGGCGTCTAGAAGCTTAGTTAGTGTACTAGGTGGTTTGTACGATAATATGAAGAAAAAAAAAATGAAAAATTAAAATAAGTGTAATCAATAATTGAACACGAAGTCTTTTATTAAGGTTCAAAAGCATAAAAAGAATGAATAATATTATTTTTTGGACATTTAGGCCAATGAAGATAAATTCACACGCACATTACAAACGTAAGATTCGAGTCTAAGACCTCTTGGTTGATAGCCAAAGTTCTCAACTGATGTAGAACGGAATAGGATTGGATCTTGCTACGAATGCTGGACAGCAACTTTTGACTCTTAGAAAATTCTGGACAGCAATATCCAATGCTTGAATAACCTTGGGCAGCTATTATAAGGCTGCTGGAGGCTTTTGAACAGCAATTTCAGACCTCCCAGGGTGCAGGACAGCAGTTGGTGGCTGCAGGAATCTGTGGACAGCACACAGGATACAGCAGGAATTGCTGGACAGCAATTTGCTGTGGGTAAAACAGCAACTGCAGGTTGCTGGAAACTCAAGGTGAGGTCTTTGGAGAATTTCAGCCAGCAATAGAGGAGCAGCGGGATCCAAGGGGAAAGAAGGGGGGAAATTAAATTCCTAGCTGTTACGTGAAGAGGATCACGTAATTGGGCTTTGCTTGTTTCGGCCAACAGCAGCAGCTTTTGGAAAAAGAATTTCAGAGTAAAGCTGAGGAGAAATTCACGGGAGTGAGAGGGATGGCTGAGGCAATGTAATTTTAATTCCCTAAATTAATGAGTGGATCCAGGGAATAATTTAGGGAATTAAGACTGTAGAAAATTCGGCCAGGTGAATTAAGGGAGAGCATTAACTCAGCCGGAATTAAGGTGGGGCTTGGGATTTTCGGCTAAACAGAATTCTCAGAATTGGAAATATTTCCAAAGAGAATCAATTGGCTTTAAAGAGGATTTCCTAATCTAAATCCAGGGGAGGCCGGCGGCAGTTAAAAAAAAAAAGGCTTGAAATAAATTTTTTTGCATGCCATATTAAGATAGATGAATTAGGAAAAAAGATTTTAAATCCTAATCAAGTAGAAATTGATTTGAATGAGGTGATAAATAAATCCAATTTGAATTTGAATTTCAAATGGATTTAAGTTAATTCCTTTCTTAAAATAGGTGTACTAAATTAGGAAAGAAATTTGAATTTCAAATTTTAAACAATTTGAATTTCAACTTAATTCCAAATATCATGCACCCCTAATTAGGAAATCCAAGGAGAGTGGGAGGAGGAGCTCGGCCGGCGGCTAATGAGGTGGAGCCGGCGGCATGGGTTCGGGTATGGGGGAATTTCGGGTGGAGGTGAATTCGGAGGCCAAACGAAGATGAGGAGGAGGAAGAAGATGAAAATGACTACTATGAGCAATAAGAAGGAACAAACAAAAACAAGATACAAAATATTAAAGATACAACCGTGAGCCCGGACACATCCTGCGGCTGACGGGTACTACGTTGCCCTTCTCCAAGGGACTTCACACCACGAGCCCGGACCCATCCTGCGGCTGGTGGAAACTCCGACTCCCTCCCATAGGGATTTCACTAACGTTCTTCCCAAAGAACCCAAGTGCAAAACACAATTTTTTTTATTAATAATCCATCCTCCTAATACAAGAGCAAATGCCTCTATATATAGGCCTTAAAAGAAACTAAAAGACAATTTTGCCCCTTGGGCTTACATAAAACAAATTCATTAAGTAAGGGTAAAAAGGAAAAATGCATAATTAAATAAAAATTACAATTAATAAAATAAGATAAAATGAAGGGATCTCGGCCGTCGATCTTCAGCTCCTCCTCGGATAGGCATGGACGGTTGGATGTCCACATCATCAACTAAGAGATCAAGATGGGTGTGGCAAAATAAAAACTGCTAAACTAAAAAGAAAATATTAATTTGACTTTTTGAACCAACAAATATAGTTAAATAATATAATTATAAAAGTTTTTAAATAATCTAGTTATTATGATTAGGCATATTAAATTATGGCACACTTCTTCATTGTATTAAAATATTTAACCAAAAAAATTGTAAGAACTCAAATGCAATTCCCAACTTATATCTCCGACATAATTTTAAGGTACCTAATTGATTCGGTCCCTTATCAGTCTCTAGTTCATCAATTGTAATCATTTTTGTAATTTTAGTTGCTCAAGCACTTTTCAATTGCTCTTACTTTTATAAAATGTATCCGAAGGTTTTAAATATGGAACTGGGACTCAGAAATGGGAACAATTATTATGTTTGGACAACGGACGCAGCTCTACATCCAGAGGTCAATAACATGTCGCCACGTGCTCTTACTCTTTACCGCGTGGCCCGACGACCCGCCCGGACCGGAATCCGGCATTGCTATGTTCGTGTATTTACTAGGTATTGCTAGGTATTGCTTGACAATAACGAGAAATATCGCTCTGTCAAGACCAATACCTAACAATACCGAGCAATACTTAGCAAAACCGGGGTATTGCTTGGTATTGGTGTTGACAGAATGATATTTCTCGTTATTGTCGAGCAATATCGAGCAATACCCTGGTCTATACAAATCAGCTAATACATAGCAATCCCGGGTCCGGTCGTCGGGCCGTGCGGTAAAGAGTAAGAGCAAGTGGCACCATTTTACTGACGTCCGAACGTAGAGCTACATCAGGACACCGGACCAAATAAAAATTCCAGTTCCAAAAATGGGGGCTGGGACACACAGGACACAAGTAGGAGACGATAGCAGGAATTGTGGAGCTCAAAAGAAACTATAATTTGAGTATATATCATAGCCCCCTAGCTTGTGCATACATACCAGTAGCGCTAGCCATCTCCACCTTGCAATCCCCCCACTTCACTTTGTCAGAATCGCTTGCCATCACTTCTCCATTCTTCATTGAAACCACTTGACATATTGCACTCGATGCTTTAATTTTTACTAGTAGCCAGTTCTTCTCCATTATTTGATTTGTTAAAATTCCTTTATCTTAATTCTTAATACAATGCACTCATTATTTCTTTAGGGAATTTGAAGGTAAGGCAAGAAAAAAAGGTTTTAGGAATTTGTGGTTGGGAGGGTGAGGTGAGGATTTTCAGAATTTGACAGTGTGGAAGAGGAGAAATTATTACGTGCGGTCGCCGGACACTTCAAATGCAAATCAGGATGCGCCACATCATCTTGGTACACAGTAAATGACGATGTGGTGCGTCCTAATCCGCCTCTAGACAACATTCAGTGATCGCACATAATAATTTCACGTGGATGAGAGAGGAGATGAGAATGAAGGTGATGATAACATGAAGGCTTTGAGTTAGGGGTTTCGGAATTTGGGGCTGGAAGGGTTTAGATAGCTTCTTTATTAATTTATTAATCTTTAAATTATTATTATTGGTAAATAAATAATAGAATTTATATATTTGAATTAGTTTAGATAATTGTGATATTTGCACATAATTAAAGCATGACAAATATGTTAATATTAATGCAAAGTATATGATTGATAACTAATGTTAAAATATGATTGATATTAACTTATAATTAAGATGACATATTTTTCCAATAAAATATATAATAATAAAAGTTTTTTTTTTTCAAAATTTAGGAGTGTTGAGCACACCCTCGAATAATTATTAGGTCCGGACACCGGACGTAGCTCTACATCCAGTGGCCAATAACATGTCGCCACATGCTCTTACTCTTTACCGCGCGGCCCGACGACCCGACTCGGACCGGAACCCGGTATTACTATGTTCGCGTATTGTTAGGTATTACTAGGTATTGGTCTTGACATAATGATATTTTTCGTTATTGTCGAGCAATATCGAGCAATACCCTGGTCTGCACAAATCAGTCAATACATAGCAATCCCGAGTCCTGTCCGGGTCGGATCATCTGGCCGCGCGGTAATGTGTAAGAGCACATGACACCATTTTACTGACATTCGAGCGTAGAGCTACGTCAGGACACCGGACCTAATAAAAATTCCCCTCCGAAGGCCCTATTATACCACCAACTGCAACATTTTTTTTCTACTTTTAGAGCGTCTTCTCTACTTCAAGCAACTTGAGGTCCTTTTTGGTGGATCTCTCAAACTTATTCATACACACGGGCAGAGTTATAGCACATGGGTCCCCCACTGGCCCATTAAAATTGTATAACAATAAAACCCAACAACAATATTTTTTAAAAATTGAGCCATAGAGCTTTTTCGGGCTTAAGCTTTTACTTTTTTTTTAATACTTAAATCATAATTAAATTCGACATTAATTCCATAAATTTCTTATCTTAATCTGAAATTTGTCACTATTTATATAATAAGACAAATAGAAAATATAATTTATTAATTTATTAATACATAAATATTAATATTCTTGTAAGCAAATTATTAAATAAAAAATCAAAAGAAATAACCTTAAAATGTTTGATAAAAATTATCAATTTATGTTCCCACCACTAATAAATATTTATGGCTCTACCCCATGATCATATAAACTCATCTCTCATATAATTATTCTTTTGTCTTTTTAAAAAAAGATTTGTCGTGGTCACAAACTCAATTTAGTGCTCCATCTTATATTTCAAGGTCATAATTTATTAGTTTTTGTTTATAACAATTTTCTTGCTGTTTTCAAAAGCAGCTTTTTAATATAAAAATTTATATTTCAAAATATTTTTGTACGAAAAAGTTGTTTTAAAAAACAATAAGAAAATTGTCTCAAATGAAACCTTAAGCTTCAACATTCCTCCTTCAACTCCATTCACATTGCTCGCCTTTTTGTTTTTAACCATCATCCTACAAAAACATCATAGGGAAATCTAGTCAAAAGATATATATTTGATAGAAAAAGTTTTTTTTTGGACATTTAGGTCAATTAAGACAGACTCGCTCACACAACATAACGTATACGTAAGATTTGAACCCAATACCTCTTAATTAGTGGACTAAACTCCCAATTAGTAGACCAAAATGAATTTTGTTTGAGGGGGACTTTTCTATCACACAACAAGCCCGATGCATCTCTCCACTTCAACTATCCAACTTGAATTCTACATCTTTTTTACCATCACTCTAAATTATAGACCCAAGATATCTAAAACATGTACTCTTATTAATGACTTGATCATCCAAAGTCACAATACCCCACTAGATCTATTACTACTAAAATTATACTCCACAAATTGAGTTTTAGATCTACTCAAACGAAAACCTTTAGACTCTAAAGTTGATCTCCATAATTCAAGTTTGCCTTCAACTCCCTCTCTAGTTTTATCAACAAGAAGAATATCATCAGCAAAAAACATAAATTAGGGTACACCCTCTCGCAAATGTCTACTGAGAACATCCATGGCTAAAGCAAAAAGATATGGGTTGAAGGCTGATCCTTGATGTAATCCAACTGAAATAGGAAAATACTTGGTCAAACCAACATGTGTTTGAACACAAGTAACAACTCTGCATAAATATCCTTAATGACTTGAACATAAACATTATTAACCCATTTCTTTTCTAGAACTCTCCATAACACTAATCTTGAAACTTTATCGTTTGATTTTTTCTTAGTCAATAAATATCATATGTAAATCCTCCTTATTTTCTCTATACTTCTCCGTCAAACTTCTCAATAAATGAATAGCTTCCATAGTAGATTTATCCGGCATGAATCTAAATTGATTTTGAGAAACATTAGTGTCATGCTGCAACCTATGCTTCATAACTCTCTTCCATAATTTTGAAGTATGACACCTTAACTTAATTTATCTATAATTTGCACAATCTTGTGCATCACCTTTATTCTTAAAAATAGAAATCAACACACTCATTCTCCATTCATCTGACATTTTTTTAGTCTTCAAAATAGTACTAAAAAGTTTTGTAAGCAAGAAATTCCTTCATCTTCTAAGCATTTTCGCACCTCTATTGGAATATCATCTTGTTCAACAACTTTTTCACATTTCATTTTCTTTAAAGCCTATGTAACTTTGGTTTACTAATATGCTGATAAAAATAAAAAAATTTATTTTCATTTAAGGTGCTAAGGCCACTAAAGTCAATCGTATTTTTATAATCATCATTGAAAAATTTAGCAAAATATCGCATCCATCTTTGTTGAATATCCTCTTCTAATAGAAGCACTTTTTTATCTGCATCCTTAATGCACTTCATATGAACTAAATCCTTACTACTCAATCTCTTTATTCGGCTAACTTATACATATATTTTTTGTCATCATTACTATCTAATTTATTATATAAATCATTAAAAGCTAATATCTTTACATCGCATATTGCTTTCTTAGACTCCTTAAGTGAATGATTAAAAAGTCACAATTTTTTAATCTGCCCTATAAAATGTCAGAATATTAGCTTGAAAAAAACAATATTCAAGTCTTGAATTACCAATTCATCTCTTCTTGTGTCACTCAGTGCAATTTTCTTCCGAAATTCATGCTCAAGCAACATCTATAAACAGTATAGATATAAACAAGCAAACATGAACAATTATAAACAAGAAAGTTAATAACTAACCTACAATTTTTAAGCATCGAAGCATATTAGGTTAGTTATAAACAAGCAAACATGAATAATTAGATTTAAAATGGTACTGACAACCTTCTTTAGGTATAATGGTAAGAGTTTGATCGCCTGGTATCCTCTAGCTCCTCCTGCACCTCCTACTCCTTTTTCACCTCGTCCCCAACCTCATATATGTCAATGACTATGTTCATAGCATGCACCGCCTCACTCTACTCATTCTCATGCTACTTTCTATTTACAAAATTATGAACAAGATTAATCAAAACATACAATATTTTCTCCCTTCTTCGATGATCTCTGAAGCATGATCATTCCTATTATCGTATCATGATCATAGCATGATGAAATCATGGTTGAATCATGCTAGAACCATCTTCAAAATCATGATAGAATGATGTTATTTTATCTCGAATATCTTTATCATGGTTTGAAGATGATTTAATCGAGGTTTGGAGATTGTTCAAATTATGATCGAAGATGCTTCAAAAATGGTTAGATTTTTGTTCAATCATCATTTAAATATTTTTTAAAATATTGTCTTATTGTGGTTTCAAGATTGCATTATTATAATTTAGCCTTTATTCAAAAATGAGAATGTTCAAAGATGATTAAAAAAAAATCACAATAAAATAAAAAATCTCATACATTTTTTTGTTACTTTTATTCAAATAAGTTCAAGTATTTTAAATAGATTATTTTTTTTATATTACTTATTTTTTTTATAAATCAAACAGTATCTAAGTAAAATTTATTTTAATTTATTTTGTGTGTTAAGGATTATTTTAACACGAAATATTTTTTTTCGTGAAAATTAACGCGAAATATTATCACAATATACAAAAACGTGATAAACGTTCCCTCGAGGTTTGGTTTCAAGTGGACCAAGCTTCTTGGCTAAAATCACCTCCGGTAACTATACCCTTTCCCATTTTCTTCCCACGTAGCCCTAGACTCCATCTCTCCCCCTTTGGCTTTTCTATAAATCCCATCCGTGACGCGCTTGCTTCTCAGAGGAAGAAAGGAGCGAAGACCTTGCCCAGTGCGAGAGTTGATCAGAGATCAAAGAAAGAAGATGGCACCACTGAAATTGTATGGAATGGTTGGCTCGACGAACACCCTCAGAGTGGCGGTGGCGCTCAACGAGCTCGGCCTCGACTACGAGTTCGTTTCCGTCCCACTCACCACCGGCGCCCACAAGAAGCCCGAATATCTCGCGATTAATGTATTCGCCTCTACCTCTCTCTTCCATCTTCCAAAATTTGTTTTCAATATATCAGTCTTATTTCCCACCTTTTCACTTTTCAGCCATTCGGACACCTCCCATCGCTCGAAGACGGAGACCTAAAGCTCTTCGGTAAGTCCTTTCCTCTAACGATTTTTTCATGTTCATAAAAGTAATCACCGATCCTGATATTCGATTGTCGAAATCTGACGGACAGAATCGCGTGCGATTAACAAGTACCTCGCTAACCATTACAAAGGCTCTGGCCCGGATCTGCTCAGATCCGGAGTCAAGGCGGAATCGGCGAAGGTGGAGGTGTGGCTTGAAATAGAATCGCAAGAGTTTAACCCACCGGCGTCTTCGATTGTCTATAATGTACTGATTAAGCGGTTGCTGACCGGTGGAAGCCCGGATGAGGACGTGGTGAAGGCGGAGGAAGTGAAACTCTCACATGTGCTTGATATTTACGAGAAGCAGCTCGCCGAGACCAAGTATCTAGCCGGTGATGAGTTTACCCTAGCCGATCTGAACCATTTGCCGTACTTGTATGGTTTGTCAAAGACGGCGCACGCCAGGCTTCTGACATCGCGCCCCCATGTTTCCGCTTGGTGGGAGAATATTTCGGCCCGGCCGTCGTGGAAGAAGGCCATCGCCGGCAATCCGTACTAAGCTTCAGCGGCGTTACACTCGCCGGGATCGGCAGAGGCTGCTTCCTTAGTGTTTGGTGATTTGCCTGAGTGCGTCGGTCTCTTTGTTACTGAAATAAATCGAGTGGAAGTACTGCGATTGGACAATCTTATGTTGGAATGAATAGTTAATTTCTTTTTTGGTGTTTTCCAAAATGAAAGGGTTGAACATTTTGCATATTGATAGAATTTTTAAAATTAAGGCTAAATTTTGAAAGAAGTAGCTCATTATTTATTAAAATTAGTTTAAAGAACATATTTAAAAAATAATTTAAAAAAAGAAAAAAAAAAGCAAAGTCTTCAGATATTTTGGAGCATTATAAATAAATCATTTTTTATTCTGAATGCCCCTTCTAATTTAGTGTGTTCAGTTTAAAATAAATAAAATAATGTAAATGGATAGAGAGAGAAATAGAGGAAGAGAGGGAAAACGGGAGATAGAGGATGGGAGAGAGTCAAGGGAAGAGTAAATGAGAGAGATGAGGAGACAGATATGGCGGGAGATTATTTTTTTAATAATATTATTTAAATATTAGTAATGTAATTTATTAAATAATTATTTAAAAATTAATTAAAATAAATAATTATACATAAATTTATTATGATTTAAAATTTTTAGGATATTTAATAAAGATGCAATGTTAGATAAAAATAATATTGTATAACAAATTTTATTTTGAAAATATTAAAATTAATTTTGAATATCATTTTCTAAAAAAATTTAGATCAAATTAAATATAAATTTTGAAAATTTTAAAAATTTTTAACATTATGAATTTTATAACTATTATATTTATTTTTTAAATTTAATTTTAATATTTCAAAATTAAAATTTCTTTCTAATAAAATTTTGATTAAAAATATTATTTTTATCTAATATTGCATCTATATTAAATAGTCTAAAAAATTTAAATTAAAATAAATTTATATATATAATAATTATTTAATAAATTAAATTACTAATATTTATGTAATAATTAAAAATAATATCTCATCATCTCTCTTACTCGTCACGTCTCTCTCTCTCCCCGTTTTTCTCTTTCTCTCCCTTCCTCTCTCTCTCTCTCTTTCTCTCTCTTTCTCCCCCTATATCTCTTTCGGCGCATTTTTTAAATGAAGCAGTTTTTTAGTCAAAATATGCAGAAGCAGCATAGCTGAAAAAAAATTTAAGAACGAGCAAATACGCGAAAGAGTTCAGCGTATTATTAATACGCCAAATATATGGGCGTATTTGAGTTTGAGAGAGAAAATGAGAGGGATGAGAGAACGGCTGTGTGAGAGAGAGGGGAGAGAGAGAGGGGAGAGAGAGGGAGATGTGACAACGGAGAGAAAGTAGAGAGTTTTAATAATTAAATATTAAATACTAAAGTAATAGTTTAACTAATAACTATTTTAACTATCATTTTAATTATTATCTAAATAATTAAATATTTAAAAATAGTTGAAATAATATTTAAATATTTAATAATTACTTAAAATATATTTTGACTAATATTTAATATTTAATGATTATTTTATATATATATATATATATATATATATACACACACAAATTTAATATAAAACTAAAAAATAAATTTTTAGATATTTATAATATTATAAAAATAATTTAGATATTTAATAATAAATTTTTAAATATAATTATGTTTTTTTATGTTTAAATATAATATTTTTATTATATTTTTTGTTTACATATAATATAATTATTTATACTCTAAAATTATTTTTTAAGAAAATATATTTAGAATTTAAAATTAGTTTGATTTTTTAAAATATAATTTACTAAAAGATAAATAATTAAATTTATTAAAAGAATATAATCTAATTTATTGAAGAGTTACAGGTCTCTTCCTCTCCTAAGCCATAATAAAATATTTATAAGTTTTAATTAAATATAATAATTCATAAATAGTTTATTTAATTAATTAATTATCTTTTAATAAATTAGATTTTGAAAAATCAAAATAATTTAAATTCTTATAAATATTTTCTTTAAAAAATAATTTGAAGCATAAATAATTATATTTTAATTAAGCAAAATATATAATAAAAGTATTATTTTAACCATAAAAAAGCATAATTATATTTAAATAATAAAATTTATTATTAAATATCTAAATTATTTATGTAATATTATAAATATCTAAAAATTTATTTTATATTTAAAATAATTATTAAATATTAAATATTAATCAAAATATATTTTAAGTAATTATTAAATATTTAAATATTATTTTAACTATTTTTAAATATTTAATTATTTACATAATAATTAAAATGATTATTAGTTAAACTATTATTTTAATATTTAATATTTAATTATCAAAACTCTAAGTACTTTCTCTCCCCTATCACATTTACCTCTCCCTCCAATCATCATTCTGCTTTACCTCTCTCCTCTCTACTCTCTCTCACTCAGCCATTCTCTCCCATCCCTCTCATTTTCTCTCTAACCGTATTGAATTTTAAATGCGCCAAACTCTTCCGCGTATTTGCTCGTTCTTAAATTTTTTCCCAATGATGTTGCTTTTGTTTATTCTGACTAAAAAATTGCTCCTTTTTAAAAATCCCCCATCTCTTTCTCATTTTCTCTTTCCCTACATTTCTATTATTTTATATATATATATATTATATATATATATATATATTATATATATATATATATATATATATATATATATATATATATATATATATATATATATATATATATATATATATACTGAATATCTTGTTGTATTTATAAAGCTTTATGTTTAATAATATTTATATTAATAAAAAATAATAAAATTCAATGATAATAATAATAAAGGTCAGAATATTCAAATTAAAAATTTGTTGGGTTCTTAAAAATTTATAACATATTAATTTTATCATAATATTTTGATTTTATTCTTTGTAAATAAATATTATAATATTTCATTATATATTTTTTCAACAATTATTTCTATTATTTATGAATGTACTAAAAAATAAGTCTTAAAGATTTCATAATACATATCACTTAAATGGTTGTGTCAAAATTCTAAATTTTTTAAATAAAATTTTGGTCAAAATATTCTTACATTTTTTTTTCTTAAGAATCAAAGGTAATTCAAGATATATGCTTTTATAGTTAATAAATTTGATAATATAATTGTATAAATAAATAATGAAGACTTTTTAAATACACATTAATCCTTATTTGTGATTAAAAATATTTTTTAAATTAAAAGTTTTGTCTAATTACCTCAAAATTCAATTATTTTAATTGATAAAATCATCACTTAATACTTCCACTTATGCCTCCGTTTAAACTTCCAATATCTGTATAAAATAGATAATTAGTCTATCCAAATGCCATTTTAGAAGGATGTTTAAAATATTATTTTAAGACTTTTAATAAACGGTAACCAATGCTAGAATTATCACATTTATCAAATATTCATAGAAATTTACACAGAAAAAATTGACAAGTGACCAAATTTCAATTTCTTATAATTGAAATGTTCAGAATAATGTATTCCATAATATTAAAAAAGTTTCATGGCAGAAACTTATTAAAACACAAGAAATAAATATTTTTGCTCATATCTTTTATAAAATTACTAGAATTGAAAGCAGAAATAGAAATTTAGAATCCCATCTCATTCTCTATGAATTCATTTGTTTACTCGACGTATGAAACCAGCTCTTTGGCCTCGAATTTCTCTTTCCTCTTTCTACTCTTTGTCCTCTCTCATTTTCCTCTTCCTTCTCTAGCAAGCAACTGGCATGGGGGATGAGTAGGGGTGTAATTATTTGACACGACACGAAAACCTGACCTAGACCCGACCCGAAAATCCGGGTTGGACCCAGCCCGATTTCAAAACGGGTCGGGTTCGGGTTCTCGGATTCGACCCGTTTAAAAAATGGGTCGGGTTCGGGTTGACCCTGGGTCAACCCACGAACCCGTTCAACTTAAACTTCCAACGCTGCCCCGCCTACCCGCAAAGCTGACCCGCTAAGCTGACCGCGCGACAAAGCCAGCCAGCGCACGCTGTTGCGCCTGCCAGTGCCGGCGCCCCACGCCCGAGGTTGCCAACACGCACTGGCAGGCGCGCACCTGCACTCTCCCACGCGCGCACCAGCGCTCACCGCTCGCCACTCGCTCACCTGTGCACCCACACCCGCGCTCGCCGCTCGCCCGCGCTCATCCGTGCGTTTCGATTCCTGTGTAGGGTCGGGTCAACCCGGCAACCCACTGGGTCAAGTCCGGGTTCGGATTTCCGACCCGTTTATCTACCCAAGTCGGGTTAGGATCGACCCGTTTGAACCCAGGTCAGTTCCGGGTTCAACCCTAACCCGATCCATGACCCAAAATTGACACCCCTAGGGATGAGGGGTAAATGGATTTGGATTTTTTTTACTTATAAAAAATCTCATTTTAGTAGATAGCGTTGCAACACCCTATCATGCAAGCTGCATCACACTGTTAGAATCTTCTAGTTTCCTCCAAGCATTCATTCAACGAGAGAGCTCAGCACCACATTGCTCCCTCAATCCTTACCTTAATACAGGGAGGGCAGCATTGTCATGCACAACATTGCAATGCTTATAGAGAATTTTCCTATTTCTATTAAACATTTTCACCCTAATTCCAAACCTTTTAAATAATAAATTTAGGACATACAGAGGTAAGGACATAAATCTCACTAAGTCCTATAACAATAAGTATCACAGTTGAGTACCATGACCAGGCTACAACGACTAGTGACTTAACATTATTAATTCAACTATTCAAAGGTTTTGACCAAGCTACAAGCCACCATTTGTATAGCTACAAATCCCGCATTTCAGGAGCGAACTAAGCACAATGAAATCGACTATCATTTTGTCTAAGGCAAACTCACAGACGAGTCAATCAAACTCATCCCGATTCGCTCTGAAGTTCGCCTTATCAAAGTTCTCACCTTTATCCAAGATGGGTGCTCAAAACATTCTCAACCAATATTGAGTAGGAGCATTAAATATCAATATTAATACTTGTTGCGTCCTGGAAAATTCGCGGCGGTAGAGAAATATAAAGATTAATGCCTTAGCTTTGTATGAAGATCCAACACACAAATAGATGAAAGAGATGGTATAGCGTTCATAGGAGACACCAGAGTTTTTACGTGGAAACCCCTGAAAAGGGGGAAAAACCACGGGGCCTAGCCCAGTCTAAATGAATCCATTAGTGTTTGCATTCCATTACAAATGAGGCCCTTCCTTAGGAGGAAGTCCTTGGATCGAAGTAGCAAATATGCATTAAATATAATATATTGTATAGTAGGAGTTGGAAGAATCAGTGTTGATATGTTTGTGTCAGTGGAAAGATCATAGTCGGTGAGCGATATAGGGTAGAAGGACCGTTTGTCTGCAGATGATGGAGGTCAGAAGGATCGGGCGACGAAGGTCGGGAGGACCGTAGTAGGCGGGCGACGGAGGTTCGAAAGATTGTAATCAGCATGCGAAGGAGATCGGGATGATCGTTATCGAATGACAGTAGTTGGGAGGACTGTAGTTGGCAAATTGGCTGAAGTCCTGCGGTGTTCGGCAAATTGGCAGATGTCAGCCGGTGGCCGAAAAGATCTCCGGCTGTGGTCGGGAAGAATTCCATTAATGATCGGCGGATGAGCAGAAGTACGGCGATGGTCGGCGGACTGGCAGAAGTCCGGCGATGGTCGGCAGATTGGAAGAAGTCTGACGGACTGGAAGAAGTCTGACGATGGTCGGCAGATTGGCAGAAGTTCGACGATGGTCGGCGGACTGGCAGAAGTCCGGCAATGGTCGGCGGACAGGTAGAAGTCCGGCGATGGTCAGCGAACTGGAAGAAGTTTGGCAATAGTTGGCAGACTGGCGGAAGTCTTATGGCGTTCGCCGAACTGGTGGAAGTCCGGCGGTGTTCGGCGATTGGCAGAAATCCGGCGATGGTCGGCGGACTGGCAGAAGCTCGGCGATGGTCGACGGATTGGCAAAAGTCCATCAGTGGTTGGGAAGAACTCCAGTGGTGGTTAGGAAGAACTCCGATGGTGGTCGGCGGGAACTCCGGCGGTGATCGGCAGGAACTCCCGTGGAAGTCCGGCGATGGTCGGCGGCAAGAGAGCTCCCAAACTCCTCCCTTCCTTTCCTTCTTCTTCCCCTTCCTCCTCCCCCTTCATGTGAAGAATGAGGGCCTATTTATAGTTTTTTGAGAGTGGCAAGGCTTGTAAATATGTGGAGGATCAAGGGCAAAATGGGAGTGTTTGAATGGACAGCCGATATTGATCCCCTTGATCATGGACCGTTTATTGGTCAATTAGATGCCTTAACGATTTCAGAATTAAATGATCTTGGGCTCGTTGGATTCGTCTCGTCGAGCCGCTCGATTTGAATATAAGCATTCCATATTTGGAAACCGTTTGGTAATCCAAATTGTGGTTTGAACCCTTCAACAGCGCTTCAGACCCTTGATTTGGACCCATTCATGCTCGGATTGAGTCGAATTTGGTGTCGTTGGGTTTGTCTTTCTGAGGCGTTCATTTTGACTATAAGTTTGCTGAAATCGGAACTCAGATGGTCTTTGATTTAATTTCAGAAGTTTCTACTCAATTTTGCTTTGAGATTCGTGCCTGATCAAGATAATTTTTTACTGATATATCAGTACTGATATGGTTATCCTTCTCATGTTCTTCCCTTTAAAATATTTGATAAATAGAAACTGAGAGCAAGTGCATGCACATCTGAAAGTAGGTTTCGCATACACATAGCTCATTAATTATATCGACAAAAGTCAACATTTGCCTATATAGTATTATTATATATATTCATGCTTATGAAATATAGCTTTATTTTATAACAATATAAAAATAAATTAATAAATACATCAAACTGCTGATATAACTTTTTTTGATATATAATTATGGGCGGTGGCATTGTTTAATATATATGGACCTTTCATTGTCAGGAGCTGTAATTTTTTATTTTAGTCACATCTCTCTTTAATTTTTTTATTTTTGGGTTCTTTTTATAGGTTTATATAATAGATAATTGAGATATTTATAAAGTGGCTCGTAAGGATGCTAAGAAATTAATATGCGATGCAAAGACATTAGCTTTTAGTGATTTATATAATAGATTAGATACTAAAGAGGGAGAAAGATATATGTATAAGTTAGCCAAACAAAGAGATAGAAATAGTAAGGATTTAGTTCAAGTGAAGTGTATTAAAGATGAAGATCAAAAAATACTTTTCTTAGAAGATGATATTCAACAAAGATGGATGAGATATTTTGCTAAACTTTTTAATGAAGATTGTGAATATAAGATTGACTATAATGACCTTAGCACCCTAAATGAAAATAAAGATTTCTGTTTTTATCGGCGTATTAGTAAAACTGAAGTTAGAGAGGCTTTAAAGAAAATGAAGGGTGGAAAAGCTGTTGGATTTGATGATATTCCAATAGAAGTGTGGAAATGCATAGGAGATGAAGGAATTTCATGGCTTACTAAACTTTTTAATACTATTTTGAAGACTAAAAAGATGCCAGATGAGTGGAGAATGAGTGTGTTAATTCCTATTTTTAAGAATAAAGGTGATGCACAAGATTGTGCGAATTATAGAGGTATTAAGTTAATGTGTCATACTTTAAAACTTTGGGAGCGAGTTATGGAGCATAGGTTGCGGCGTGATACTAATGTTTCTCATAATCAATTTGGATTCATGCGGGTAGGTCGACTATGGAAGCCATTCATTTATTAAGAGGTTTGATGGAGAAATATAGAGAAAATAAGGAGGATCTACATATGATATTTATTGATTTAGAAAAAGCATATGATAAAGTTCCAAGAGAAGTGCTATGGAGAGTTCTTGAAAAGAAAGGAGTCAATAATGCTTATATTCAAATCATTAAAGATATGTATGCAGGAGCTATTACTTGTGTTCAAACACAAGGTGGTTTGACCAAGTATTTCCCTATTTCGGTTGGGTTACATCAAGGATCAGCCTTAAGCCTATATCTTTTTGCTTTAGTCATGGATGTTCTCACTAGACATTTGCAAGAGGATGTACCTTGGTGTATGCTTTTTGCTGATGATATTCTTCTTGTTGATAAGACTAGAAAGGGAGTTGAAGGTAAACTTGAATTATGGATGTCAACCTTAGAGTCTAAAGGTTTTCGCTTGAGTAGATCTAAAACGGAATATATGGAGTGTAATTTTGGTAGTAATAGACCTAGTGAGGGGATTGTGACTTTGGGCGATCAAGTCATTAATAAGAGTACACGTTTTAGATATCTTGGATCTATTGTTCAGAGTGATGGTGAAATAGATGGGGATATTATCAGCAGAATTCAAGTTGGATGGTTGAAGTGGAGGAATGCATCGGGCTTGTTATGTGATAGAAATGTACCCCTCAAACTTAAGGGAAAGTTCTATAAGATGGTAGTGAGGCCTGCAATGCTTTATGGTGCCGAATGTTGGCCATTAAAAGAGAAGCATAATACTAAGTTAAGTGTGGCAGAGATGAGGATGCTCAGGTGGATGAGTGGCTTTACCCTTAGAGATAGGATACGAAATGAGCATATACGTGAAAAGGTTGGAGTAGCTCCAGTAGAAGATAAGATTAGAGAGAGTCGCCTTAGATGGTTTGGTCACATAAAACGGCGGCCTTCCGATGACCCGGTTAGGAGAGTAGAGGTATTAGATTTGACTTATGTTAAGAAAGGTAGGGGTAGACCTAAAAAGACTTGGTTAGAAAATATTAAGAATGACCTTTCTTTATTAGATTTAAACGAGAATTTGACTTTTAATAGGACACAATGGAGAAAAAGGATTCATGTAGCCGACCCCACGTAGTGGGATAAAGGCTTGATATTGTTGTTGTTGTTGTTGTTCTTTTTATAGGTTTACACGAGCTGAGTTGAATTCAAGTTATCTTTGACTTGAGTTTGAGCTTGTTAATTAATTAAGTTTAAATTCGTGCTCTAACTTAATTTTATGAGCTTAAGTTGGCTTACGAGCTGGCTCATTTACATTAAAAGAGAGGAAAACCGTCTATTTTGGATACCATCCAGTTATCAAATTAATGTCTAGAAGCTTTCAAATATAGTTTGATCGCTAAAGTTGAGCTCATTTTGGGCTCAAATTGGATCAATTTTAGTGTTGTTGGGTTCATATGGTCAAAATGTTTAGTTTGATTATAAGTTTGTTGAGATCGAAGTTCAGATGGTCCTGAATTTAATTTTGAAGGTTTCCAATAAAACTTTGCCTCTAGATTCGTGCATGATCATGATAATTTCTTGGTGATGTATCAACAGTAAAAGAGAAAAAATCGGTCTTGTTTAAGTTGTTGTCATAATAACACAATAAAAGGAATAAACAAAATTAAATGAGAAATAATAAAAAATCATTTGAAATAGAGAAGAAAAATATAACTTTAAAATATTTGTAGCAATTTTATTCTTAATTAATTGAATTTTTATATTTTTAAGTGTATTTAGTATTACTATTAATAAACCAGCTAGCTCATAACCTGACAAATCGAGTCGGGACTTGGTCAAGTTTTCCTTGTTTGCTCATCGAATTCGTCTTATAATTAGCAAGTCGAGTTCAAGCTGGCTCACGAGTCGACTCGACATAATTATACCATTGTTAGAATTGCTAAATTAGAATGAATAAAAAGTACGTCATGTGGAAAGTTCATGTAAATATCAAAGAAAAATTATTCAATAACTTGAAACTGTATAAAAAAAATTAATGCCAAGCCTATCTCAGCCAGAATATCATAGTGAATCAAAATATAATAAGAGCTAAAATAAAGAGTAGTTAGTCAAATAATATAGGATGATATTGAGAAGAGGAAGTCAACCATTATTAATTGTCTTCTACGCAAATAGAATAGTAAAGCACAATATACGTTAATAAAATTTTATTTCAAAAAATAATAAAAAAATCTTATATTATATTAATTAAATAATGAAATAAGTTAAAGGATAAGTGATAAGGTTATGTTTAGGGAAGTGGTCGAAGATGAAGGTATATGTCCAACAAAAGGGGCATACTAACATCAAGGAGGATAATGCTTCATAAGGCTCAATTTCAATTGAAGTGATGGTCAAGTAGAATGAAGTAGAAGGGGAAATGGGCTTTGAAAGTCACACTTTGGGCCCGAAAAGCGGCACGCTCTGACAACATGGGACATGATTGTGATACCCATAATCTAATTTTGAAGAATTGATCTTTTAATAAAAAACTGTCAGAGCTACATAATTTTTTTTATCAATATAAATAGCTAGTAATATAAATAAAACTATCGATCAAAACATAAATATATACATATGCATTCATTTCCCAAAAAGTATGTATACTACCATGATCTATACAATCATAACTTACTTTTCCTGCACTAAACACAAAGGAATAACTAAACTAATATGTAAAGGAATCTGAACCCGAAGGAACCTCCTTAATCTCACACTCCTGCTCCCTTGTTTTGACATGAAATTATTTAACAACATATAATGAGCTCAAGAGCTCAACAAGTAACTAATTACTACAACTAAACTCAATGCGAGAGACATAAGCAATATGCATGTCAGCAGTTAAATCATAATTGTAGCATTCATATGATCATTGAATAAGTACAAAAATAGTGAAACTCACATACAATAGTAATAAAGTTTGTAAAGCAATAAAACAGTACGTTAAAGAAACCAATAAACTAGTACTAGAGTTAAATAACTAAATCAATCATTGTATTAGTATTGTCAATCAGTAAAAAAATCGTATAAAACATTAAACCAAAGCATCAGTAAAGGCTATCAAATTCATATCAATGCATGAGGGTACATATACTATCTAGATATTTTATATCAATATCTTATGTGCTTAGTATGACACATGCTTAGTATCAATACACAATGAATCAACAATATTAAACATTATCAGTGTTTATATAGGAACTAATAATAGTCCCGTGACAGGAGCAGAAAAATAATACAATAACAATAAATCCATGCAATAATAATAAATCCGTACAGTAAAATGAACAATGCCTCAACAATATGCATTTTAGTATTAAAACTAAATTAGTAAGAAGTTCTAGCTATTAGTCACTCTTTGCCAGTATGCATAATAATAACTCCTTATAACTCACAATTAGTATCACGTGAATTCGTAGAGGATAACATCAAATCATAATATTTAATGGAAAGTCTGCTAGTTCATTATCGTGTACATGTCAATTAATATCTAAAAAACAAATCTTTACTTGTATTTTCTACATACAAGTTATTATCACAGTACTATAATAATAATAATGATATAATCATGCATATTTATCACCAATCAATTGCAATAACTAAATCATAATTTGACTTAATTCAGAAAGTATCAAAATATCCTAACGGAAGGAAAAAAGAACCTTACTAAGCTAAATTTCATATTTTAAAAAATTAATTAAATTATGAGAGATCGTATAAAACAATATTCCAAAGCTTTATTTGAACTAAAGCTATGTATTTAGATGTCAAAATATTTTTTAATAGGAAAAAAATATTGATTTTTTTAAATCATCTGATAAAAAATCTCAAATAAATACTCAAAATATTCATAATCTTAATTTCTATAACATATACAAAGTTACAAGATGAAAGTTTTATCAATATAAAATTATCCTCGTATTTCAATAACAAAAATACAAATTTTATAAAAAAGTACCAAAAATATAAAATTATTGAAATAAAAAATATAATAAAGATTCATTATGCTGAGATGAACAAATCTTTGAAAGGTCCGACTGACGAAAATTACTATATTGCCTCCAAATCTAGCTTTTTTTTTTAATCTTTCCTCACTTTCTTATTTACATAAACCCATTCTTTGTTAGCCAATTTTTCTTAAGAAAGACATTTAAAATTTTACAAAGTGGCTTAGGATATTTGTAATGAAATAATATTAATATAATTATATAATTTAATCAATTTTTGGTATAAAATTTTTTGGGACTTCAAAAATTATAAAAAAAAAATATTCATAAATTAACACATTTTATATAAAATTTTTTGATAAAATTGATTTACAAAATGGATTCTTAACAGTCATAAAATCCCCACATGTGCTAATAGTTGTTAATATCTTGAGGATTTACATTAGTGACAAAAAATTATAAAAAAAATAGTATGATTAAAAAACTATGATATCCATGTTATGGCGAAGATGATTTATGATTTGGAATTATAATGACTTCTAAAAAAATTATTTTACTTGATTGTTTCAGCTATTAGAGGGAGAACAATGCAAGAGATAAATAGGATTGGAGGAGGCTTGTTCGCTTGTGGAAGCTTGGTTCGCTTGGTTTCGCATGTTAGGGAGAGGAAGGGGGGTCTAGCAGCTTGTTTGTCGCAAGAAATACCTTGATCGAGCGATCCAAGTCTGATTATTACATACTATCCCCCTTTAAAAGAATTTGGTTCGCAAATTCATACATTATCTTTGGAATAGCTGTGGGTACTTAATGCTCATCATCAAACTTTACGTTCAATATATAATGCACATGGGTACGTACCTCTTCATAGCTCAGGGTTTCTTGTATAAACAGTGGCTCGGATTGAATAATATGAGAACTGTCATACACTGTGCAACATAAGAGAGATATGAAAAACATTATGCACTTCGATAAGCCTAGGGGAAGAGCCAATTTATAAGAACCTCTGTCGAATCTCTCAATCACTTTAAAAGGCCCATTGAAATGGGGCTAAAGCTTTCAACTTTTGCAAATCTAATAACTCTATATATGTGCGAAACCTTGAGAAAGACATGACCACAAACCTCATATTTAACATTTCTATGCTTAAGGTCAAAATATATTTTCTAAGGCTCTTGAACTGAACGAAGCTAGCACATCTCGGATATTTCTTGTGACAATTAACTGGCCTCCCAACCCCCCTTCCTCTCCCTATTATGTGAAATCAAGTGAATCGAGCTTCTGCATATGAGCAGGTCAAGTCCGATATTCTCTCTTGCATGAGATTTAGCTATCTTCATGATTTTTTTTCACTCGCAACCTTCCCTCGCTCCATTTAAAAAAAATATAAGACCTATGCCATTAAATTTCCTCTCTCCTCTACTACCAAAGCAACACCAAACCTCTTTCTCCTCCCTCTTTTCCCTCTCAGTTGTCATTTGAAAAGTTTCAGTCTATCTACTTCTTCGATCAAATGCTGACGCAAAAGAAAGGCCCTCTTTTAGTAGTCAAAATATTTCTTTCTCCCATGCTTCCTTCCTCTTCCTAATTAGATCTATAAAATAAAGAATTTCATTCCTTCCATCAAACTGGAGTCTACTAAATGAAAAATTATTTTGTGCGGAATCCGACGTGTTCGGAGGCGAATTGGGGCGCACCACATCACCGGGGCGTAGTGCATCCGATGATGTGGTGTGCCACAATTCACCTCCGAACATGTTCTGATTCCGCATAAAATAATCTCTCTTACCAAGGGCCATGAATGTTTCCTTTTTCGTCTCAGTATTTAGGATGGATTATATTATGTTAGATTTTAAATATACTAATTAGGCATTTAATTATTTTATTTCTGGATGTACGTATTCATTTTTATTATATTCAATGATATGTTTTGCATATTTAATTTTGTATTTGAGCTTAAATTCTCACGTGTAGAACCCTCGAGTTGTTGCTGTCCAGCTCTGTTAGTTGAATATCTAGTAGGCTTGGAGTTTCGTTTCGCTTCGCTCGCCTAGATGTAACTAACTAATATTGATTTTAGTGTAAATGTACCCTTCCTTAATAAGAGGATAAATCCATGTTATTTGCGATAGATTTAAATAACTAATTTTACTATCAGTCCTATTATTACAAATTCTTCTATTTTATGCATGTACTCATAATGAACTAGCAAGTTTAATAGCCAAGCCATTCTTGATGCGTTGCTTCACAACATCCCATACATTAAATTCTATAATACTCATTGAATGTAATAAATATCAGATTTATAAATCATATTTTGTTATGAAATGATAATCCTCATACCGAAAATATAACGCCAATTGAAAATCAGTCATGAAAAAGTTGAAAATTATAAGCATGTGTGCAATGGTATGCAAGTCTATTGAACCCTATATTGGCTAGTTGGCCCAATGAAATGGGCCCACACAGTGACGACTCTATAGAAAATCATTTGATTTCTTTGAGTTGGTGTTTATCTTCTCGATGATGGATACTTGACAAACCGATTATAGATATATGTAGATACGTATAAATAGACATAAATAAATTTAAGTTTAATATCATGAATGACGAATGACTGATAAGTCATTTTGAGGCACAATGATATCTATTTTGGTGCATTTATAAGCATTGAAATGATTTTGCATTAGTAGCTAATTGACATATATACCAGCATATTAAAATCTGTCATACGAGACATGACATGTGTCATTGCTACTTTGACATAGTGACTACAGGTTGCTACTCATACATTTTGATTGTTCATATTGCATGTCTCATTTCTTTGTCGTTTATGCTTTGATAGATATAAGTTACTTGCTGAATTTGATTTATCAAACTCACTTATTGTCTCTTTTTATAGGAGGTCCTGTGTCACTTTCAGAGTAAATTTAATAATAGTAGATTATATTTAGTATTTTTATGTATTGTATTAGACTATATAATATTTGCTTTGTGGTTTGGGTAATTTTATTCCCGTTATTTGTTCTATTTATATTTTTTTCTTGTATTAATACTATTGGTAGGGTGTACTATTTATTTGGATTTTTATTAATGAAATGAATATTTAATTTTCCTTCATCTATTTATTATGGTGTGCGTGCGTACGTGTGTGTATATACACATATATATTCTGTTTTACCACTTGTATATGCATATTTCTCACTGTGAGTACAAAACAGGTCTTTATATCTCTACATCGCTTCCGTGTTGCTGGGATGTACCGCCTTCCGGACCCATGGTGTAACATTGCATATGAGTATTCTTACCTATTAGCTCTTAATATAAAATCAACAAAGAGGGATTACAATGGTGTTAGGTAAGTAAATGTAGTAATGAATTTGATCTCTTAAAAAATTTTAGATGTTATAGAAGTAAATAGCCTTTTTCAGTGTTAGATATATAAATAAAATGATATTGGGCAGCACCTATGTAAATCTCCAAAAAATTAAATAAGGGATTTACATTAAAATAAAATGCTTGGTGTTTTTTTTAATAATATTTTTTTCTATTTATCTTAATATAACATTTAACTAGTTCAAAGCACATTTCGTGTGTGTTTTGAATTGCAAGTCCGTGAAGGAAACAGCATTTAGTGGACCTTAAACTTGGGCTTCTTAAATGGGCTTTATTCAAGCCGTTATCAATCGCTTGTCTTCGGTCTAGCCCTCTAAAAAAGCCCAACAGCTTCTATATTCTTGATGCTAACTATTCATTTAGCCAAAAAATAAACAAAATGTGATTTTTGTAATTCAATAGTGGTTTTTTAAATGAAGCCCCTATATTTTTTTTGCATAAAATAGAGTGAGCATCTCATCAATATTCATAACCAATAAAAAATATAGAAAATTGATAAAAATGAACATAATTAATGAGGATATGATTAAGATTTTATTTGAGACAGTTTTCTTACTGCTTTTTAAACAAGCTTTTTAGTAAAAGATAAAAAAAATTATACTAAAAAGCTATTTTAAAAAAGCAATAAGAAAGCAATCTCAAATGAAGCCTAAGCCTTTGTTTGGGATGACTTTCTGATTGTTTAATAAAACAGTTTTTTAGTACAAAAATTAAAATTATTTAACTAAAAAACTGATTTAATAAACAATAAAAAGGCCACTAAAAATGCATATGATTATTATGTATTTTTAGCTTTAGCTCTCATTTCTTTTAATGGAAAAAAATTAGAGAAATGATTAATTCACATCTATTATAATTAAAAATCATTCAAGTTAATGAATAATCTCTCCATAATACAAAGAAATAAAAATCAATTAAAATTTTAAGAAGTAAATTTTCTTACATCAACTCCTAACAAATTTTCATTTATAGGAATTTTTTGTAATATCTTAGAATTAATTTTTAGCTATTTGGTTTGCTAAAATGGGAATATAAAGTATTCTAAATGAAGATGATTTTAATATTTTAGTGTTTAGTTTAATTTTTTTCGCACTGAGTTCATTTTTTATGTATTCTAAACTTCCTTATTTTCGATCGAATTCTAAAGCCACCGCCAACCGCCCACCTGCCGCCATTGGTCCACGTCAACATCGATTGCCACCAGTAATCGGTCACATCAGCAGCTCTTTTGTATTAAATTAGAATATTAAATCATAAAAGAGCATTCATATTATTACAAATCAACAGTTTTAAAAAGAAATTAGAGGACATACAATCAAATCAACAGTTCATAAAAGCTTCTTATTGCAATACAAATAAACAATTACTAGAATATCATTAAAAGAGGGCTAAACCAACAAGCCAAACAATTCAAAGAATTTTTATTGATTTATAGATAATAATTTTAATTTTCAAATTACATTTTTATAATTTAGAATTTAAGGTAATAAATTGAGCATATAAAATTTTATGATCTAAATTAAAATATGTTGTAAATTGAGGACCGTAAAAATCTAAATTTTTAAAATTAAACTAAAATAACGAACAACAACAAGCCTTCAACGCACTATGTGATGTCAGCTACATGAATCCTTTTTTCTTCATTGTGTCATGTTACGCTTCAAATTGTTATTTAAATATAACAAAAAATATTATTTCTAATATTTTCAAACCAAATCTTTCGAGAAATTATTCTGTGCGGGCACGGGACAATCCAGAGACCAAACAATATGAGCCACATCATCACCATGTACACAACGTTATCGAGCACTGGTATCGAGCAAAAAAGTGACATGATGCATTCTGGTTGGTCTCAATCCGAACACCGTCCATCTAATAATTGTTCAGTATTTTATATGTTAGATCTACCTCTACCTTTCTTGGCATAGACCAAATCTAATATTTCTCCTCTTCAAATCAGATCATCAGAAGGCCGACGTTTTATACTTTTATACGTCTAAACCATCTAAGATGACTCTCTAAACTTCTCTGTCACTGCAGCTACCCCAAACTTTTCACGTATATACTCGTTTCATGTTCTGTCTCTAAGAGTGAAAGCCACTCGTTCAACTCAACTCTGTACATCTTTCTTAAAAAATAAATATTTTTATTTTGTACTTGTTATTGATATTGAGCTAATTTTTTATTCACTGGCAACTTTACCAATCCATTGTAAGGATGATTCAGATGAATTATTGGCTTTTCTTATCTAAAATTGAAATATGCTGAAGAATGTTTTGGCCATTTATCTAAAAGTTGAATGCGATGCCCCTTTTATTTTGTAGTGCAGCTATGAAAACTACTTGAAAAAAAAATATGAATAGTTATTTTATAGAAAAGATGTATAGAGCACCTTCAAGATAATTCATATCCATCTTCAACAATCTAACACGTGCTAGCTCTTCACCATCTCTCTCTCTCTCTCTCTCTCTCTCTCTCTCTCTCTCTCTCTCTCTCTCATTATTTTTTATTTTTTAATTTTCATGGTGCAATTATAATTGCTCTCGAATTGGTTCGGTCTGGTTGGATCGTGAATTGGCATCGACTCGTAAAAAATAACATTCGGATCATTCAAATCGTAAAATAATCGAGAACAGTTGTAAGATTTGCCCTAAAAATTTCACTAATAATATTATTTCATATAGATTCATTATATATTTATGATATAAATTACATATTATGGCATACTTATCATCATTATTAGAAATATTGCAATATCTAAATAATTTTCTTTAACTATAATGGAATTTATTTTATCACCATTGAATTTTCGATTGAACTTTTCAGTTCACTATTCAATGTCTGATCTGATTCTAAAAATCTTCAGTGCAATATCTCTGTACATTAAATGAGTTAAATTAAGAGTAACTCGAATTCAAATTGACTCGATTACACCTTTTAACTATGATGAGTTCTTATATCAATTGGCTTGAAGCATGTTTTAGTTTAATTAAGTGATAATAAAACAATGAACTTTCAATAAGAAAGGCTCATTCTTCTTCTCAAATCTTTAACTAAGTCATGTAAATTAAAGAATACTCATATAATATTATTTTTGTGATCATGGAAAATATAAAGCCACTTTATGGCTTCCTTGTGTAGTAGGCAATTGCCAAGTGCCTTGTGACTCATACAAAATCCAAGTATATAATCAAGCAAATTTTAATCTCTTAAGTGTTCATATTGAAATGGGATTTTCTTAGCTTAGCAAAAAGAAATTATAGTTTGTAAGTGCTCCATGCACTAGAAGGCTTAAGGATGAACTCATCTACATGATAATTTATACTATTAAACATTATGGGAAGCCCACCTTTAAAAAAATATATATATTGATTAAGTATACTATTCAAATTAGCTTTTGACGGGTTTTCTTCTCGGTGCTTTATGATAAGAGACAAATTATAAAGATGAGAATCCACGCATGCTAATATGGAGTTTCTTTCTTTTAGAAGACATTCAAGAGAAGGGACCCATATGATGTGTCATAAAAGTTTGATGTTATAATTGAACAAATGTGGAATTTGATAATTATTTGCATTTCATTTATGCATATAGTAAATGAATTAATAAAATTTTGATTAAATATATATACCTTTTTCTTTAACTAAATATAGTACCTCAATTTGCACAGCTTGTCAATGTGGTTTGTTTGTCATAATATGACCTTGAGACCCGGTTGATCTCTTTGATAACCAAGTTAGGCAAATACACTATGGGTGCCATATGATGAAATAGTTAACATTTTATTTCTTGTATGCCATATTTCATATGACCATTTGACTTTAGTTTAGAGTATAGCCAATCAAAGGCATTACAGAGAGATTTTTCATGATCACTTTTATTTTGAAATATGGCAGACAAGAAATACCCAACTAGACATTAGAGAGGGACATTTTTTAAGATCTCTTCTAGGTATTTAATAATATATACCTTAAAATTTAAGAATGTAAAGTATATATCTTAACATCATACGTGACACTACCCCCCGGGCCCCCCCTAACATCAAACGTGACACCCCCATCATATCTTGGTGATGATTCCCACATCATCATACCATTAATTATGATCATTATAACAACTTCTCAAATCACTAAATGATAGATAAAGTTTTTGATGGACTACCCATATTGCCACCACCACCATCCCACTTGTGCCTCTTCTTTGACACCAGAAATTCTTGAAAAACCTTTGTCTCTAAAGTTTGAAACCCCCTATAGTTAACATTTTAAGAGATTAAGTGAACCCATTGAGTGTTTGGGCAACTTTAATAATGTCATGTCTTGGGTGTGGACATTGAGAATATATGTTGTCGAGTAATTATCATAACACCAAAAACTATTGTAAATAGTTTATTCACCTCACTTGAGTCAGGTACTATTACATCCTATAATGAACATCATTGACAATTCATAATTAAGTTTACAACCATAAAATTCCCCTTGAAGTTAGCCTAAACTATCCTTAATGTTTGGAAGGAGGAATGAAAATCTCTCTAAGACTAAATGTGAGAGCTCGTTCCTTTGATTTGTTTCTCTGTAGATGTGATTTTCCTCCCAGGATCGTCCGGGACGATATTGAGATCGTCCGGGACGATCAGTGCCTTGAAACAACTGATTTTTTTGAGTGCTGTCAGTCAGTACGAAATGGACTTAGTACAGGACGAACTGAAGAAATTTGTGAAGAAATCTGTCATTTTCGTCTGTACGAACCTGGAAGGGTCGGGACGATCCGTCTGTACGAAATCTATCCAGAGAGCAAGTCGCCCGGGACGAATTTTAATTTCGTCTGTACGAAATTTGTCCAGAGGACACATCGTACCGGGACGAATTGTAGATCGTCCGGGACGATCAGTATTGATAAATATCCGATTGAGATATTTTTATTCATTTCGAAGAGAGAGAAGGAGAAGGCAGGAGAGAGAAAGAGAAGAAAAGCAAAGGAAAAGCTTGGTTTTGGAGCCCGCGGAGCGCTTTTCTTCCGACGACGCAGTTGGAAGATTTGTTTATCTCGCGGTAAGGACTCCGAACCCTATTTCTGTTTTCAAAGATGTTGAGTTTGACCGAGTTGTGATTTGTTTTGTATTTTCGTAGTCAACTTTTCGACGTGATTTGATATTGACACAACTTTCACCGCACAACTTCTGATATGTTATAGATATGATTATTATACACGATTTGAGTGTTTTCTGCAACGATTTTACCGGTCGGAATTGATTTTACGCGATTTTAATCGAATAGAAAATTATCAGGACTTGATTTGATTTGGATTCTGTTGAATAATAATCTTGTATTGATGCCGTGGATCTTCGTCTGTAATTTGGAAAGATTTGGAATTTGTGCTTTTTGTGCAGGATTTTTTTGTGTAAATCTGACCGACTGCCGTTACGCTGCCCGATTTTTGTATGATTTCCGAATTTTCCGGAATTGATAGATTGAATTGCCATGTGCATGACTATTGATATGATCGTTTTAGATTTCTTTATTATTGATTATTGCATCGATTATTGCATTGATCATTGATTGGAATTGATTGATACTGAAAGACAAGTGGGAACATGGTTGAACATTGGTTGGAGATGATACCTGTACAGGATGGTGGGCCGACGGGCTTTCCTTTAAATCATAGATCATGGATCATGGATATAACGATGGGAGTCATAAGGAGATTATATGCCGACGGGCGGCCGACGGGCAATAGAGTGACGACTCTTTTCATAGAACCAATGTATAGATATCTACAACAGCAATACGGATTCTACAACAGCAACATGACCAGCGTTTGTGCTTGTCTAGTAAGACCATGGAATGATGATTTACTGTTTCGTACGGATTCATTGATTCATTGATGATTGATCATTGAGCATTGATACTATTGATTATTGACATTGATACATGGATATGGACGGCATAGATTTATAGATTCATTGATACCATTGATTCTGCATTGATTCAACTTGTTGCTATAGATGTATCGTATTGTCTTTCCGATTGATTTGATCGACTTGATAGCATAGACTGGATTTGATTGATTGTTTGATTTGACGGATTTATTGCTTTTATTGATTCATCGTATTGTTTTGTTTTGATTGATATTATCGACTTGATTGATTCATAGATACTGGCATCGACATTGATATGGATTATGTATATCGATTCATAGATATTGACACTGATATTGATATAGATTGTATCGATTGATAGATACCGATATTGACATTGATATAAATATGATATTGACATATGGATACTACTGATACGACAGATCCTGATAGGTTATTGATACACTGATACATTGATTCGTCGTGCCGATTATTGAAGGATTGATTGAATGGATTATTGCATCGTAGAATAGATTTCCTTTTTGAAGCTGATTGTTTTGATTTCTATTGACCTGATGATTTCATTGTAATGATTTGATTTCAATTGATCTTTCACCGTATTGATTAAATTGTTTATTGGGATTTGAGCCGATTGATACACTTGACTGAAAAGTGCTCTATTGACTTTGAGATGATTTTCCTACTGTAGCATCGTACGTCGTCATTATTGAAATTGCCGTAGTGTTATTGAATATTGCATATTGACATCGAGTAAATCATATAGAATAATTGGATTGACCGATTGGCAAGAGTATTGACTGATTTGATAGATGATATAGATACAACGAATTGACTAGACGACACGGTTAGACGACACGATTGATTGAAATGATAGTATTGATTGATAGACACTGCTACGATGGATAGACATTGACTGAAAGCACTTATTGATTTGATTGCTGGAGTATTGATTCATCGATGCTTTTATCGCTGTATTGATTATTGACTATTGACGTATCTGATTCGATTTGATTTCTGTACCTGCATAGATTCATTGATCATAGTCTACTGATTTGATTTGATTGATCAGCATATTATTTTCAGTGTCGTGCTTTGATTTCAGTTGTAGGCTTTGGTGACCTGCTGGGCTTTGTAAAGCTCATTATATGTGGTTAATATTTCAGGTGCAGAGCCTCCCACGTGATGTTTCTTCGGTTGATGCTGTAGCTTTGTTTTGTAGCTTGGGTAGACTTCTGCTTTGTAGCCATTTGGCTATTGTACATGACCTTTTGGACGCTTCTGTTGATTGTATATATGTTGATATGTGAATTATTGTAGTTGCTGTATTTCTTTCCTGTAATGCAATTATCTCTGGATGACTGTATTGATACGAACGAGAAGAAAAAGAAAAAAGACTGAACGAAATGAAGAAAGGAAAAAAGAAAAAAAAAGAATGATAGATGAATCCTTTCACTATTGATATCTGGGGCGTCACAGTTGGTATCAGAGCGAGTGTAGTGAAAGGATTTGCTTATATCCAGAGTGATAGTGATGATTGCATTATTTGATTTGTTTTGTTTTATGTGTTTGATTTCCACGATTTTATTTGATTTGAATGATTTGTATTGATCAGGCAAATGGATCCGAAAGGCAAAAAGATTGAGACTGAGCCTGCTGCTAACCTCCCGCTCACATCTGAAAATATGAACAAGTTTGCTGACATGGTCGCTCAGATGGTGAGTGACAAATTAGCGAAACGCTCTGGGCGTAGTAAGAAAAGTGGGGAAGGTAGCAAAGCAAGAATTAATGTTTGTACATGTTGTGGAAAGAGACATTTGGGACAGTGTTATCGGAAAACAGGGCAATGCTTCCGATGTGGTGGATACGGACATAGAATGACTGATTGCCCGAGTTCTGAACTTAGGCAAGGATCTGTTCCGACTGTTCTGACTGGAAATGTACAAGCCATGATGGAAGATGTTCCTTCAGTGCCTGAAGATGTGACTGGTACAAGTTTAGTTTATTGTACGATTTCGATGTGATTTGTACGATTTTCCGATTGATTGGATTTGTTTTGTTTCGTTTTGCTCCGGACACTTAAGGGAAATGTCGGGACGACATTTTTCTAAGGTGGGGAGATTGTGAGAGCTCGTTCCTTTGATTTGTTTCTCTGTAGATGTGATTTTCCTCCCAGGATCGTCCGGGACGATATTGAGATCGTCCGGGACGATCAGTGCCTTGAAACAACTGATTTTTTTGAGTGCTGTCAGTCAGTACGAAATGGACTTAGTACAGGACGAACTGAAGAAATTTGTGAAGAAATCTGTCATTTTCGTCTGTACGAACCTGGAAGGGTCGGGACGATCCGTCTGTACGAAATCTATCCAGAGAGCAAGTCGCCCGGGACGAATTTTAATTTCGTCTGTACGAAATTTGTCCAGAGGACACATCGTACCGGGACGAATTGTAGATCGTCCGGGACGATCAGTATTGATAAATATCCGATTGAGATATTTTTATTCATTTCGAAGAGAGAGAAGGAGAAGGCAGGAGAGAGAAAGAGAAGAAAAGCAAAGGAAAAGCTTGGTTTTGGAGCCCGCGGAGCGCTTTTCTTCCGACGACGCAGTTGGAAGATTTGTTTATCTCGCGGTAAGGACTCCGAACCCTATTTCTGTTTTCAAAGATGTTGAGTTTGACCGAGTTGTGATTTGTTTTGTATTTTCGTAGTCAACTTTTCGACGTGATTTGATATTGACACAACTTTCACCGCACAACTTCTGATATGTTATAGATATGATTATTATACACGATTTGAGTGTTTTCTGCAACGATTTTACCGGTCGGAATTGATTTTACGCGATTTTAATCGAATAGAAAATTATCAGGACTTGATTTGATTTGGATTCTGTTGAATAATAATCTTGTATTGATGCCGTGGATCTTCGTCTGTAATTTGGAAAGATTTGGAATTTGTGCTTTTTGTGCAGGATTTTTTTGTGTAAATCTGACCGACTGCCGTTACGCTGCCCGATTTTTGTATGATTTCCGAATTTTCCGGAATTGATAGATTGAATTGCCATGTGCATGACTATTGATATGATCGTTTTAGATTTCTTTATTATTGATTATTGCATCGATTATTGCATTGATCATTGATTGGAATTGATTGATACTGAAAGACAAGTGGGAACATGGTTGAACATTGGTTGGAGATGATACCTGTACAGGATGGTGGGCCGACGGGCTTTCCTTTAAATCATAGATCATGGATCATGGATATAACGATGGGAGTCATAAGGAGATTATATGCCGACGGGCGGCCGACGGGCAATAGAGTGACGACTCTTTTCATAGAACCAATGTATAGATATCTACAACAGCAATACGGATTCTACAACAGCAACATGACCAGCGTTTGTGCTTGTCTAGTAAGACCATGGAATGATGATTTACTGTTTCGTACGGATTCATTGATTCATTGATGATTGATCATTGAGCATTGATACTATTGATTATTGACATTGATACATGGATATGGACGGCATAGATTTATAGATTCATTGATACCATTGATTCTGCATTGATTCAACTTGTTGCTATAGATGTATCGTATTGTCTTTCCGATTGATTTGATCGACTTGATAGCATAGACTGGATTTGATTGATTGTTTGATTTGACGGATTTATTGCTTTTATTGATTCATCGTATTGTTTTGTTTTGATTGATATTATCGACTTGATTGATTCATAGATACTGGCATCGACATTGATATGGATTATGTATATCGATTCATAGATATTGACACTGATATTGATATAGATTGTATCGATTGATAGATACCGATATTGACATTGATATAAATATGATATTGACATATGGATACTACTGATACGACAGATCCTGATAGGTTATTGATACACTGATACATTGATTCGTCGTGCCGATTATTGAAGGATTGATTGAATGGATTATTGCATCGTAGAATAGATTTCCTTTTTGAAGCTGATTGTTTTGATTTCTATTGACCTGATGATTTCATTGTAATGATTTGATTTCAATTGATCTTTCACCGTATTGATTAAATTGTTTATTGGGATTTGAGCCGATTGATACACTTGACTGAAAAGTGCTCTATTGACTTTGAGATGATTTTCCTACTGTAGCATCGTACGTCGTCATTATTGAAATTGCCGTAGTGTTATTGAATATTGCATATTGACATCGAGTAAATCATATAGAATAATTGGATTGACCGATTGGCAAGAGTATTGACTGATTTGATAGATGATATAGATACAACGAATTGACTAGACGACACGGTTAGACGACACGATTGATTGAAATGATAGTATTGATTGATAGACACTGCTACGATGGATAGACATTGACTGAAAGCACTTATTGATTTGATTGCTGGAGTATTGATTCATCGATGCTTTTATCGCTGTATTGATTATTGACTATTGACGTATCTGATTCGATTTGATTTCTGTACCTGCATAGATTCATTGATCATAGTCTACTGATTTGATTTGATTGATCAGCATATTATTTTCAGTGTCGTGCTTTGATTTCAGTTGTAGGCTTTGGTGACCTGCTGGGCTTTGTAAAGCTCATTATATGTGGTTAATATTTCAGGTGCAGAGCCTCCCACGTGATGTTTCTTCGGTTGATGCTGTAGCTTTGTTTTGTAGCTTGGGTAGACTTCTGCTTTGTAGCCATTTGGCTATTGTACATGACCTTTTGGACGCTTCTGTTGATTGTATATATGTTGATATGTGAATTATTGTAGTTGCTGTATTTCTTTCCTGTAATGCAATTATCTCTGGATGACTGTATTGATACGAACGAGAAGAAAAAGAAAAAAGACTGAACGAAATGAAGAAAGGAAAAAAGAAAAAAAAAGAATGATAGATGAATCCTTTCACTATTGATATCTGGGGCGTCACACTAAATCTCCCACTTTACTTAGTGTCCCAGAAGCATGCCACCTCTTAGTTGTTTGTCACAAAGCTGGTCCTTATAATTGGTCTTTGATACTCCATATTCACGTTTTTCATCGCTAAAAATCCACTTATCACCATTATTGAAATGCTTTAAAAGGTATTAAAACTCATTGATATTAATGTGGTAATAAGTTATTCACATTTAAATGATGTTTTAATTAGGTGCAAATGCAACATGTCTGTAATAGTTAGGGCGGTCAATTAATTAAAGGTGTCCTATCAAGAAAAGCCCGACTAGGCATTACAGAGGGAGATTTTTCATGATTACTTCTAGGTATTTAATAATTATTGACCATACCACCACTCTAATGTCAATTAGGAGCAAATCGATTCTCACCCTTTCCATCATCAACCCAAATTTATCATTGTTCCACTTTAACCATATAATCAATGAGTTGTTTAATATCATATAGATTAAAAAGCATTTTTGTTGGGTAACATCGCTTTATTATCTTCCTATGAATCTAAATAGTAACAATATTTTATTATAGTATAATGAGTTGGATATAATATAAAAAATCATTAGGACCTCAAGGTTCACATAAAAAAGTTCTTGTGGAAAAAAGATTGATACAATTCTTATCACAAGCGACTTTAAAACCAATTGGAGCTTATAATGTTGGACATCCTACACATCAAGAAGTAATCTAGCTAGCATCTCCATGTAACTAGTATAATCATGGAAGAATATGCATCAATAATCATGTTAAGGCTATATATAATCAAATGAGTTAGTTCAGAGGTCACCCAACATTATAGCATGCATCCACCTATTGAACTCCATAAGTTACATTTACTCTATCTTCATCCATCTTTTTTTTTTTTTTTTGCAAATTTAGACCTCTTAACTTCTCATAATCTCTTCAATGATGTCATTATCATTTGTAATATCATAATTCATTATAAGGTTATGTATATCCTTATAAATATAGTGAATTATATCTTTTAACACCTTACTAATAGCTTGAAGATGATAAATTGAAATTTTTGGTGCATAAAACCAACATTTTCAGCTTTACTAGAGAATTTTGACTATTTAAGATATTTTCACCCTCAAGATCATAGTAGTGGATGGAAATTCCACCACTACGATGAAGATGATTTCATGGTGCTTTGGGCACCATCTACATGTAACATGATCTTTGAGCACCCACTTATCGATAGCATCTGGAAGGTAGTTTGAACCGACAACTTATTTTTCAAGTTCTTTATGCTAAATGACGTCATTATTGTGAGTATTAAACTTGGTCACTTCACAACAGTACTACCTCAAATTGGAGTAAGAGCATCTAAATTGATTCAATAATGTCAAGAATAAAAAGAAACAGAAAAACCTACCCAATTGAAGAATTATGTGAGCTTATATTTGATTTAATAGGTAAATTTAGGCATACCTTCCACATTAATGCCACATCTGATGGTAATAATCTTTTTTTTTTCTATTATATGTGCTTAGAATTAACATTAACATGTTTTGTTGGCTTCCAAGGTTCCCAACGTCAATCATAACATCATTAGTCATTAGTTATAAAGCTCGTTAGATAGCAAGCTAATCAAACTAAAAATAAGTAGAATCATTCCATTAAATTTGAGGATACTATTGAGTAAAAAGTGGACAAATTACTTGTGAATGGGCATATAAAGAAGGTAAAATATCCTTAATGAGTCTCCAACCTAGTGATGTTGATAAAAGATAATCTTAAAGAAGGTAAATGATGTAAGCCCAAGAGATTCTTGCTTACAATGATGTATTGATAGTTCAATGGATTTAGTGGTCAACTCCACCTTCATTCATGAATGCTTTTTTGGTTAACAATAGATCAAGATGCATTAGACTGATGAGAAAAAATGTGTTTCAATACAAGCACCTTTTGCTGCATGATAATATCATTCAAGCTAAAAAATGAAGAACCACTTAATAGAGATTGATAAAAATATCTTAATATGCCAAAAGGGAAGAAATTTAGAAGTGTACATTGATGACTTACTATTAAAGAAAACATCATAATTCTAACACTTATTTAATCTCTCTAAGATGTTCAATATGCCAAAAAGATTCAACATAATGCTTAACCAATTGAAATACTTGTTAGGCGACATCAATGGCAAGTTCCTTGATTTCATGACCATGTTAGCTAGCATTTCACCAAACATAGGTGAAATCCAAGTAGTTCTAGAAGCTCCATCCCCTCATTTGAACAAAGATGTTGAGAAGTTGATCAACAAGCTAGTCAAACTTAGCTTATTCATATTAAATTTGGGAGAGCATAGTGCTCCTCTATTCAAAGCTCTAAAGATGTCGAGGACCTTTGAGTGGATGATCAATTGTGAAGCGACATTCATCAAGTTAAAAAAACTCAAAATATATGCACTTATCTTAGAGGTTACCAAGTAGGATAAAATTTATTTATCCATCTTGAAGAGCATAACATCAAAATTAGCTTAGTGAAGTTTGAGATGAAATACAATATTGTAACTAATCCATTATGGCATTAATGCACTAAAGCAGCTGGTGTTAAAACACCGACTAGTAGAATAATTAATGCTCATGATCGTAATGTCAATTTAATTTTTAAGATTGTACTTCTATGCTCACTCTGGTTGATAATCACCGTGATCATCTAATACATTTTTTAGATGCTAAAACAAACATAGTGAATAAGCAAGTGGAGAATCAAATTGACTAAGCATGACATTAAATATCTCTCTTATGGTTGAGGAAACTATAGTAGACTTCATAGTTTTATTATTTTTAATGATTCATTTAATTAATATAATGAGTAATTGAACTATTATAAAACTATGTTAATTATATAATTACTATTAATAAAAATAATATGTAATTTTATTGCATCTAAAAATAAAATATTATTGTCTAAATTTAATAAAATTAATCTCATAATTTTTAGATTAACATTTTAACAATTATGAATTTAGTAAAACTAAAGGAATATGTAGGATAATTCACTAAAATATATTTAATCATTCAACTATGAGTGATATTTATAGATGAGAGAAAATTCTTCTATCCTCTACATAAGAATTATAAAAATTTCATATTTCTCATAAAATAAATTCATTATTATTTTAAATGATTTCCTCCCAAAAAAAAAATTTCAAGTAAAATATCAATTAACAATTTATAATAATAATTAATTACAAAATATATTTGAAGATGCCTATCAACTTTAAGAAAACAAATTATTCTCCACAAATCACCTAATACATAGTCCAAATAATTAAACTAATGGAGCTCACAACCTTTCATGCACTCTCCATACCTTTGTCAACATAGAATTTATTTCTTAATTTATTTTGACAATTAAATAAGAACTAGTGTCAGCTTCGTTTGTAATCACTTTCTTACTGCTTTGTAAAGCAATTGTAGAGTTTAAAAATTATTATAGAAAATAGCTTTCTAATACAAATTTTTTTTATAGTAGTCAAAAAGTAATGGTCAAATAAAAATTTTGGTTACAGTATGAAAAATAAAGGAATAAGAAAGTTTCTCCATCGAAGCCTAAAGCTTTGTTTGACAATGCAAATTTCCAGCGAACGCAGATACAGCGGTTTTGCAGCGGTTTTTAAACTGTTGCAAATAAATTAGTAGGTGTTTAAACCGCTGCAATAGGCCCTAAAAAGTGCTGCGAAAGCCTGAGTTCTTAATAGTGAAAGCTTGAAAATTTGATTGTTTAACATCGAAATTTCAATTATTTATTCATTGCATGAGTAAAAATGGTTGCACAATAGATTTTAAAAAAAAAACAATAATTAAAAGAACTCATTATGATCAACCCTAATAACCTATCTTTATTAGAGTAATCACAATTAACGTTGAATTATAACTTCACCTTTTGACTTAACATCTCTTCCTAATGATGGAACTCATTATAACAGCTCTGAAATATAGCAGTAATTAACAAAAACAAACCCATCACTTGATTGAATCTTTTTCACTCAGTGGAGACAGCCAAAACCGATCTTTTCCTCATGAAAAGAAACGCATAAATGAAAAGCAAACCACTGAGATCTCTTAGTATGATTCTTTGCATATCTTCTTAACTTTCACTTTATTTTACAGTTCCCTTTGTATTCCAGTTTTGACTTTGGCTTTGTTTGAAACGGCTATTGTACTGCTTTTTAAAACTGTTTTTTAATAAAAAAATTTAAATTCAAATTTGTTTTACTAAAAAGTTGTTTTAGAAAGCAAGAAAAGCAGTCCCAAACTAAGCCTTTATCTACAGTAAAATTTCTTAAAAATTTGGCTTTGTTTGTGACAGTTTTCTTACTACTTTCTACCGCAGTATTTTAGTACAAAAATTTCTTTAAAGTTACAAAAAATTAATAGTCAAAAGCTATCACAAACAAAGCATTTATCCTTGGCTTCTTCCCAGTTTTTGCCACCACAAATCTAATATGACCTCAGCTTCTCTTGCATTGTGTGGCTATGCTTCAACACAAACATTTCACAAGTTAAAAGCTTCAATGTTGTAATGATAATTTAGCTTTAAGACTATTGAAGTGTAAAAGAAGAGAAATGATGAAACAATGGAAAATTAATTTTCATGCTACAATAAAAAAGGATTTCATTAGTAGAATGATAAGCTTTTAATATGGTGGTGATAGCTATGGCTCTCATTCGTCTTAAATTTGAAAAGATTTGTTGTTATTATGTGTAATATTTAAAATTTTATTCATGAATTTTGTTATAATTATGGAATTATGCACATTTTAGATGTTTTGAGAGAAAATTAGAACAATCAAGATGATTAAAATTGAAATGAAGGGGGACTATTAGGGCAATTCTAGAAATACTAGCGAGCTCATCGAGCAATTGAAGATATCTTTATCCTTATAATTATAGATATACAAAAAAAATATATATTTCATATCAAATTATCCTACGAAAAAGAAGATATTCTCTAGGGATGTAATTGCTCGTGAATTGACTCGAGCTCGATTGAATAAACGACTCACAAGCTGAGTTTGATGTGCTAACAAGTCAAACTTGAGCTAGCCATGACTCAACTAATCAGCTCATTAGCTGGCTTATTTTAAAAAATATGCTTAAAATATATCAGAATTCAATGATTTAAGTGCAAGATTTTTAAACATATTTAAAATTTATACTTTACTACATTATACCATTTAATTTTATGTTATTTATTGCCTATTTATTATTATTTTTTATAGCAAAAGTAAGTTAATCAAATTTATTTTATTTTTAATAATAGATGACCAGACTCATGAGCCGACTAAACTCCTAGAATTGAGCTCGATCTTGAACTCGATTAATTAATCAAGCTCAATTTTATACCTCTAATACCCTCTATAGAAAGGCCACTTCCTTGGGAGTGAAAACTCAAGATAATATAAAACCTCTCCATTCAAGAAACTACTGATTTGAAAGCAACAAAGTAGGCCATTGGGGACCTCTCTTCAACAAAAGCTATTGTCCTTAAAGAGAGATGAGATACCCTATGGATCCTCCTCAGTGACTATGTTGTATGGCATTAACCTTTCAAATGTTATAAAAATAGAAAAGAAAAGAAAAGATAAAGCTGAAGCAAATTTCAGACCTTCTGATCATCACTTGTATGGGGTATCATAGTGAAAAGATAAAGAATAGGAGGCAAGAAAGTATAAAAATTCCTTATATTTTGTTTTCATTATAATGTTTATTTCTCACCAAAAAAAAAAGAAAAAAAACTTCCTCTTTTTGTCCTTTCCAAGTGATGACTTTTGTCAAAGAAATTTTGAGTATAAAATTCGTAATTTGGTTGAATCAGGGATTCAAATTCTCAAATGTTTCAAAACAAATCAAAATAGAAGAAAATGTTCTTTATGAAGAGCAAAAGTTATTTAACGAGTAAATATTGGATAGTGGTTATACATATCATATTTATATATGTAGATAGAGATAAATGGCTTCCTTTGTTATAATTTTCTTACTGTTTTCTAAAGCAATATTTTAGTACAAAATTTTTTTTAAAGCAACAAAAAAATGATGATAAAAAATTATCCCAAATAAACTCTAAGGCTTCATTTGTGAAGGCTTTCTTACTGCTTTTTAAAGCAGTTTTTAGTATAAAACATAAATTTTTTATTAGAAAGCTATTTTTAAAAGCATTAAAAAAGCTGTCCCAAACAAAGTCTAAAATATATATAGTAAGAAGAGGGAAGAGAGAGAGAGAGAATGAAAGATTAATAAAGAGAGTGCTCAAAATATGTGTGATGGGACATCACCTTTGATGCTTCATATATGTCTCATATTATTTTACTATAATTAATAAAGAGAGTGCTCACAATAGAGGCAAAAATGGAGTCTCAATGAATGACATGGCAACCAAATGTCACATGACATCCATCTAATGGCTCTAAAAACTTCTTTTTTACTTTGAATTAGAAAGCAAAGCATTTTCCTTTATTTTAAAGTGAAGAGGAAACAACTTTAAGTGTATTTCATATATATTTATAAGGACTTACACATGTGTATCATAAAATTCTTTCAATATTTATATTTCTTATACCTAAATCTTTAAATTTAATTATATAACACCCCTATTTTTCAATCATATGAAAACATATAGATCAAAAGCTATATTTTACTTTACAAAAGTTAATGTTAGTGAGTTTTTTTATGTTGTTTAAAGATTATGTTGATATATATGTTAATATAAAGATTTTGATGTTACATATATAAATACATAAGATTTCAACGATATATGTGTAAATCCCTGTACTTAATAATAGTGTTTAAGAACATGTATAATATTGATACATTACTAGAAATTCCATCAATATGGCACGAATCTTGACACAACATTTGAATTAAAAACTTCTAGAATTAAATTTGTGACTCAATACTCACTCATTGATCATTTAAACTCATTTAATAGACAAGCCCAATAATAAAAAAAAGAAGAGCGGACTTCTATAATTTAATTTTTATTATGAATTGTTTCATGCAAAAATTATTATATTAATTCCACTGTCCCAAACGAAGTCTTTTCTTTGTCATTGCGTTTTTCCTGTTTCCAAAGAAATTTTGTCCTAAAAAATTGCTTTACAAAACAATAGGAAAATGACTCAAGTAAAGCCTAAAATTACTGTTGTAGGAAGTAGAAACTAATCACATTGGTCTTTTGTTGCCTTGCCAACAAGAAAACAACATATTGGATGCAAATGCACTCATAAAATTAACTAGTATAATTTTTATTTATATATAAAGCTATATATATTCACTAAAGAATATAAGCTAACCATTAATAATGCTTTATTAAAATTTAAAATTAAACATAAAACTTGGTGTGAAACCGATCGGCAAGGCTTCGTTCCTGCAACCGAAAGCCACAAAACACAAACGATTCCAAGCAATGGAACAGTAACTTTCTATTGGAAAATTTTTTCTACCAGTTTTCCTTTCTTACAAGAGCTTAATACTGTAGCAGAAAGTAAGGGTAATATTGTAATACTAAACTGAAAAACCTGAAATAAAATGCAACTAATTAGCAGGCTAGCAGGAGTAGTGGAGACTAGGTAAGAATCTCATAGCAGGTGGCCACGTTGGCAATTCTGTTAGAGAAATCGGCTACTCCCATGTGCATAGTAATTATCCGGTGCCACATCAGGTACCCCCCGCCGTGGCAAATTCAGGTTCCACCTGAATATGAGCAGTCCCAGGGTCATCAGGGGGATGATACGGAAAAATATCAGCTACGTTAAAGGTTTTGGAGGTGTTCATCGTATCAGGTAAATCGACAACATAGGCGTTGTCGTTGATGCGTTTAAGGATTGGAACTGGACCGAACTTCCGAGGGTTCAATTTGGAATTGGCTCCAGGTGGGAACCGGTTCTTGCTGAGTCGAATGTAGACCAAATCGCCCGGTTGGAAGGTGACAAGTCGTCGATGTTTATCTGCTGCCTGTTTATAAGAGGAGTTGGAAGTGATTAGTTTCATGCGTACCTCTTCGAGGATGGACTGACAGTGATCGGTGAGAGCTGCCGCCGACTTGTTAGCACATTTAGGCAAAATTGCAATGTCAAACAGGTGATTTGGGGCCTTGGTGTATACAATGGCGAAGGGACTTTGTCCCGTGGATCGGTTAGGCATAGAATTGAAGGCGAATTCCGCCTGACTGAGTGCATTCTCCCACTGTTTGGGCTGGTTTTGTACCAAGCACCGTAGCATGTTGCCGAGAGTACGGTTGATGACTTCCGTTTGTCCATCTGATTGGGGGTGGTAGGCGGAACTAAGATTAAGCGACGTATGCAGTCGTTTCCACAGTTCACGCCAAAAGTGGCTAACAAATTTAACGTCACGATCAGACGTGATACTTCGCGGCAAACCATGTAAACGCACAATTTCATTAAAGAATAAACGTGCGATGTTAACAGCATCAAGAGTTCTTTTGCAGGCAACGAAGTGTGCCATTTTTGAGAAACGGTCGACAACGACCATAATTGAATCAGCTCCCCTTTGAGTCCGTGGCAATCCCAATACAAAATCAATGCTAATGTCCTCCCAGATGGAATCAGGAACTGGTAAGGGAGTATAGAGCCCGGCATTTTGTTTAGTTCCCTTGAATTCTTGACAGATAGCGCAACGCTCAATAAAACGTGAGACATCTCGGTGAAGTTTTGGCCAGAAGAAACGGGCCTTCAATTGCTGTACAGTTTTCTCCCGTCCAAGATGGGCAGCCAAGCCACCAGAGTGTGCCTCTTTGACCAATTGCTGCTGGTAGGATGAGTCAGGAATGCACAAGGCGTTGCCTCGAAAAAGATATCCATGCCGGAGGGAATAATCTGCGACGGGTTGGAGGTCATTGCATTGTTTCCAAATTGTAGAGAAATCTGGGTCTTCGGAATACAGCTCCTTAAGGCATTCAAGTCCCGTCAATTCAGTTTGAAGCTGAGTTACTAATGCTGTCCGTCTGCTAAGAGCATCCGCCACCCTATTTTGGTTGTCAGACTTATGTTTTAAGACAAAAGTGAACTTCTGTAGGAAGAGGATCCACCGAGCATGCATACGATTAATAGTCTTTTGGCTGTTAAGAAATTGCAATGCTTTATGATCGCTGCTGAGGACAAAATCTTGATGTAATAGATAATGCTCCCAATGCTTTAAAGCTCGGACGACAGCATAAAGTTCTTGTTCGTATACCGTCCATTTCTGCCTGGCAGTGCTAAGTTTCTCGCTGAAAAATTCGACTGGCCGGTCAGACTGTGATAGCACGGCACCGATGCCCACCGAGGAAGCATCAGTGTCTACTTGGAAAGGAAGATCAAAATTCGGCAATGTGAGAACAGGGGCGTCACATAAGGAAGCCTTGATCGTGTCCCAGCTGCGCTGACATTCTTCACTCCATGCGAATTGTTTGTTTTTCAAGCAATCTGTAATGGGAGCCATAATAATACTAAATCCTCGTATAAACCGCCTGTAGAAATTGGCGAGGCCGTGGAAACTGCGAACGTCAAACATGTTACGTGGAATTGGCCAGTCACGGATGGCCGCAATTTTGGCTGGATCGGTAGCTACCCCGTCTGCCGAGAGAATGTAGCCAAGGAAGGAGACTTGTGTCAAGGCAAATTCACACTTGGATGCATTCAAGTATAACTGATGGTCCTGCAGCGTTTGGAGCACCTTGGCAAGGTGTTCGAGGTGGTCCTTGAAAGAAGGACTATAAACTAAAATGTCGTCAAAATAGACAACACAGAATCGATTGAGGCAGTCCTTGAGCACTTCGTTCATCAATCTCATGAAGGTGGCCGGGGCATTACACAAGCCAAACGGCATGACACGCCATTCGAATAGACCTTGCTTTGTTTTGAAGGCTGTCTTCCATTCATCGCCGGGACGGATACGAATTTGATGGTATCCGCTTCGAAGATCAAGTTTAGAGAAAAACTTGGATCCGGCGAGTTTATCCATCAGGTCTTCGATACGAGGCACAGGAAATCTGAATTTGGTGGTGATTTTATTGATAGCTCTGCTATCGATGCACATGCGCCATTTGTTATCCTTTTTAGGAACAAGCAATGCCGGCACTGCACATGGACTTAGACTGGGTTGGATGAGTTTTTGTCGTAGCAACGCCTCCACCATTTCCTGCAGCAATTCATGCTCTTTTGGGCTCATTCTATAATGCGGAAGATTCGGTAGGTTTGCGCCAGGAACTAAGTCGATTTGATGCTGAATCATTCGCAGTGGCGGTAATTCGGGCGGTAGCTCATCGGGCAAGATGTCTTTGAATTGATTGATCAGTTCCACAAGTTCTGGCGGTTGAACCGTGGGTGGAACAGGTGTGGGAATGTCATTCACTACTAAGGCATACAAGCAGGAATGTTGTTCCGAGAGAAAAACAGCTCCAGAAACGATATTGAGGACAGCTTTGCCTTTACTGGATGCATCACTTGTTGCGGAATTATGGGGTAGTAAGCGAAGTTTACGGCCTTTCCACTCGAATGAATAGGTATTTTGGCGGCAATCATACACAGCTCCATTGTCATATTGCCACGGACGGCCCAATATCAAATGGCAGACGTCCATCTCGAGAACATCACAGAGGACTTCACAAGTGTAACTCTTGCCCACAGAAAAATTAATTCTACACATGTCTGTAACAGGTATCTCAATTCCTTTCTTGACCCAGCTAATTTTATATGGATGGGGGTTTTTCGTGGTTTTAAGTTGTAAGGCTTGTACCAACGATCGGGACACCACGTTTTCAGTGCATCCATTATCAATTAGAAGTTCACATACCCGTCCTCCAATAGTGCATCGTGTGCGGAATATTGCGTTCCGTTGAGACGTCACGGGTTGGCGGGGTGCTAATAGCAATCTTTCTAATATACATATAACAAGCTCTCCCTCATCTGGTGCCAGCTCCTCTATGCAATCATCATAATCAGCGGGGACGCGGTCCTCTGTGTCATCAACATCGCCTTCTACTAATTGAAGCTGTGGTCTTGTTGGGCACTCATTAGACTTGTGCCCAGGTTGAAAACAGCGAAAACATTTGAGCGTTGCAGGCTTAACATACGGGTTATCCCTCGGCGGAGGGCGGGGCCGCGGAGGCGCCTTCCCATCTGAAGGCGATGCAATGTTTGGATCCACAGCTGGTGCCGCAGGTGTTGTTCTGTTTCTGGACTCGTTGGATTGTTCAGGGAATGGCCGTCTGGAGTTGTAGCCTTTGGAATGCCGTGACAACTGCAATTCAGCCTTAAAAGCAAAATTAACCGCTTGTGACAAGGTCCATAAGGAATTGAGCTGTAACTTATCCTGCAACGACTCCCGCAAGCCCCCCGTGTATCTAGCGACCAGCTGGTTTTCCGATTCGCGCAGGTTATTCCGAGCACTTAACCTGTAAAATTCTTCAGTATACTCGCTGACATTCCGCGAACCCTGTGAGCAGTGTTGGTACTGATGATAAAGGAGTTGTTCATAGTCGGTAGGAAGAAAATGCCCCCGCATCAACTGTTTCATCCGGAGCCAACTGCGAACAGGACCTCGGCCTTCTCGGTGGCGATTTTGCTGCACTTGCATCCACCACGCACTAGCGCCACCCTTCAGGCGACACGCGACATATTTTACTTGCTTCTCAGTAGGGATTTCCATGTAGTCGAAGAACGTTTCAACAGCTCGTTCCCAGTCTAAGTAATCTTCAATATGGAGGCGACCTTCAAAAAAAGGAATGTCAATCTTGACACGAAACTCACCTTGGTGATTGGTCGGCCGGTCTCGGGTGCGCCTAGCTCCTCTGCGATCAGCATAAACCCGTTCATCTGGTTCGGTTCCCATCTGAGGTTCTTGATCCTCATCTGAATCGGAAAAAGCAGGGTAAACGGTCGGAAGCTCGTGCGGTGTCCATTCAGCATTGACGTGTTCCCGCCGGAATGGCGAGGTATCGTCTCGTGCCAATCTTCGGCCGCCAGTGGGTACGCCACTGTGCTGCTTCAAAGCCTGTATTTCCCTTCGTGTTTCCATGGCGAATCGCCGGAACTCTGCAGCAAGCTCTGTCAGCTCCTTGGAGACAGTCTCCACAACGATCCGCAACTCATCCTGGCTCCGATCATCGTCAGGAGCAGCTCTTCGGCTACCTTCGGCCATCCCAGTTCCCGGAATCGGAAGCTCTGATACCAGATGGTGTGAAACCGATCGGCAAGGCTTCGTTCCTGCAACCGAAAGCCACAAAACACAAACGATTCCAAGCAATGGAACAGTAACTTTCTATTGGAAAATTTTTTCTACCAGTTTTCCTTTCTTACAAGAGCTTAATACTGTAGCAGAAAGTAAGGGTAATATTGTAATACTAAACTGAAAAACCTGAAATAAAATGCAACTAATTAGCAGGCTAGCAGGAGTAGTGGAGACTAGGTAAGAATCTCATAGCAGGTGGCCACGTTGGCAATTCTGTTAGAGAAATCGGCTACTCCCATGTGCATAGTAATTATCCGGTGCCACATCAAAACTTTTTTAATTTAAGAAAAATAAATTGGTTATTTTAATTTTGGTAAGTTTAGGGACTCTTAAATTGTTTCATGACTTAGAGTTGAGCTTAATGTAATTAAATTTACTCATTATTCATTTAATTGTAATGTTTCTTTTTTCCAAATATATTTCTTATTCAATTAATTAATTAAGCTTGAATTAAGATTTAAGCTCATTCATTTAGTTTATTGTTCATGTCATCTAAAATACTAACAATTTTATCAATTTATACATTTTTTAAATAGTATAAATGCCCATATTTATAAAGTTGATATATGATTAAAAAAATCTATTAACTCATATGAGAATCTTGACTTAATTTTGAGTTAAAAACTTTTAGAATTTAATTTGAAGACCAAATAATAACTGATTTTAATAAATTCATAGTTTAAATGAATGTTTCGAAGATTCAAATCTAAGTAAATCAAGAGTGTCGTGATTCAAATCCAAATGATATCAAATCAAGCACTCAAAAGTAGACTAAAAAACTTTATGCCATCATTTGAGAGATCAAAGAATCTTCGAATCATATATATTTGTTGACGGTATCCGCTTGATTATTGTTACATGACTACCATCATCTAACCACCATCGTCACTCAACTTGTGTTGTCTAGTTACTATCACTTGATAATCATCGTTTGATTACTAACGCTCAATAAGAGTTACCAACATAAATGCACATTGTTACCAACAAGGTTGATGCACTCCATCAACACAACATTAATGCAAGATATCACCAACAAGATTGATTGTGTCATCGACACCATTGCTGACAACCACCATCAACATCAACCACAATACACATCATTGTCAATAAGATATATGAACGCTATTGTCACCAATGCATGTCACCAACAATAATGTTATCGCATTCCATTGCCACCAAGTCTGCTGTAAGTTATTGCGAACAAAGTCAGTCTTGGTCTTTGAAGCCAAAGAAGGCCATCATTTCCAATAGGATCGATGCATGTCATCGACATCATCTCCAATGCATGTCATAGCCAATAAGATTGATGCACGTCATTAAAAACAATGCCAACACACACCATAGTTAATAAAATCGATGTAAAGCCAACCCCAACATCAACGCACCTCACTACTAATAAAATTGATACATATTATCGACATCAATATCAGCATACGACATTAACAACTAGGTCGCTGCATATCATTAATGCTAATGTAGATATATGTCATCACCAAAAATAAATTATTGTCTACCGTAAACATTAACCTTAACATCAATCATCACCAATAAGATCGATACATGTCATCAATACCAATATAGATAAACACCATCATCAACAAGGCCAACTCTAATCATCGACATCAACATCTACTATTTCCATAACTAATAAGGCAAAGCACATTACCGATGTTATTGTTGACAATATTATCAATAATGTCATCAAAGCATACATCGTAAATAAAGTCAAAGCCTATTGTTAACATTAATCTCAATATGTTTCACTATTAAAAATATCATTGCCTATCATCAACCATTAAGCAACAATAAAACTTAAAATTTTTCTAATGTAGCACATATTAGTCATTTTAAAATACTCTTAATTTTTTTCATTTAAAAATTTTTGGGGTCATAAATTTAATATTTTTATTAAAAAAATATTTAAATACAATAAATACATAAAAATATTTTTAATTTTTTTAGAGAAACGTGTACCCCGCATATTCTCACCAGAACCCAGCCTCGATGTCCAGTAATTATATCTGATGTTCTGGTCTTTGCTCCTCTTGTCACCGGACGGGGAAAATAAGTTCGGACATCCAAAAAAAATTTGTCGCATCACCTGCGCTTTTGACTTGCGCTTTAGTTGCGCTTTATCTGCGCTTTACCTGCGTTTTACTTGTGCTTTACTTGCGCTTTTTGACTTGCGCTTTACCTGCGCTTTACTTACGCTTAATTTAAAATAATATTTTATTAATATCCGGCTCTGTCTCTGCATCCGATGACCGGATGCAATAATTTGCCCTGTTCTAAGCAGAACCATCAAACAGCCCATAAAGGATTTTTTGAAGACGAACTCCAACAATAATTCTACCCCAAAAACGGAACCATCTTCGTTTTTTTTTTTTTTTTTTTTTTTTGCATTTTTAATTTTTCTTTGTCCCCATCGCACGCGTGCGTAGATAAACGTGCGTCCCCGCTCTCCCGTCGGCTTCCGCAGAAAAGCAGTCACCTTGCACTTCTTCCCTTCAGTACCATTTCCCTCTCTCTCTCTCGCTCTCTATCTGCTTCTCGCATGGCATCAGGACCAGAAGGCACGGAGCCGCTGAGCTACCAAGTATGTATTACCATGGTCGATTTTTCTTCTCCATCTCATTCTTAGATTTCAAATTAATTTGATGGGTGTCTATTTCTTAATGCCGCAGACATCTGTATTAAAAGTTTCGATCCACTGCGAAGGATGCAAGAAGAAAGTGAGGAAAGTCCTTCAGCGACTTGATGGTAACGAACCCTATGATTTTAACTGGTTTTTCTTCGGTTGATTGATCTCAAAGTCCGAACTTTTTTTTCCTTTTTTTTTTTTCTTGTTCGATCCGCAGGGGTTTATGACATAGACATCAATTCGAAGCAGAACAAGGTAACCGTAACTGGCAAAGTCGATGCCGAATCCCTAATCCGGAGACTTGTCAAATACGGCAAGCATGCCGAGCTCTGGCCGGAAAAGAAACCCGACGCCGCTAATTCTTCCGGCGAAGCCGCCATTGATACCAAGGCGAAGGTCGCCTCCGCCACCGCGGTGCCTATAACGGAGAGGAAGCTTCCGAATACAGAGAAGCAGCAGCAAACCGAAGAGGACAAAAACAAAACCACTCCGCCCCCAACCACGGAAGCGAAGGCGACCGATTCAACCGCCGCTGCTATGTCCGGCGCGTTTAGTGCTTCTGAGCCTAATACTGATGCTCCTAAGCCCAACGAAATGCCGGAAAATTCTGATAAGAAAGACAGTGATAAGCCAGCCCCCGCCGCCGTTGAAAATGGTTCTAGCGAGGAAACTGATGACTTGAAGAAGAAGGGGAAAAAAGCGCAGAGCGAGACAAGCAGCATAGATGAAAGGGCGGTCGCCGACACTGATAAACTTGGCAACGCCTCCGCCGCCGCCATTAGTCCACCAAAACCAAAGCAATTTTCAGCTTACCCTCAACCAATCTACAGTGTGAGTTATAGCGCAGTGCAGCCAAGCACGAGCCACGCCTATTACACGTCCTCTCCAGCGGCGATCCCTTCGAGCTACACATACTCCGGCTACCCGCCTGAGAATTACTCGTTGGATCCGTACTATGGTTCGATGGAGGCGCCGGCGGCGTCTGGGGGATCTTATGACATGTTTAATGATGAGAATCCAAACGCGTGCAATCTTATGTGAATCCATGCCGGTAGGAGTTTAAGATTTCGATCTCTTTCCTGAGTTTCTGCTAAGTTTATACTGTTTGTGTAAGCCGGGCCTTTGCGTGTTTCGAGGTAGGTTTGAATTTTGAATTTTGAAAGACAGCATCATTTTGTTTAGATTAGTTGCTGTGAATCTGAACCAGTGGAGCTTTTGGAGGTGAAACAGAATCGGAGGTATAAAATTCGAATTTCTAGAAGAGATTCCATGCAAATTTTATCAAAAGGGTATTTATTGAAATTTATTTAGATAGCTATGTCGAAAATTGGTACTTATTATCCAATATTTAACCTGACTGAAAATCAGATCCGAATCTGATAAAAAAAATTTGGTGTTAAGATTTTTTTTTTTGGTAAACAATTTGGTGTTAAGATCAACACGCTTGGCAACCCAGGGTTGGGTTCGGATTCCAAATTTTGACACGTTTGAAAAATTGGGCCGAGTCCGGGTCAATTCACTAACCTGAAGTTAACCTAGTTTTACATGTCTCATCGTCAATCACACTTGCATGACTGCTTCCTGCAGAACATAGCAACACTGGCCGAGGAGTACAAGCTTGAGAAAGCAATATAAATATCTATATTTCATCATCCTTCCTCATCTCTCCTTTGTGAAGAATGATAGGTCTATTTATAATTTTTTAGTAGTGGCATAGCAATAAATAAGGAGAAGATCAAGAGCATGTTTGGAGTGTTTTAATGGACGGTTGATATCAACTCCCTTGAATATGGATCAATTGTCAAGCATTTTAGTATCTTAATGATATCAAAATTCAACAATATTGGGTTCATTGGATTAGTTTCATCAAGCCGCTCGATTCGACTATAAACATATCTCATTTTGATATCATTTGATCAACTAATTAATGTTATGAAGCTTTCAAATTGGGCCCTCAATTTGGACCCATTTGGGTTTGGATTAGATTGATTTTGGTGTCGTTGGGTTTGTCTCTTCATGACGTTTAATTTGACTATTGATACATCATCGAAATATTATCTTGATCAGGCACGAATCTCGAGAAAAAATCAAGTTGGGAACTTAAAAAATTAATTCGGAGACCATCTCAACTCCGATTTCAACAAACTTACAGTCGAATTGAGTGCCTCAGAAATACGAACCTAACGACACCAAATTCGACTCAATCCGAGCCCAAATGGATCCAAATAAAGGACCCGAAGCGCTGTTGGAAGGTTCAAACCACAAATTGGATTACCAAACGGTCTCCAAACATGACATTCTTATAGTTGAATCGAGTGACTCAACGAGACGAATCCAACGAGCCCAAGATCACCGAATTCTGACATCATTAAGGCCTTCAAATGTCTAACGAACGTTGCATGATCAAGGGATTCAATATCGGCCGTCCATCCAACCACTCCTCATTTACCCTTGATCTATCACCTATTTACGGGCCATGCCACTCCAAAAAATCTATAAATAGATCCCTCATTTCAATTGAGAGGGAACCAAGCAAGAAGAGAAGAAGAGAAGAGAAGGAAGAACCTCCTCCTCGACCACCGTCGGAGTTTTGCCGGACCACCGTCGGACCACCACTTGAGGCCCTCACCTCCGCCAGACCACCGCCTGATGCCGTTGCTTCGTCGGACCACCACTTGAGGCCCTCACCTCCGTAGGACAACCGCCTAACGCCGTTGCTCCGCCGGACCACCACTTGAGGTCCTCGCCTTCCTCGACCATTGTCGGACTTCCGCCGGACCACCACTTGAGGCTCTCACCTCTGCCAGACCACCACCTAACTCCGTTGCTCCGCCAGACCACCGCTTGAGGCCCTCGTCTTCCTCGACCATCGCTGGACTTCCGCTGGACCACCACTTGAGGCCCTCACCTCCGCCAGACCTCCGCCTGACGTCGTTGCTACGCTAGACCACCACTTGAGGCCATCACCTCCGCCAGACCACTACCTGAGGCTCGGACTTCCGTCGGACTGTCACTTGAGGCCACGAGCTCCACCAGGCCACCACCTAACGCCCGGAGTTCTACCGAAGTACCACCTTCTACTACGGTCTTTCAGACTCCTATTTCCTGTCGACTACGGTCCTCCCGACCTCCGTCACCTATTATGGTGACTCCGACCTTTATCACCAGACAACAGTCTTTCAGACCCCGATCTTCTGCCAACTACGGTCTTCCAGACCCCAGTCTCCTGCCGACTACGGTCCTCACGACCTCTGTCGCATACTACGGTCCTTCCGACCTATATCGTCAGACAACGGTCTTTTAGACCCCGGTCTCCTGCCAATTACGATCTTCCAGACTCCTATCTCTTGTCGACTACGGTCCTCCCGACCTCCGTCGTCTACTACGGTCCTTCCGACTTACATCGTCAGACAATGGTCTTCCTGACCCCAATCTCCTACCAACTAAGGTCTTTCGGACCCCCGTCTGCCAACTACGGCTCTTCCAACCAAACAAACATGTATATTATTGTAACTCTCACTATGTAATGCGCTATATATGATGTATATTTGTACCATCAAGCCAAGGCCTTCTCCCAAGGAAGGGCCTCATTTGTAATCGACTGCAAATACTAGTTGATTCATTCAAACTGGGCCAGGTCCCGTGGTTTTTCCCCCTTTTTAGGGGTTTTCCACATAAAAACTCTGGTGTCTCTTATGAATGCTACACCCTCTCTCTTATCTGCTTGTGTGTTGGATCTTCGTTCAATGCTAAGACATTAAACTATATATTTCTCTACCGTCACAAATAATCCAGGACGCAACAACTATAAGCTTGCATTTGGAATTCTCCCAAATTGAGCGAATTTTGGGATATTTCAAATCCCCTGCATAAATACATTGTATTTTATTTACTTCAAAAAATCTACAGTTTTTTCACCTTATACTTATATTACTTTCAATCAAACAACCCCTAAATGGTCTAACTTTTCTCTAAGTTTTAAAATTTCCAAGTACCATAAAATGCATTTTAGTTTAATGAGTACTCATTTACATTAAGAATAATGACATACTCCCCCAAATAAATTTATTCATAGACTATGCATTATAACAATTAGGACCACCTACCATATAATTTATTGATATTACCTTAAAAACTCTAGATAAAATTTTAAAAGTTGAATCTAAGAAAGAATCTATGAAATATTTTCCCGTATATACTACTCTTTTAGGATGCTCAACTTTAAAAACATGGGTTCATAGACTTAAAATAATTTGGTGAATTGTTTAAGAGTTTGTTTGGGATCGTTTTAGTTTTTTATAAATGTGGTTGTAAATAGCAGTTTCAAAATCAGGTTGCGAGTCGTGTTCGGGTTGAACTCGGTATTGATCCGCTACTGCTTGACAAGAACCGAACCCGGCCTATTTTTGTATATGAGCAAGAAATTTCAACCAGAACTGACCCATCAAGTTTTCGGGTTAACCCGATCCGACATGAAACAAAGGTGTGACTTGCAAGATTTGGCCGAAGAAGTAGCTCAATGGGAGAAAATGGTTACCTTCGCAATGAGGGAGCTCCCTCCCATCGTCGTCGTTACTTCCGATCCAAAAAAAAAAAGAATGGGGAGTTGTCCTAACTTTCGACCCGACAAGAAGGAACATTGTCAAAGTATAACACAACACGCGAGCGGGTGTGCGAAAGCAGCGAAAGTGAGAGAAGAGGAAAACCAAACCCTGTGTCGAGTGCATGCGTACTGGAATGAGGCGCAGCATGCAAGCCATGCAAGCCATGCAAGCGGGCATACGAAAGTAGCAGAAGCGGGACTGTGCCTGGGCAAAGGAATTGGGTCAAACCTGGATCAACTTCGAGTTAGCGGGTTGACTCAGACCTGACCTGATTTTTCAAATGGGTCAAAATTTGGAACTCGGACCCTACTCGTTTGCCAAACGGGTTGACCCTAACATGGAATTATTGGGTCAAGTTTTGGTCATGTTTTTGAGTCGTATCAAATATTAAACTCCTAGTTGTAAAACTGTTGTGGAGAATATATTTTTTTTAAAGTTGTTGTTAAAAGTAGTTTCATTACGCAAACATTTATTGAAAGCAGTAGCTAAATAGAAATAATAATTATGATTTGACAATAAAAATAGTAAGAAAATTGTCTCAGACGAAAACTATATTATTTAGTATGCCTACTAACTCTTTGATTTATAATTTGTTTTGGGATTTGAGTATTCTTATGAATCACATGAGAATGAAGGAGCTCCCTTAGATTGAAATCTTGAGTTGAAAATTGTAAAAAACAAAGGAAAATAGCAACATCTATGGATTACAATCAAAATTTGTTTCTTTATTCTAATGTGAAATCATATTGGAGGATTATGAGATATTTATGGATATTCGTAAGGCCTTTTGTTTCTCATATGAGTTTATATTTCTCTATTTTGAGGAGCAATCAACTCCTCTTCAATTTTCATCATAATTAAAGGCTAAAAAGTAGAACATTTTTTTTATTATTCAATTTAATTTAAATGGCTACAAATTATTTTATTTATTATTTTTTTAAAGATATTCTGATTAAATAATTTTCAATCATTTAAAATAATTAGGGTTATTTGGTTCTAAGAAGTTCAAAACCAAATGTATTTAAAATAAAGCATAATTGAATTATTTCAGAGCGTTTGAAATTCTTAGAATCACTTTAATGTACTATTTGATTGAAAAATAATAGAAATAAAAATTAAAAAATAACTTAGAGCAGAACAATCAAGATCAATGGATCATGACACGGGTCAATTTCGGGTCAAAGGGTTAACCCGAATCCGACCTGATTTTTGAAACGAGTCAAAATTTTGAATCCGAACCTGACCCGTTTCGAGTTCGGGTTGACCCTAACCCGAAATTTTTTTGTCGGATTCGAGTTGAATTTTCGGATCTTGTCAAATATTGCAACCCCTACTTTCGAGGGAGTTTCATGACCATTCAATTGTATTTGTGGAAATCATAAATATTAATCCAACAAAATTTCAAATATACCAAAAAATTATATATATATATATATATATATATATATATATATATATATATATATATATATAAAATAACAATTTATCCTCTGGCTCAAGCGGAAGGCTCGGAAGTCCCATCTTTTCTTCGTCATATCCGTTACTTTCCAAAGATACGAAGGTTATTAGAATCTCTAACAAGTCGAGATAGAGGCCAAGGATAGTCAAGCCTATGTAGAGGGCAGAGTCGCACACAAAACTTTGATATCATGGGGGTGAGGCTTTCGAGTAGGGGTGTCAATTTCGGGTCATGGGTCGGGTTCGAGTCGAATCCGAAACTGATCTGGCTCTATTCGGGTCAACCCGAATCAGACTTATTTTTAAAAACGGGTCGATTTTTCGGACCCGAACCCGATCCGCTTCGGGTCCAGGTCAACCCGACACGACCCGAATGACCCGTTTCCAAAAAAAAAATGCTAATTTTTGGGTCAAAAGCTGGTCAATCTCCTCTTTTCGGGTCAAAATCGGGTTGCCGAGTCAAAATTGGGTTTTCGGGTTAAAAACGGGTCAATTTCGGGTCAAAGGGTTAATCCGAATCCGACCCGATTTTGAAACGAGTCGAAATTTTGAACCCAAACCCGACCCGTTTCGAGTTTGGGTTGACCCTAACCCGAAATTTTTTGATCGGGTTCGAGTCGGATTTTCATATCGTGTCAAATATTGACACCCCTACTTTCGAGGGAGTTTCAAGACCATTCAATTGTGTTTGTGGAAATCATAAATATTAATCCAAGAAATTTCAAATATATCAAAAAATTATATATATATTATTACGTGCAAATAACAATTTATCCTCTGGCTCAAGCGGAAGGCTCAGAAGTCCCATCTTTTCTTCGTCATATCCGTTACTTTCCAAAGATCACCTCATCAAAACTTCTACGCAAAGGCCAATATCAAAGATGGCAATTTGGGAATATCAACGGCAAAATGATTAGGCTAATGTGAAAATATGTGAATGATTTAGACTTTTATCAATAAAATTTATAAAAGAGTATTTTTTTTTTAAGTTTTTTAATAAAAAGTTTTGTTCTTCTGCCAATATGGGTTTGAACAGTGAAGATTAGTAAAAAAAATTCAATTAGCTTTGGTTCTGATTAATTTTGAGCCAAAATTATTGTTGAATGATAAGCTAAAGTTGATTAAGATGAGCCTAGCTTATCGAGTTTCAAGCTCGTTGGATTATCAAGCTTAAGTTCAATCCAGCTGATATTCTAATCAATTATTGAGGGGAGCGAGAATGTGGGATCGCATGGCAAGAAGGCAAAATCGCAAGCAGGCTTGAACACGGGTCCGAAGCAAAATTAGAGCTCAAACATGGGACGTGGTGCAGAAGCGGACGCGAAACCGAACTCGAACTGCAGAATTAAGCCGCTCGACAAGCTTGTTTTAGTGGAACAAGCTGAGCTCTAGTTATGTTTGAATCGAACTCGACTCGACTCGTTTGCACCCCTAATTCAAACTAAGGTTTCGTTTGGGATAGTTTTTTACTACTTTCTAAAACAATTTTTTTAGTACAATAAATCCTTGAATTAAAACTTTTTATGCTAGAAAGCTGCTTTTTAAAGCAGCTTTTTAGTTCAAAATTTTGTTAAAAATAATAAAAAAAAATAATGATCTAAAGTTGTTCCAAACGAAATCTAAATTTGAATTGAACTTTAATTCTATATTGGAGGAAACATATATTTAATAGGGGTGTCAATTCGGGTCAACCCGTCGGGTTCGGGTCGAACCCGACCCGACCTGAATCTAAATGGGTCAACCCGAACCCGACCCGTTTTTGCAAACGGGTCGGACATTTCAACTCGGACCCGACCTGACACAGGTTGCCGGGTTGACCCATCAACCCGCCGGGTCAACGCGAACCCGACCCGTTTTTCAAACGGGTCAAATATACGAACCCGAACCCGACCCGTTTATCAAACGGGTCGGGTTCAACCTGGATTTTCCGGGTCGGGTCCGGGTCGGGTTTTCGGGTCAGGTCAAATATTGACACCCCTAATATTTAACCATTAAACATATAATTAGCTAGATTTGATTAATGTTATATTTCAGCTTAAACTCGATAAGAAAGTTAATAAACATAAAGAAAATTTCAAAACTCCGATCATGGTTAAGCTCGGCTCGAACTTCATAAGAAAATAAATCAAGAAACAAGAACACTGTAGTTCTCAACTTGACTCGGATTTATTAATAGCCTTAAGAAGGACAACTCAACCTAACTCACCTACCATAGGCTGAGTAGGCCGAGTCATCTCAGCCATTCAACATGTTAACTCGCTTGCACTCAGCCAACCTTAGTGAATCTGACCAACGTCGATCTTCACAAGAATCTACTCCTTAATCAAAAATTATTATGTGCATTTAATGTAATTAAATTAGTGCAACATGTAATATTCATATTATTAGCAAGCCTTTATTTGGCTTTGCCATGCAATTCACTTGCTTGCCTTAAATAATAATATCTCTTATGGTTATGTGCCTTCAACCCGACATATAAATAGGAAGTCAAAAGGCAAGCTCATGATACATGAAATTTTTGGTATAAGACATACTCTCTAGTCATATAACAACAAATTCCAGAGCTTCTCTCTACTTTTCTCGACAAATAATTTTGTGCGGACGCTGGATGTAACTCTACGTCCGGATGTCCCGGTACTGTGCGGTACCGAACAGTGGTACAATAAAAGGGTGACGTGGTGCAATTTGATTGGTCTCCGGATGACGTTTGGTGTCCGCACAAAATAAATAGAGTTTGTGTGTTCTTTATTCTAGGTGTTTTAGCCTCCTAGTTATCTCAACTCTTAAAGAAGCTTTCTAGTATATATAATGGTGTACCAGTTTATTACATGAAACAACTTCTATGATCTCCTCTTTCTTTCTGAGAAAGTGATAGCTAAGCATTGGCCTTTTCATCATCATCATCTCTCTTACTTCTCAAAGATCCTCTTCAACGCAAAAGCAAAGGTGGATGGCCGAATTTAGGAATTCATGAGGAGTTTTCAGAGAAAAAAAAAATACTCTTTTAACTTTGCAGGTTTAAAGCCTGTGATTTTCCATCTGATCTGAAACACTTGATTGATATTTTTTATATCAATAAAAGATTATTATCAAGATTTATGTGCTAATAATAAATTCTTCTCAATCAATTATATGATTCTTCTTTAAAAATTAAAATGGCTCTTCAACAGCTATATATTTGTAGTATTAGGTTTCGTTTGGGATGGCTTTTTTATAGCTTCCTAAAGCTGTTTTTTAGTATAAATTTTTAATTTTTAATTAGAAATGTGCTTTAAGAAATAGTAAAAAAGTCATCCCAAACAAAACCTTAAGAGTCAATTTGGGATAATTCTCTCACTGCTTAGATTTACAGGTCACAATTGACGACTGCTTTTTCGGTGCTTTCAGGAAATTTATGTGTTAAGAAGCTGTTTTTTAACAGATTTTCAAAAAATTTCGTTCACAGACGATAATTTAATAACCACCCTTATAAAAAGATGCATTTGTCTCAAACAGACCCTTTTAAAAGAGACGATCATAAATTTAGAAGTGCTTCACAACTAATTATGTTGGTGAGAAATACTTTTCAAGGGATAATACATCCATTAAATTACTTATTCATGGGAGAACAAAAAATTCTCTTGACATGAATAATGCCTCTTTATTTGGAATAATTTTTGGACATCTTTTGTATTAGAAAAAAAAGTCAATAGAAAATAATGTATGTTTGGATGACAGATTTTACTTTTTGAAAGTATATTAAAATTGTGGTTGAAAAAAAAACTTTGAAAAGTATAAATAGAAAACTAAAAGCTGTCCCAAATGAAACTTTAAAGTTCATTTGGGACGACTTTGTTACTACTTTCTTAAAGCAGCATTCAAGCACAAAAATTTTATTTTTTGTTCTAAAAGACTGTTTTAAAAAATAGTAATAAAACTATCCCAAACGAAATTTTAATGATCAATTTACTTAGTTTAGCTCAAAGAAAGTAGTCCTATAAAACCTAGTTGCAATAATCTTTTTTGGGATCTTTTAGAGATTCTATAAAAGCTAGTTGCAATAGCTTAAGATAAATTTTCAGCAACTATATAATCATATACATAATTTCAATCACATACATGATTGGCTAATCATATTTACGATCGATCGATTGATTATATGTACAATCCACATATAAGTGGTATGACAAGATTTTGAAAAATATTTTTATAAATTTAAACAAAATTAGTATTTTAACTTATGTAAGTGACTATGTTATTATAAGTTTTAAAATTAGATAATTACAGAAATTTAAAATTTTGAATTTTGAATTTTGTGTTTTACAATTCAAAATTTTAAATTTTAGAGTTAGAACTTTCAAAATTACAACAACAACAATAACAACATCAAGCCTTTATCCCACTACGTGGGGTCGGCTACATGAATCCTTTTTCTCCATTGTGTCATATTAAAAGTCAAATTCTCATTTAAATCTAATAAAGAAGGTCATTCCTAATATTTTCTAATCAAGTCTTTTTAGGTCTACCCCTACCTTTCTTAACATAAGTCAAATCTAATACATCTACTCTCCTAACCAGGTCATCGGAAGGCCGCCGTTTTATGTGACCAACTTAATAACTTAAAGCAAAAAGATATGGGCTTAAGATTGATCCTTGATGTAACACAATCGCCGTTTTAGAACTTTCAAAATTAATTGAAAATTAATTAATTAAATTAAAAAAAAATAATTAATCAAACTCTTTCTTTAGGGGTGTGCAGTACTCATTAAAAGTGGAAGTTAGGTATGCGTAAATACTCCTCATTCTCCTCCATTGATTTGGATGTCCCTCCCGCTTCACTCTGAACCAAGGGGTTTTTAATGGAACTTGGGCTTTGTTTGGGACTTTTTTTTTCTTTCTAAAACAGATTTTTAGAATAAAAGTTTCATCGAGTAAAAATTTTTGCTAGAAAACTGTTCTAGAAAGCAATAAGATTGTCTTAAATGAAGCCCTAGTCTTGATAAAGACTCCCAATGTCCATAAAATTATTGAAAACTTATAAAATACTTCATAAATATTTTACACTCATTACCCTAACTATTCCAAGTGATCCCAAGGGATTTGAGACATTTTCTTGCTTAACAAAATTGTAGAAAATATGACTTAAATCCCTAAGAAAGAACCAATAAAACTATTTAAATTAGCAACATATTTTCCTTTGGAGTTTCACTCCTCAAATGCAATAAATTTTTAAAAGAACTTACAAACCTCAAAAACATTTATGATAAACAAACATATAATATGATCATTAACTAACAAAATATTACTTGTAATATTTTTTAAAGCTACGAACTCATGATCTCTATAATGAAATCAAAACCCCCAATCAACATACTAAGATAGGTTATACTTATATTTGTAATATATATTATCAAAAATATAATGATAATTTTATTAATTTGATGATTATATTCTTCAAAAAAGAAAAAAAATTAAATATTAATGATGAAACTATAAAGTTAAATTAAATAGAACATTTTAAAGATTACCTTACCTTATAATCATCTAAACTACTCTAAATGGGTGGATGAAAACCTTCCATCTATCTTTTTAGAATCAATGGCTCAAATTCTCTTAGGCCAAGTGGAAAATCAGATCAATATCCTAAAAAAGCCACTGAATCATTGGATTGCTTTCATTCATTCTGATAACTATGGCTATGATTCATATTTATTGATTTTTTTTTTAACTTGGAAGGAGGCCATTGGCTATGATACCAATCACACCACCCACCAAAGTTCATGGGCCACCAAAGCCCCTTTTGATAGATAGAAGGACCAACTTTATAGTGACATTTTTATGATTAATTTGTTTGTTTGACCTAACTAATGAAATATGCATAAATTATGGAGTTCCTTTGTGAGAAAGATGCTTTTCATGCTTTTCTTACTTTTCATGGATTGCATAAGTTTAATGAGATTGTATTTCACATAAATTATAATTATATGAACTCTTTTTACTCATAAATTTAATCATATTTATACAATTTAGGCTTCCTTTGAGACGGCTTTCTTACTGCTTTCTAAAATAATTTTTTAATATAAAAACTTTTAGTTCAAGAAATTTTTGTAGTAGAATTCTACTTTAAAAAGCAGTTAGAAAGACATCCCAAACTAAAGCATCGTTTGGGACAATTTTTTTACTGCTTTTTAAAGAAGCTTTCAAGTACAAAAATTTTAACTTTTGTACTAAAAAGTGGTTTTAAGAAGCAGTAAGAAAGTCATCACAAACGAAGCCTAAATCTTATACATACATACAAATATATATAAAAGGAATCAACTAATAAGTTAGTACTTCTGAATACATAAAAAATATACATATTATTATATGAACTCTAATGAAAATTTCTTTCAATGGATCTTATTTTCAGGATTAGGGTTTAGACTTCCAATCCTTCTGAAATTATAAGTTCCTAATTAAAAAAAAATTCTATTGATTATATTCTATTGTTAGTACTTCTTCATTTCTAGATTTTGATGATGGTGTTAGTTATTGCCATCATTAAACCACTTAATCAATCATTAATTAAATAAACATAAGAGAACAGTGAGTTAATATTATAATTAATGATTCCTAGCTTTAATAAAGAAGTACAATGCTGACTTGGTGCCTTGTAAGCATTGATTGGGAATGTAAGTTTAATCAGCTAATAAGTGTTGAGCACAGTAACATAAAAGAGAGATTTGTTGGATCCAGAGAGGCAAGAGTAAAGCTAGATTTGTCTAAGAATCTTAATAGAGAAGCAATGTAGGGGACCAGAGACTTATGTAATTTAATTTCTAAGGGCTATATGAATATGCATTAAATTTCATCTTAGGCTTCATTTTAGACAATTTTGTTATTGCTTTTCAAAGATGTTGTTTAATAAGAATTTTTTTGAAGTAGAAATTTTGTACTAAAAAGTTGTTTAAGAAAGTTGTCTCAGACTTCATTTGGGACGGCTTTTTTACCGCTTTGTAAAGTTATTTTTTAAATACAAAAGTTTATTGAAAGCCCAAAAAAGCAATGGTCTATAGTTGTCGCAAACGAAAACTTTGTTTGTTGATTAGGAACTTCGGCTTTCAATCAGAAGGTCTCAAATTCGATGTCTTACATATACATATGTGAATTACAATTAAATTCGCTCGATCAAAATATAAAAGAAATGTCATATGAGTAATTCATATTATTTTATCATAATAATTGAGATTAAAGTTTCGTTTAAGATGGCTTTCTTCTTGCTTCTTAAAATAACTTTCTAGTACAAAATTTAATTTTTTTGTACTAAAAAGTTGCTTTAAAAAGCAGTAAAAAAGTCTGTCTCAAACGAAGCATAATTCATTCATAGCTTAAGGTATACATATAAAGTTCAAATTTTCATCACTTTTATCTCTCTATTATCAATAGAATATAACTATAATTATGGTTCAATATAAGAAATTTGTGCAATAATCTCATGCACTTTTTAAGAAATAAGTAAATAGTATTATATATATATATATATATATATATATATATATATATATATATATATATATAATTTGTGAATATTTTAGTCATAATTTTTATACTATAGTCAAATTTTTTGAAAATATGTGATAAAAAAGTTTAACCACGATTTTATGAAAATATTGCTAAATAATCATTTTTAGTAGCAATTTCTTTTATCCAAATTGGCAAAATTCACACTCTTGAGAAACTACGATTAGAAATTAAAGAAAAAAAAGTGATAAAAATATACTTTTACAAAATTTTTAATAAAATAATATTATCATTATTTACATTATTTAAAAATATATGATTTGTTTGCTTCTTATGCTGGAAAATGAATAGGTAAATTAACTAAGATTCCACCTCTAAACCTTTCTTTGTGCAATGCTAGACTGTAATTGCCAATCAATTTAGGAGTTTTAGCTCTAATTGTAGATTAAGAACAAAACAATCTAAGCAATTAAACTTTGAAAAGCTTTATCATACTTATTAGCTTTCTCATAATTATTTGAAGCAAATGATTTTATGAATCTTTATTTTTCATTCTTTTTTATTTTTTGGGTCAAACCCAAATTTTAAAAGAAAAAAGTTGTAAATTTAAGATTTTTATTTTGATGCACAAAATTTGTGAGAAAAAATCATAATAAAATATGTTAAATTACCAATATGCAAATTGTAAATTTGGTTGTCACATTAAAATTACATTCAACTAAATAGATTGAATTGGTTTTAGAATTATAATATTTTGAAAATATGATTTGTAATCCCTACTGAATTTTAATTTACAATTAATGAAATTAGCTCCCTATATCTAGAAGTATTCTTTTTATTTTTTGATAAATATATTACCCTTATGATAATACTTGGTTGAATGCAGGTCAATGAAGTCTAATAGAATCCAAGTTCAAAAATATGCAAGCAACTTAATAAATTAAAAATATATTGTCAGTGATTTATTCATTTTCTTAAAATATCATTTTAGTAATATCCTACATCAAAGATTTCATTAGCTTAGAGATTGTTCAAAAAAAGTTTCCTCTGTGTAATATCAGCATTTTAAAAACATATCATATTAGCTAAACAATCTTTTCACTCATTTATATTATTAGAGAGACTCATTATATATCATTATTTCAGTCATGCTTAAGTAATAATGTTTAAAATAAATATGTAGATTCATCATCTCTCATAGCCTTTTAATATCATCATAGATTTTATTCTGAACAACTTTTTTATAATCTTGCTTTTTTTTTTGGAGCGAAATTATCTACCCACTGCCACCCCCATAAAGGAAGCACTTGAAGGAGTTATAATATCTAAACGGGCCTAGTGGCAACCAGCCCCGCAGGTGCCGAATCACGCATTTATTTTCTCCCCACTTAAGCAGTAGTGCCGCTTAAGAAAGTAATCGAACATGAGTTGGGGGTACCCAACCACGCTCGCCCCTCAACTCAACTAAGCCCGATGAGATTAATCTTGCATTTGGCTTTTAATAACTTCATGAAAGCACAAATTCAACATGAGATTCTTCTTGCCTTAATTTTTGCTGAGTCTTATCATCCCTGAGGGTTTTGGGGACTAATGAGGAGAAGATTTAAGGACAAAGATAAGGATGAAAAAAAGGGTATTATGGAGGAAGAGAGAAAGATTATAAAAATAAAAATGGAGGATGTCAAATTTGAGATGTCTAAAAATTTTTAAATGTCTTCAATTAGTATTTCAAAATACTTGGCTACCTCCTAACATATAATCATGATTCTATATCATCTTATTTCTCCTCTTCCTCTCTAATCTACTTCCCTTCATCATAGCCTTCTTTAACCTCCTATTCATTATTATTGATAGAATTATTAGGGCTAAAAGATGACTCAATTAAAGTCAATTCATTGAAGCATCAATAGCCCCAAGGCATCATTTGAGGCAACATTCTTCCTGCTTGATTTTTCAAATCGCAAACATAATTTATATTTATATTTAACAGCTATTTTTTATTGCTTTCAAAATATGTGCTTGAAAATTATTTTCTTCACAGCAATTTTACACGACCATTTCTATCAAAAACTATGCTCATCCTAAATGGAATATTAAGTTTTGCTTTAATGAGATCAATAGGCAAATCAACAACATCCATATAACCTCCACGATATATGAAAATATTAGAGTTCGTTGTCAAGCTTAAAATAAGCATGAAATACAAGTCATTTTCCAATTTTAGCTACAAATGAGCCAATAATACTTCTCCAATCAAGTTTAGCAAATATTTACCTATTCATTACATGACAACATTGTGACCAAGTTTATTTACAATTTTCTGAACACTAAAGACTGTAAAGCATAGTACTACAATTTTTTCACAATCCGATCATTTTATAGACTACTAAATTAATATGCACGGCAAAATTTTAACTGAGACACCAACAGAGATCTTAGATTAGAGGTGTCAGTTTTTGGTCTAACCCACCCGAAACTGACCCGACATTATTCGGGTCAACTCGAACCTGACCCATTTCTACAAACGGATCAATTTTTCGAACCCGAACCCAACCCGCCTCGGATACAAATCAACCTGACACAACCCGAATGACCTGGGGTAGACCAAAAAGTACTAGTTTTCGAGTCAAAAGATCAATCTCCAATTTTTGGGTCAAAAACGGATTAATCTTAGGTTTCCAGGTCAAAATGGGTCCTAGGGTAAAAAACGGCTCAATTTTGGGTTACTAGTCAACCCGAGCTAATTTTTTAAACGGGTCAATTTGTTGAACCCAAACTCAATCCATTTCAGGTCCGGGTTAACCCTAACCTGAAATTTTCAAGTCGAATTTTTGGACCGTGTTAAATATTGCCACTCCTACCATAGATCATCACTTCTATATATATATACCAATTCTCACAAAAGGGTAACATCAAATGGATGATTTAATGAAACTAATAAGAAAACACTCTCAATAACACTCTCCTAACCATATAATAAGATAGACCTACTTGTTGATAATTATGATTTTTAAGACTCACTTCAACAAATTTATATTTAAGAAGAAAAAAATCTCACGGTTGCACAAATTTACTTAAAATAGGTGAAAAAGGAAATGATGAATAGTTCCTACACTTCAAGTTAAATGAGTGCTTAAATAACCCAAAAACGGCCAATACATTCTAAACGAAAACCAAAATAATTGAAAATTGTCTTAAAGAAAGCATCAATTGAACATAGACAAAGCATGAGAGAAATACCTATACGGTTCTGTTTCAGCAAATACTCAAAGGCAGAAGAAAGAAAAACAGCTTGGGTCACTTAGTTTCTTCTTTTGCTACAAAAAAAAGGTAACATACCTACAATCAGGCAGTGGCAGCTGAAGCAGCAGCAGCAAGGCGCTTTCTGGCCTCCTCAATGATGGATAGTTTAATTCCTTTGCCCTTCGGAAGGGAAATCCATGGCTTTGTGCCCTTTCCAATAGTGAAGACATTGCCGAGGCGAGTAGCAAACTCGTGCCCTGAAGCATCCTGGACGTGAATTGTCTCAAAGGTGCCCTTATGCTTCTCCCTGTTCTTGATCACTCCAACACGACCTCTGTTCCTTCCACCAGTAACCATTACGACATTGCCGACATCAAATTTGATGAAGTCGACTATCTTATTCGCGTCGAGGTCGAGCTTTATGGTGTCGTTGGCCTTAATGAGAGGATCAGGGTAGCGAATTGTTCGTCCATCATATGTGTTGAGATATGGAATGCCTTTTTGTCCAAATTGGACAGAACGGACCTTGCAGAGCTTGAACTACAGAAACAGTCAGGACAAATCAGCATATATGAACAATAATGGCTTGCGACTGAAATGAGAAAGAAGAATCTCTAGCTTATTCAGAAGGAATTCTACGTCATATAGAATAAATAGATTACTAGGGCTTGCATTTCAAGCAAAGATGGATGAAAATACACGACAGTTCGCGAAAGGCTCAAACAAAAAGTTGGACGAGTAATATTTATACATGATATGAAAATAAAAACTTCACTTTACAATCATCAGACATCTAAAATAATATAATAAATAACAAGAATAAAATTACAAATCTAGGAATCGCAATTCATTAATCATAGGAAAAAAATACCCCCATTGCAAAAGGCTATGGTTCCCAGTGATGGTGAAATAGATGGGGGGTATTATTAGTAGAATTCAAGTTGGATGGTTGAAGTGAAGGAATGCATCGGGCTTGAATGATAGAAAAGTCCCTCTCAAACTTAGAGGAAAAATTCTATAAGATTGTGGTGAGATCTGCAATGCTTTATGGTGTAGAATATTGGCCATTAAAAGAAAATTATAATATTAAGTTAAGTGATGCAGATATGAGGATGCTCAAGTGGATGAGTGGCTTTACTCTTGGAGGCGGGATGCGGGATGCGAAACGAGAATATACATGAAGGTTGGAGTAGCTCTAGCAAAAAATAAGATTAGAGAGAGTTTACCTTAGATGGTTTGGTCACATAAAACGGCGACCTACCGATGACTCGGTTAGGAGAGTAGATATATTAGAGTTAAGAAAAGTAGAGGTAGACCTAAAGAAAATTGGTTAAAAAAATTAGAAATGATATTTCTTTATCAGATTTAAATGAGAATTTAACTCTTAACATGACACAATAGAGAAAAATGATTCATGTAGCCGACCCCACATACTGGAATAAAAACTTGATGTTGTTGTTATTGTTTATTGCAAAAGGCATTAAAACCCAAAAAAATGAAGAAAAAATAAATGCCACAATAGAATGACTACCTAAAGAAACTTGGAATTGACTTTTGCCATCCAAAGAGAGCTTGAGGTTCCAAATCTCCAAGAAATGAATTTTGTTTCTTTTTTGGACATCCATTTTTTCCATGAAAGCCATGCATCAGACCATGTTAAACATGTACAACTAAAAAGAGACTTTACATTCCATCGATAAAAAAACAAAATCCTTTATCAAAAGGGAAAATCATACCCCTTCATTTTAAATTTGATTTAAGCATGTTCTATATTTTTAGCCAAACAAATCCAACTACCAATATTTCAAATCATTTTCTATTTTGATATTCAAATAATATACTACTTTATCTATCCTGATTGTTAGTAATTTAAAAGCTCATGTCTTCATTATAATTAATAAGCAGACCATTTTTTCAACATATATTTTTTAACTAAAAGAATTTCTAAAAAGTTCAAACAACGATCAATATTACACAACATTAAATTGAAATTTATAAACAACATATAATATTGTCCATTTAATAAGTATTTTAGGTATGATTAATATTAAAGCCTTAACGTCCAATATTTATATGTAATTTAGTGTGGGGACATTTCTTTCAGGTCACATGATCATTTAACGAGACAATGTTAAGAAAAAAAATAATGCTTAACAAAGAATAATCATCATTAATCACCTGGACCATAAGATTATTTAAATTTGATACCTGCCCTGGTTAACCTTTTTATAAATATGGGGGGGGGGGGTGCGTTAGCTAAGATATATATATATCCATCAATTTTGATTGTTTCAACTTTGTATGTAGTTTGTAATTTCATTTCTAGATATGTTGCTTTTATGTAAAATTAAATAGTGAATAGTTTATATGTTTATTATCATTATTATTATTATTATATATATGAATAAAATAAAACATATAACCTATTCACTATTTAAATTTTGGGGTTTACATGCATATCATTTTATATCATGCTATATAAATATCCAACACTCATATTTTTAATATATCATGCATACCACCCATAAACAACTTTAATATCAAATATGTCACTCCTATATTTCATTCCTATCATCCATACCACCCTATAAACTTTAATATTTCATTCCTTGCATTTATATTTGATTTATAGGTGGTAGGCATGAAATATTAAAGTTTTGGATGTTAGATATGTAAATAGCATGATATAAAATGGTATGTATGTAAATCCCCCTTTCTTTTTTTATTAAAAAAGATACATAAGAAGCAAAAATATCTAGAAATGAAATTGCAAACAACACATGAGGTTGAAACAATCAAAATTGATCAATATATAGTATTTCATTTTTATTAAATTATTAATAAAAATATCATTGCTGTAAATTTCATGTTTATAATTTAGATGTTAATGTACCAGATCCATGCCTGAAATAGAAAGTGTAATGATTAATACAAGAAAGCATAACGAATGTAAGAGTAGGAACTAAATGAGTAAAATAAACTCAAAGCAGTTTTAGACAGCACTTTAGGGAGAAAGATGCAGGTTTATGTATATAACGTAAGTTTTTTTTTCCTATGTTAATGAAAAATGTTCCTTTTGCTTTAACAATTTCAAGGATGGAAAAATTAACTTAAAAAGGAATTTTCTATTTTGTCAAACTACATGAGGTTATATGATATATAATGAAATCAAGAGAGATAAATCATGATTATTCATTTCTTTAAATGAATTTAAAAAAGATAACAAAAATGTTTTAGTAATTATAGAAAAACATATCATGAACAGTAAGTTGTAAGCATTTAGTCAACACATTCTTACTATTTACAATTAAATGGCAATTTGAAATTTCACTAGCAAAAGAAAGAAGACATTTCAAGTTGAAAAAAAAGAAACACATACACTCCCTTCTAAATTACAAGCATAACTTTAACTACTTTCAATTTAGTCCTTCTATTTAGTATTCGTGTGCCTTCAATTAACAACTTTTCTATAAACATAATAGATGATACACCAATCTCTTATTATTGCTTTCTTCCTTTATTTAGCCAAGATTTTTTCCTCAATATTTGAATTTTTGTTAGATGTTGCACCTCTCTCAATTGATCCTGATGAGGACATCGAAGATCAACGGCTACGATCGTGTTTATTTATTTTGATGTATTTTATTTGTTATTTGTACTTTTCCCTTTCTACCCTCACTTGAGGGCTTTGTCTTATGTTTGCCCTAGGGGCAATTGTGTCTTTTTATTTTCCTTCATGTATTTGGCTATTTAAGCCCTCCCCTTCCTCTTGGAAAGGGATAATGAATTATTGAATGAAAATTTGTTTTTTGCGTTCTCTTTGTGAGTTCCATCTTTTAGATCTCTTAGTGAGTTCTTTCTCTTTTGAGATCTCTTAGTGAGTTCTCTAGGTAATTACACGCAACATTCTTCTTCTCCTCCATAGACTACCACGAGCCAAGTTCAAGAGTGGAAGAAGCCGAAACCTCCACTAGCATCTCCACCCTAGCTCCAACCGCCGGCCACCCTAGCTCCACCCGCCGGCCACCTTGCCGTCGGCCTCTCCCCTCACCGCCATTTTCCACCCACGCCTCCTTCCCCTAGCCTTCATTGGAATTTGAAATTTAAAATTCAAATTCTTTCCAATTTTGGAAAATTCCATATATGGAAATTTTTTTTTATGAATTCAAATTTGAAATAATTTGATTTGGATTTAATTAAAAATTTTCCTAGTCATCATCCTTGTTTGGAAACCCCCTCCCTCTTTCCCTAACCCCCTCTCTCTACTCATCCCGCGCCCCCCCCCCCCCCCTCTTTGGCTCCCCATTAATTGCCTTCATCACTCCTCTAAATTTTTTTGAAATCTGAATTTGATTTCAATTAAATTTCCCTCCAATCCCATTTAAAACTGAAATCTATTTCAGTTTTCAACATTAAGCTCTCTCCCCTCCTCTCTCCTTGCCGCCGGCCTTTAATGGGCCTTTCCCCAATTAATTCCCTCATTAAGGAATTAATTACAATTAAAGCTTGGATTCAAAATTCAAATTGCTCCCTCCAAATTCATCCAAATCTGAAATTAATTTCAGGTTTACTAAAACTCCTCAAGTCTTTCTTCCCCTAGCCGCCCATTCTCCCCTCAAGCCCCGACCCCGGCCGACCTCCTCCCCTCCCACCTTGGAGCTCCTTGTGGTGATTGCTCGTCTTCAAACCCATGGTGTATGGCGGACCCCGCCGTTGATCACGGACTCTTCTACGACATCTACGGAGATATCCACATCTTAAGATCTCCTTTCTTCGACGTTGGATTTGGCTTCGACAATACCGTCGAAGAGTACTTGGATCGGATTTTACCAACACTAGTGGACGCCATCGATGACCAAATATCCGACTACACGTGGATCATTAAAGGTCATCCTCCCGTGACACCTCCACCTCCGAGTTCCTTCTCCACGGCGACGTTCCTTGGCTCCTCCCTCCTCGTGGCAACCTCATTCCTAGCATGGACGATCTTCCGCCGCTCAACCTAGCTCGTAGGAAAGAGAGGATGCCTCAAGGTGAACAACTCCGTATTAATCGTTGGATTCAAATCACTAGCTTTTAACTTTACGTTCTCCTTTGTATTTGCTTAAATTGTTTGATTAATTTCCTTGTAATTCCTTTGCCTAAGCAAGTGGAACACTATGAATTCTTGTAACCAACTTTGACTTGATGTGTGATTCTATAATTGTTTAAGCTATTGTTAAATCTTCTCTATTAATCTTGTGTAACTCAACTCATGCATCACATCATATTTGGTATCAGAGCATGGTAGGCACGCATAACATGTACTAGAAGACATCCTCGGGATTTGCCTATCCATAAACTATCGTATTTCATCCATATCATCATTTTATATATTTTGTTTCACTGTTATGCTTGTTGTCCACGCATTTCCTGCACCATTTACATCACTTTATTTAAGTCTATGTCATTGTTTAAGTGCTGTCATTGTCGCAATAACATCCCTAGTTGCCTAGGCTACTTAAACAATCATTATGCCTTGCTGTCCAGAAAATTTCTGCAACATTTAGAGAGCTTTAGGTGACACCAACCTAGTGTTTAGGTGCTGTCCACATCCCAAAACCCATCCTAAACACCTAGGCTTCTTCACCAACTGCTGTAGTTTGCTGTCCACACAAAATTCTGCACTGTTTGGTGGCATTTAAGTGGGTCTAACCTCTGATTTAGGTGTTGTCCAAGCCTTAGCAACCTCCCTAAACACCGGGTGACTTAAACCCTTCTTGTAGCTTGCTGTCCAGTATTTTCTTGCACCTTATAGCAAGTCGAAATTGTGTTTTCTCTTTGAAGAGAGTGGTACCTTGCACCCAATCTTCATTAGGTTTCACTTGACACTTACCCATGGACCCGATAAGACTCCAAAAGAGTTTAGATGACATCGTTAACCTAGTGGGCACTATGACTAGAATTATGATTGAGAAACCTGTTCACTATCCCCACTCGAATTATGTGCCCCACTCTGCTTATCAACCTAGGCCTGAGTCTAATCCTCAACGACCTCACTTAGAGTCACCTAACCGTTTACCCACCTTTGATGGTTCTTCGGACTTTCACTACTTTAGAGAATGGGTTAGACAACTAGAGGACTATTTTGAATCATGTCATATCCCTGAGTCCCACTAGGTTAGCATCGCTAAGTCTCACCTTAAAGGTCAAGCTCTTCAATTTTGGGCAAGATTGGAAGATCATAAAGAGTCTCGCGGTGAGTACCCTACTTGGAAAGACATGAGGCGAGATCTTAATTCAAAATACCGACCCTCTACCAGTGACCACCATCTAGAGCCCCGCCCCACCTCTTCTGTTGGAACAAACCGTGGACATTACTGGGGTCGAGACCACCCATCCTTTAGTAACGAAAGGGTTGTTGTCCCACCCTGTAGGTCTTCGCTCAGTCTTAGTGACCAACCCTTTAGTGGGTCTTCTGTTGGTTCAAGCCCCTATGACACCCCACTTTGACTAACTTCTAGCCATCTCAGTCAACCTTTAGCCTCCCCAGTCCTTGACCCTGCAAGTGTAATTCTGATCAAGAAATGCATTAACAAGAAAACGCCCTCCGAACCTAAAACTGAGTGCATCCATTTCGTGGATGCTAATGATATTAAGGGTAACGAGGACTTCTTTGAGGATGGAACAAAAGAGATTGAATCAGACACCCAAAATGACTTAAACCATGAGCTAGGAAAGCTAGAACCTTTAAATGTCGACACCTTAACCCACCCCGATCCTAGTCTCCTCAAGGACAACTCCTTGGATAAAGTCTGCCTGGACGATATTAATTTGATCCCGAAAGAAACTGATCTGACCTTGAACACAATGAAATTAAAATCGAAAGATTCTAATTCAATTACCGAGATGACTCCGGATAATTCTGATTTTATTTTGGATAATTCTGATGGCGACTTAGATAATCTCAAGTTAGAAGTAAGTCAATAGAATTTATCACCTGATTTAAGTGAAACGGAACCCATGGATCTTAGGATTGAGACCAAACCTGAGACTCTTTCGGAAGACAGTACTTTGAGTCTGAAAGTTTTTTAGCCTGATTTGAACAATGAGCCCCCTCTTGTCTCATTAGAGTCTAACTTTAGAGCTGCTCATTTGGATTTATATTTGGCCGAGTGTGTCATTCCTGATTCGTACATTTTGCCCGTTATAGCCTCGTCCTACCAGGATAAGGACCACTTCTATCCTAGTTGGATGAATTTGTTCGGTGACACTACTCCCACTAGGAGACTGCTGTCGACCCTAACTGAAACCACCTATAGAAGTGCCCTGGTAACTAAGAGTGTCTTCATTTCCCCCCTACCCCAGTTCCCTTAGACCGAACACTTTAAAACCACTCTTTTTGTGACTTGTCCACTTTTTCTAGCTATGTGTTCGTGTGAGTTAGTATGTTGTTGTGTGTGTTTTGTAGTCTGTTGTCTTCCAAAGTTTTCTTTGTTTAAAATTTGTGTGTGAATCCATATGTCATTCATCTTGCATATCAAGTTTATTGCACCACCTCATGTTCATCTTGTTGAGTCTTGAGTTTTAGACATATGAATTCGCATAACACATGTCGCATTTACATTACATCTGCATGACTTTCTTAAGAAAATTGCACGCCTAACTGAATGGAGCAATAATAAGTATAAACTTTATGCTGGTTCTAAACGACAATTTAAATCTATTAAAGTTGGTAACTCAGTAATGGTGCGGATTCGTCCGAGAAATTACATGCTAGAAGTGCAGATCATTTAAAATAGTCAATAAAATCAATAACAACGCTTGCGTAGTGGATCTGCTTACAGAATTCAACATTTATTCCTTCTCTAACATAAAAGATTTAGTAGACTTTGAAGGTCCGGAGTTAAACCCCCAAATCCAATTCAAATTAAGTCTTGTGTGACCCCACCTTCTGAGAACCCCAAAGCCTACCTCCACTCCCAAAATTATTCCCGAAATTCCTATAGCGGAAAAGGTTGACATGATTCCTAATGATGATATTATTTCCACAAAAGAGAGTGGACGAAAAAGATACTTGACTAGGTGAAGAGGTGAACCAAAGTCAGAGGATACGTGGACAGAGTGCGAGGAGCTACAACAAATAAACCCAGATGCACAAGGAGTTTTCGAGACACCAACTCGACGGAGTCGAGTTTTTCTCCCACCTGGGGAGAATGATGAGGACATTGAAGATCAACGGCTACGATCGTGTCAATTTATTTTGATGTATTTTATTTATTATTTGTACTTTTCCCTTTCCACCCTCACTTGAGGGCTTTGTCTTATGTTTGCCCTAGGGGCAATTGTGTCTTTTTATTTTTCTTCATGTATTTTGGCTATTTAAGCCCTCCCCTTCCTCTTGGAAAGGGATAATGAATTACTGAATGAAAATTTGCTTTTTGCGTTCTCTTTGTGAGTTCCATCTTTTAGATCTCTTAGTGAGTTATTTTTCTTTTGAGATCTCTTAGTGAGTTCTCTAGGTAATTACACGCAACATTCTTCTTCTCCTCCATAGACTACCGCGAGCCAAGTTCAAAAGTGGAAGAAGCCGAAACCTCCACTAGCATCTCCACCCTAGCTCCACCCGCCGGCCACCTTGCCGCCGGCCTCTCCTCTCACCGTCATTTCCCCCCCACGCCTCCTTCCCCTAGTCTTCATTGGAATTTGAAATCTAAAATTCAAATTCTTTCCAAATTTGGAAAAAAAAAATTTATGAATTCAAATTTGAAATAATTTGATTTGGATTTAATTAAAAATTTTCCTAGTCATCATCCTTGTTTGGAAACCCCCTCCCTCTTTCCCTAACCCCCTCTCCCTCTACTCATCCCGCCGCCCCCCCCCCCCCCTCTTTGGCTCCCCATTAATTGCCTTCATTACTCCTCTAAATTTTTTTGAAATCTGAATTTGATTTCAATTAAATTTCCCTCCCATCCCATTTAAAACTGAAATCTATTTCAATTTTCAACATTAAGCTCTCTCCCCGCCTCTCTCCTTGCCGCCAGCCTTTAGTGGGCCTTTCCCCAATTAATTCCCTCATTAAGGAATTAATTACCATTAAAGCTTGGATTCAAAATTCAAATTGCTCCCTCCAAATTCATCCAAATCTGAAATTAATTTCAGGTTTACTAAAACTCCTCAAGTCTTTCTTCCCCTAGCCGCCCACTCTCCCCTCAAGCCCCGACCCCGGCCGACCTCCTCCCCTCCCACCTTGGAGTTCCTTGTGGTGATTGCTCGTCTTCAAACCCATGGTGTATGGCGGACCCCGCCGTTGATCACGAACTCTTCTATGACATCTACGGAGATATCCACGTCTTAAGATCTCCTTTCTTCGACGTTGGATTTGGCTTCGACAATACCGTCGAAGAGTACTTGGATCGGATTTTACCAACACTAGTGGACGCCATCGACGACCAATTCCCCGACTACATGGGATCATTAAAGGTCATCCTCCCGTGCCACCTCCACCTCCGAGTTCCTTCTCCACGGCAACGTTCCTTGGCTCCTCCCTCCTCGTGGCAACCTCATTCCTAGCATGGACGATCTTCCGCCGCTCAACCTAGCTCGTAGGAAAGAGAGAAGAGGCCTCAAGGTGAACAACTCCGTATTAATCGTTGGATTCAAATTACTAGCTTTTAACTTTACGTTCTCCTTTGTATTTGCTTAAATTGTTTGGTTAATTTTCTTGTAATTCCTTTGCCTAAGCAAATGGAACACTACGAATTCTTGTAACCGACTTTGACTTGATGTGTGATTCTATAATTGCTCAAGCTATTGTTAAATCTTCTCTATTAATCTTATGTAAATCAACTCATGCATCACATCAGATCCATTCGTTGAATTCAGTAGATTAAGAATTAGTTTATCACCCACGCTCTCCTCTCATAAAGCCATCATTATTTTCAAGCATTTAGGATCAACTTTAGTCCACATTTTCAATTCATTCAGATTGAGTGTGTTCTTAGGTGTTAATATATTCTTTGCAATCATTTTGAACAACTTATATCTATATGTTACCATAATATATCCCTTCTCCTTTCTTAATCATATAACACGAATTTTATCCGTTGTCCAAAAGATGCAACTTCTACCATTATTGCATATGTCCAAATCACCCAAGCCAATTTACAAACACCTTACTTCAATAGATATCCCTCCCATTATTCCCCTAGCATAATCAATCTTCAAATTATTCTTCTTAATTTCGCCACCATCAATCTCATGTTTACTGTAATTATAAATTACTTTTTTACCATACAACAATCAAAGAAAAATAATTCAATGTCAACTTAATTATACTTTATCAATTTCTCATTAAGCTTCCATAATATGTTTTAATCATATAATACTCCACAAGAACTACTCTATTTTAATCACTCAAAATTCACTATAAAACTATACCATCAACTATATTCCCATTTTCCTACAAAATAAATATAACATGCTTAAAATATCACAACTATGAACCATTTAATATTCTAATAAAATTGATATTTGTTAACCTCGCATACATTGATATTGCATATCATATACTCAATATTTGTTCTACTAAAAATAAGCACACTATTTTCTACATATTTTCTTCATTGATCCAACTCTTCACTTATTTTCCCAGAATCTCAACAACTAAACTATATAATCTAAAAATAAAAAAAAATCACACCCAGGTAGATCACTTTGAATATCCTTTATAAAACATCATCATAATCAATACAAAAAGACTGATTCAATGCTAATCCTTGATGTAATCATACAAAAATTAAAAATTCTATAGCCATTCCACTTCAGATATTTAATGTTCCACTAAAATCCATAAAAACTTCAATATAAATTTGAAACATAATTTTTTTCCTTAATGAACACCAATTCAATTATCATAATAGCCAATCATGTCTTATTAAGATAATCAAAATTATATGAAGATTCTCTCTACCATCCATACTTCCTCAATTAAGTATTAACAGTTTAACACAAAAAATTCTTCCAAAATATGAAGCCAAATTCTTTGAAATTCTTATTATTTTAAAATTTATTTTCCATTACTCCTTCACATGACTTCATTCATCTATAATTATCAAAACTTTGAGCATCTCCTTTATTCTCAAATGAGAAATATTTCTTCTCCAATCATCCTGCAATCTTTTAGTTTTCAAATTTCCATTAAAAAGATTTGTTAACAAAATCATTTTAATACGCCCACATCTCCAAATCTCAATAAGTATCTCATTTATACTTAGGGGTTGTTTGGTCAACTTCATTAATGGAGAACTAATTACATTCCCTTGCATTTGAATTTTTCTGGTATTTGGTATAAAGCTAAAGAAATACAAAATAAAATTTTAAGGGATATCAAATACCCAAAAACCTATGTTTTCCTTGCATTTGGAAATCTCCCAGATAAGAAGATTTCCAAGCCCAACATCGAACTCATTCAGGTTTCCAAACATCATTGTTATCCATCATCACATCCTATTACCATTGTTTGCCCTCATCCACTTTTAAATGCAATTGAAATATATCATAAAAAGAAAAAAAATATTTTAATGCAATGTAATTTGCATCTAATCAAACAGCTGCATTTCATTTACTCTGCATTTCTTAAATGCAAGTATTTTAAAAACATCCCTCAAAATTTTACCTTCATGCATGCATTGTTTAAAATTGCGTAATATGAGACTTGCCTTGAGGCCCGCCTCAACACAATTCCAGTTAAAAACATCATGAGGCTTACATCTCAAGCATTTTTTATGAGGCTTATGCCTCATCTTAGTTGAAGCCTGCCTTGAGATGCACCTCGCCTTGCTGGCATGAGGCATAAGCCTCACTTTATTTATGTTTTTTTTCTCTTAAAAACTTACCTAAATTCTATACAAAAGTCCCCAAAAAATCACTCCTTGAACCCCCAAGACGCAGTAACTTCCTCTCAACTAAATCGACCTCCAGCTCACCGACTACACCGTAACCACCACCGTCATAGTCGTAGTCGGGGATCACTTGAAAACCATACACCACCACCATCTCTTCTATAAATTTTGGAGTACTATTCTCATCTTTATATTAATGACAAACATTTATAGAAGAGAAAGATGATTGAAATAAATTAAGAAGAATATTGAGAGGTATTGGACCCTACAATTGAGATAAGAGAGACAAATTTGATATGATAATGACTCAAACAAAAATCCCTTTAGTAATGATAGTACATATGATTTCTGAGATGTTGTCAATTATTTCATCTTTCTTTAAAAATTAAATGTGTGTTAGTAGGAAACTGATAAATAAAAAATTAGAGCTAAACTTGATATTATATGATATTTTATGCAATTCATATATTTTATGTTGTTTTGCTCCTGTAATATTTGAACTTTAATTCTATTTCACATAATTTATCACTTTAAATCTTGTGCAATCTTTTGTTTTATATGTATGTAAATTTGTTTCTTTATAGTTCAATAGAAAGTCAATATGTCATTCTTTAACATATTATTTAGGTATTATATAAAAAATCACTTTTACCTTTTATTTTCATTTTATGCAATTTTTAGATTTTAAGGCTTACGCCTTGCCTCACGAACAAAGAACTCCTAAGTACCCAATTGTGCAATTTTAAACCTTGCATGCATGTACTTCAGGGCTAACTAAGCTTTCACCGTGCAAGATCAATATAGAATATATAACATGTTATTTTATATATTATGCCATCCCAAACCATTTACTCTTCAGAACTCCTAAAATATATTATCTCAAATAATTTTTTCATTGATGTCTTCATCTTTAATTAAGAATTTCCAAAATGCCTCTGTTTAAAATTGCGCAACAAGAGGCGCGCCTCAGCGCAATTTGCCCCAAATACGCCTCGAGGCTTACGCAATTTTCCTCTTGCAGAGGCGTACGCCTCACCGGGTTTGAGGCGCGCCTATAAGGCGCAATTGCGCAATTATAGGTGAGGCGTACGCCTCATCAACCCGGTCCCACGGTGGGTTACAATTCACCGCACCAATCAGTATAAGTTGTTCGTCCATTGTTTAAACTTCCAGTACCGCTCAGTACCGAGCGGTACATGCTCGGTATTTTTTAAACGAGTCGAGCTCGAGCTTGAGTTTGAGCTCATTGAGGGTTAAACGAGCCAGGCTTGATAAGCCAGATATTCGACTCGACTCTGACTCATTTACACCCCTGACTCGCACCTACTTAAAGTGAAGCATTTTTTCCCTTCATCCCGTTCGGTTCCAGGTATTCCCGAAAAAATCCCTTCCCGCAGCCTCTGATAGACTATAATTTTGTGGTTTTATGCTTTAGAACATGCTTTTATTACATTCTTTTTCTTAATTTCCACTAATTCCACTTATCATTTAGATGTTTTTATTGTATGATTGAATCTTGTTATTATTTACATGCTAAAACCCTTAAATTCTCATTTACGCAATTCTGCGTCCGTGAGGCTTACGCCTCAGACCGCCTCGAGGCTTACGCCTCGCCTCACGGACAAAAACCGCCTCGAGGCTTATTTACGCAATTTTAAACCTTGCAAAATGCATCAAGCTTAATTAACAATTAGCACATATATAATTTCTCTTTCATACAAAGGTTGTAGATCATGCATTTCATGTCTTAATTATTGTATCAATCTTCTTTTTTCCTTCTTTAGCACCAACCCCATTAATAAATCTTTAAAAATCATAACTTTTAACTTTACACATTACAATCTTTGCAAAACTTCAAATTTTCTCATAATCATTCTAAAGTTTGGGAGTAATGATTTTTTGCAGCTCTTTAAATACAACTTTATTTTCCTTAATAACCAATTGTATATCCTCACTCGACAATTGAGTCTCCTTACTAGCATATGATTTGTTTCTAATCTCTCCAAAAAACTTCTATTATATCCTTCTTAATGGAACTGACCATCTTAAATAACAAATAGGTTTGATTAAAACTAAAATATTCCAATTTGTCTATCTTAGCCATTCATCTTAAAAGATTATTAATTACTTTTATCTAACGGCAGGAAACACCAAAGGATAATGAATAATACATGCATAAAGATTTGCCACAATTATGGCTATTATATGAATGTTTTCAATAAATATAATAAGGTTCAATGACTCTTATGATGATCTTCACTATCACAACATTTCATATTATTCTTAAGTGTTACTAAGCTTTAGATTTCTTGTGACTTATATTTTTAATAAACTTTTATAATTCAAATGCTATGTAACTCAGAATGTATTCGGAGAATGTAGCAACAAATATGGAGATTGTAGCAACAAGTCAAACGAACAAAACCTTAAAAATCATAAAAACTTCTAAATATATATAGGATCAAAAGTGAAAAGCCTTTATTTATGCATCAAAGTTGTATCCCATTCTTCTCACCTTTAAGTGCTCATATGTTTCGATTTTATATTATTTATGCATCAAAGTTTTATCACACTTTTCTCTCCTTTAAGCTCCCGCATGTCTCTTTTAAGAGATAAGTCATTCAATTTCAACTTCAATATAACTTCAGTGTATCATTATCGCAACATTTCATATTATTCTTCAGCGCTACCAAGTAATTACGCACTAATTAAAACGCTAATTTTAGTCTTTTATCAATAAATTAATAACACAATTCCATTGTAACAAGGCACATTCAAGTTTAATTATGGGTGGCAATGTTGCATCAAATTTTTCCATACCATGCTAGTTTATTTAGATGGTTGCAGAAGCAAGTGAAGTACTTTACATTTGTGTTAATGTTGGGTTGTTAAGCTTCAGATTAATACATTATTACTAGTTTTATATATTGAATTAACAATTCAGCTGCATAGAAACACAAGCCTTCTTATTGGAAAACAGTTAATATCATATCAGTAGCTGTTAATATGGATCTCTGAATTTTTATCCTTCTTAGATATGCCTGAATCTGTATTCCAATAGATGCAATAAATTCATAAATAATTTGTAATAAAAAATGTTTGAAGCATTCAAAATATATCTTTGTTTTGTCCTGAGGTTTTTTTTCAATCTGAAATAATGTAAAGCATGATACAGGTTTAAATGATGTTTCCAGTGCTAATAGTAGTTCAAGGAAATGAAATATGAGCATATAGTATAAGTCACAAGTCATATGATGCATCAATAATTTCGTTCAAAAGATTATATGGAAGCGTCTGCAAAAAAAATAAGCTACATCTGTCCAAGAAAAGTGTAAATTTATTCATTGTGCCATGAAGATTACTATTATACAAAGTTAGTCTATAATTTTACTGTCCAGTAAAACCACCTTGTGAGGAAGTAAGAGATTGACTGAACCCCTAATTATCAAGCTTGGGTGAGAATTAATAAGGCAAGAAATATGATGTCATTAGTGTAAATTGCTTTTAATTTTTAATGATAGCATCTATAAGATTATTGATAATTTTTTCCCATGCACAAAGTGTTTACTTGTCATATCATAAACCTGTTAAATCGTTTTAAAAATTACATTTGTACTAAATGCAGTACTTCAGATCAAAATCTGCAATGGATACCTTGGACAAAGAGAAGTAATGTTTAACCATATTTTGGAAGTTCAGCCTAAATTCCAAACTAAACATATAAATAATGCATCAAATTAACAAAAGCAGGTCAGCATACCTTTGCCTCTTCATCCCTAATTGAGTGAAGACGAAAACGCCCCTTAGTGTCATAAAGAAGCCGGAAATTTTCATTAGTTTTTGGGATTTGGACAACATCTGAAAGAAAAGTAGCATAATGTAAAATCAGATAAATTCAACATAACAACTAAACACATTATAACAAGGCATTATAGCAGATTATGGGGATCAAGCAGATTTCATAGTAAGCATACCCATAAACCCAGCAGGATAGGTCTTGTCTGTCCTAACCTTGCCGTCAACCATCACATGTCGCTGCATCAATATAGCAATGACTTCACGATAAGTAAGAGCATACTTCAGCCTGTTCCTCAATATAAGAATCAAGGGCAAACACTCCCTAGCTTTATGAGGACCAGAGGATGGTTTTGGGGCCTACAAAGCAAAGATAAAGTTCTCCAATAAGAGAAAAAAGTGAATGTCCTACAATATATAATGAAAATTTGATTTTTAAACTTACAAAAGCACCACCAAGCTTATCAAGCATCCAGTGCTTGGGGGCATTGAGCCTCTTGAGATGTTTCTTCAATCCCCTAGCCTGAAAAACAGAAAATGAAAAAAAAAAAATAGAAAGGTTGATCAATAAGAAATTCATGCAGCCATAGGTTCATAATTCAGCAGCCACCATGGAACTTTATGTGCACTAACAAAGGTAAGAGGAATTAAACAGAGTATATTCAAACCAAAAAAATATTTACGAATGTTCTAGCATCTATTATTTCATGCCCAAAATTTTCCTATCCTCTAGTAAAGTTAGACATTAATAAACCATGAACAATTTGATGGGAGATAAACAAGAAATGAAAGCATGAACATGTCATCAACATGCATTTTGAGCATTAGGGTGAAAATGTTAAGAGAAAAACATCCATAATTGGTTCCAAAGCTCTTCCATCTTAAAGGCATCATTATTTGGAGTACATTTCATAAGAGAATCACTGTGTAACCCTAGCTTGGGAAAACTTGCAGATCCAACTTTATACTGAGCATACATAAGTTATTCTTTCACAATTAATTCAAACTTATGACGATATCTGAAAGTGAATCGGCAATGATACCAACAAAATGAACCAAAGATGAACCAATTCTATAAACCACGACGACCCTAGAACTTTGATGGGTTACAGGTATCAATGAAACTAGGCGCTTTTACGCAACACAATCCATGTATTGTCGTTTCCATCTAGCTATACAAGGGAAGTACCTCAAGGAAAAGGAAAAGGAAAAGAAAAAAAAATACACTAATTCAGCCATGAAATCGAAGAATAGAAGGAGATCATGACAATAGAATCCTAAAACTAGATCAGAACACGAAGAAACCGTACCATGTCTGATCAGGGTTTTTCCCACTGGAGAAGAAGCTGCGCCACAACACCAAGTCCTCAAGTCTGCCTTCTCCTCCCCTTCGTATACGAGATTAAAGAAGCAAGCTATTTAAAGCTAGGGTTTGACGCCTTCAATCGCCACAATGACATAATTACCCTCCATTTTATGGGCCGCGCAAGCCCTGGTGCTCAATATGTCAAATGTATTAGCCCCAAAGATATTAGGAAATTTTATTTATTTCATTATATTATATTGATTTATTTTATTTGATGGTAGAAAAATGTTAGAATCCATAATAAATAGACGAAGAGATTATTATCTGCAGACGTATAATGCGTCTTGAGGCTAATTAGGAGCCGTCATGTCACGCAATGTACTGTGCATTACGTGACGTGAGGGCTCCTAATTAGCGTTCGCACGTAATAATTTTTCGTATAGACATTCTCGTTACAGATTTCTATCATTAATTTTTAAAGTTTTATTTTTTTCATTCGAATTGATTTTGTTCGCAATAGAATTTATTAAAATATAATAATTTTATCTTAATTAAACATTAAGATATATTTCTCCGAAAAAGCAAACAGTTGAGATGTTTATTGAATTACTTCTATCATGAAGTGCACAAAGTCATAGTAATAAATTAACTTTTAATGAGATTTTTGGGATTATTACTACCTAAAATATAATAGAAATATAATGACAATTAATTAGAATATTTTCTTTCAGATAATAGGAATTCTTTTTTCTAATATTATTTATATTATTTATTTTTATTCAAAACACATTTTTTCCTTTTTTTAATACTCAATAGCTTATTTAATTACTTAAAATTTATTAAAACTTTAATAATTCAAAAGTTTGAGTTAATGATATAAAACTTATGAAGATAACTTTTTTTTTTCTCATTCCAAAGACATAATAATCTAACTCTATTATTACTTATAGAGTGTTTTGGTATCAAATACAGTACACTTTTTATGGGACCACATAATTTTTATGAACTTTCTATGATGAAAATTAGTCTTAAATAAATAAGAAGAAAGGATATAAGTTGTTAAAAATGATTTTCAAAGAATATATTTAACACTAAATAACACTCACCAAGAATAAATGAAAAAAAATAAGTTGATAGCACAAACCCTATTTTGTTAAGATGAGGATGAGGATCAAAATGTGAACACATATGAATAAATATTTATAGAAAAAATCTAATGTCATAAATATTGAAATATCTCTTTAAAATATGTTGAGATTAAGATAAAAAGGAGGAATTAAATTTTTAGCCAATAACGATGAGGGAATTAATGAAATTATGATACATCTCACTCCTTGCTATTGAGCATTATGATTGTTAGTTCTATGTGGAATTTGATTGTGTCGATCAATTGGGTTATGTTGTTATATCGGATCTCAATTCGGTGGCCGAGCTCATTGTGGGTTGAAGGTGGTCTTCCTCATGAACATCTAATTTTTTTCCGTACAACAGTACATTGATGCATGACTATATAGTTTGGTTGGAAATAGACAAAGAGGGGAGCGATGTGGCACTCCAAACTCTAGCGTTACGACTCTGTCAGTCAAACTAGAGATAAAGAGTAGAGTGTCTTAGCATTGCGAGTCATGCCAGACATATTTCATTCTCATTTTTCATGTTTAACTTGAATGGTTGCGTCTCTTCATCCATTCTGTGTGTAGAAGGGTGCAAGAGTGAAGAGAGACAAGGAGAGAGTAAGAAATAAAGAGATTTGTAATTTTCTCCAAATTTTAATAATGAAATTCTTGGTGTGACTCTGTAGTTTTTTCACAGTTTTGAGTTTTTCCACTTAAATCCTGGTTTTCTTTCTTTTTCGCAACAATTACTATTTCTTGTTTTCTTCACTACGTGGTTATACTTCCCCAACAATTACGTCTAAATGATCAACTATTATTGATCTAATGGAACTTAATGTGATTGTGGTGCTGGAGTAATATTCGACCCACTACTTTGCTTTGAATCATTATCTCTAAAGCTGCAAACAAATAAATAAGAGGATAGCAATCAATTTAACTAAAAAAATTGTGCTGAAGCATCCATTTCCAACATAAATGCAGGTGTACCTACATGCAAAGCACAAACATTACATAGTTGTTTCAACTAAATTAAGCAAACCAACCAAAACTTTTTAAAGAATAAAACAAAGCAAATCTCATCTCTTCATCAAAGATACCAAATCATTGCACCCGCAGCCACCATCTATAATTGCATATAACATAAGAAAAAATACAACAACATAAGCTATTTTTCATTGCCAAACTTCCTGAATATAAGCATTCCCTTCCCTTCTAAAACAAGAAGACAAATCAGTAAAATTATTTTCTACCTCCTAAGGATTCCAGATAGGTTCATGTGGGCTAAAGAAAGAGGCCATAACCCTGGAATTCAGCAGCTGGAGTGCATCAGAAGATTCAATACACCTTGGGGTCTTGTACTGGTTTATTGAGCCGCCTTGACCGATGAAAAGATCCATTAGAGCTTCAAATGTGCCTATCTCGACAACTCGAATCTCCAGTGGACCGACAGAGTTATCGTGAGTTCGACATCTTCGATAAACATAGCCAAGTGAGTCCTCAACAACACTGCAACATGCTTGAAGTAGTTCAGTATCAAATGAGATAACTGTGTTCATGACATTTGCAGTACATACAATCTCCCAGAATAAGACATAGTGGCCAGGGATCATCAATGTATCAGCATAACTTGTGTATTCCACAAGAAGAAGATCACGAGCTTCTAAGAGCCTCTTGGCAGCAGTTATGCTCTTGTATAGATCTTCTTCATTTGTTTTGTCAGAATCGATGCTCAGGACAACATTTCTGCGACAGATGAACTTGAATTGGGGAGCTTGGTTGTGGAAACCAACAACTTGAAGAACATCACCGACTCTATACCGGTGCAGACCTGCATCATCAGTAATATTGTAATAGAAGAAAAAAATTGTTCTTGATTCAGAAATGACAATGTAGTATGTCCTGAGCATTTGAGCCAATATGTTTACAAAAATTGTGAAGAACTTAGAAGACCTTACTCATTGGTTTGATATATAGGTTTGTTTTGTACAACTTCTTTATTGTTTTCTAAAACAGCTCTCTAGTACAAAAAACTTATTGAAAACAATTAAAAGCTATCTTAAATGAAGTTATAAAAATGGACTGATATTCAATAAACACTTTTTTTGGAACTTACCATCACTTTTTTTTCTTTTTCTTATCTTGATTTGGCTTTATGAATCTTCCAATACCATTTATTCACACTCATAAAACCTTGATGAGATAATTACATATTCATTTCATATTTGCCTTGGGAAAATTAAACATGAATTAAGGTTTGATGCGTTAAAAAAGAGAAATAGATGAAAGGGAGAGAGAACTACTGCTTTCTTTTTGTCATGGTTGAGAGGGACTTACCAACTAAAATGTGAGAGCAGCATATGGTTGGATGAACAAAATATGGAGAGCTCCATCACATAAGCCATGTGAACAAGCAAAACTAAGATAAAAAACAAAGCATGATTAAGGATTCATTTGGATAATTTGTGCTCATATTGTGCTTTTGCTATATTGCGTGAAAAAATTCGTCTCACTGATCCTTAAGTCAGCCCATATGCTTATATAAAGTCATAAGAGAGCGCAAAATAATGATTTTTAAGCGTGCTCCACACATGAATCATAACTACTATTCAACAATTTAACAAAAAAAAAATGCTGAACCAAACACATAAAACAAGCAAAACTTTGCATAAGAAAGAACAATCTAATAGCTTCTGCACTGAAATCATAACTTATATTAGAGAATCAAACGAGTACCAAGAATCCACTGTAAGAACTTTAATTGTCAGATTATAAACCAGCTGATCATACTTCCATGCATACCTGAAAAAGTAGTAATCACAAGCTCATAATAGAGTCCAGGCTTAACATCAGCCAGGTCCACCAAATTCTCCCCATCCACCACATCCTCATCATCTCTGCAGCCAGAACTCTGTCCTAGCCAACGTTGAAGTGGCAAAAACTCAAAATAAGCCATGTTAGGCAGCAGAGTATAAGTCACCTCGGCTGGATCACTCAGAGGACAGAGGTTCACACCAAAATAACATTCTGATGATGCATACATTGTGCAAACCAGTGGTATCCCCCCTCCATAGAACTCCAGCGCCGGTACATACTGAGCCATTGATCCAGTCAGCACAGCCTCTATGCACCTTGCTTCGGGCCACAATCTCCGCAATACCCCCCTCCATGATCTCCCTCCCTTTTCATCACTATCACTTCCATTGCAGATCTGCTGAACCTCATCAGCCAATGCTGGGTTGGGGCCAGTAAGCAACTTGCACATTGCAGCACGACAGGCAGGATCAGAAACAATGGAGCCAGGTCTTCCGAGGCGAATGTCAATGACAAAGTCCGCCCAATGCCGCTCCAGAAAGTGGATGGAGCGAAGAAGGGCAGAGGCAAAGACTGCACCAACGCGTAGAACGTGGTGACGGTGGATGAGACCCGCAAGGAGCTGACAGTACATAGACTGGTGAACATCAGTGCAGAGAATGGCCTCATTGGGGCTTGTCAAGTCGTTAAAGGAATCGGCAGCACGACAGCGGAAGCGTTTGCTTTTGTAGTAGCTGGTGAGGACAGGGCGGGCGGCGAGTCCAGAGGGAGTTGGCATCTCTCTTTTCACAAAGAGGAGGTGCATGGCCTTGCCTTTGTCAAGTCCTGGAATGTACCTGAATGGAAGTTTGCTTCTTAACAAGAGAAGAAACTCAATGGCTTATTTTGACTTACAAAGCTAACTTGGTTCATGATATGTCCAAGTAGAACTGTAACAACTTGATGTACGAATTTGGTCCCATGCTTACATGAATCAAGTGATGAATTTGTAAGGTTTGAGAACTGTATTTGTGAGAATCAAATTGAAAGAGTGCAGAAAAAGAAAATGATGGAATCCTATTCAGAAATATTAGAGATGCTTCAAATGAATGAAATATCACGAAATCATCTAGGACACCATGTGGTAGATAATATACGGTTGCGCTTGCAGATAAATGATCATGCTTGCGCTTGCAGATAATGATACTATAAATGAGCTTGATAGCTTACGACTGACCTGTTCATTATGGGCATGATGAGGTTGTAGAGATAGGTCCGACGATCGAGATCCTCTGCAATGGACGGCATCAACCTTGGCTCACCACTGGATGTCCCTGAGCTGCATTCAACCAAAAACAAGAGGGAAAGAAAGATTGTGGAAAGCTCTTCAGAAGAGTTAACTCAAATATTCGTAAAGAAAAAAATAATTTGTGCTTCTAATTGAATCATAGATAGTGGGTCCTTCTTCAGTGGGGATCAACTTAGCGATTTGCCCCCACCATTGATCACAGTATCAAGATAAGGCAGATAGATTGAAGACAAACATAAAAACATTTTTGCTTCCTCTAAAAAAAGAATATAAGATGAACTACTTCAAGGTGCAATTTACCAGGGAGGGAAATCAGATTTTACCTTATCAGCAGCTCGGTGATAGATTGTCCTGAGATGATGGAGGAACTCTCTCCATTGGCAATCCTTTGAATGTAAGGATGGATTCCCTCATATGTGATCACAGGGACCATTTTCTTATATTTTTTCACATCAACAGAACCATTCATGTACTTGTTCAAGTATTCAGTTGCTGCATTTCTTGTAAGGATTTCTTTCAGAATGTTCCGTTGGATCTCTGAAGTTTTCATTGTTAGTTGCTCAAGCTCTTTTAGTGCTGCCTCCCCTTTGTATTCCAAGGTCTTCCCATCCATGAATGAAAGCAGCCTTGCACTTTCTTAGCAGATAAACGATGGCAGAACCAAGTAATGATGCATTTGCAAGGCATTGGTTTAGTATTTATAATGAGGAATTTGATAAAGTTGGAGAGCAAATCTCTCTTTTTTGTGTCCATATGAGAGCGCAAAACCATTGGCACGGAGACCCCATGATCTTTGTTCTTGACAAGACATTATGCTTCAATGCGTAAGGAACTCCCACTATTGTTTTTAAGTGAACTTTAAGAGAGCAATAGAGAGGCATGACAGTTTTGATTGGCCAACGGTAATGCTTCCTTATGTGACATCTCGAATTTGAAGAGGACAATATGATGAGGGTGATGAGTGATTATTAGGGCTAAGGTTCGACAAGGAGTGACATTTGGGATGCTTGTAGAATGATAAACATTTAAGAGAAAAAGGAGGTAATAACGAACCAAATCTCACATAGGAGTAGGAAAAGATATTGAATTATATGAGTAAAGAATTGGGTCATAACACAAAAGAAAATCTTGTTGTAATAGAAATATTTCTTTTGAGAACTCCACAATTAATTATACTCGCAATGGAGCACTAATGGATTAGTGGTCTCCTGAGAAGTCACATAAAAAAGGATAAAAACATGAGCTTTAGCCAGAAGTGGGATTGGTTTAGTCAAAGTAGATAATATCTTACATAAGTATAGACTAGAGTGTTACAATTGGTATAAATGCCTAACTTTTTCTAGTATGTCTTGGGGTTCAAGATCAAACCAAACAAAAGATAGTAGGCCTGCAACATAGATGAGGGCAAGGGGTCATCATTGGATCTAAGGACTGATGACAAACTTCTAAGATAGGATGTTTTAAGAACATATTGATAAAAATAAACCAAACCTCGCATTGCTAGTGGAGGAAAGGATATTGAGTTATATAAGCAAGAGTTAATCATAATACATAAAATACCTTTTAGTGTAAAGGATGAATTTCCCTTGGAAATCCCATAGCCAATTTTGTAATAAAATGCCCTTGAAATGAGTGGCCTCTTAAAAATATATACAAAAAGAACACAATAAGAAAGTATAGCTTGGTGTGAGACAAATTAGGTCAAAACAGACAATATTTTACATATTATCAAGTACATGTGTGGCAAAGGTAAAAAATATTTATATAGCAAAGGAGACACGGTCGATATTTACATGATTTAACGTACCTATTGGCCTATGTCGACTCCTAGTCCCCAACTTGAATTAGGATTCCATTATATATGCATGAAATCACAAGATCACTCATTCGCTCCTCGTAGGGGCATAAATCCTCACACTCTCTTCCTTGGATAGGAAGCAGAACCTTACCTTAATTAGGACAAGAGCACCATCTCTAAGCCAAAGCATAACAAATATAATAAAAAAAATCTAAGACTTTGATGGCGACTAAAACTAACACAGACTAATACAAAATTTATATAATTCTACTACAAAATTCTTTCAAATGATATAAAGCAAATATAAATACAAAACTATAAGATCGAGATGAAAACTTTACTCTAAATTGTACTCAAATGTTGTTGATGAGGATGAAACTCGATTTCTTTAACTAGAGATGTAATCTTTAGGCTCAAAACATTTCTTTTTATGTGAAAATTAGAGTGAATATCATCATCTAATTGTTACTGTTAGTGTTATATAAGTATATATAGAGTATACTAAGATTTCAAAAGTAACCCAAACATTCTTTCAACTAGCAAATTTTAGCAACAATCAATTCCCAATTATTATAATCAATCAATCATTTAAATATCTAGTAAAATAGGAAATAGTTAATATTTAAAAAAATCATAATAAATCCAATTTTAATCAAACTTATGTCACATTGAAATACCTAAAATCACACATCAGCTATTTCATGGACTCTTTGCTTTCTGTAAATGTCTTTATTCACCATGTATAGCTCATCTTCAAGCTACAAAGTCTTCAAGAATTTTGTAAAATAGATCATCATCACTATGGTTAGGCTAATTCATGGTTAACCTGTAGAATATTTAGGAAACTATTAGATGAGAGTCACACATAAGTCGCACAACTCAATATTTAGTAGAAAAATACCACCAACTCAATAGCTTAAGCTCATAATTAACAATTCCACCATAATTTCACTTCTGATATGAAACTATACTATGTTATTATGGGGAATCCTAATAATCTTCCCTCAAATAAGAATCATTCACATCACTATAACTTCCTATCAAATTAATTATATATATATATATATATATATATATATATATATATATACCTCATCCCACCGACTCCCTCACTTGATTGTTTGGCCAGGAAGAAATTGAAAGAGGGGAAGAAGAAAGAGGAGACAGAAAAGTTTTTGGATCATATTTATCAGTCAAAACAATAGTCACTCTTGTTGTAGATTTTATTTTATTCGTTGTGAGTAATTAATCTCTTGCATTTGTTTTTAGTGATTTTGATTTCTACGGATTTTATCTCTCCTAAATCTGCCAAAAATATATTATCTCCTAATTTCATAAGCTTTCGTCATGCAATTTTGGATATATTATAGATTTGATCATTCTAAATGATTTGATATGATTTTATTGCATTTTAAATGAAGTACTGAATGATATCAGATACATGATATGATAACTCCACGTGATACCCTACTGATCAATGTGATTCACTAATTGGAAGTCATAAGAAGTTGGAGATTAATTGGGAGTTGTAAGGTGTCAAGGCGACTAATTCACATGATTTTAGGAGAGTTATAAGGAGTACATTGATGGAGAGATATAAGAGGAGACTGATTGGGAGTCATAAGTGCATGAGCAAGATACTCTTAAGATACACTTATTGAATATCTGAATATTGATATCGATACTGCTACGAATATTGCATTATTATTATGACTAATACTAATACTTTTTAATATAATTAACACTATTTAACGTTATTGATCATGATTATAATATTGTTACTAGTATGAATATTGTTGACTATGACTGATGATGTAATGGACTGAGATGTGATGAACTATAAAAGAATAAATTAATACAGATAATCAGCATAAATATTTATGCATATATTTATTTATATGATTTATAACATATTGTTCTCTTTTATCTTGCATTGCTTTCAGTTGTAAGATTTTAGTTACTTGTTGGGCTATGTGCTCATTATGTGGTTTTACATGTTTTCAGGAAAGGATAAGAATCCTATGATATGAGGCTTCGGACAAAACAAAAATTTAATCATATTGTTTTTGTTGTTCATTCGTAAGCTTTAGTTAAATGATTAAAATGGAAGACAAATGCAATTATTTCAATATATATCCTGGAGTGTAACAAATGTAATATTTGTGATTTAAGTTACACAAAAAATAAAGCAAATAGATAACAGACATCACTAGTATATTAAAAATCTCACTCAATTTGTGCTCTCTTAAAGCGACACAAAGCTGTTGAATAATGCAGTTGATTAAATGCCAAATTGGTATGGGTTTCTCGTTAATCATTGCAATGTAAACTCTCTTTAAATTTAAAGGCTAAAAGCAAGAAACAATATGAATGTGGGATGCATTTTAAATTTAACCTGTCTTCTATGTATTTTCTCACTGTTTTTAGTGCTATATGCGTCAATAAAATAGTTCCAGCTCCTTATCTTAATCGATTTCAACACAAAATATCATTAATAATAACAGAAAATTTAACCACATGCAAATGATCTCAACTATAACACCAAGAGAACAGGAGAGAGTATCTCTACAGAAGTAGAGACGGAAATTGGATTAGCTTGGATTTTCAAAAGGAAACGCAACAATCTCCATTGTAATTCTAGTCAAAATAACAGCTTCACATTCCTATAATAATCTTAAGAATATTACATATCAATTGAATTGAATGGATTACCAGGTTACAATTATCATAAAACTCACAAAAGATATACATATATAAGAACAAAGAAGATTATTCCCAGATAAGAGGGGATCACATTCCATATATTACAATATCCTTCTATAGTTAAATTTGATAAGATTTAGAAATGACAGTCATGTAAAAACAAAAATAGCTGATAGGAAATAAAGTCTAGCTAGTTAAATTTCTTGTTCCCTTGAGAATCAAAAGAAAAAAAAATCTAGGGAACCAAAGGAAGAACTTTAAGATATTGGAAGCACTTGGAGGAATGCTCTGCTTCAGATTTGCTCAATAAAGTCCATTTGCTAAATGCTCATGTCATTATCTGAACCTTTTGAATTTGTCCTCTTCTTTGAAAGCTTGTGCTTGTCGCACCTCATAATATCTCTAATCTCTGTAATCTTTGTTGCCATCTGCAAAGTCCCTACCATCACTACCATCGCCGCCACCACCACCACAACCAAACTTCTCAAGCCAGCCGAATGTTAATGATAATACTTAAAAACCAACAGCAAAGAGTGTACTTACTAAATATGTGTGAAATCAACTGCCGATAAGGGCAGAGATATGAAAAAAATTGATCTTGTTTGGCTCAATAATTAGCCCATGCTTGACAAGTTTTTATAAGATTATTTATTTAACGAGCTAAACAAAAAAACATTCGTATTAGATCATGTTCAACTCGATTGATAGAAGCTTGATTAGGTTCATTTATACACAAAAATATGTATGTTTATACATTTATGCATGGATACTTATATATGTGCATTTGTGTGCAATATATACTCATATTCATACATTTAAATTCATATTTATATGGATATAGTTTTATAAATATTGCAAAATGAAAATTCTATAATCTGTACATCCCTATTAGAATTCTTTGCCATGTATGTCAAGGGGAGAGCACCTATGATCAAATTATGGTGATTATCACTCATGGATTCAACATCTAGAGACTGCCATTGGCTTTTCATTGTAACACAACTTCATTTGCCGCATCATTTAGTGTCAGATCCGCCTGTGATCTTATCCACCATCTTGTTCAAGTTGACAAAATATCCTCATTATTGAGTCCATTTAAATTGTTTCCTTAGTGGGGGATTGATTGATTCCAACTACAGTACCAGAAACTTTATATCTGCAGCCTCTATAGTTGTTGAACTATTGATAAAGGGAAAGTAGCTGTCTTTTGATACTGTACAGCGCAAGATAGAGATTGCCATTAGTCATGGGTGCTTTAAAAAGCAGAAGATTTTCAGTATCTTCCTTAACAATAGACATTTGATGATTACTTGTTCTTTTAATTTAGAACACACATATGCATGGTACTGTTGTACATCTCTCAACTTGTTTATACAGATTCTATTAACATAGTCCAAAGCTTGTGTTGTGGTATAGTGTGAAGTGATTTAGGCTGGGCTACAAGTCAAAACTGGACAGAGCTTACCTTCAACTATTTCACTGAAGTCAATCTAATAGATTAGATCAAATTAAAATGTTCATTTTCTTCATTTAATGTTTGTTTAAAATGATCATTAATATTTCTAAGCTTCATGAAAAGAGTCATTAAAAATGAAAAATTTACAGTTATTTATACGGTTACAGCACAAGCTCACCATCAGACTACCCTTATAACTAGTCTATGACGTGCAGATGAAGATTCAGAAGTCCTGAGAGCTAAACCCTCAGGCTTCCAATTTATGTTTTAGTACTTCATTGTTCCTCAGGCCTCCAATTTATGTTTTATCATTTTCTTATGTTAGGGGTGCAACTGAGTCAAATCAGCTCGTGAGTTCACTTGAACTTAACTTGGTAAATAGCTTGTGTGTCAAGCTTGATAAGCTAAAGAGCTATGCTAGAGTTATGTTAAATTATGAATCATCCGGAACTCGACTTGTAGCTCATGAGTTGGCGACAGCATTTGTATAACTATAATCGCGTAGGTTGGGCCAACAGAAAGGGCTAATTTATAGAAAGGGAGCGGGGAGGATAAGGGGGCATCTGCGTTCTTCAAAATTTTAACTTGTCTTTATATATCATATAGTTTTGGTTGTGCATATATAATTTTCATTAAAAAATAGTTTATACTATTTTAAAAATAGCTAATGTGTCTTCCTACTACGGAAAAGTTTTTGACTCCACCACTTCTAAAGAGGACTCAACAAGAGAATTCATCTAATTGAGCTCATCTTCAATGTGAAACTTTATCAAAACTAACAAATACTTAGGTAGTTGTCAACCAATTAGACTTACTTTACTACAAATCTAACCAAGCATTTCTATATAAATTTAGTTGTATTATTTAATTATATCTTTCACACCGGCATTGAACTTTGACCCATTCCAATAAATAAGGGTTTAAAGGATGAGTTCGACATATTATGGCCTAGTCTAACTATTATAGTTCTGTATAGAATTTGATTGTGGCGATCAATTATGTTGTATTGTTGACTCAGACCTTAATTATATCGGTCGAGCTCGCTGCTTAGGTCCAAGGACCTTGCCCCTTAAATTTTTTTTTCATATAGTCATACAGTGTGACTGTTATAACCCAACCTGATCAGAATAGATCCTATCATGTTGAGCTATAACAGACAAATCCAAGATCAAGTTTTAGAATGTTCATAGTCTCTTCCAATGTTTATTTTAAATAACTACAAACAACAAAGCTATTAACACATCCAAATATTAAAAATAAACTCATCCACAAGTTTTTTTTTTTTTTAATTTCATCAAAATATATCTACACTACAGTACATGACTATATAACAGGATTGAATAGTAAACTAGTCATGACTGCATAAAAATTAAAAGAGAAATACTTATAAACTCATATCCGATCCAAAACTACTAATACACAATATCCTTTCCTTTATTAGATCCTGAAAACCAGAAGCAAAATCACAGTGAGCTACAACAGCTCAACAGGCCACACAAATCAATCTAAATTTTCAAATTCTTTTATTAAATATTTAAAAGCAGTCTAATAAATCATTGTACTGAAATGTAATAAGAGCATAACAATTATCCAAATATTTAAATAACAATATTGAGAAGATAAATAAATTGCAATGCATATTATAAAGCAGTTTATATCATATTTTTCGGACCCATACAGAACCTCAAAGGATTCTGATCCCTTATGACTCTCTTTTTGTGCTTATAGCACCAGAACATATATATCACATATCCTTGTCTCAAACAAAATCTCAAAAGATTATAGTCCCTTATAGCTCCCAACAATTCTCTGACACAGATATAATCTCAAAGGATTATGATCACTTATAACTCCCAACATATATAATTTAATCACATATGCATGTATATCATCACATTATAGCAGTTAAAGAATAAATGACTCCTGAAATAATTATTTACTATTTTAGGTCATAAAAATTTCTAAAAAAATTAAGGGTTTTCACAGCCACTTCATTGTATATCAGAGCATTGTAACGTTGCACACTTGTGCACTGTAGTGCAATGGCGCTGCAATCTTGACTTAGATATAAAAACGGAGCATTGCGGCGCGTTAGAACCAACATCATGGCGCTGTAAGTCAAGCTGGAGATAGAGAGCAGAATGCCACATTGTTCCAAACCCTGGTGCTACAAGTAAGACTAGGCAAATTTCTTTCTCGTTTTTCATGCTTAACTATAAGGGTTACATCCCTATATGTAATTTAAGTACATCTTTTTGTCTATTATGTATAGAGAACTAAATTAAAAGTGAAGAGAAGGAGAGAGAAAAAGAGATTTGCACCATTTCATTCATTTTTATAGTGAATTTTTTGGTGTGGTGTGTGTGATAGATAACCCTTAACTTTTTAAAAGAGATATTTTGATCTATAACAATAAAAAAATATTTCAAAAGTTATTATAGGTACAAACCAATAACCGTCTTCATCATAGCATAGATATTATTATGTTTAGCTACACTAATATTTTTCAAAATTTTTGGGCACTCGTAAAATTCCTTAAGAAATTAACATTTGTCGATACAAGTAGGGATTTTGAGACCGTCAGGTGTTTGTTTTGAAAACCAATTTCTTCAAAATTTTTTAGATATGCTTTACTAATTTTTGGATAATTTCTATAATTTTTGAATTCCCTAATTAAAAATATTAAAGAATTTTAATGTGAAAAATAAAATAATTGGCTTAATTACCTTTCTACACTTAGCTTATTATATTATAATATAATATCATAATCCTCTATTACCCTAATCTACAAATACATAACTAAAAAAACATTACATTTTTGTTTTGCCTAAACAGAGAACAGGTAAGGGAAAAAAGGAGGAGAGAGAAAAATAAAATTAAATTTTGGACGACTTAGAGCAGTTTTTATTTGTCTGTCCAGTCAGAAAATGTATTCATCCTGAGATAGATCATACTTTGCATATCTCAAATTTTAAAAATACATAATTTTTACCAATTTTTTTTAATTAAATTTTTTTTCTATTTACCGAAAAATGGGGATAACTTTACACTGGTAAAATTTTCATTATGTAATTTTTTATATGTTACAGAGATTAAGTTTATAAACATTTCAAATATTTTCTGAAAATTTACAACAAGAGTTTTGAAATTTGTGGAGTTTTTATTGAATAGAAAATTATTTGAATGTTAAGAAATAATGTTGTAGTACAATTAAAGTCTTAAAATAATATTTTGCACGATCTCTGGAATTTTTTTATTTATTAAAAATATGCATTTTTACTTGGTAGGATTTTCTATTACCTATCGTCATAGAAAACTATGTAATTCTAACACATACTCAATTATGTTTTAATTGTTATAATATGGTGAAAAATATGCATGTGTGATTAAATTATATATGCTCGGAGAGATAAGGGGTCAGAATTCTTTGAGGTTTTATGTGTCAGGGAATATTTTGATGCCTATAAGGTATGTTCTAGTGGCTAGCTATAAATCATATTCTGATGCTTATGGGTGTATTCTAGTGTTATAAACTCAAAGAGAAGTCATAAGGGGTCAGAATCCTTTAAGATTATGTCTGATTTCAAAAAAATGTCATATAAATTGCTCTATCATATGAATTTCAATTTATTTATGTGCCAAGTATTATTATTTAAATAATTAGATAGCTGTTATGATCTTATTATATGTCTCAATATAGTGATTTATTAGACTACAATTAATTATTTTTAAAGATTCAACAAAATATTTAATAAAAAAATTTTAAAATTTAGATTGGTTTGTATGGCATGCTAAGCTGTTGTAGCTCACTGAGGTTTTGCTTCTGATTTGGAGGATTTAAGAAAGGGAATGAGCTTGTTAATTAGCAATTTAGGGTCAAATTTGAGTTTATAAGCATTTCTCTTTGTTTGAGTTTTGTATAGTCATAAATAGTTTGTTATTAAAGTTTGTAGCTTATGTTTATAACAATGTATTGTAGTTTATACATTTTGATGAAATGAAATAAATCTTGAAGATGGATTTATTTTCAGTACTTGTATGTTTTATTAGCTCTGTAGTCTGTTATTTATTTAAAATGAATATTGGAAAAGAATCTGAAATATTTCAAAACTTGAACTTGGAATTTGTTTGTCACACCTCAACACAATAGGACTTGTCTTGATCTGATTGGGTTGTGATAGTGTGACTCTGTGGTCATTTCTTGATTTTGGATTTTTTCATATTACATCTTGGTGTTCACTTTCACTATTTTCTATTATTATTTGTTTTGTTGTGTGGTTTACTCTCAACATTAACTTGATTATGTCAAATCAATGTTGTATTCTTTGATATAGAAATCTAATAAGATTTTCAAATGTTCTCTTTTTAATTTTCTTTATTCTCTTCAAGCTCAAATCATGTTTTTTTTTTCAATAAGGACCTGATGTCACCCATGGATAATTTTGAATGTACATCCTAGAAGGTGCAGTGAGCATGAAAAAAATACTGAGGGCAAGAAGTCAAGCCATGAAACTTCTTGATGAAATGTAAGGAACTCCATAAGTCGAGCAGTTTCGAAATTTCTCTGAATGTAAAATCAACAATTGTTTTCATTAACTAAGCCAAGATGTATCATCTATGATGTACTTTGGCTTAGTTTACTTTAACAATCCTCTCAAAATTTTAAATTTAAATAAATCAAATCAATTAATTTAGGAAAAATTAGAAAAAAAAAAAAAAAAACTCTGTCAAATCGGTTGAATTTTTAATTTGATTCAATTTTTCCTTTGTGGTGGTTCTTTGCCCAACCTCAATTTGAAGAGAATAGTCTTTTGTGGAAATTTTTGTCACCTTTCTATTTTTCAAGCTGTCATTACATATGTATTTTATTACCATTTTCTTATCATTTTTTTTTAACTTTTTGTTATAGGAAACTGTTTTTAAGAATCAAATCTACTAAAATGTGATAACCATAAGAAAATTATTGTTTGATTTTTTTTAAATATATTTATAAATATCAAAAATATATATTTTTCTAAAATTCACTTTCCTAATAAAAACTTTAGAATCACATTTACAAAAAAAATTATTATTACCCCAAATGAATCCTAAGATCTTATTTGGAATAATATGTATTTCTCTATTAAAAGCTCCATTCTCACTCAAGATTAATTCTTCTGTGCGGACGCCGAACGTCGTTCGGAGACCAATCAGAATGCGACACATCACCCCTTCGCTTAATATCACGGCTCGGTACCGCTGTCATGTCACATTCTGGTTAATCTCTGAACAACGTTATGCATCCGGTCTCCGCACTAAATAATTTCTCCATTCTCAAACACAATTTCTTAAAAACAGCTTTTTAAATTTAAAAAAAAAAAACTATCATCCAAATATATATTATTGTTTTTTACTGCTTTTCATATCACAAAAATAATCAAAAAGCTATCTCAAACAAAATCTAAACCCTCATCGAATTGGAAAATTTAACCCTCTGGTAGGCCATAACCACCACACATCACTCAAAAAGTATCATACAAAATTGAACCGACAACCAACATACGGCCTGTAATAAAAGAAGCAAGCAATCAAAGGAACAGTCTACAAGCTACTAAAGTCCAATCCCATAGGCAATAGAAATTGAGTGGAGTGGCTTCATGACAAAAAGTTACCTAGAATCTTCAAGCACGCGCATGACTTGTCTTCCTCTTCAAGATAATAAATATCTTTGTTCACCAAGTTTTAATCACGGCTGTACCAAATAGTACACATCAAAAGGTCAAAGAAAGACGGCTAAACAAATAATTCTTTCATGCACAAAAAAGCTAAACCGCCCATCACTTTCTTTCAAGCTTCATCCGACTGTGGACCCCTTCTAATCCACAACTCTTGGGGTTCATCCAAGCTAAGTTAAATTATGTTCAACAGTGTAAATTTTTACTCTCCAATGAACAAAATCTGGGTCTGTGGAGAGTCCCTGACTTCTGTGCATCAGCGTTCTTGATCGGCTATGTCAAAAGTCATTGAGAGAATTTCCCTTGACAAGCAATGAAAGCAAGGCATCAATACATGCCGGTAGATTGAAAAAGGAATGGTGATCAAAGCAGCTTTAGCACTGCATTTAAGATAAGAGTTTCCATTGTTTAAAAGAGGTGACCTTCTGAAGGAAATACTTGAGTTCGCAAGCCCTAGCAATAATTGGCCAAAACAGAGAGAAAAACAAGAAAAATTTGGAAGAAATCAATCTAAAAATGATAGATTGCAATAGTAGAATCAAAGCAAAGCAAACTCCGAGCAAGATACAATTGATCCTCAATTCGAGAGGAGGATTCTCTCCCAATCTCTATATTGTGGATCTAGAACCCAATACACCAAGAAGACTCCAAGAGAACAACTCCAAATCATGTATGCCCTAATCGTAGCCTCTCATATTCTTTAAATACAATTCCTCCTAACAAAAAACTTCCTAATATAAATTAATTGCCACTCAAGGAGGTGGGACCCACATGCTTAGGAGGTGGGATTTAGAGGAGGCGGCTTAGCCCATCTCCTATAGGTCTGAACCGGCCCCTCCTGGGCCGGTTTGGGCTGAACTGTAACACCTTCCTCTCAAGCAGAGCCAAATTAGATAAATAGCATCAAAGATAAATTCTATCAACAGTTCCAAATCATCAAGGGTACTGGATGCTGTTCTTGCAAGTGCCTATTGTCCAAGAATCTTAAGGGGTCCTACAATGATGAAAGTTATGAACAAGGAAATCCAAATAAGACAAAGTGGACAAGATTCTGGTGCTTAAAGCTGATTTTAGTAGAAACTCAAACAATATGATATAATGATAAACAACATCAAAGTTCTAATTACTGCAAGTTTATCAAATACTTACAAATGAAGAATAAGAACAAAGTAACATCTCAATGTTTCTTTTCATAATCGCTTGATCGCATCGATCTTTTTCTTATGTTTATGGAAGGAAACTGAAAATATTCATATAAACAGCCAATTCTCATATTTTCTCTATCCCGAAATTACTATGTCAAGTGAGCCAAATCAAGAGGACCAACATTCATTTTTATGCTTTTACAATCACTATAAAATGCTACAAATCATTAGTCACTTCCATGTCAAACTAAAGAGAGGGAGCAGCACCTCAATATTTAGAGGAGAAGATTATTTCTTTGATGTCACAATTTCAAGCAACATATTTTGTGATTTATCGTTCACCATTAACAAAAAAATAATAATGTAACAAAGAACGACATAAATTGTTTTGAATGATGTGGGTGAAGCCTGAAGAATAAACAACATAAATTGTTCAACCTAAATATTTTGAATACTGATTTTTGTCCAAACTTTGTTAATGACCTTATCAAGCCACTTGAAAAAAATAGATTAAGCAAAGTAATTGGTTTTCATAATAATAGTTGAAAATCGCCATAACATTGCTTTTGACTGTCTGAACAGCCCTAATAAGATCATAAGACTAGTAGATAAAAATATTGGTTCTATCTCAGCATTTTAATTTTTTTGACAATGAAATTATCCATCTTAATTGCTTTGTTAGTCTTTAACCTTAACAGAGCAAAGTGGCCCAAGAAGATCTTAAACTTAGAGCTTAGCTATAGTGCAAATAACCAATTTTAGCTAATTTAGACAATGCTCTTTTATTTAACTTTTTTTAACAAAATATTTATCAAATCTGTCAGCACAGGTTGGCCCGAGGACGACCCCTACCTGCTTTGGGTATCATTTAAAGAATAGTACAAGTAAGAGATACAATAGCACATTAAAACAACAACAACAACAACAGCCAAATAAACTAGAACCAAAACACAAGTCTACATGTCAGTTTCTAAAATACCGATACCCTTTTCTTCCAAATATTGTAATGTCTCTTGAATGGATTCTTCTGTAGAGCCTCTAAAAGGTCTACTTTAAACTTCATTAGCAAACCTTTTTGCAGCACTACTCTCCTCCCTAAGTACAAGTTTGCATACCATACATCAAGCCAATTCATCACAACCCTCATCTTCCTTAAGTCAGAAAAACAAGCCCACCGCCCTTCCTGCAGTCAATCAAGACATACCAAAGCTTCTTTCGCCATAGCGTCAACCTCCAGTATGTCAAGAAATTATTCTGTGAAGAGACAAGACGGCGAGAACCGTCCGAATTTGCTACCCTTTAGTTGCCCTTTTGTTGCGCTTTTATAAATACTTAGCAAAAAATGGCGGCAAATATACATTCATAATTGCACTTTTGCTGAGTATTTGCAAAAGCGCAGCTAATTCAGATAGTTCTCGCTGTCCAGTCTCCGTACAGAATAATTTCTTCAGTATGGCATCAACGATGTTCCTTAGACAGCATCACTCCAAACCCAAATATGCAGAGATCGCTTTAGCTCTAAATGATGATTGAATGCTCATATATTTGTAAAATGAAAATATACCTTCATGATCTTTAAGCATCTCCAAGAAGCTGCTTCCAATTGATTTACTTTACAACACTCATGCACATTAAGTTTATCACAAGAACTACTAGCTTCAGCTACCTTACTATTTTCACCTGGGGTTCCGTTAAAGTAACCCTTCTTATCCAATAAATACCAGCAAAGTCAGCATAACGTCTTCAGTTTTTAGCCTCTGTTTTGCTAACTTGAATTAGCAAGTTCAAATGAACTCTTTAAATTCAGTCAAGTCCTAAAGATTTCGTGATCTCCCATATGCCCATCACTTGGACAAAATTTCAATATTGGCAATAGTGTGGCAGAAGTTTCAGAGCTGCACAATAACTTGTTGAATGAATAAAACACTTAATGACAAATTTATTAAATTACCATATCGATCAAAAACTTCTTTTTCATGACATACTTCGCAAATAAATTTTCTGATCACCATTTCCCAACTCCTTCATGTCTCCCAGGGCTTTTAGCTATATACAGCCTTGCCTAATCAGTTATCAATCTCAAGAATCAAAAAGTGGTTAATTCCTCCCCTTTATGTTCACATCCCTTCCACTCAGAAGAACATACAAAAACAATATTAAACTACCATATATTTATGTATGTAGCTTCGGTGGCAATGGTGTAGATGTGGTAGCCAGCAACGTATTTGGAACTTAGTCAAATTTAATGATTTTCTAATATTTTAAAATTTTACTCTAAATTTATTTTAATAAAAAAATGCAGTGTAAAATGAGTACTTTGCCATTATTTGAATAAATATAAATTAAATACAAGAGAATGATTTTTTTTTAACTAGTGATTAGTGTAAAGTCAAAAAATGGTGGCTGCCGGCGGCAGGTGGTTGCAGCTAGTGGTGGCGGCGGTTGTACTGGTGGCTGCCGACGACGGTCTTGTGGTATAAATGGTTCTAGTTTAAAATTGGATGGATTTGATTATCTCAAAATTTTAATATTTTCTTTTGATTTCAGTGCAATTTGAAAGGCAAATTTAAATTAAAAAAAAATCTAGTTCAAAAGCCTTCATTTAGGATAGCTTTCTTACCAGAGCTTTGCATTGGATACTCATACCCACACCTACCCATGTACCCCACCCATACCCAATGGGGTATGGGTATGCCCATGGCCTTGTGGGTGGGTATGGGTGGATACTAAACATCGGGGGTAGAGATGAACCATTGAATGCTCCGCTTGAGTTGCGCACAGGAGGGAGAAGAGGGATCGGAGACGAATCCTCGAAGTTTAGTTCGCGCGCATATATTGGGAATTAGGGCTTCTGGCGGAGTTTAGCGGGGGTTAAATGAGGAGCTATTTGCATCGGTTAAAACCGGTGCTAAAAGAGATTTTTAGAAGCGGTTCTAAAACGCTCCTAATAATTGGTGCGAAAAATCCAACATTCTAGTAGTGTTTAGTGGCTTTCTCTTATTAGGGTTCTTTGGTGAGATCTCTGAGAAGATTATTTGTATATCTTTTTTTGTTATTGTTCTTAAAATTTATATATTTTATTTCTTTATCTTGTACCATACTACATTACTCATGTCATGAGTAGCCCATCCTCCATCCATATCACAAAACCTAATATGATATGGATAGAAATTGATCCTATGAAGAATAGTTTTAACATCTCAAGGCGAACTTAAGATAAACAAATGAAAAATAAGGATTCATAAGGTCAGTCCTAATAGTTGGGATATGGCCGATGATAATGATGATAATGATATTAATGATTTTTTAGATGTTATGAACATCGTATAATTAAGGTTAAAATTCTAGTTATTTTTTAAAAGAGATATTAAATGATACAAAGGGTTATGAGTGGATACCAATAATATGCTAGACATGTTACAAGAGGACAAGCATGTCAATGTTAGCCATTAACAACCACATCTTACATTAAATCCTTACATCAATAATCATATGACTTATATTTCTCTAAAGATGGTCAATTCAAGGAGCTCCTCAGCGCATAAGCATAACCCAAAAAAATATGTCAAAATTTTGATAAAAGATTTTGGCGTACTACATAATTTACATGCATACTAAATTTCACACATATTTAGCACTGTTATAGTGCAAAATCTTGTTGGTTGATTGCTCCAAGTTAAATTTAGGCATCAACAACAACTACAGTTGTGGAGATCAACGCCACATCTCTTGTCAAGGGAAGAGATGTCTATAGCATTAATAACCTCTGGGTAAATGAAGATCCTATAACAAAGCCTGAGAAACAATCATAAATGATTTATTGAAAAATGTTTTTTTTTATTTGCTGAAAAATGTTAAAGCTTGATTGTGTACTTAACTGATTTTATGTGAGGGTGGAGAGGAGACTACGGGGAAGGAGATGGTATGAGGGTTAGATTGTTCAGCTTAAATTCCTTGTTTTTAATTACATACAATTATTAGGAAATAAGCAAAATTTATGCAAACAAAAGAAACAAAAAAACTATTTTATACTATTTTATCCAATTGATGGCTATATCCTATTGCCACCATTACCTATTTCATTATGATTTGATTGTTTAAAAGCATAACCCTAATTTCCCTTTTAAAATGTAAAATGGCGCCTCCATCTCTTTATATATATATATATATATATAATCAAATCAACCAAAAAATATTATAAATTTTCAAAATGTCCTTGATAAAATAACTATAAATATTAAATACCTATCAAGGACAATTCCCTGCCCTTGAAGACCCCCGTGATAACCTTGCTGTGAAGAATGACCAACGGCTAAGACTTCGTTTGGGATGACTTTCTTATTGCTTCTTAAAGCAGTTTTGTAGTACAAAAATTAAAGCCATCCCAAACGAAGCCTAAGTCTACATAATTCATTTTATTCATAAAGAAAATAATTAGGCTCCACAATTTAACACAACCGAATAACCAATTCTATTAATATGCTGAAATTCTTTGTTTTGCAAAACATGATTTATATACAAGTGACCAATGGAACCATAGTATAGCATGAACATGTAATACCATAAACAAATAACATGTTGAAAACAAATAAATAAATAAAACAAAAATAAGACGATGATAAGAGATACTACTAACGCCAGATGAATAACGACAAAGATGGGATTTAATGAACAGTAAAATACCTGTGCACCAATACAAAGCATCAGACAGAAGACCAGCATCAAAAGCTTTCCCATCTAAAGGAACAAAATTGATCTGAATCGTTAAATTATAAAACAATCCTTGCCAGTAAAAACGCTATTCATAGCACCACTGCATTATCAAATTTATTCCGAATCAGAACTGTGAACAAAATCAGAACTGTGAACAAACACACGCCGCGCGACTTATGGGATTTCACTCTCCCTTCTGCTACCTTCCCATCCTCTGCTACTATGGCAGAATCATAGACGAAAGCTTGTAATTTAATCCCTCGACATGAAGTCAGGAAGCTGCAAGCCAGAACCGAACAAATGAGCTTCGACAAAGCCGATCTATTTTGCAAGAAATGGCATTTTTCCGGAAGAAAACAAAAGTGAAAGAGAAAAAAATATATCTGCGCGGCAAGACAAATACAGTAAAATGGATGGCGTGTTTATGAAGCCGTAGCCTTATTCGAGCTTCCAAGCATAGAGAATGGAGAGCCACCGGAAGTCCGGAACTGTATTTTTTGGGGACAGGTTTTTTGGTTGGTTTCTTTTTTCAAATCACATTAGTCATATTTAAAATTAGGTTTTTCTTACTAATTAGAGCAAATTTTTAGAAAAAAAAAATATTTTTATTAAAAATTATTTTAAAAACATAATAAAAAAATTGTCTCAAAGGAACCCTTAATTGATGCAATCACTTTAGGAAATTGATCCAATCGGGTTCATCGAATGATCGTTTGAAATAGTAAGAAAGTCTTTCCAAATAAGTCTTAGACTTCGTTTGGGATGGATTTCTTACTGCTTCTTAAAATTGTTTTAAGAAGCGGTAAAAAAATCGTCCCCAACGAAGCTTTAATGAGATTCAACCAAATGGGAATATTTGTTCTATTGATATGACGAATTGGGGTTGAGTTAACCGGATGGATTCAAAGAGCCCTTATAAGGTTAATTGGGCGAAAGTAGGCCAGTTATGACCTTCTTAACTAAAGGTTTTGGTTACGTGTAGGAAAGTTTTTTTTTTTTTTTTTGTGTAGGAAAGTCTTTAAAATTATATAGGATCATTGATTGTAGTTAATTTGATTAAAGGGATTGGATTATAAAATAACAAAATGGCTGTATTGTTATGAATTTTCTAGCAAGTAAAGCACATTTAATATAATTTTATGAAATAAAATATATATTCAATTATTTAACACCAAAATATAATCTTAAAAAATGAAAAAAAAAAAAAAAAAAAAAGCATTCATGATTTTGAATGAAGTAGCACATTACATGTTTAGGCTGCATTTCAAGCATACATCATTATTATTAAAGAAAATGAAGTAGCAATTGTGGTAACTTATTTTATTTAAAAAGCCATGAATTTGTAAAAGAAAAAAATATTAATTATTTATCTATCAGTTCATAGTAAAATAAAAAAAGTTATGTTAGCCTAGGGGCGAAGACGGCTGCAAACGAACCGAGCCGAGCCGAGTATGTGAGTGTTCATGTTTGTGTTTATTTAATATCAGCTTGTTCAAGTTTGGTTCATGTTTGTTCGAGCTTTATTGTTTGTGTTCATGTTTGGTTCATTTAAATTAATGAGTGTTCATGTTCGGTTCATGTTCAGTTCATGTTCGTTCGTTCATGTTTATCGAGTTTGTTCGCGAACATATTCAACAAATTTTTTCTAACTATCAAACAAATGCGTTCATGAACATATTTATGAACAAACACATTTATTATAAAAGCAATTGTCTATGTAACAAGGCAATGATTATTTAAATTTATTAATTTTATAGTCAAATATTAATTATTTGTATCAAGCTTATTCACGAGTTCAAAATCGAACACGAATCTAGCTTTTATCGAGCTTCTTATCGAGCTTAATGTCGAGCTTGTTCACGAACTTCAAATGATGTTGTTCGCGAATATAAATGAGCCGAACGCATTAGTGTTCAAGTTTGTTTATTTAAGAATCGAGTATTTAAAATATTGTTCAAGTTTGTTTGTTTAGTTAATGAAACGATCACAAACGAGCTTTAATCGAACCGAACAACGAGTAGCTCGTCGAACGTTTGGTTCGCTTGCAGTCCTAGGCGAAGATGTCCCCTTCGAAATTTAGAAAAGTCAGTGTCAGACGCTTCCCGTGAGTGGTTTCCCAAAAAAAATTTCGGAATGAAATTCGCAAGTATATCTTCATAATGTATATATATATTTCATAATACATAGAAACATTAAAGTGATTAATTGAATCTAAATATAATGTGCTAGCCTAAGGCTTTGTTTGGGATGACTTTCATATTATTTCTTGAAGCATCTTTGTAGTATAAAAATTTTAAAAAACTGCTTTACGAAGCAATAAAAAAGGTCTCAAGTGAAGCCTAAGGCTTCGTTTGGGACGGCTTTTTTACTGCTTTCTAAAACGGAGTTTTAGTATAAATTTTTTTATTTTTGTACTAAAATTTCGTTTTAGAAAGCGATAAAAAAGCCGTCTCAAACAAAGCCTAAGACTCTGAAAGGATGAAAATGTCAAGGAAGCATGTAATTATTAAAATTAATAGACGAGGCAATCACGCGTCAATTATAACATATTAAAATCATGATCCCATAGTATAAAATGGGCTAAAATATTAATTATACGTGTTAAATGTATTAAATAATCTTGATAATTCGGAACAAAAAAAAAAGATTGATTGTTTTAACATTGCACAAGCAAAGTGAGTAATTTGTAATTAAGCACTATTTGATTTACTAAAAAATAAAAGTAAAATAAACGGAAATTATTTGGATTAATGTAAAATAAATAAAGATAAATTTTTGTGTTTGATTTAAGTAAAATAAATGAAAGGTAAAGCTCAATAATATCATGGTGGATGGGCAGAGGCGATAGCCAGCAATGACAATTGATGGCAATGGTGGCAGATGAGTGGCGACGGCGATGGTAGGTGGCGGCTATAACAAACAAATTATATGTATTTGGAAGTTAGTCAAATTTAATTATTTTCAAATATTTTCAATTTTATTCTATATTTATTTTAATAAAAAAGAATGCAATGTAAAATGAGTATTTTACCATTGTTTAAATGAATATAAAATAAAAGCAAGAGAATGACTTTTTTTTGTTTGTTTGATCTAGTGATTAGTGGCTGCCAGCAGCGGCAGTCTTGTGGTATAAACTGTTCTAGTTCAAAATTGAACGAGTTTGATTTATTTCAAATATATAATATTTTCTACTCATTTCAGTGCAATTTGAAAGAAAAACTTAATTTTTTTAAAAAAAAATTGGTTCAAAAGTCTTCGTTTGAGACAGCTTTCTTACTATTTTTTAAAGTAACTTTTCTGGTAAAAAAATTTCTCATTCAAAATTTTTGAATTAAAAATTATTGTAGAAAACTGTCTCAAAGTAAACTGAAGTCTTACAGACATCCCTTTTTGGTACAACTAATACAATTTTCAATAAAATTGCATTAATAAATAAATAATCTGCTGTCCAAGTGCACCCCACGCATCTGCCCATGTAAAGAATGATGGTTTCTTCCCAAATCCCAATCCCCAAAATCAGCACTCCAAATTTCTATTTAATCTCTAGATTCCTGAGCTGAAAACATAGCTATTAATCTTACTAGTTTTTTAAATGGGAGCTTAATTAAGACCTTGTTAAGCTCAACTAATTACCTTGATATTAAAACTTCATCAAATAAGCTTGAATGCTTTAGTACTAATACAGCAAAATTATGCTTAATTTAGTCATTTTCTGTAAGATTTGTCGTGGCTTTCTTAACTTATTTCTAGATAAGGTAAGTAGATCCAGCATTGGACATGCAGACTTGTTCTCTTACAAGGATCATTTTGATTTTTTTTTGGTGGAACGAGGGAGTCTTCCCACTGCATGCCACTCCAAAGGGAGCGCTTGACGTCGTAACTAATCTCTCGGCTAAACTTAGCGAGGCCACCCACCATCATCGGGCCCACACTTGCTTTGCCCCACTAAAGAGGCGAGGCTGCTTGCCCATGCGGGGTTCCTAGCCATGCTCGCCCACCAACTACCCAAAACCTCGGTGGGTAGATCATTATATTTAACTAACTATTTTTGTATCCTTTTTATGCCACAATTCCATGTGGATGCTAGAGAGAGAGAAATTATATATATATATATATATATATATATGAGACAGAGAGAAAGAGAGAGAGAGATAGAGAAAGAGATTTTTATTTTTATGAATTTGTCCAACATGGTGGATGATGAAAAAAAGACGGGGGAGCATGACATATGGTTAGCAGAAGGAAAAAGTTGAAAAATTAAAGCTTGTGGTCATTTACAAGGAAAAGAAAACAATTTCATGCATAAGCGATAGATGTACTTTTGTTATCTGAAGATTCTGCATTGAATGTTTCTTAAGTTAAAATTTTTCTTTTTAAATGTTTTTTAAGTTGTAGATGAGACTGTTCAGAAAGAGGGAAAAGTCAATTTTGCTATTTTTCAATGGCAAGATTTGTCTTTCATGGAGTGTAAAGGAGTAGAGCCTAGCTCACGTTATCTTTGATTTGAATGGTAAGATTTGTCTCTTCATGGAGCGTAAAGGAGTCGAGTCTAGCTCGAGTTATCTTTGATTTGAGCTTTAGCTTGATTGATTAATCTAGTTTGAGCTCAGGCTAAACTCACTAGGTGGTTCATTTATTGCGAAAGAGAGAGGGTGGCTTTGACTCAAGCAATTGCTATAATAAAATTGTACAAAAATGAGAAATTAAAAAATAGCTAATAAAAATTATTTGATATAAGAAAGTGAGATATAATTTTTTAAATATTTTATCAGTTTTATACTTAAACTCCTAATTGCTAATAGATTTAAGTATATTTTATGATAATATTTTTAAAATCAACTACTGAGCTAGCGTATTGAGTCAGAATTAGCTCAAGCTTAGCATGTTAACTCATTGACCTCGACTTATGAGCCATTTATTAAACCAAGCTCGAATTGATTCATGATTTGCTTAACACACTTGAACCCTGGGTCTCTTCAAGCTATACTTTGGTTGTTGTTTATCTCTATCCTTAACCAATAAGGAAAATGACTAGTTTAAAACTTTCAAGATGGTTTCACCTCACTTCATCCCACCTAAATGGGGAAAATTACCAGCTTAAAACATAGTTGTATCAATAATCATGATTGCAAAATATAAGCATGTGACATTTCTAACTGCTCGATAATAATCTTCTCTGTTATCTAGCTAGTTACTTGGCTCTTGGGCGTCATCTTGAAACATATTCCGAGTTCCTCTTAGCTTCACCAATTGTTCTCAGCCTGGTGGATTTCTCTCATTGCTACGGTAGTTTTATCAATGCTCCTCTCAATAACGTCATAATCCTCTCAGAATTCACCTTCATAGCTCCTAAGTCCTCTTAATTTGACCTCTTCAGATATTCGCGACTCACTAAACTCTTTATCAATAACTAAGGCCTCATTTGGGACGTCTTTTAGTAAAAAATTAAAAATTTTATACTACAAAGTTGTTTTAAGAAGCAGCAAGAAAGCTGCTCCGATCCAGACAAATCTAACTTGAAACTCAAATAAGTGATCATCACTCTTTTAAGCAAGAGTGGGAGTTTGACTTAAGCTATTCTTTTTTCAATCATTCAATCATCATGATTTACTAATACTAGATAAATAAGGCAAAATCTTACTAGCAAGATTCAAATGTTATATAAAAATATAAACTATGAAACTCATCCAAAAGAATATTTTAATAACTCAAAGGTCAAATTATGAATCTTTTATAGATGAAATGTACTTCTATGACCCTACATGTTCAACATCAATGATCCAACAACCCTTATCATGATGTATAGTCCTATTTTAAATTAATTTTTTTAAAGCTTCTCTAATACATCATAAATAAATACAAAATATCATATGAATTGGAAAGTTGTTAGGCAGAAACAATATAAACTTGGACATATTTGTCTGTATAATCTATATTAAAAATAAGTTACTTACAAATAATAAAAAAAAAGGATTAGGGTAACCTTATTGAGGCATGGGTAGATCCATGCCCCCACTAGCTCAAGCTTACCCCACTAAAATTTTGTTTAAGATAATTTTCTTACTGCTTTCTAAAACAGTTTTATAATACAAAAGTTTCTTGTCAATTTTTTTTTGGGTACTAAAAGGGTGCTTTAAAAAGACAGTAAGAAATTTGCCCCAAATGAAGCCTAAATTGATTGATTTAGCAACCACCCTTCCCCTCAATCCTCTTAAATTTAAGACTTTGGGATCAAAATATTTACCAAAAATAGAACCTAAACAAAGACCGTGAATATAAGCGAAGAAATTATAAAAACATCGTCATAATATTCAAGAAAATATAATAGACATTTTCTGTAATATCAAAATCTGCTCCAGTATCGTCCAGGACGATCTGGGATCGTCCTGGGACGATCAGTGAAAATTCAGCTCCAGATTTTGCCCAGTTTTGCTCCAGGTGATTTTCTGCATGCATCGGCCAGGCCGATTGGAGACATCGGCCAGGCCGATCGGCACTGTAGAAAATATCGTCCCTGCAATAGCCCTGAAGGGAGACCAGGCCGATCTTTTTGGTCAGATCGTCCCGGGACGATGCTGCGATCGGCCGGGCCGATCTGTGTAGTATAAGGCTGATTTCAGTCGTTTTGAAGAGAGAGAAAAATCAGAAATTAAAAATTAAATATCTGAGGAGAGAGAAAGTCGTGGGATTTTGGAGAAAAGTGGATTTTCGGACGACGCGGAGCCGTTTTCGATCGAAGTGACTGTTGAGGAATTTGCTGTGCTCGAGGTAAGGCACATTCTACCTTTCTCAATTTTCAGTTCCGTCGTGTTTGGCGGTATATTCTGTCCGGGTTTTGTTTCCGTTAGCGAATTTCGTCCGTATCTTTTGATCGGTTCAGTTTTTACCGCGTAACTTTCTGTATATCGTTGCCGTGCCGGGTGTGCACGTTTTGACTATATTTTGAAGATTTTCGTCCGGGTATTTTTGTTTCGACTGTGTTTTTAGTCGACCGGATTTTTCTGTGAAATTGGAATATATCTGTGCAGTAGAATAAAAGTTCTGAAATGTTGATATCTGTAGTCTGTGCGAATTCGGTAAATTTTCTTTGCAGGAATTTTTGTGTAAATTCCGTATACTGCCGTTGTGCTGCCCGATTTTTGGGTAATTTCTGAATTGTCCGGATTTCTTCTGAATTGAAATGCTATGTGTATAAGCTATAAAAAGGGAGTTATAAGGGGCCTGAATCCTATGAGATTCAGTTAGTGAAACGGGAAATCTGAAATGAGCTCAATCTGAAATCTGATATCTGTTTTGTTCCGGATCCGATGAATTCTGTTTTGGTGCTATAAGCACATCTGTTTTGGTGCTGTGAGCACAAAGGGAGACATAAGGGGCCTGGATCCTATGAGATTCAGTCAGTGTCTGGGAAGGGAGGCATAAGGGGCCGGAATCCGTAGAGATTCCGTCAGTGTCAGGGCATTTAGCTATATGTATCTGTATTACTTTCTGTATCTGTTCTGTTCTGTACGAAATTGTGATTATGATATGATATGATCCGTACGATTCTGATTTCTGTTTCTGACTCTGTTGATTTGTTCTGTTCTGATACGCCCTGTACGATCTGTACGACTCTGATGTGATTTGATATCTGTCCGTAAGTTTTGATTTCCGATTCTGTTCCGACTTCTGATCTGATTTCTGTCTGATAAGTTTGGTTTTGTTTTCTGAGAATTTAGATTGGTGGTTTGTTGCTTTGCTGAGCTGTTGAGCTCACCCTTGCTTTCTGGTGGTTTTCAGGTTCTGGGAAGGGCAAGGAAGTCCAGGATTAGATTTCGGAGTCTGATCAGATTAGGTACTTTTGTACTTTTGATTTTTGTACAGTCATGGCTTTCCTGTTCTGTCTTTCTTTCTGTTGAAAGCCTTGTACTGTTCTGTAGATGATTATTTTGAGGAAATGAAAAGATAGATGTTTTGTTCCGCTGCATTTGATGTTTTTAGTAGCTCTGTTGTTCTGTGCGCTTCTGTTGAGTTAAGAATTTGGAAGATCAGTTCAGTAACCTAATCCAAAGCCAGATCCTGGTTAGTTTTCCCCCGTCGCGATCCGGCGCGGGCGGGATCCGTCTCGTCTCGGGTCGGGTCGTGACAAGCTTTTGTGGTATCAGAGCACTGGTTTTGGAAACAGGTTGGATTGTAAAACAGAGCTCTAGGAAGTGATCAGTGAGTCTGTCTGGGGGGTAGTTTTGGGTCGTTTGGCTTTTTATTGTGTTATTTTGTGTTGTTTTGTGATAGTTTTCCGGATTTTCTGGATTTTTCTGTATGGATCAGCCAGACCCAGATATGACAGACGGTCAGAGTGACGATCAGGCAGCACCAGTGGGGAGTACAGCCCCAGTGGTCGGTGCTGATACGCTTTCACAGTTTGCTTCACTTGTTGCTCAGATGATGAGCGAGACTCAGAGCAGAGCTTCGACTGTTAGATCTGAGGACATTGATCGACACCTGCAGTTATTTCTGAGGTTGAAACCTCCGAGGTTTGAGGGCGCTGTTGAGCCCAGAGCAGCCGAGGAGTGGCTGAGGAGATTGGAGAAGACTTTTGACGGGATGCAGTGTCCTGCAGACAGGAAAGTTCCGTTAGCTGTTTTTCTGTTGGACGGAGAGGCTGAGCACTGGTGGGATGGCCAGCAAGCAGCCAGATTTCAGGGCAGATTGAACTCTTTGATTACTTGGGAAGAGTTCACTGAAGTATTTCGAGACTGGTTTGTTCCCCCTTCTGCACGACAGCAGATGCAGGAGAGTTTTCTGAGGCTTGTTCAGGGGAGCAAGACGGTGATGCAGTACGAGGCTGAGTTTACTGCATTAGCCAGGTACGCTCCGCAGTTGGTTAGCACGTCTGCTGAGAGGTGCTACAGATTTCTGAGAGGCTTACGAGACACTTTGAGGCAGCCTCTGATACCGTTCCGGATTACTGATTTCTCTGAGCTTGTGGAGCGAGCTCGTCTGATTGAGAATGACATGACGGCTACTCAGCAGCGGTGGACTGCGAGTAGGAAGAGGTTTGGAGGAGATACATCTGGCAGTGGTTCCTCTGGGAAGAGGAGATTTGTTCCTGGATCTGGATCTGGAGATTCCAGGAAGAGCGGAGGATCGTCTGGTACTGCTACCAGTACGACTGGTTCTGGATCTGTTAGTACGGCACCTGTGTGCCAGAGTTGTGGACGGCGACACCATGGCCAGTGCTACAGGATAGCTGGTCTTTGTTTCAGATGTGGTCAGCCGGGACATCGGATTGCAGAATGTCCGCAGATGGGATTTGATCAGCGTTCTGAGTTCCGATCTGAGGGCTTTGTCAGACCTGTTGGTTCAGCAGCAGGAAGACCGAGGACTGTTCCTCCACGCCCTGAGGGATTTGCTGGTAGAGGTGGTGGTTCTAGTTCTGCACCACGGAGACCACCTACGATTCAGAGGGAGCAGAGTAGTTCTGTCGCTTCAGCTCCTGCTCCAGTTCAGCCACGAGTTTACAGTCTGAGTCAGCAGGAGGCTCGTGACGCTCCGGATGTTGTGACAGGTACGATTTACATTTCTGATCAGCCCTGTCGTGTTTTGTTTGACTCTGGAGCGAGTCATTCTTTTCTGTCCGAGCATTGTTTTGAGATTTTACATTTGGATTCGATGGTTTTACCGGTTTCTTTGTCTGTGATTTTACCGGCTGGGAATCCATTGATTGCTCGACAGTTTTGTTTGTGTGAGATCGAGATTTCTGGCAAGAAGTGGAAATCGAGTTTGATTCGATTGCCGATTTCTTCGTATGATGTGATTCTGGGCATGGATTGGCTGAGTCAGTATGAGGCCCAGATTGACTGTCTGAAGAAGCAAGTGAGTTTGCTTGTGGCTGGAGAGAGAGTTGTATTTCAAGGATTACGAGGTGTTCTCTCCAGTCTGGTTTCTGCGTTGGAGGTGAGCAGGATGTGGAAGAAAGGATGCCCAGTATTTTTGGCTTCGGTGCGGGATCTGAACCTGGAGGTTGGTTCTGTTTCTGAGATCCCTGTGGTACGGGAGTTTGCTGATGTTTTTCCTGAGGAGTTGGTTGGTTTACCTCCGGATAGAGATGTGGAGTTCTCTATCGATGTTTTTCCGGGTACCGCTCCGATATCGAAAGCTCCGTACAGGATGGCACCGAAAGAACTTTCTGAGTTGAAAGTTCAGCTTCAGGAGTTGGTTGACAGAGGGTTTGTACGTCCTAGTGTTTCGCCCTGGGGAGCACCTGTTCTGTTTGTGAAGAAGAAGGACGGTACACTCCGTATGTGTATTGATTACAGAGATTTGAACAAGGTCACGATCAAGAACAAGTACCCTTTGCCTCGGATTGACGACTTGTTTGATCAGCTTTCCGGATCTTCGGTATTTTCGAAGATTGATTTGAGATCCGGATACTATCAGGTGAAGGTGAAAGAAACTGATGTGGTGAAGACTGCTTTTAGTACTCGGTACGGGCACTACGAGTTTTTGGTTATGCCTTTTGGGGTAACCAATGCGCCTGCGATTTTCATGGATCTAATGAACCGAGTATTCAGGGAGTATTTGGATCAGTTTGTGATCGTCTTCATTGACGATATTCTGGTATATTCTGCATCTGAGGATGAGCATGCCAGACATTTGAGGATTGTGTTGGAGACTTTGAGGAGGCATCAGTTGTATGCCAAGTTCTCCAAGTGTGAATTCTGGCTGAAGAGCATTTCATTTCTGGGGCATGTGGTTAGCGGAGAAGGCATTTCTGTAGATCCCCAGAAGATTCAGGCTGTTGCTGATTGGCCAAGGCCGACTACGGTATTTGAGGTACGTAGTTTCTTGGGCATGGCCGGGTATTATAGGAAGTTTGTGAAAGGATTTTCACAGATTTCGACTCCTCTGACGAGACTGACTCAGAAGTCAGTTCCTTTTGTTTGGACACCGGAGTGTGAAGCTAGTTTTCAGAGATTGAAGGATTGTCTGACTTCAGCTCCAGTGTTGGCACTTCCGTCAGGTACGGAGGGTTTTCAGGTGTTCAGTGATGCTTCACTGAAAGGACTGGGTTGTGTTCTGATGCAGCATGGTCAGGTAATTGCTTATGCTTCGAGACAGTTAAAACCACATGAGAAGAATTACCCGACGCATGATCTGGAGTTAGCTGCAGTTGTTTTTGCTTTGAAGATTTGGCGTCATTACCTGTATGGCGTCAGGTGTGAGATTTTTACTGATCATAAGAGCCTGAAGTACATTTTTACTCAGAAGGATCTGAATCTGAGACAGAGGAGGTGGCTCGAGTTGATCAAGGACTACGATTTGACTATTCAGTATCAGCCTGGGAAGGCGAATGTGGTAGCGGACGCTCTGAGCAGGAAGTCTTCTGGATTCTCAGGTATTCAGCTTACCTGTGATGACTTTCTGATTCGTGATTTGGAGAGATTGCAGTTGGAGGTGGTTTCCTCCAGTGATTTGGAGTTGGCTCAGATGAGTATTCAGTCTTCTTTGGAAGCACGGATTCAAGAAGCCCAGAAGTCAGATTCTGACTATTCGAAGTTGATAGCTCAGATTGGATCTGGTAAGACTCCTGAACTTCGAATTTCTGATTCTGGTGTTATTTTCTGTAAGAACAGGTTGTGGGTACCTGTGTCTGGAGACTTGAGGCAGGAGATTCTGTACGAATCTCATCATTCTGGCTACACTGTTCATCCAGGCAGTGGTAAGATGTACGCTGACATGAAGCTTTTGTTTTGGTGGCCTGGGATGAAGAAGGATGTGGCAGAGTTTGTGTCGAGATGCGAAGCCTGTCAGTTGGTGAAGGCAGAGCATCAGCGACCAGGTGGACTGTTGCAGTCGTTGCCTATCCCTGAGTGGAAATGGGAGGAGGTAACGATGGATTTTGCGATGGGTTTTCCTCGATCTAGACAAGGACATGATGCCATTTGGGTGGTTGTAGATCGATTGACCAAGTCAGCCCATTTTCTTCCGATCAGACAGACGGATTCAGTTGATCGCTTGGCACAGATTTATGTGAAGGAGATAGTCAGATTGCACGGTGTGCCTCGTGTGATCGTATCTGATCGAGATGGACGTTTTACTTCCAGACTTTGGAAAGGCATTCAGCAAGGTTTGGGTACGAAACTGCATTTCAGTACAGCCTTTCATCCTCAGACCGACGGACAGTCTGAGAGGACGATTCAGGTACTGGAAGATCTGTTGAGGCTTTGTGTTCTGGACTTTAGCGGAAGTTGGGAAGATCATATTCCGCTGATTGAGTTTGCTTATAACAACAGTTTTCAGTCCAGTATCGGTATGGCACCGTACGAGGCTTTGTATGGCAGGAAGTGTCGTACTCCTTTGACTCCGACCTCCTTCGGAGATAGACAGGCTTTGGGGGCCACTTTTGCTGATGAAACTGCTCAGAAGATCAATTTGATAAGAGAAAGATTGAAAGCCGCTCAAGATCGTCAGCAGAAGTATTACAATCAGAAGCACAGATTTGTTGAATTTCAGGTCGGTGACTTTGTGTACGTCAAAGTCAGCCCGATGAAAAGTGTGAGCAGATTTGGTCAGGTAAGCAAGCTTAGTCCAAGGTATGTTGGACCTTTTGAAGTTTTGGAAAGAATTGGAAAAGCTGCTTATAAGTTATTGCTTTCTGAATCTATGCCTGATGTGCATAATGTGTTTCACGTATCCACTCTGAGGAAGTGGGTTTCAGACTCTGGGAAGAAGTTGTCAGCTGATGAGGTGGAGATTCAGGAGAATCTGGCGTACAAGGAAGAGCCAGAGCTTATTTTGGCGTACGACGTCCGAAAGTTAAGGAATAAAGAGATTCCGATGGTTAAAGTCCAGTGGAAGCACCGGACTGCACGGGAAGCAACTTGGGAGAAGGAGTCTGATATGAGACGGTCGTACCCGTACTTGTTTTGACTGAGTTTGGACTGGATAATGTCGAGGACGACATTTTTTCTGAGTTGGGGAGATTGTAATATCAAAATCTGCTCCAGTATCGTCCAAGACGATCTGGGATCGTCCTGGGACGATCAGTGAAAATTCAGCTCCAGATTTTGCCCAGTTTTGCTCCAGGTGATTTTCTGCATGCATCGGCCAGGCCGATTGGAGACATCGGCCAGGCCGATCGGCACTGTAGAAAATATCGTCCCTGCAATAGCCCTGAAGGGAGACCAGGCCGATCTTTTTGGTCAGATCGTCCCGGGACGATGCTGCGATCGGCCGGGCCGATCTGTGTAGTATAAGGCTGATTTCAGTCGTTTTGAAGAGAGAGAAAAATCAGAAATTAAAAATTAAATATCTGAGGAGAGAGAAAGTCGTGGGATTTTGGAGAAAAGTGGATTTTCGGACGACGCGGAGCCGTTTTCGATCGAAGTGACTGTTGAGGAATTTGCTGTGCTCGAGGTAAGGCACATTCTACCTTTCTCAATTTTCAGTTCCGTCGTGTTTGGCGGTATATTCTGTCCGGGTTTTGTTTCCGTTAGCGAATTTCGTCCGTATCTTTTGATCGGTTCAGTTTTTACCGCGTAACTTTCTGTATATCGTTGCCGTGCCGGGTGTGCACGTTTTGACTATATTTTGAAGATTTTCGTCCGGGTATTTTTGTTTCGACTGTGTTTTTAGTCGACCGGATTTTTCTGTGAAATTGGAATATATCTGTGCAGTAGAATAAAAGTTCTGAAATGTTGATATCTGTAGTCTGTGCGAATTCGGTAAATTTTCTTTGCAGGAATTTTTGTGTAAATTCCGTATACTGCCGTTGTGCTGCCCGATTTTTGGGTAATTTCTGAATTGTCCGGATTTCTTCTGAATTGAAATGCTATGTGTATAAGCTATAAAAAGGGAGTTATAAGGGGCCTGAATCCTATGAGATTCAGTTAGTGAAACGGGAAATCTGAAATGAGCTCAATCTGAAATCTGATATCTGTTTTGTTCCGGATCCGATGAATTCTGTTTTGGTGCTATAAGCACATCTGTTTTGGTGCTGTGAGCACAAAGGGAGACATAAGGGGCCTGGATCCTATGAGATTCAGTCAGTGTCTGGGAAGGGAGGCATAAGGGGCCGGAATCCGTAGAGATTCCGTCAGTGTCAGGGCATTTAGCTATATGTATCTGTATTACTTTCTGTATCTGTTCTGTTCTGTACGAAATTGTGATTATGATATGATATGATCCGTACGATTCTGATTTCTGTTTCTGACTCTGTTGATTTGTTCTGTTCTGATACGCCTGTACGATCTGTACGACTCTGATGTGATTTGATATCTGTCCGTAAGTTTTGATTTCCGATTCTGTTCCGACTTCTGATCTGATTTCTGTCTGATAAGTTTGGTTTTGTTTTCTGAGAATTTAGATTGGTGGTTTGTTGCTTTGCTGAGCTGTTGAGCTCACCCTTGCTTTCTGGTGGTTTTCAGGTTCTGGGAAGGGCAAGGAAGTCCAGGATTAGATTTCGGAGTCTGATCAGATTAGGTACTTTTGTACTTTTGATTTTTGTACAGTCATGGCTTTCCTGTTCTGTCTTTCTTTCTGTTGAAAGCCTTGTACTGTTCTGTAGATGATTATTTTGAGGAAATGAAAAGATAGATGTTTTGTTCCGCTGCATTTGATGTTTTTAGTAGCTCTGTTGTTCTGTGCGCTTCTGTTGAGTTAAGAATTTGGAAGATCAGTTCAGTAACCTAATCCAAAGCCAGATCCTGGTTAGTTTTCCCCCGTCGCGATCCGGCGCGGGCGGGATCCGTCTCGTCTCGGGTCGGGTCGTGACATTTTCAATTCACCATCGATGTTTCACCGACCTATTTCTAGTGTAATTTAAAATGATGCTTAAGATAATAAATCTCAATTTTGAGAAAGTATACCCACTAAAAATAATTTTTAAATTCACCCGCGTGGTCTGCTAAAATAAGAATATTTGTAAGAAAAAAATCTTATGGAAACCAAAACGTACAGTGTCTTGCTGTAATTGATTAATAGCCAGTGTCGAAGTCAGAATTTTTTTTTTTTTGGGGGGGGCGCAACTTTAACCTTGTTGCAGTTGATTTTTATATTCAGATTCATTTAATCACTTTACATTTTATATGTATTATAAAAAAAAAACATGCTCTATAAAGATATATGCTTGCAAATTATAAATTTCGGACCCATCGACTACAATGCAATTAATCATATGTTAATAAATAGCAAAGGAATCGAGGTAAATAATTCACTAGTAACAAGATAAAATTTAACAAGTCAAAAGTGATATAATTTACATTACTTCCTCTAAATGTGCATACTTCTGTTGTTTTAGTGGCTGCCCTTTGATATATTTTATAAAGGAAAAAAAGAGATCCAGCAAAATTTTATCTTATTTTTATACTAATTTTCTTGAAGAAGTCTGATGATAGCCTTCTAATTTAACTAACTTGGTGGTTGGCCATAACTCATATTTAATTGATAGTTCCTTCATGAAATTTATTTCACCGAAATGTTGGGTACATAACTAAGCATTATTCTTATCTACCTAATCCATGTGCTAGCAAAAATGAGAGAGAGAGAGAGAGAGAGAGAGATCTTATATCTTCGTTGCTATGTTTTTTTAAGCTGAAATGTGTGGATGTTTTTCTCAAAATTTAGGCTTTATTTTGGTTATGGTTGCTTTGCTTTTTAGATTGTTATTATGGCTTCGTTTGGGATGGCTTTTTTATTGCTTTCTAAAACGGAGTTTTAGTACAAAAATAAAAAAATTTGTATTAAAACTCCGTTTTAGAAAGCAATAAAAAAGCCGTCCCAAACGAAGCCTATATTTTAGGGTCAATTTGGAATAGCTTCATAGCTGCTTTGCTTTTCAGATGGCAACCACAATTTCCTTTGGCTACTGCTTTCATATGCTCTTTCTCACTTTTTTTTTAGAAAAATTTTTGTTGGAATACTGCTTTTTGTAACCATAGTAAATGAATGAAATTGTTTTCTCCACAACAACTTTACAACCAATTTTATGAAATGTTTCAGCTATCCAAAACAAATCTTAGTAATTTAATTTAGGCTTCATTAGTGACGGCTTTCTTACTGCTTCTTAAAGTTTTTTTTTTTTTTAACAAAAATTCAATCTTTATACTAAAAAGCTGCTTTAATAAGCAATAAATAAACAGTCCCAAACGAAACCTTAGGTTTTATTCTAAAGTAGCTTTCTAACTGCTTTGCTTTCCAGACTGTGATCATATTTTAGTTAGGTAACAACTTTCTTGTTACTTTTTTATTACTTTTCAGATTTTTTTTTAGCATGAAATTACTTTTTATAATCAAATCTACTAATATGTAGGAGCTCTAAGAAAACTATTGTCCTATTTTTGAAAAAAAATATATATTTAATTATTTTCTTCACAACAATCTCATAATTATATTTTTTTAAAAAAGAGATATATATTGTATGATTAATGACAAGTATTTAATTAGAAGTAATAATGTCTTTTAGAGTTTGTATAAGGCCCACTTGGCCTCACTTATGATCAATAACAAATTAAAATTTAGCACTCAATATAAAATATTTTAGCTCATTAATCATTATGAGTATTTTTTTAAAATTAGTACATGACCATATATGTTATTATATTGTTGCCAAAATGACGTGCCCGTTTACATCCATAAATGTCCAGCTCTGCATTTTCCATGGACTTGATCAGCTTTATAAATTATATGAATTGAGAGCACAATTCCGACTTTGTTCCAACGCAAACTCTGATTGTAAAGACAACTTGAATCTGAAAGGATAGGAAAAAATTAACAAAGAGGCATGAAAGAAAGTATTTGAAGTGTTGATGTTTCTTTTTTAGACTTTTTGCTAGAATAGACTTTTTCAATGACTCAAGATTAATATTCCTTTTTTTTTTGTTGGAATAGATTTCCTTAGAGAGAAAAAGCAAAGTTTTGTTATTTTTTTTGGGGCCTTGCAAGTGGGTTTCTTTGTCAATAGGATAAATGATGTTGAGCTTCGTTGCATAATAGAATATTCGCGGCGATAGAGAGAAATAAAGTTTGACATCTTAATTTTGTACGAAGATTCAACACACAAACAGATAAAAGAGTAAGGTGCAATATTTATAAGAAGCACCATGATTTTACGTCGAAAACCCTGAAAAGGAAAAAAAAACCACGGAATTTGATATAGTTTGAATGAATCCACTAGTGTTGGTGGTTAATTACAAGAAATGTCATTCCTTGAAGGAGGGAGCTTGCTCAATACAACAGATATACATTGTATAGAGCATATTTCATAGTTGGAGATAGACATAGTTAGTCTCAAGATGGTGTTTTCTTATTCGTTTGGTTAGTAGAGATGTAGTTGGATGATGATAGTTTGAAGAATCGTAGTCAACAAGCGATGAAGGTTGGAAGGACCGTATTCAGTGGGCGACGGAGGTCGGAAGGACTGTAGTCGACTAGCGACAGAGGTTGGAAGGATTGTAGTCTGGCGATAGTGGTCAGAAGGATTGCATTTAAGCGACAATAGTCTGAAGGACTATAGTTTGGTAATGGAGGTCGGAAGGACCATTATCGGTTGGCGACATACATTAGAAGGACTGTAGTCAAACAACGGCGGTTGGAGGGACCATAGTCGACGGGCGACGGAGGTCGGAAGGACCGTAGTTCAAACCAATATAATATTGCTCCTGTACATGTTCAAAGATTTTTTGAGGACTTCCAAGGTCCATTTCCACAAGATGCATGGTCCAGGGACACATGCTATAAATATTGAAGGTTTTTCATCCTTTGAAAAAGTATTTAATTTTGGGGGTTAGAGAGATTGGAATGCTTTCAAATTGGTATGTTTGACACTAGGGACATGCCTAATCAATATGCAACTGATTAATCATGATTATGAGGTCATTTGATAGGATTTTGAATCATTTAAAAATTCCCCTAAAATAGGGAAAAAATCAAGGGATTTTGGGTTTGATTTGAACATTTGGTTTTGAATTTGGTATTTTGAATTGGATTTGGTTTGAAATTTTGATCTCACACAGAAAATAAGGTTAGCAAGTACATTTCTTTTAGATGAAGCATATGTGACTCCATATATTTATTTTCGATGGAGCGATTATGACTCCATAGGTTTATATTGGAAGGAAAGTAAGTGTAACTTATCATATTTTTAATTTCATTCATAAAAAATAATATGAATTTTAGAATATAACGTAATTAGATGTACAATAAATTATGTTCTAGAATAAAAGGCATAACATATTAATTTTTATTTGGAGTTGAGTAATTTATAAGTTTTGTATGTCACCAAAAATATTTTTTAAATGAAATGAAAAGATTAAAGGTCCATATTCGAAATATAAGAATCAAATTTATAATCAATGGATAAGATAAATTTGAATTTATGTAAATAAGATTTTCCATTGCATTATTAGTACTGGACATCTCATGGTGAGTATGGTCATGAGTCCAATTGTACTAATCAAAGTACAATACATACGAAGTCATTAATCAATTCTATCAATAGATAAAATGATCAACAAAATAAAATTGAAGATACGATTTATGATGTTGTTGACTTATAAATTGTTGAAATATAAAGGCCAGTCTATTATTTAAGATTTGCATAATGTTGGTATTAAGGAAGAACCAAATAGTCAGCCTAAAATTTTTATGATCTATTAACTATGATGCATCGACATGGTACTTAAAGAGGGTATGCAGTGTCGGACACGTGTCGGACATGGACAAGCGTCGGACACGGCATGGACACGTGTCAGACACGGCATGGAAGTGTCGCAATTTAAAAAATTAAAATTAAAATTGGACACGCGTGTCGGACAAGCGTGTCCGATTATTAAATGTGATATCGCTATGTACATGTTCGGTACCGCTCGGTATCGCTCAGTACATGCTCGGTACCGCTCGGTATTGCTAGGCACATGCTCGGTACCGCTTGGTACATGCTCGGTACTGCTAGGTACATGCTTGGTACAGCTCAGTACTGCTAGACACATGCTCGGTACTGCTAGGTACATGCTCGGTAACACTCGGTATCTTCCCATACAAACAAGTTACAAACTTTATAAACAAGCATAACTTCAAAATTACTCTTACAATCAAATTTTGCCCCCAGGTCGAACCCCGCCAGGGGGCAACGCCCCCTTGGACCCCCGGCAGACTGGTATATTATTGTATTCATGTTGTCTTATTATTGAGATATTTTGATTTTACTTCATATCATTTTAATTTGATGTATTAATATGTATGATTTGTTTGTTAGCAAAAATGAGCTCTGCTGCTGGCGGGGGTGGATTAGATGAAGGTTCAAAAGAGCCATCTGTCAACGCAGTGTCCGTGTCCTATATATTTAAAATATATTATATATTATATTAAAAAATTATTATGCCGTGTCCACGCCGCACCCGTGTCCTATATTTTTAAAATTTGCCGTGTCCCGTGTCCGTGTCCGTGTCGTGTCGCGTCCGTGTCGTCGTGTCCGTGTCGGTGCATCATAGTATTAAGTGCTATACAACAAACTTTTTTACAAACATAAAGTTTGTTTATTAACATTTACTTGTTTATTAGTATCTATTTGCTGGTTCAATACGTATTTTGATATTCAATTTATTCACATTTGTTTGGTTATTTGATATAGTGATTGATATTCAATTATGATATAATTTTAATGAATAGCTCCATTATTAGTTGCTCTATACATTGTTAAAGTTGTTTTCTCCGTACAAGTTTCTATAATAATGGTAAAAGAATGTGTTAACATCTTTTTTTGTTTCTACGTGTTACCAATGAATTGATGATGAAATTTATGATATATTGTACTTTTGTGAAGAGTTCTTCCATTGGTTAGTCAGTAATTATTGATGGATCTTTCAAATTTTTTTCAAAATGAATTTTTTTTTCAATTTTTTTTGATTAAAAATAAAAATCAGATTTTAATGTGGAAACATTTTAATAAAAGAAATTACAACTCACAACAACCCAAAATAAATACTAATCTCTTTGTATTTTTTATTTTGTAAAAAAATAAATGACATTTTTTTTTATCTTTTTGATTTTTTTGTGTTTCTTTTTAAAACAATATTAATCTCAATCAACCGCAATAATTTTTATATCACAATAATAATCAAACTCAACTCATATAGTCAAAAAATAATTATGCAAGGAAGAAAAATTGCACAAAGTAAATTCGAAAAGAAAAAGAATGCAAACTAATTTTTATAGTGGTTTGATCAACTAGACATATGTGCACTCTTCTAAATTTTTCTTTTCGAATATTGCACTAATCAATAGTGGCTCTTCTTTAGCCTACAACTATGCAGAGAAGCCCGTACAAACTCTTCTTTGACATAGAATCTCTCATCAGTGCAGCAGAGTAGCAGAAATCCCTTTCATCTCCTCGATGTTGAAATAGCCATAATTCTTTTACCTCCCTAGGGCGGAGAAGTAACTAAAATCTCTTTTACCTCCTTAATGTGGTGAAGTAGCCGAAATCTCTTTCGCCTTCTTGTTATGGAGTACTAACAGCCTTTGACACTAAATACTTCTTTATAGAGCTTCCCTCAAGACAAACACTAACACATCCGGAGGAATTCGGGTATAAGCTATTCATAACAATTATGTGAAAACCCCTTTACATTTTTTTTAATCTCACAAGACTCTTCTCATTCTCATACAACCTCACCATTTCTCTCATTTGCTCAATACTCTCCCTTTAACACTCTCACAAAAGAAATAGACCTATGTATGCCAAATGACCCTTGCTAGGTTTATAACAAGAGTTTATATATAGGGCATTAAAAACCCTAATTTTTCAATTCTATTGCTTCTGCTTGTATACAGGACAAATCCCAGGACGAATAATTATGGTCTAGAAGTCGCTCTGTTGATCGTCTAATACGATTAAGGTTGTATAGTATGATGATCAATTTTAATTAATCCTGATTCGATTGCTTAATCACGAGAATTAAATTAGACAAGATTTATATACATCATATAGTACGAACAAGTTCATATAGTACAATTACAACAAATTTCAAATTTAAATTATTGTCTAATTTAAATTACGACGATAATACTAAATATAGCTGATCATCTTGTACGATATTGTATACACCGCTGCTAAGCCAACATACATCTATTATAAATATTGACTCAAGAAAATTGAAAATTACAAACTCTTTGAAACATATCCGATCTCCATGCAGACATCTGATCAGACTATGCTCAATTAAGCTATGGAGTGATTAAGCTATTTGGTACTTCTAATTAAGTAGATCTTAGGCCTATTCTACCTGATTAATCTTACGTTACTCTATTTTAATGTAATGTGCAGCCTAACTTATCTATTTAGCTTTCTTCATCACACAATTTCCAACCCCATATATGCTCAGATCTCTCCTTGAAAGTTGAATTTTTGTTGTCCACATCATTAATTATAAATTAAGTGATTTCTATAATACCACTTATAATTAGTTTTATAATTATTAGTTTAATTAGTGATTAATTCAACTAATTACTCTTTAATTTGACTACTTAAGGGTTACTTAGACCTTGATTAGTGATGAATATCTATCTAGAGTAATTACTAATCAGTGAATTATTAATTTCGGATTAAGAACCACTATAGTAATTAGGGATGAATGAATATTCTTAAGAAATTGTTCTAACAACTGTCGAGTAGTACTAATTAGACTATTTAGTATTTATTTGCATATAGTGGGAGTTAGTGTAGTTTTGGCTTATCATTAATGAAAAAATATATTTAATTAGGATTAGTAACTATTATAATAATTAGGAGATAATTATACAATAATTAGTTAGGAATTAGTCACATGGTAGAAAACAGCTAAGAGGTGAACGGAACCAAAAATTGACCAAGCTGCTATATACGCGGAAATAGGAAAATAATAACTAGACACAAATACCCCTACAAGTTACCGGAAATCTCATTGAGCATAATTCCTATTTCCGTTAATTTCTAGAAAAATAGACCTATTCTCCTACCCTTGTAACTTAAAGTTCTCCGCCGCCGTCTTTTTTAACTATCACCATTTCTCTAAAGGAGGAGGAGGAGAAGAAGAGGAAGAAGAGATCGGAGCAATCGTAATGGAGACGATGATAAGAAGAAAGCTCTCCAAATCCATCGTTCTTCTCCTCCTTGCTGCCTTCCTCTTTGGCTTTGTATCAGCCGGCGACATGGGCGGACACAGCCTAGGGTGGATTCCGGGGCGATCGACTTGCCAAGGAACAATCGCGGAGTGCATCGGAGGCGACGAGTTCGATTTAGCAACGGAAACCAGCCGCAGAATATTGGCGACTTCTGGCTACATCAGCTACGACGCGTTGAAACGTGGAAGCGTGCCTTGTAATCGCCCTGGCGCCTCATACTACAACTGCCGCCCTGGTGCGGAGGCGAATCCCTACTCCCGTGGATGCTCAGCGATTACTCAATGCCGGGGCTAAATTCCATCTTCCATTCTTCCATTTCATGTCCTTATTTCGATTTCTTTAACTGTTTTAAACTATTGATTTGGTTCCTGCTGTGTGCCCTGGCTTGAAATTTGATGTAATTTTTTGTTTTGTTGTTGCTATTGTCATCAATACATAAGAAAAGTTAATGATCGTGATGGGTTGTTAAATGGATTTGCGCAGGTATTTCTAAATTTGTATCTGTTTGCTTGAAATTGAGATCCTCTATGTGCTGAGTTTCTATTGATTCCAACTCTTTTAATGTTCAAATTCATTCTTTTTTTGTTCTAATCAAGCAAACAGACTAATAATTGGCAATAGTTTGAATTTCTCCAGTTTCTCAACTCTTTTTGCTTGTCGTTTGATGAACTAGGAGAATAAAGGCCTTTATGCAGTCAAGCTGGACTCTTTCATCACCATGATTTTTATTTCAATTTATATATTTTTTTATTTTTCTTCCATCAAGACAAGGATTTGTGATAAGAACAACAACTATAAAGATGATAAAAATAATATGGGAGCCAATTGATGATGATTTCCTTTCTCCAGATGTTGGTTCCAATGTATCGCAGAAAATAAACTGTTTAATAATTGAACGTGCCTTCGGTGGAGACCTTCCACCTAACTGCTTTGCCAATTATTCTGACCCCTTCAAAGAACCGATCCCTTCAGACATGTTGTTGGTCCCTAATATCTGTTAGGTATCACACACTGTAGATTTTAGTTATATTAAATTTAAATTTTATTTTAACACTAATCATAACTAATTAAGATAAGATTACTCATAATGATAACTATGAAATTTTACATGTAATAACCAAAATTATTCATTTTTTTTTCTCTATTGTGTAAAGCTTCTTATGGTTTTTACTTGAAGTTAGTTGCTTTAATATGACAGTCATTCCATTTTTATTGCTTTCATTGGACCCTCTGACATTGGAGAAATTATTCCGCGTGGAGTCCAGATGGGAAGTTTCTGTCCGGAGTGTGAGTGTACACACTGTGTACATTGTATATAATTTTTGTACATAATTTGGTTCAAATTGTGTACACACTATTTGTACATAATGTGTACATTCACAATCCAAATGAAAACTTTCTATCTGAACTCCGCACAGAATAATTTCTGGTGACATTGAACTTAAGCCAATTGCAAGCGGCTCTTCTCTCCATGTGCATTAAATGGTACGCATAACTGTGTGGATTTAAATTTGAGCCTTAATGCACTACAACTGAAGTAGTCTATTCCTAGTTTCTTTTTTCTGCAAGTGGATTTAAATTGGATTGATGATTCCAGCAGGAACATGGCGGCAAAGTTTACAAATTGTTATTTTGAAGCAGAGTTGAAAAGGGGCATAGTTGTGGATCATGCTCATAAATGCCTGGTGATGGGTATATCTGTGCTTTCTATTTTATAAAACTGCTTTTTACAGTCTCCAGTTCAGCTTTAGTTTGTCATATTAGGTATTACAGTGTGTGTGAGATTATGCTTACCACTCTTCATACTCATAGATTTTGCTGGATTCAAAGTGAATGCAGTGTAAATTAAGTAAGTCGAGGCTGTTTGGTTGTCTGTAAAGTGAATGTAGGGGAATTGTATTTTCTGCTTGGTTTGGTGTATGCAAAGTAAAGTAAAATTAGCACATTGCACCCAACAGAAGGCACACATTGTGGCTCCGGGTTCCCACACGAGGTGGTCCGATCATCCTACGGCTTCAGGTTCCCGCACGAAAAATACACTAACCTGGGGAGTTAGGAATGCAACGTGATTTTACTTTGCTTTACCCGATAACAAACCAAACAGGAAAAAGTGAAAAAAGTAAATTTACTATGCTTTGCGTTCACTTTTCCTCCAACTAAACATCCTCTAAATGTGAAGATCTTTTTCATAATTTTCGCTTCCAAACAATATCAATTGATCTCAAACAACAACCAGCTTTAATATTTTGAAATCATTATCATTGTTTGGTATTTGTCTAGTCCTAACCTTTTCAAATCATCTTTTTGAATTTTTGTTCTCCACTGACTCTAATTTTTCAAATATTCCTTTATTGATAAGTATATTGTTTCTAGAGGTCAATACCAGAAATCCAACAATAAATGATACAGAACCTGTGAATAGAAATAAGTTTTCTATGGTGAGAAATAAAGGCCATAGATTGAACCAAATGCAATCACATGGATAGGGTGAAAAAGAAATAAAAGCAGTAGCCAAAAATAAGTGGAAATCAGGCTTCGTTTGTGATGACTTTATTACTGCTTCTTAAAGCAGCTTTTTAGTACAAAAATTAAATTTTTTTTACTAGAAAGTTGTTTTAAGAAGTGGTAAGAAAGCCGTCTTTAACGAGCTTTTAAGTGTACCTAATCCCTAATCTCTTGTTCTTTAAAACACTTTGATAAAGAAAACAATTATATGATATGTTAGACTATTTCATAATATCAAATTACAATATAGCTTTTTATCATATACTTAGATATAATAAATTATATAGCTAATAAATTCATTTTATCTAAATAGGTTAAAACTTAAGAGTAGATATACTATAATGTTCCTCAAACATGGTTTGAATACAATGTTTGTTGCTCTTATTTGGCTGTAATTCTCAGTCTTAAAGGTTTGAAATTCTTTTGATAACAATACTGAGAAAGAGTATGAAGATGAGAAATAAAACACAGAAAATACACAAATTCAAAATTTATAATGTTTGGTGAGATCTATTTACGTTCATTACCGCACAAAGATTGAATAATCAACTAAATTTCGAAGGAAAACATTAAGTGATTATGTTTCATATAGAGTTCAAGATAAGAATAAAGTTGTTATTTTATATACATAGATGGGTGAGAAAGAATCCACTCACATGTTATGATGATGAGGGTTGGATGCGGAAAAAAAAAAGAGATGTTAGCTTTATAATTGATCTCTTAATTTATAGGGGTGTTAATATTTGACACGACCTGAAAATCCGACATGAACTTAACCTGGAAATTTTGGGTTTGTGTTGACCCGAACCAGGTTGGGTTAGGGTTAAGGTTTTCAACCAGTTTAAAAAATCGGGTTGGTTCAGGTTGACCAGGGAAAAAGGCTTTTACTCGCTATGCTCGTGTTGCATCAAGCCGCTGCCGAGCGTCGTCGCATCGCCTGCCTCGCGTTGCGTCTGGCGTTTGCCTGCGATCCTGCTGTCCATGATGTTGCGTCGCATCGTCTTCCACTGCCGGTCGCCGGAGTTACGGGATTTTACTTAAGGGTTGGGTATGGTCAGGTTGACCCGAACCCAAAGCCGGTCAAGTTCATATCCAAAAAAGCGATTCGTTTGCAAAAATGGGTCGGGTTCGGATTGACACGAATAGTGTCAGGTCAACCCAAACCCAACCAGTGACTCGATATTGACACCGCTATTCCTTTCTTTGTTATAGGAGTCCAAACAAGAGTTTTTTACTGTTATGATCAAAAGCTTCTTCTATTGTTGGGCCTTAAAATAATTGCATTTCCTTCTTCTTGGAAAAGATGAAGAACACCCTTGCAAAGTTGCAAGCATAAGAAAACTCCTCTCTTCTTTTCTCTTAATTGGTAGAACCTCTTTTCTCTATTGTTTCTTCATTCTCTTGTTGTTGCGGGATATATCATTCTCCTTTATTCGCTATTTATAATGGTCATACTAGTCACATATTTGCATTAAATTAGGAGATATCAATAAAATCATATGAAAATCCACCGAGGATAACATTTTGAATCCACACATTTAACTATATCCTATTTTGAGAAAATAAGTTTTGACCCTTCAGCCCTCATTTACTTCGACTCAAATTAAAATAATTTTACTAGTTTGTCAAGTTTAAGTAGAGCTCGAATTGAATTTTGAAATTTAAAGTTGAGCCTAATTTTTTCCAATATTGGCTTGAAAATCCATAATTAATATGATCAATATCTATAATATAAAAATAATGATCACAAATGTTATATATCTGCATATTTATCTTAGCAAAGTTCATTGATCTATCTCATAGAGGTAAGAATTTAATCTCTTGGATTGAAATTATTTAAAGAACATATATTATGAGTAGTTTTGTAATTTTTTTTTGTAGAATTTACACATCATTAAACTCTCATATATTTATAAATATAATATTTAATTATATATTATCCTAATATCTAAACAATATTAGAAATTATCATTAATATTTATCTGTTCAAAGAAAATACATTTTAATATAATTTATATCATGAAATATTATATAATCTTTCTGACATTTAGGTGTCCCTAATAAAAGCAGTAGCCAAAATAATTGACATTTAGGCGTCCCTAATCCCTAACGGCTTGTTCTTAAGAACACTTTAATAAAGAAAACAATTATATGATATGTTAGACTATTTCATAATTTCAAATTACAATCAATTCGGGTCCGGTTCTGATTAGGATTTTCGACCCGTTTTAAAAATAAAAATCGGGTTGTATTCAGGTTTACCCGGAAATCCGAAAATGACCCAGGAAACATCTGCCTGCATCGCATCGATCCATTGCCGCACGTCGCGTCTAGCGTCTGCCCGCGATGCCACGTCGCATCGCTTGTCGTTGCCAGCTACCGCTGCTGGCCGCCGGAGTTACGAGTTTTGATTGAATAAACACGCGATTTTTGCTACTGTCGATCTCGAAGTGGAGTTATGGGATTTGGTTTACGGGTCGGTTGGGTTTATTCGAACCTAAAGCGGGTCGGGTTCGGGTCCGAAAAATTGACCTATCTATAAAAACAGATATGGTTCAGGTTGACCCGAATAGTGTCAGGTCAGTCCTGAATTCGACTCGAACCCGGCCCATGACTCGAAATTCACACCCCTATTCCTTTCTTTGTTATAGGAGTCCAAATAAGGTTTTTTTTTCTTGTTATGATCAAAAGCTTCTTCTCTTGGACCTAAAAAAAAAATTGCATCTCCACCTTGGAAAAGATGAAGAACACCCTTGCAAGCATAAGAAAACTCCTCAATTCTTTTCTCTTAATTGGTAGAACCTCTCTTCTCTATTGTTTCTTCATTCGCTTGTTATTGTTAGATATATCATTCTCTTTTAGGGGCTGTTTGTGGATTTAACTTTAGTGGGATTTAGTAAATCCTGTAAATCCGGATTTAGTAAATCCAAAATATGTTTGTTGCGTCCTGTAGTATTCGCGGTGGTAGAGAAAATATAAAGTTTAACGTCTTAGCATTATACGAAGATCCAGCACACAATCAGATAAGAGAGATAGGGTGTAGCATTTATAAGAGACACCAGAGTTTTTACGTGGAAACCCCGAAAAAGGGGGAAAAACCACGGGGCCTGGCCCAGTTTGAATGAATCCACTAGTATTTGTTGTCGATTACAAATGAGGTCCTTCTTAGGGAGAAGACATTGGCATGATGTTACAAATGTACGTCATATAGAGCACATTACATGATGGGAGTGACAGTAATCAACATAGACATGTTTATTTGGTCGGAAAGACCATAGCTGATACGAGACGAGGGTCCGAAAGATCGTATTTGGTAGGAGATTGGGGTCAGGAAGACCATTTATCTGGCGATGTAGGTCGGAAGGACCGTAGTAGGCGACAGAAGTCATGAGGACTGTAGTCGGCAGAAGATCGGGGTCTGAAAGACCGTTGTCTGGTGATGGAGGTCGAAAGGATCATAGTAGGCGATGGAGGTCGGGAGGATCGTAATCGGTAGGAGATAGGAGTCTGGAAGACCGTAGCTGGCAGGAGACTGGGGTCTGAAAGACCGTTGTCTGGTGATGGAGATCGGAAGGACCGTAGTAGGCGACGGAGGTCGGGAGGACTGTAGTCGGCAGGAGATAGGAGTTTGGAAGTCCGTAGTTGGCAGGAGACCGGGATTTGAAGGCAGGAGACCAGGGTCTGAAAGAGCGTTGTCTGTTGATGGAGGTTGGAAGGACCATAGTAGGCGACGGAGGTCAGAAGGACCGTAGTCGGCAGAAGACCGAGGTTAGAAAGACCGTTGTCTGTTGATGGAGGTCGAAAGGACCATAGTAGGCGACGGAGGTCAGAAGGACCGTAGTCGGCAGGAGACCGAGGTTAGAAAGATCGTTGTCTTTTGATGGAGGTCGGAAGGACCATAGTAGGCGACGGAGGTCAGAAGGACCGTAGTCGGCACGAGACCAAGGTCAGAAAGACCGTAGTAGAAGGGTGGTACTTCGTTAGAACTCCAGGCGTTAGGTGGTGGCCTAGTGGAGCTCGGGGCCTCAAGTGGCAGTCCGGCGGAAGCCCAGGCCTCAGGTAGTCGTCTGGTGGAGCATAAGGCCTCAAGTGGTGGTCCGGTGGAAGTTCGGGCCTCAAGTGGCGGTTCGGCGAATGTGACGACCTCAAGTGGTGGTCCGGCGGAGCAACAGCGTCAGGCGGTGGTCCGGCGGAGACAAGGGCCATAAGTGATGATTCGGCAGAGCAACGACGTTAGGCGGTGGTCCGGCGGAGGAGAGGGCCTCAATTGGTGGTCTGGCGAAGGTCTGGCGGTGGTCCGGCGAAACTCCGACGGTGGTCGAGGAAGAGCTTATGCCTTCTCTTCTCCTCTTCTCTTCTTGCTCCGGTCCCCCTCCCAAGAGAAATGAGGGGCCTATTTACGAGCTATGCCACTCCAGAAAAACTATAAATATAGCCCTCATTCTTCACAAAGAGGAGTCCAAGCAAGAAGAGAAGAGGAGAAGAGAAGGAAGAGAAGAGGAGAAGAGAAGGAAGAGAAGGAAGAAGCTCCTCCTCGACCACCGCCGGAACCTCGACCTCCGTCACCTACTATGGTCACTCCGACATCCATCACCAAACAACGGTCACTCAGACCCCAGTCTCCTGCCGACTACGGTCCTCCCGACCTCCGTCGCCTACTATGGCCACTCCGACCTTCATAACCAGACAACGGTCATTCAGACCCCGGTCTCATGCCGACTACGGTCCTCCCGACCTCCGTCGCCTATTATGGTCCTTCCGACCTCCATCACCAGACAACGGTCTTTCCGACCTCCATCCTATCGACTATGGTCGTGTTAACAAAACAAATACATCTATTGTAACTGCCACCATGTAATACACTCTATATGATGTACATTTGTGACATCAAGCCAATGCCTTCTCCCTAAGAAGGCCTCATTTGTAATCGAGTACAAATACTAGTGGATTCATTCGAACTAGGTCAGGCCCCGTGGTTTTTCCCCCTTTTCAGGGGTTTTCCATGTAAAAATCTGGTGTATCTTATGAACACTACACCCTCTCACTTATCTGATTGTGTGCTGGATCTTCGTACAATGCTAAGACGTTAAACTATATATTTCTCTACCGCCACGAACATTCCAAGACGCAACAATGTTAAATCCTTAAAACTATTTGATATGCCAAATGTTAAATCCTGTTAAATCTTGAGAAACTATTTGGTAACATATTTCGGGATTTATAGTAGTTAGGGATTTAAATGTGAAGAAGATAATTATAACTTAAAAATAAATTTATAATTAAAAATAAGAAAATATAATGTGTTATAAATTTAATAATATGTTAAGCACAAATTACTCATTAGTTATTATTTACACAATTGATTATATATTTAATTACTAACTATACAATTAAGTTAAATTAGATAATTAATTCATACACTAATTATATAATTAATTATTAATAATTTAAATTATATTAATTAAATTAATCAATAATAACTTAGGCGCTATGGTTTGCCTTTCATCTTCTCTTTTTGTCATTGCTGTTCGGCTTCGTTGCTTTGCAGGTGTATAGATTGCACGTGTCGCTTCTTCGACTCCTTCGTGGCTGTTCGACTTCGCTCCTGCGATGACTTTCTCGCCAACCCGGATAAGAAGTTACGACATTTTGATCGGAAGCAAGAACGGGAGCTCGCTGGCTGTGAAGGTAACTTTCTCCCTTTCGCGCGCTTCTTCGGATAAATCCTGTTAAATTCGATTACCCCTCGGATTTACTATATACCGAATATAAGCCGTAAATCCGTAAATTCGGGATTTACCGAATCCCGGGATTTAACGCGCGCACAAAAACTGCTTGGCTGGATTTAGCATAAATCCGACTTAAATCCCGCTGTAAATCTGATACCAAATAGCCCTTAGTCTCTATTTATACTGATCATAGTAGTCACATATTTGCATTAAATTAGAAGATATCAATACAATCTTATGAAAATCTACCGTGGATAAAATTTTAGATGCACACATTTAACTATATCCTATTCTGAGAAAAAAAATTCTTTTTTACCCTTCAACTCTCATTTACTTCGTGTTAGGAAGAACCCTACTGCTTCTTAACGACCCAACTTGAAATAATTTTACTTGTTTGTCAAGTTTAAGTAGAGCTTGAATTGAATTTTGAAATTTAAAGTTGAGCCTAAATTTTTTCAATATTGACTTGAAATTCTTCATAATTAATATGATCAATATCTATAATATAAAAATAATGACCACCAATGTCATATATTTGCATATTCATCTTAGCAAAGTTCATTGATCTATCTCATAGAGGTAAGAATTTAATCACTCGGATTGAAATTATTTAAACAACATATGTTATGACTTTTGAGTAGTTTTGTAATTTTTTTATGGAATTTACACACATCATTAAACTATTATATATTTATAAATATTATTTAATTATATATTATCCTAATATCTAAACAATATTAGAAATTATCATTAATATTAATTTGTTCAAAGAAAATATATTTTAATATAATTTATATCATAAAAAATTTTATAAATAAATAAAAAAATTAAAATATTTGACATGTAAATAGATATTAATCCTATTTGATGGCATGTATTAAGTTCTTTAGTCCAATAATCTTTCTACAAGTTCGTCGTTTCTTTCATTAGATATCGGGAGAAGCGTGCCTTCAAGAAAAATTTACGGTGGTGGTGGCCTCAAGTCTAGGAGATAGAGAGAAGCCATGGCTTGCGGAAGCCTATGCTTTCAAACCCGTTTCCCTCGGTTCGTTGTCGGCGTCTCCGCTTCTGCTACTTCATCGCCCTCTTCTAGGAGAGGACTCGCTGGTGGCAGGAGGGCAATGGCGCCGCCCATGCCTCCCCTGAACCCTAAGGATCCTTTCCTTTCCAAGCTCGCCTCAGTAGCCACCGCCTCTCCCGACGCCCTAGCCTTAACGCCAGCGGAGTTAGACACTCCACCCTATCTGGACCTATTTGACAGCCCGAAGTTGATGGCTACTCCAGCTCAGGTAAGAATGACTAATCCTATCTTGTAACTTTACAAGTTCTATAGTTCGTTTTTTTTGGTAGAAATGAGTGTTTGGAGAAAGGGCAAGAGCTTATGAAGTAAACAGGGTTCTTTAACTGTTGTAAAGGAGAAGTTTTGCATGATTTGATTTTAGAATTTGGATTTAGCGTGGGAGTGTTGGTCAGCTTTGCCCTCCGGCCTATGGTCTGGTTGTTGGTTCTTAGTTCCCCATCTTAGAGGTTTGGGCTCGAGTAAGGACATGTTTTGTGTGAGTAAAAGAAAAAAGAAGAAGAAGAAGAAGAAGAAGATAATACGGCGAGCCTGTGAGATATATGCACTTTTGCCATTTTACGATGCTGTTGATATTCAGAAGTCGTGCTTGTTTTTTGATAAAAATGGAGGGCCACTTCCTTGGACTTCACGCAAAGAGAACTTCCTGGTGGGTCTTGGAAAATTTAAAAAGTAGCAACAAGTTTGCTATGCTATATAAGTCGGTGTTGGGTGCGTTGAACATTAGAGAAGGCACAATTTGGCAAATAAAACAAGTTGAAATTATTAAAAAAAAAGCTAAGATTAATGATGGTAGAAGTGTAATTACTTATGAAATGATTCGTCTTTTCTTTCTTAGATAATGTATGCTCTTTCTTGGAAGAATATAAGAAGCTGTAAATCCTGTGCAGTTTCAAATTCTTATATTCTATTAGAAAATATATGGTAAACATCCAATGAAGCAAGAAAGTGAGAGTTCTGGGTAAGGTTGCTTGCCATTTGTAACAAAAAAGACTCAAACAAACTTGTCATTCTCTTATTAAGTGGCTATTTGGTTCAATATTATTTTAGATGTCCTTGTTATAAAGATCTCAATATTATTTGCCTAATGTTTTGTTTTTGGTATTTTTTGTTTATAAAATATTAAGAGTTATTGATCCAAGAGCATCTTCATCTAAGATGGCTCTTGGGTTAATCAACTACTTTTGGCTAACTTGATGGTCAAACTAATCCTAATTGGTTTGCCCATAGGTGGGGCCATTTATGATCAATGAATACATGTGGAATACTTCTTAAGGTTACATGCCAATAATGGATGAACACTTCCATGCAAGAAGAACTAATTTACCATGGAGTATTACATCATCAACCTAAAGTAACTAAAACTATTACCTTGTCTTCATGTGGTTGGCCACCCTTCACTGTATAAGGAGGGCGATGGCTACCCAATCCATTTCAAAGTAATTGTTTTAGTTTTTTTTTTAGATTAAGGATAATTATTATGAGGGTTTTGATTCATACCATAAAAAATTTATGTCTTTACATATCTAACACCTAAATACTTATCTCTACTTGTATATCACCGTAGTGTCAAAATCACATCAAAGCGTATGCATGAAAAGATATTTTTACTTTAAATAAGTTGTAAATGCCCTAATTATTATCTTTTTATATTTGATTTATGGATCAAATGGATAGTTATTGTTTTATAATTTGAATTTGAAACAATGTTTGCTATTCCCTTCTATCATTATACATAAATAGTGGCTTATTTAAATCTAATTGCTATCATTTTGCAATTTTGATGAAATATTTTCAAGTTTCCACTAAGCACTCTATCACACACATCTTCTTTCTTTGTAGGATTGTTCATCACCTTTTCTTTAATTAGATTGGCTCTCCTCACTTTCTCTCACTACCCAAGAGGGTCATGAAGGGACAAGCTTGATGTAGGTGTAAACAATCTAATGATAGGAAGGTCCAATCCAATTGCAAGTGTTCATTCTATTCCTCATCAAGGGAAGGTTTGCCTAAAATTTAGATCTTGTCCTCACTTTATTCCTTAAGCTAGCTTTTGCCTAAGTTAGAGTTTTTAATTTGATAATTTAGTTTAATTTAATTTTAATTTATATTATGGTGCTTTCACCTTGCTTATCGAGTGCAAAAGGCGAGCCTCGAGCAAGCTTTGTCCTGCGAGGTGTACAACCCGATGATTGAAATTGAACAAGACATCATGCCTCACACTCTGTATGCCAAATGACTTACCTAATTGTTTTGTGGTAATTTTATGCTGCTTTGCTTTGAGGTGAGCCCCAAAGCTGACTTTTAATACCCTTGATACAAACACCAGATAGTGCCATGCCATTAAGCTAAAATAACCAAACTAACACCTTATCTTCATTGAAACTTGAAATTACTAAAATTGAATATTCTTGTACTTGCAAAGAAGGACGATCAATTTAGCGAAAGTGTTTGTGTGGGTTGTCCCAGTTTTTTATCTTATAATTGAACCTCTTATTAGGGCAATTCTCAATTTAGCAAGTCGGTTGCTATTCTTGTTTTAACATGAGCAAACCTATCATGCATACTGAATTATGCTTTCCATTGCATCATTATGTTTTCAGCTTGTCCTTTATTAGTCCCTTTAATTTATTGTCAACTGCATAGTAAAGGAAATGATACATGCATATTTGGATACAATATATATCTTTATTGACTTATTTATGCTTACTTGTTAGCCCTTTTAGCATTCTAGAAGTTTGCTACTAACTTTCATTATTATTTGTTATCTGAACTAGGTGGAGCGTTCTGTTTCCTATAATGAGCATAGGCCAAGAAAGCCTCCACCAGATTTGCCATCCTTGCTTCTCCATGGGCGAATTGTCTATATTGGCATGCCTGTAAGTGTTATGACTTTACTAGTTACATGAAAATGGCCAAGTTGTTTTACACTGGTGATGATTCTTCCTAGGAGAACAGCCTTTTTTTAAAATCATGGTTACAATTTTTTTAATTATGCACTCTGGATTTTCATTCTTCAAGAAAATTACAAAATGCCATGCTAGTATTTTAAAATTCTACCCATGCTATTCTGAGATAAAAATTTTTCTCCCTTCGTCTGTTTAGCGTTTGATGAAATGTACTTGAAAGTTGAACATTGTGGAGATTGTATAACACATTTATGGTAAACTATGAGCTAAAACTTTCTTCAGACACTCACATTAGGAACATGTGCGATATCAGAATTTATTAAAAGAAAAGTGAAGTTGGTGTTAAGTACGGTAATTATGCAGGATATATGCAATTTCTAAACCTGATTTCCATCACTATGTGATTCTTTTGTTACTTTATTGTTAATGTTTTGAGTAGCCACAGTCCATGGGTACCAAAAGAACTTGTTTTACCGAAGGATGGCAGGACTGTACCTTCTTTCCTTCACAAATTGGAGATGGTCGAAGCATGTTAGGAAAAGATAGTTGTGACTAGCAGATAGGATATTCCAGTTTAGTTAATGGTGGGAAGTAGGAGTTTTTCCTGGAAAAGTTGAAGTCTTGCAGAGAGGTCTTTTGCATAATGCTTTCATAGGGCACTATAATTTTGTTGGTTTTTCTTTTCCTAAATTCTCCTGCTTGTTTGTGTGGCTGGTCAATGGAGGAAGGATCTTCTTTGATTAGCTATTGGAAGAAGATCAGAAGAAGATTCCGGCTTTAATTATTTCAAAATTCAACATAAATTTATCATTAGTGGACATGATTGATAATAATACAGATTTTGCTTTTGTTAATTTTGACATCTTTTCTTATGTTTTTATTTTTTGATGTCGCCTTGCCGCTTGAAGTCTGGCGTAGAATTCTAGAAAACTTTCATTGAATGAACTATTATTTCCTTTTTAGCTGGTGCCAGCTGTAACAGAGCTGGTGATTGCGGAACTGATGTACTTACAATGGATGGATCCAAAGCAGCCAATTTATCTTTACATTAATTCAACTGGAACTACACGCGACGATGGTGAAACTGTATGTAACTAAGTTTTCAGTTTTAACCGACATGAAAACTTTGTTTTAGCTCCCTATAATTATCTTCATATAATTGCTTCCTTTCATCTTTATGTTGCACTGTGTTTGTGAATTATTCTGCTCGTAATCTTTTTGAGTGAATCAACAAGTAATTTATTTTACCTAACTTATAGCTTGTTTGGCATTGCTTTTTTGTTTTTATTTTTAAAATTTTGGGCAAAATATGTTTGGTTAGTGTTTTTATTTTTTGTTTCTAAAAACATCTAGAACAACCCCACAGCTGCTCCCAATGTTGTCTCCAGACTCCAGCTAATCGACTAGAACCTTTGGACATGGTGTCACCAGTGTCTTCCAAACAACAAAATAAGTTGATTTATGTGATATTCAATTAAAATTAAAATTAGCTTATATTTAAGATATTGAACATATTTTTATTTTATAACAAAATGTATAAAAAAATAAAGTGATCTCAATGGGCCCCTTCACTTTCAGGGTTTTTCTAGTGTTTTGTTACATCAAAATTCTATGTAGCTTTCATTAAATTCTCTTGCAGTAGTTTTTTTTTTCATAGTATCGGGCACCTTGTTGATAATCATCATTGGTAGCTTGCTTAATCTATTGAATTGTTGGCAAATACATGTTTGGATATTTTTGCTAAGGACTTGCTCTGAATTAAACTTTTTTAGTCTACCGTACAGCTCTACTTGACATCTAATCTCAAACTTTAGAAGGTCATGCTATTGCATTTAAACTGCAGCAGAGTTCCATGCAGGAAAACATGCCAACATCTCGTGTCCTGTCACTCTGCATAGGCTCCTCAAGCACTAAAATATTCTGGGCGCTGTTGTCCATTCTGGCTAGCCAATAGATGAAGCCAGTGCAGATTTTTTCACTAAAATTTCTATCATCTTGTTTTACTTCTTCTTTCAATGGTCCTTAGGAAAAAAAGTGTTACGATATTTAACATATTTCAAGCTGCAAATGGGTTGATGGATAATGTTAAAGAACTTGTTTGTTTTGGTATTTTGATAACCATCTCAAAAGGATTAGATTAAGGTTTGCTGTTCAAAATATTTCTTAGGGGCAGAATTCCATGTCATGATAGCTCCAGGTTGAAGTTGTGATTTCTTTATGAGAATAGTCCAAAGAGCCATCATCATTATTGTTAGCCTTCTTCTAATTGTTTGCGATTGACTTTATGAATCTCTATTCTCCAATCATTTGTTCTAAGTGCTACATGGGGCATTAAACCTATTATGCCTTTTCTTTTTTTAATCTAGATTCTATTCATATCACCTTTGTCTATGCATCTTTCTTTTAATTCCTTCCTCCCTATGTTTACTCATTTTAAGGGTGTATTTTTTGTCCTTCATTTCACATGTCCGAATCACTAAAGTCTATTCTGCAATACCTTATATTCAATTAATGCTATTTGTATTATCTCTAATATAATTATTCCTCCATGTTAACCTTGGTTTACTCCTCTTCCTTTTGAAGCATTCGACATTAATTTTGTCTACTCGTCTTGTGGGGTGCATTTTGTATCCGTTGTCATATATGCCCAAACCATCTAAGTCTATTGTTCATTAACTTATCTTCAATAGATCTTGCTCCTAATGCTCCTTTGAAACAATTATTCCTCAATTTAACTAAGTTTGCTGCATGTCCATCTTATTATTATTTTTTCTACCATGCTAAACTTGTCTATTAATGAATTTTAACTGTTTGACACTTAGATCCATACATGATGGTTTGCTTGATTATAATTTTATAAACGTCGTATTGCCTGATATTCTTGAAGCACTTCTTCACTTTAACCACTCAACTTTAACTTTAGAAGTTATATCCTCATTTTTTCTAAAGAGTTGAATTTGAAATTGTATAACTAGAATGCTATAATAAGAATATATATGCTTTTATTTTTGCCTTATATTCTTATAATTGAGGATATTCTTCCACCTTATTACTTTTCTTTTGTATTCATTTTATATGCTTATATAGAGGCACTTTTTACCAATCAAATTTTATAACTAGATTTTTGTTCTCTAACATTATATTGGAGTATGAATAATTTTAACCCTAGCTGCTATTCCCCCACAACCTCTTCTTTCATTTTGATCAGACTTCGTTATCTCAATCTCATGCCCTCCTTGCACCTTGTGGGCTCCGAAAATTCGGCCCCGGCCTCCGCCCGACTGTTGCTTGTTTTTTTTTTCTTTTTTCGGGGGAGTTTTAACGGATTAAGTTCTGGGGTAAATTTTGGAAGGCAGATGACTTTGTAGATAAGACACTACCAAGAGATTTCGCCCTCATTTTTTTGAGGACTTTATGATATGAGTTCTAGTTTCCTATAGGTGCAAGCTCCTATAGTTAATTACCCCTCTTGGTCACGAGAGAGAACATTCGATTAAGGCTAGTCTCCAATCAGATACATTGTATCTATGGATACGTAGTATTAGGTGTATAGTAGCAGCAATGGGCATGATTGTTTGGAATTTGAAAGGGTTTGATATTTAAAATGGAAATTTCACCATCTTGCACTTAAAGCGGATGGTGGGGGAATGGATGGTGGACCCGATCAAGATCCCATGGTTCCGTCGTCCCAGGCCATCGTGGTCCCTGGTCTACTTAGTTAGAGGAGGTAGTAAACCCAACTTGATTGAAGGATCCTTGTCGGCAGCCATGAGTTGCTTCATCCAAGGGTACCTTGTAGACCTAGGATGGATGTTTGTCTAAGCGAATAAATTTGAATCCACCTTAGCTAACAGAGGGCTTTGTGCCCTATTGATCATATCCTATTGATTCATATCTCAAGTATTTGATGCCAGTAAGGAACGTATTTGCTCTGGCCATAACCGGTATGTTGTGGTGCCATTTGGCGGCAAAACCACTCTGTTCAGAGGGCCCCAGGTCATAATTGTTTATCATGCGGTGCCATTTGGAGGCAAAACCGCCGGTCAGAGGACACGTACCACGTTCTTACTGGCAGGAGATTGTTTGAGAATTGATCCTAGTGATATTTTCGACTAGGCATTTGGCTTCATGTGAGCTGAAGTATTTTCAACTTGTCCACCTCAGCAAACTATTGCGGAGGATGGATGAATATTTCCTTTAAGTGTTTAATGGTTTGATTTTCAATTTTAAACATCTTGGATTTTGGGATTTCTAAAATTTTGGATTTTTGTGGGTATTTGAGATGACATTTGAAAATGTTGGAATCACCCTCCGGTTGAGATATTCTGTTCAACACGGCCATCATCGGGTGTTTGAGATTATTCTATTTGAAAATATTTGCATTTTGTAAATGAACATTGTCAACTCTGTCGAGCTGTGGATAGATGATCGGGTTTCGTAGGCTTTATGCCTTTATTGGTGAATTCTCTTGATTATAGATCTTGAAGGCCTAATATGAATATATTAAAACAAATATATCAGTCGTCACAACCATGTATTTATTTAATAGTTCGAACCCTGTCGACTCCTATTGATCCGCATAGAAGGATCATGTTCGAACTTGAATTCACTTATTAACCCGCACAACATCCCTAAACATCACGTGTATACCAATAATACGCACGCCGGGGCCCATGCGGGTGTTTGATTGCATACCCCTTTTAGTGTATCTTTGTGTATACAAACTATGGTGCATGTGCGGGGATATTTTTAAAATATTTATAAACGCCTTCTGTCCGCTTGCATAGATGTTGCGGATCCGGTGGCGTTGCGTAGCATCTTGTGGATTGAGTTATTTACTGCTTTGTACATGTAGACTGTCATGCACTATTTGCATGATTTATGCAGGTAGATTATAGTGCACTAATGAATCTCCTGCTTTCAATTGTAGATGCTTGCATCTATTGCGATTCTTTCACATTTGCCCATAGACAACATGTTGAATGTAGAACAGGTCTTTGAAAATTTGTATTTGCTCGTAAATGGTGTGCTATATGTACGATGAATTTTCTACAACAACACGTGGAGACTGGCATTTATTGTAGTCATTTTTACCTCTTGCTTGTGGTTGATACACCGGGCATACAACAAATCTTCTATGGCTACTCATAAAGATTTGCACTTGTTGTTGTCATTTTATATTTTGTTTTTGGGTATCCTATTGGGTGTACAACATATATTCTATAACTGCTCATAGGAGCTTGTATGTTCATATCCTTTCGTTGCTTTTATTGTGATCTGTAGGCGGGTCTCTTATAGCATATCTATCCTTCTCATTTGAAAATAGGTTGTGATATACTCATTTATACATTAGTCTGTATTGATGGCAAAGGATCCACTTCTCCTACCTCTCTTTTGCTTTACTTACAGGCACATCACTGCAGGATCCTTGTTACAATTCGTGCATATTTCGTTGAGGTCTTTTATTTTGATTGCTTGTACATTGTTGCATTCTCTAATTGATCTTTGCTTGTCGGTAGATCATATGTCTTTGATCCTTGTTGATGGTTGCTTGCAAGTCAAATGATGATTGAATTCTTGCGCATCATAAGTGTTTTTGTTCATTATAGCTCTTCTAATGCTGCTCACTAATATGTTACATCCCTTGTATATGATCGCAGGTGAGTTATTATATTCATTGAAAGCTTGCATTGTTGCCTATGAACAAATCATCAAATCATGCCTTTTGAAACTTAAGTCCCTTGGTTCACAAGTTTCATATATGCTCCTTGTGTATGTTCAAATCAAGCTCAATTTGCATGAATTTCCTGTGGTCCATGTAAGTTTAAGTTCTCTTGTGATCAAATTCAAGTTCACTTGTCTCCTATTGTTCGTCTGATTTGAATTCATGGCGTTCAAATCATGGTTCACTTTGAATGAAATGAAGCTCAAGTTCATTTATTATTTGCATCAAGTTTTAGTTCAAATTCACTTCGAGTGATAGTTCAAGTCCATTTCATTCTCATTTTAAGCTCCTTGCATTCATTCATTTGAGCTCAAATGTGGTCCTTTGTTTGTTCAAATTGCAAGTTCATATTCACTTAAATCTGAGTCCAAGTTTCTTTATGATCATATTGAGTTCAGATTCTTATCACTCGAGTTAATTTTGAATCAAGTTCAAGATGAGTTTAGGTTCAATCATCCTTTTGAGTTCAAAACACAAGTTCAAGTCCAAAACATATTCAAATAAAGTTCAGGCTCAATTTGAGCCTCATCCGTTCATTGAGTCCCCTGTTGTTCAAGTTAGATCCTTTGTATTCAAGTTTAGTTCAAATTATTGATCATTTGATCCCAAATAAGTCCACTGCTGTCTAAATTTTATTCAAGTCAAAGTCCCCAATTTTGCTGAAAATTTCGGCGGCCTCCCAGAGGGGAAAAACCAAGAGGCAACCTCCCCCTCGTCGCTACTTGAGCGCTTCAGGTAGGCGTCAAATGACACCGCGGTTGCATTTTTTTTTAATCCCCACCCGCTACATGAGCGTTTAAGAGTTTTTTTGGATTTTTATTTAAAAAAAGCAAAGTTTCTTTCCCCCCTCTACACTACATGAGCGTTTGGATGTACTTATTTTTCGTCCCCCTCGTGCTACATGAGCACTCCGGGGATTACCCGCCTCGTTGCGAGAGTCACATCGGTTTCTCTCCCTATTATGCTACGTGAGAGCGTAGGGGGTTTGCCGGCTCGTCGCAAGCCTTGAGAGCAGAATTTTATGAGTTAAAAATCTTATACCTTTGCGAATGTGGATCGGCAGTGGAGGCTCGTAGATCGAGGCACACACATTTTTTTCTCTCATAAACACACACATAATGGAATTATTATTGATAATGATTATATTATCATTAATAATATTATTGTTAACAATAATATTAATACTAATAAATAATTAATGTTAATATTAACACCAATAATAATTATAATAATAATAAAAAATATAACAATAACAGTAATAAGTTATAATCATCTAACACAAGTAATAAGTAAAATCCTAATATACCCTATTATATTTTGTGACTGAGGGAGATTGGGTGAGGAGGCCGACTGAAGGCCTTGCGGATAGATCTGGAGGAGAGGAAGGAGCGGGACTTAGAAGAAATGGTGGGAGCTCTCGGTTAGGGCTTCATTTGGGCTTGGAGATCTGACAAGAGGGGTTCGGCTAGGGATTTGAGGTTTACGTATGGAGAGGTTTCGGCTACAGGTGATAGGGAGGAGCGGAGGGATTGGTCAGGTACGTTGGAAGCTCACTCTCTCTCTCTCTCTCTCTCTCTCTCTCTCTCTCTCTCTCTCTCTCTCTCTCGCTCTCTCTGTTTGAGCCGAAGGGTCGGGTAAGGCTAGGAGTTCGGTATATGTGTTGGCTTCGAAGAGGAAGGAGGCTGGACATGGTCTTGAGGTTGGGTATGACTGCCGAGGTTTGGAAGTGGCGACGGCAGTGGAGGTTTGAGGAGGTTTCGGCTTGTGGGACCTATCCAAACCGGAATAGGAGGTAGAGGTGTCGGGTGCAGGGACCTTGGCGAGCTCGGTGGGTTTCGGCAGAGAGGAGATGGGAGAGAGCTGCGACAGGGTGAGGCTTGTGGGAGTTCTTTGTGGAAGTCGAGCGTTGAAGGGGAAAATACGAACATAGAGCTCTCTTTGTCGCTCCTTTTATCGACTCAAGTAAAGATACAAACGAGGCAGCTCTACGCGTGCGAGGGATGGGCGATTGGACTCGGCGCTGTTTGAACAGGGCATGGGCCGCCGACTGCAACAGGATTTGCATATGATTTGAGCAACTGTGGCAAGTATTTTTATTGTATATTATATTTTTTTTTTTATGATTTTGTCAAAACACCTCTCATGCACTCTAGCACATCTCTTTCATGTCTTATTGTACGCTCGCTCCAACTATTCACTTGCAGTTCTCCTTTTGCTATATCGCTCACATCTTTAGGCTTGCTCGCATCTTAACATTCACTAATTTGATCACTCTTATCCCTGCTTACTCGCAGACTCAACCCCCATTTGTCTTTGCACCCCTCACGCCATTGCACTCGCTCGCAGACTTTTGCCATTATTTACATGCTTCTCACACATGCTTGCTGTTGCGACACCTCTTTTGCAATGTTGTTGTCACACCCTACAATGACCCCTAGTTTGCCCATATTTGTTAGCAATGAATGTCACACTATGGTGTAAGTATCTCTTAGAAGCATATCACATTTTGCATAACATGATGTGTAATATTTTAAAAATATCATTCCTAAAATAATTTGGATACTTTATTTATAACTCTGTAATGTAAGAAATAAAATATCTTTATAATAGAAAAAATACAAGCAATGTCATATAAATAGAACACAAGATTATTTAAACATACTAGAAGGTTAATGCAGGATAATCATATTGAAATATAAAGTATCATGACAAATATATCAATTTGATTTGCAATTAAAACTATAATGGTTATGCAATACATAAAATTAGAACAAAATACTATACTTTAGAACTTAGGTGCAAAATATAAGAAATAGTTTGATTGTAAGTTCCATATTCATAAAAAATTAAGCTAGGCCTAGATGTAGGTTCCTTTTCTTTTTCTTTAGACCAATCTCTAATGTTATATTTACTTTCGTGGACTTCACTTGCTCTCGTAATGTTACTCTATCCGATATTTTGTTTGCTAAACGGTAATTCAGTCTATTCATTAACTCATCATCCAATTTTCTTATTAACCACTCATTAGCATGAACCACATCATTAAAAAAAAATTGGTTCAATAATGCTATAATGGTTGAATTTGTAAGTGATGAGGTCATCGATCAACGGTTCAGACACGTGAATCGCCGGAAGCATCGCCGATCGATGGCCATGATTCAGAGCTTATATTTTTAGTTATTCATGCATTTTCAGTTTTCAGTATTCCTGTTTTACCCTTGTGTGTGATTGAGTCATGTTGGGGCCCCGAGGGCGATTTAGTCATTATTTATGCTTTTATTTTTTTTATATCTCATGACCTATATATAGGGGTCATGTATCATTGTATGAGGCTAATGAAGATTATGAATGAAAATTGTTTTTGGTTTCTACTTCTTCTTGCATGAGGGCTTGAGAAGGGAGAGAGCTCAAGGGGAGCAAAGCGCAAGGCCCACCAGTTGTTGGAAGAGTCCGCAACTCGTGGTTAATTTAGTTATCTTCTTGTTCCTACTCCCTACCATCATCTTCTCCACCTCCACTACGGAATTCCACCCCTAGTCCCTTATTGCCGCCGGCCTTGGAAGCTTGCCGCCGGCCATCACCCAAGTCACGGCCGGTCACTTGTTGGCGAAGCCTCCCACCCATCCAATCCCTCTTTCCACTCGTTTCAATTTCAAAATTTGACTTTTCAAATTTCGAATTCTTTCCTAATTTGGATCGCCAATTTAGGAAAGTTTTTCATGACGAATTCCAAAATTCAAACTAAATTAAATTGGAATCGTTATAATTTTATTTCCACGTCATCGCTCCAAAATTGGAAACCTATTCACTTTGTTTCCCCTCCTCTCTCCACTTAGTATGCCGCCGGTCTCACTATTGAGGAAGCCACATTGATGCCTCCATTAAGGCATTAATGACACCTCAATTTGAAACCAATTTCAAATCCGTTTCCCTCCTAATTTCCTCCAAAACTGAAATCAATTTCAGTTTTCCTTTGTTTAAACTCTCCCTCCCCTCTCTACAAGCCGCCGGCCCCCTCTATTAATGGGCTCCATTAAGGGCTCATTAATTCCCCTCAATTGCATTTGAATTTTGAAATCCTCTTCAAATTATTCCCTCCAAATACGCTTAGATCTGAAATTTATTTCAGATTTAGGGAGGATTTGAATAGGATTAATTTCCCCCAAGCCCTAGCCTCTCATTGTTGGCACCCGCCTCCCCTCTCTTCCACCTTGGCCGAATTTCTCCTTCCTTGGAAATCCCGCCGGCCACCCCCTCCTCTCCTTGAAGAATCCTCCACGCCAAGCATGTATGGCGGATCCGGAGTTTGAATGGGGCCTTGTATTCAACGCCGACGGAAGCATCAACATCCTACGATCACCTTGTTTCGACGTAGGATTTGAAGACGAAACGACCGTGGAAGAGTACTTGGAGAGAGTCGTTCCGATCCTTGCAAGCATCTACGACCGACAATTCGCTAAGCACACTTGGAGTCTCGAAAGTCAAGCATTCACGCCCTCCTCGTCATCGCCAACCTCTCCGTGGCTCAAGACCCTTGGCATCGCGACCTTCCTCGTGGCATCGTTTGGTGTGCTGAAATTCTTCTCCCGCAAAGCCTAGTCTAGTTGAGTGACTATTTCCCCAAGGTGAACTTCTCGTTATTAAATGGCGGATTGTTGTAATAGCTTTTAGTGTTGCTATTATTATTTTGGTTGTCTGAAAGTTTTGGCTAATCTATATACTTCTTCGCCTAAGCTAGTTGATAACTACGAAATTTGAATGATTTTCTTGCTATCTCAATAAGATATTAATTGAAATTACGTTGTCATTCACTTTTAATTCTCTTAAGAAGCTCATTCGCATGTTCGTTCTACATCATCTTGGTATCAGAGCCAGGTTGGCATGCATGACATGTTAGAAAAACATCCTAGGGTCTAACCGTGTGTTATAGTTTAATTTTTGCATGCATATCATCCCATATCTAAGCTTATTTACTGTTTTTCACTGCTGTATTTACAATTCCTGCACGCATTTAGTGGGTTTTAGGTTATCTTTTCATGTGCTTAAGTGCTGTCCACACTCTAGACACCCAACCCAACACTTAACGCAATTATTTCAGCATTGTAGTGTGCTGTCCAGAAGTTTCCTGCACTGTTTACTGACATTTAGGTGACCCAAGACCATTGTTTAGGTGCTGTCCACTCCCTCGGACCCTTCCAAACACCTAGACAACTTCAACAACGGCTGAACATTGCTGTCCAGAAAATTTCTGAAGCATTTAGAGAACTTTAGGTGACCCCAACCTAGTGTTTAGGTGCTGTCCACACCCTAAAAGTCATCCTAAACGCATAGGCAACTTCCCCCAACTGCTGTAGATTGCTGTCCACAAGTTTCCTGCACTTATCTAGTGATTTGTAGGCTCGTTTCTTAGGCGTTTGGTTGCTGCCCTCAACCTAACAGCCTCCCTAAGTGCCTAGGCTACGTAACCCACTAGCCTAGCTTGCTGGCCAAACTTTTTCTTCACCCTGTAGTGAGTCTAAGTGAGCCTAACCTAGTGTCTAAATGCTATCCCCTACACCCATTCCTCATTGAGCATCACTTTACACTTTTAAATGGACTCGATAGGTTTTCAGAAGAGGTTAGACGACCTAGTTAGTCTTGTAGGCTCTCTAACTAAAACCACAAAGGAGGAACATGTTGACTCTCCCCACTCTAAGTACGTTCCCCATTTGCTCAGTCAGGCGAGTCGGAAGATTCCCCACTATGCTTATCAACCTAAACCTGAGACTAATCCTCAACGACCTCACCTAGAGTCACCTTACCAGTTGCCCACCTTTGATGGCTCATCGGACCCTTACTATTTTCGGGAATGGGCTAGACAACTAGATGACTATTTTGAATCATGTCATATCCTTGAATCCCACCAGCTTAGCATAGCTAAATATCAACTCAAAGGTCAAGCTCTTCAATTTTGGGTAAGATTGGAAGATCGTCGAGAGTCTAGCGGTGAGTACCTTACTTGGAAGGACATGAGGAGAGAACTAAACTTAAAATATAGGCCCTCTACCTATAGACAAACTGCTGATTCTAAGTTTAGGTTCCCCCCTGCCCATCAAACCATTGGATATTATACTCTCAATACCCCTACCCCTAGTGACCGTCATTTAGAGCACCACCCTACCCCTTGTCGAACAAACCGTGGACCTTACTGTGGTCAAGACCACCCATCCTTTAGTAGCATCAGGGTTACTGTCCCACCCTGTAGATCTCCACTTAATATTGATGACCGACCCTTTGGTAGGCCTTCTGTTGGGTCGAGCCCTTATGACTCCACACTTGGACTAACATCTAGCCATCCCAGTCAACCTTTAACCTCCCCAGTCCTTGACCCTGCAAGTTTAATTTTAATAAATAATTGCAGTAAAAAGAAGAAATCAACGGAACCTGAGACTGAAGTCATCTATTTTGTGGAAACTATCGATAACGATGACTTCTTTGAGGATGAAACAGAAGTGATTGAATCAGACTCCCAGAATGACTTAAACCCTGAGCTAGGAAAGTTAGAACCTGTAAACGTCGACACCTTAACCCACCCCAGTCCTAGTTTCTTCAAGGATGAGTCTTTGGACAAAGTATGCCTGGATGATAGTCGGACGTCGAACACACTAATTTTGGAAGATCCTGATTTAGTTGTAACAACTACTGAGATGACTTTAGGTAATCTTGATGGTAATGATTTCGAATTGGAAGTGAATCAATTAAAACTATCACCTGAATTGAATGAACCGGAACCCATTGATCTTAAGATTATGACCCTACCTCATCATATTGAGAACATAAGTATGAATTTGAAAGATAGTGATTTGACCCTGAGTGGTTTTGGACCTAATTGGGGAATTGGGCATCCTCGTATTTTATTGGAATCCATTTTAGGAGTTGCCCCTTTAGAGTTGCATTTGAAGGAGTGTGATTTTCTTGATTGGATTTATCTCACCACTCCTCATACTGACTTTAATGTTAGAGAGAATTTTAGCCCTTACTTTCATGTCACCACTCTAACTGTTGTGCCCACTTATGTACCCCATTTCTTAAGTCCCATACCTGCTGGTGACTCGTTTGGCTATCCCATTATGGCTGTGAGTCAGGACCCATCACCTTACTTTGTTCCTGATTCATTTGTTTTGCCCATCATGTTCTTAGCCTTCCATGTTAAAGACAATCTCTCTCCTAGTTGGATGAATTTGCTAGATGACACTGTCAACCCTAGGAGACCACCTGCGACTTTAACTCAGACTTCCCATAGAAGTACCCTGGTAGCTAAGAACGTTTTCATTGCTCCCCCTACACCAGTCCCCTTAGATCGAACACTTTAGACCCCTCTTTTCGTGACTCGTCCACCTTTTCTAGCTATGTGTTCGTGTTAGTTAGTATGATGTGTGTGTGTGTTGTAGTCTGTTTTCTTCTAAGTTATTTCTGTTTAAAACTTTTGTGTGAGCCCTGATTCTTGTCATTCGTCGTGCATACCGGTTCTTTTGCATATGCATTTGCATTTCATCCCCTAGAGCTTCATAAAGAAATTAAAAGAAAAATTGAACAAAGTAATTCCAATTATAAACTTATTGCAGATCACAAGAAAAGATTTAAAGAATTCGCAGTTGGAGACTTTGTGATGGTACGGATTCGTCCGGAACGCTTTCCGCCGGGCTCCGTGAAGAAGTTACATGCTAGAGCGCCGGACCTTTTAGGATAATTTCAAAGATAAATAGCAATGCTTATGTGCTGGACCTTCCCAAAGGTTTTAACATCAATCCAACCTTTAATATAGAAGATTTAGTAGTCTTTGAGGGACCTGAGCTGAACCCTGAAAATCCACTTCAAATTGAGCCTTGTGAGAACCCAACCAGTGAGATCCCCAGCCTACCTCCACTCCCCAATTTACTCCATTTACCCAATGCGGAGAAGATCGATGTTATACTTGACGATGAAATCATTTCTATGAAGGAAGGTGGGCGCCATAGGTACTTGGTTCATTGGAAGGGGAAACCGGTGACAGAGGATACATGGATCGATCGAGAGGACTTGCAGCGATTGGATCCGGATCTTTTAGAGATGTACGAGAGCTCCATAGATTCCCACTCGACGGGGTCGAGTTTTCTCCCACCCGGGGAGAATGATGAGGTCATCGATCAACGGTTCAGACACGTGTATCGCCGGAAGCATCGCCGGAAGCATCGCCGATCGATGGCCATGATTCAGAGCTTATATTTTTAGTTATTCATGCATTTTCAGTTTTCAGTATTCCTGTTTTACCCTTGTGTGTGATTGAGTCATGTTGGGGCCCCGAGGGCGATTTAGTCATTATTTATGCTTTTATTTTTTTTATATCTCATGACCTATATATAGGGGTCATGTATCATTGTATGAGGCTAATGAAGATTATGAATGAAAATTGTTTTTGGTTTCTACTTCTTCTTGCATGAGGGCTTGAGAAGGGAGAGAGCTCAAGGGGAGCAAAGCGCAAGGCCCACCAGTTGTTGGAAGAGTCCGCAACTCGTGGTTAATTTAGTTATCTTCTTGTTCCTACTCCCTACCATCATCTTCTCCACCTCCACTACGGAATTCCACCCCTAGTCCCTTATTGCCGCCGGCCTTGGAAGCTTGCCGCCGGCCATCACCCAAGTCACGGCCGGTCACTTGTTGGCGAAGCCTCCCACCCATCCAATCCCTCTTTCCACTCGTTTCAATTTCAAAATTTGACTTTTCAAATTTCGAATTCTTTCCTAATTTGGATCGCCAATTTAGGAAAGTTTTTCATGACGAATTCCAAAATTCAAACTAAATTAAATTGGAATCGTTATAATTTTATTTCCACGTCATCGCTCCAAAATTGGAAACCTATTCACTTTGTTTCCCCTCCTCTCTCCACTTAGTATGCCGCCGGTCTCACTATTGAGGAAGCCACATTGATGCCTCCATTAAGGCATTAATGACACCTCAATTTGAAACCAATTTCAAATCCGTTTCCCTCCTAATTTCCTCCAAAACTGAAATCAATTTCAGTTTTCCTTTGTTTAAACTCTCCCTCCCCTCTCTACAAGCCGCCGGCCCCCTCTATTAATGGGCTCCATTAAGGGCTCATTAATTCCCCTCAATTGCATTTGAATTTTGAAATCCTCTTCAAATTATTCCCTCCAAATACGCTTAGATCTGAAATTTATTTCAGATTTAGGGAGGATTTGAATAGGATTAATTTCCCCCAAGCCCTAGCCTCTCATTGTTGGCACCCGCCTCCCCTCTCTTCCACCTTGGCCGAATTTCTCCTTCCTTGGAAATCCCGCCGGCCACCCCCTCCTCTCCTTGAAGAATCCTCCACGCCAAGCATGTATGGCGGATCCGGAGTTTGAATGGGGCCTTGTATTCAACGCCGACGGAAGCATCAACATCCTACGATCACCTTGTTTCGACGTAGGATTTGAAGACGAAACGACCGTGGAAGAGTACTTGGAGAGAGTCGTTCCGATCCTTGCAAGCATCTACGACCGACAATTCGCTAAGCACACTTGGAGTCTCGAAAGTCAAGCATTCACGCCCTCCTCGTCATCGCCAACCTCTCCGTGGCTCAAGACCCTTGGCATCGCGACCTTCCTCGTGGCATCGTTTGGTGTGCTGAAATTCTTCTCCCGCAAAGCCTAGTCTAGTTGAGTGACTATTTCCCCAAGGTGAACTTCTCGTTATTAAATGGCGGATTGTTGTAATAGCTTTTAGTGTTGCTATTATTATTTTGGTTGTCTGAAAGTTTTGGCTAATCTATATACTTCTTCGCCTAAGCTAGTTGATAACTACGAAATTTGAATGATTTTCTTGCTATCTCAATAAGATATTAATTGAAATTACGTTGTCATTCACTTTTAATTCTCTTAAGAAGCTCATTCGCATGTTCGTTCTACATCATCTTGGTATCAGAGCCAGGTTGGCATGCATGACATGTTAGAAAAACATCCTAGGGTCTAACCGTGTGTTATAGTTTAATTTTTGCATGCATATCATCCCATATCTAAGCTTATTTACTGTTTTTCACTGCTGTATTTACAATTCCTGCACGCATTTAGTGGGTTTTAGGTTATCTTTTCATGTGCTTAAGTGCTGTCCACACTCTAGACACCCAACCCAACACTTAACGCAATTATTTCAGCATTGTAGTGTGCTGTCCAGAAGTTTCCTGCACTGTTTACTGACATTTAGGTGACCCAAGACCATTGTTTAGGTGCTGTCCACTCCCTCGGACCCTTCCAAACACCTAGACAACTTCAACAACGGCTGAACATTGCTGTCCAGAAAATTTCTGAAGCATTTAGAGAACTTTAGGTGACCCCAACCTAGTGTTTAGGTGCTGTCCACACCCTAAAAGTCATCCTAAACGCATAGGCAACTTCCCCCAACTGCTGTAGATTGCTGTCCACAAGTTTCCTGCACTTATCTAGTGATTTGTAGGCTCGTTTCTTAGGCGTTTGGTTGCTGCCCTCAACCTAACAGCCTCCCTAAGTGCCTAGGCTACGTAACCCACTAGCCTAGCTTGCTGGCCAAACTTTTTCTTCACCCTGTAGTGAGTCTAAGTGAGCCTAACCTAGTGTCTAAATGCTATCCCCTACACCCATTCCTCATTGAGCATCACTTTACACTTTTAAATGGACTCGATAGGTTTTCAGAAGAGGTTAGACGACCTAGTTAGTCTTGTAGGCTCTCTAACTAAAACCACAAAGGAGGAACATGTTGACTCTCCCCACTCTAAGTACGTTCCCCATTTGCTCAGTCAGGCGAGTCGGAAGATTCCCCACTATGCTTATCAACCTAAACCTGAGACTAATCCTCAACGACCTCACCTAGAGTCACCTTACCAGTTGCCCACCTTTGATGGCTCATCGGACCCTTACTATTTTCGGGAATGGGCTAGACAACTAGATGACTATTTTGAATCATGTCATATCCTTGAATCCCACCAGCTTAGCATAGCTAAATATCAACTCAAAGGTCAAGCTCTTCAATTTTGGGTAAGATTGGAAGATCGTCGAGAGTCTAGCGGTGAGTACCTTACTTGGAAGGACATGAGGAGAGAACTAAACTTAAAATATAGGCCCTCTACCTATAGACAAACTGCTGATTCTAAGTTTAGGTTCCCCCCTGCCCATCAAACCATTGGATATTATACTCTCAATACCCCTACCCCTAGTGACCGTCATTTAGAGCACCACCCTACCCCTTGTCGAACAAACCGTGGACCTTACTGTGGTCAAGACCACCCATCCTTTAGTAGCATCAGGGTTACTGTCCCACCCTGTAGATCTCCACTTAATATTGATGACCGACCCTTTGGTAGGCCTTCTGTTGGGTCGAGCCCTTATGACTCCACACTTGGACTAACATCTAGCCATCCCAGTCAACCTTTAACCTCCCCAGTCCTTGACCCTGCAAGTTTAATTTTAATAAATAATTGCAGTAAAAAGAAGAAATCAACGGAACCTGAGACTGAAGTCATCTATTTTGTGGAAACTATCGATAACGATGACTTCTTTGAGGATGAAACAGAAGTGATTGAATCAGACTCCCAGAATGACTTAAACCCTGAGCTAGGAAAGTTAGAACCTGTAAACGTCGACACCTTAACCCACCCCAGTCCTAGTTTCTTCAAGGATGAGTCTTTGGACAAAGTATGCCTGGATGATAGTCGGACGTCGAACACACTAATTTTGGAAGATCCTGATTTAGTTGTAACAACTACTGAGATGACTTTAGGTAATCTTGATGGTAATGATTTCGAATTGGAAGTGAATCAATTAAAACTATCACCTGAATTGAATGAACCGGAACCCATTGATCTTAAGATTATGACCCTACCTCATCATATTGAGAACATAAGTATGAATTTGAAAGATAGTGATTTGACCCTGAGTGGTTTTGGACCTAATTGGGGAATTGGGCATCCTCGTATTTTATTGGAATCCATTTTAGGAGTTGCCCCTTTAGAGTTGCATTTGAAGGAGTGTGATTTTCTTGATTGGATTTATCTCACCACTCCTCATACTGACTTTAATGTTAGAGAGAATTTTAGCCCTTACTTTCATGTCACCACTCTAACTGTTGTGCCCACTTATGTACCCCATTTCTTAAGTCCCATACCTGCTGGTGACTCGTTTGGCTATCCCATTATGGCTGTGAGTCAGGACCCATCACCTTACTTTGTTCCTGATTCATTTGTTTTGCCCATCATGTTCTTAGCCTTCCATGTTAAAGACAATCTCTCTCCTAGTTGGATGAATTTGCTAGATGACACTGTCAACCCTAGGAGACCACCTGCGACTTTAACTCAGACTTCCCATAGAAGTACCCTGGTAGCTAAGAACGTTTTCATTGCTCCCCCTACACCAGTCCCCTTAGATCGAACACTTTAGACCCCTCTTTTCGTGACTCGTCCACCTTTTCTAGCTATGTGTTCGTGTTAGTTAGTATGATGTGTGTGTGTGTTGTAGTCTGTTTTCTTCTAAGTTATTTCTGTTTAAAACTTTTGTGTGAGCCCTGATTCTTGTCATTCGTCGTGCATACCGGTTCTTTTGCATATGCATTTGCATTTCATCCCCTAGAGCTTCATAAAGAAATTAAAAGAAAAATTGAACAAAGTAATTCCAATTATAAACTTATTGCAGATCACAAGAAAAGATTTAAAGAATTCGCAGTTGGAGACTTTGTGATGGTACGGATTCGTCCGGAACGCTTTCCGCCGGGCTCCGTGAAGAAGTTACATGCTAGAGCGCCGGACCTTTTAGGATAATTTCAAAGATAAATAGCAATGCTTATGTGCTGGACCTTCCCAAAGGTTTTAACATCAATCCAACCTTTAATATAGAAGATTTAGTAGTCTTTGAGGGACCTGAGCTGAACCCTGAAAATCCACTTCAAATTGAGCCTTGTGAGAACCCAACCAGTGAGATCCCCAGCCTACCTCCACTCCCCAATTTACTCCATTTACCCAATGCGGAGAAGATCGATGTTATACTTGACGATGAAATCATTTCTATGAAGGAAGGTGGGCGCCATAGGTACTTGGTTCATTGGAAGGGGAAACCGGTGACAGAGGATACATGGATCGATCGAGAGGACTTGCAGCGATTGGATCCGGATCTTTTAGAGATGTACGAGAGCTCCATAGATTCCCACTCGACGGGGTCGAGTTTTCTCCCACCCGGGGAGAATGATGAGGTCATCGATCAACGGTTCAGACACGTGTATCGCCGGAAGCATCGCCGGAAGCATCGCCGATCGATGGCCATGATTCAGAGCTTATATTTTTAGTTATTCATGCATTTTCAGTTTTCAGTATTCCTGTTTTACCCTTGTGTGTGATTGAGTCATGTTGGGGCCCCGAGGGCGATTTAGTCATTATTTATGCTTTTATTTTTTTTATATCTCATGACCTATATATAGGGGTCATGTATCATTGTATGAGGCTAATGAAGATTATGAATGAAAATTGTTTTTGGTTTCTACTTCTTCTTGCATGAGGGCTTGAGAAGGGAGAGAGCTCAAGGGGAGCAAAGCGCAAGGCCCACCAGTTGTTGGAAGAGTCCGCAACTCGTGGTTAATTTAGTTATCTTCTTGTTCCTACTCCCTACCATCATCTTCTCCACCTCCACTACGGAATTCCACCCCTAGTCCCTTATTGCCGCCGGCCTTGGAAGCTTGCCGCCGGCCATCACCCAAGTCACGGCCGGTCACTTGTTGGCGAAGCCTCCCACCCATCCAATCCCTCTTTCCACTCGTTTCAATTTCAAAATTTGACTTTTCAAATTTCGAATTCTTTCCTAATTTGGATCGCCAATTTAGGAAAGTTTTTCATGACGAATTCCAAAATTCAAACTAAATTAAATTGGAATCGTTATAATTTTATTTCCACGTCATCGCTCCAAAATTGGAAACCTATTCACTTTGTTTCCCCTCCTCTCTCCACTTAGTATGCCGCCGGTCTCACTATTGAGGAAGCCACATTGATGCCTCCATTAAGGCATTAATGACACCTCAATTTGAAACCAATTTCAAATCCGTTTCCCTCCTAATTTCCTCCAAAACTGAAATCAATTTCAGTTTTCCTTTGTTTAAACTCTCCCTCCCCTCTCTACAAGCCGCCGGCCCCCTCTATTAATGGGCTCCATTAAGGGCTCATTAATTCCCCTCAATTGCATTTGAATTTTGAAATCCTCTTCAAATTATTCCCTCCAAATACGCTTAGATCTGAAATTTATTTCAGATTTAGGGAGGATTTGAATAGGATTAATTTCCCCCAAGCCCTAGCCTCTCATTGTTGGCACCCGCCTCCCCTCTCTTCCACCTTGGCCGAATTTCTCCTTCCTTGGAAATCCCGCCGGCCACCCCCTCCTCTCCTTGAAGAATCCTCCACGCCAAGCATGTATGGCGGATCCGGAGTTTGATTGGGGCCTTGTATTCAACGCCGACGGAAGCATCAACATCCTACGATCACCTTGTTTCGACGTAGGATTTGAAGACGAAACGACCGTGGAAGAGTACTTGGAGAGAGTCGTTCCGATCCTTGCAAGCATCTACGACCGACAATTCGCTAAGCACACTTGGAGTCTCGAAAGTCAAGCATTCACGCCCTCCTCGTCATCGCCAACCTCTCCGTGGCTCAAGACCCTTGGCATCGCGACCTTCCTCGTGGCATCGTTTGGTGTGCTGAAATTCTTCTCCCGCAAAGCCTAGTCTAGTTGAGTGACTATTTCCCCAAGGTGAACTTCTCGTTATTAAATGGCGGATTGTTGTAATAGCTTTTAGTGTTGCTATTATTATTTTGGTTGTCTGAAAGTTTTGGCTAATCTACATACTTCTTCGCCTAAGCTAGTTGATAACTACGAAATTTGAATGATTTTCTTGCTATCTCAATAAGATATTAATTGAAATTACGTTGTCATTCACTTTTAATTCTCTTAAGAAGCTCCTTCGCATGTTCGTTCTACATCAGTAAGGTCCTATTATATTTCATGTAAACTAAATAAATCATCCTCAAATCAAAGAATAAAAATCTAAACAAGAAAAATTAAAAAATAGTATGTTATTTTACCTTAACGTGCATTGATACACTAGTAGCGCAAGAGGTGTGCCTCACTACACTATGACTATTTCTTACACTATTTTGTTCTATTAACAAGCTCGCGCCCACCCTTGTATTCTATGTCAGCCTTATCTTACAGCCATAACAATTCTTGCAGTGCCTCATCTACAATGATCTTTAGTCTCCTCCCACCATCACATGTTCTCTATGCATCCTGCTGTCGCTTACTCCTTAGAGCTAGTCCTTCCCTTGCCTACTCTCAATGATTTGTGTCTACTCTTAAATTCTCTGTGCTTCTCTCCTCTTGGTGTCATGGCTCTCCATGCCCTCTCAATGAGTCGAAACCCTCCTCTATTGATACATATCAAACGATCTTGTCCGTCTTGTTCTACATTACCACCAAGAAGATGGGGGTTTTTATTCACTTTTGCTATTTATAAAATGTAATCTATCTCATGTCTACTATATAATAAGATCTTTCTCTTCAACAACATGATTTGCCCATTTTTAAATAATAGAGTTTCTTTTGAGGAACGTGGGATAAGATTTTACAATAGACTATTAACTATTGATTTGACCATCTCACAAAAGCGGAATGAAATTTTTCCTTGATCTTCCTCCTTCCCTCTAACTTATACAATCTTAGTTGACAATTGGTTCTGACCTTCCCAACATTACCAATACTTCCTTTTGAGTTTTTCAGGTCATTGATCTTTTGACTTCCTCTGCTCTTTGACCAATCTACCTTTGGTATGAGGAATCATGACGATTAGTGGCCGTGGCCATGACGGAATGCATTTCCTTTTCCTCTCTTTGTAGCTACACAAATCATTCCTCAAATTGTTGCTGTGCCAAGTTCAAATGTCCCTCTTATGCTCAGTATGCCTCTAACTCCTTTCTGACCACCTTTGGCACTTCCGCTTCTTCTGAGTTCATTTTGTCTCAATAGTACTTTGATCATTTCATCAACATTGTTAGCTCTCTCATGCATCTTTTTCTCAAGGGATTTTAAAAATTTGTTTATAAGCCAACGAATTGTTCTTTTCCACAAATCCATGGCAGTAGTATTCTCTCTTATTTTTACCTTTTAAAAACGAATCCAGATTCATATCTTCCATGCCAAGTGTCCTTTATTCCGGGTTTGTCATTCAAGATATTCTTAGGTTGTGCAAAATTATTTTGAAGATGATTCTGGCGTTGAGATGAAGTACTGTAGCTCCACTAGATTTGTTATTACAATATATAAGAAGTCCAGTTCTTTTCACATGCCAAATTATGTGCGCTTTTGGAGTATCTAGTCATTGCTTTTCTAGCTGTTTATTATTATCAATCTGTCTTAGTTTGATGTGGATTTATGTGGTACAACTACTACAGTCATGCATATAAAAGCCCTACATCTCGTGTATATTTGTCTTCTGCAGGTCGGAATGGAGACTGAAGGTTTTGCTATTTATGATGCTATGATGCAGCTGAAAAATGAGGTAACCATTTTTCTTTCCTTTTCACCCTTTCCATCCTTCAATCTTGCGTTGATTTGTAACTTTGTTGAGCTTCCACTTCTTTTGCTTGAACAAGTTTTCCTTGCATTTTTTCTTTTTGCTTGAAATCATTTTTAATTGGCCTGGCTAATCTTTGATCATGTGAAACTATTGTTTGACCTTCAAACTGATCCAGGAGGACCATTTCAACTCGAGAGTAGATCAGAGCTAAAATATAAGCTTTTTTTGTTGCCAGATTTGGGCTACGTTACATAAATTTGAAGTTTCGTGAGGTGGTTTTCAGATGTAGGAAAAATAAAAGCGTTTCTTAATGTTTCAGTGAAGGCATTGGACAATTTTCCATTTATCGAATTATTGAGACTATCTGCACTATGGAGTTGTTTGACAAGTTCTACTCTAGGAACTTAACTGGGAAGTCACCTTTGATGATATATAGAAACAACACAGCATCCGCACTTTCTTTCCTGAGATGCTGTTTTTATTTCTTTGTTGTTATGCTGAATTATAATTGTATATGCATATATGTTTAAATATAATATTTATTGCTCTTATCTTTGGATTGTAATCTCGGTAGAATTTTTTTATTTTATTTTTTTTCATTTAATTTCTTCCAATGATTTTTACTAGTGCAGATTCAAACTGTAGCTGTTGGAGCTGCAATAGGTCAGGCCTGCCTGCTTCTTTCTGCTGGAAAGAAAGGTAGACGGTTTATGATGCCTCATGCCAAAGGTATGCACCAAATTATTATTATTTTTTCAGTCTTAGGCTTCATTTGGGACGGCTTTCTTACTGCTTCATAAAGCAGCTTTTTAATATAAAAATTAAAATTTTTGTACTAGAAAGCTGCTTTAAGAAGCAATAAAAAAAATCATCCCAAACGAAACCTTAATTCCTGTTTCAGACGAAACAGACTTTGAATCATTGCATTGTGCTGCACGTTGAAATTGCTTCTTTTGTTAGCCATGATTCAACAACCTCGTGTCCCATCATCTGGACAGATGCCAGCAAGCGATGTTCTTATCCGTGCTAAAGAGGTTGGATTTTTTTCTCTAATGCATCCATATATGTTACATTAAAGCACTTAAATGTTGCTGCATGCATAATCTGTCTTGCAATTGATGTGATGCATGAGTTGAGTTACACAAGATTAATAAAGAAGATTTAACAATAGCTTAACCAATTATAGAATCACACTTCAAGTCAAAGTCGGTTACAAGAATTCGTAGTGTTCCGCTTGCTTAGGCAAAGGAATTACAAGGAAATTAACCAAACAATTTAAGCAAATACAAAGGAGAACGTAAAGTTAAAAGTTAGTGATTTGAATCCAACGATTAATAAGGAGTTGTTCACCTTGAGGCCTCTTCTCTCTTTCCTACGGAACTAGGTTGAGTGGCTGAAGATCGTCCACAATAGGAATGAGGTTGCCACGAGGAGGGAGGAGCCGAGGAACGTCGCCGTGGAGAATGAACTCGGAGGTGGAGGTGGCACGGGAGGATGACCTTTAATGATCCACGTGTAGTCGGAGAATTGGTCGTCGATGGCGTCCACTAGTGTTGGTAAAATCCGATCCAAGTACTCTTCGACGGTATTGTCGAAGCCAAATCCAATGTCGAAGAAAAGAGATCTTAAGACGTGGATACCTCCATAGATGTCGTAGAAGAGTCCGTGATCAACGGCGGGGTCCACCATACACCATGGATTTGAAGACGAGCAATCACCACAAGCAACCCGGGGGGGGGGGGGGGGAGGCGGCTTGGAGAGGAGAAGGGGATGCCGGAGGTAGAGAGGGGGAGAGGGATGTGATTTGCTTTAGAAAATTGAAATTGATTTCAGTTTTAGGGATTTGGGAGGGAAGTTGTTTGAAATTTGATTTCCCAATTAAAAGGCAATTAAAGCATTAATGGAATTTTAATTGGATGGAGCCCAAAGGGGAAGCCGACTGTAGAGAGAGAGGGGGGAGAGGGAGTTTAAAACTGAAATTAGTTTCAGTTTTAGTGCAATTGGAGGGAAAAATTATTTGAACTTAATTAGGATTTCAAATAAGATGAAGAGTTAATTGCATAATTAATGGGGAGCCCAAGGAGGGGGCCGGCGGCATGGCTAGAGAGAGAGGGAGTTAGGGAGAGAGGGAGAGGGGTTTCCAAAATTGAATGATGACTAGGAAAATTTTAAAATTAAATCCAAATCAATTTTAATTTTAAATTTGGATTCATTCAAAAAATTTCCATATATAGAATTTCTAAATTTGGAAAGAATTTGAATTTTGAAATTCAAATTTCAATTTAGAATTAGCGGAGAGGGGGTGGATGGAAGGTGGTCGGCCAGTGGCTAGGTGGTCGGCCGGTGGTGAGAGGGTGGACGGCGGAAAGCTCTAGGGTCGGCGGCAACAAGGTGGGCTCGAGCTTCTTCAAATTCCTATTCTTTACTTGTGATCTTCTATAGCAAAGAGGCGAGAGGCTAAGGGTTGCAAGTCTTCAACGATTCCTCTAAGTGAACTCGCAAAGAGATCACAAAGAACTCACTAAGAGAACTTAAAGACATTGAACTCACAAAGAGAACAAAGAGTAAAAAAATTTCATTCAATAATTCATTAATCTCATACAAGATACAAGAGCCATATAAATAGGCTCCAAATGACAATAACTACAAAAGTCTAATATGCCCCTTGGGATACAAGAGAATAGGGCTGCAAGCGAACCAAACGTTCGACGAACTACTCGTTGTTCGGTTCGATTAAAGCTCGTTCGTGATCGTTTAATTAACTAACAAACAAACTTGAACAATATTTTAAATACTCGATTCTTAAATAAACAAGCTTGAACACTAATGTGTTCAGTTCGTTTATGTTCGCGAACAACATCAGTTGATGTTCATGAACAAGCTCGATAAAAAGCTCGATTCGAGTTCGATTAAATATAAAAACTTTAATTATACCATAATATAATATAATTATTTTTTATTAATAAATTTTAAAGTAATAAAATATTATAACATATGTTCATATAAATTAATCATATTTTCATTTTAAATATACAACTGTTTTTATTTTAGAAATTTCATTTCATGAACAAGAAATATTTCATATTTGTCCATATTTGTTAGATTGTTTGTTTAGAATGTTCATGAACAAATTTAATGTTTGTTTGTTCAATAGATTGTTTGCGAGATATGTTCACGAACATAGCTCGTTTAAAGCTCGATAAGCACTAAACAAACGAACATGAACCAAACATGAGCCAAACATGAACACCCTTAAATTAAACGAACCAAACATGAACACAAATAATAAAGCTCGAATCAAACACGAACCAAACATGAACAAGCTAATGTTAAACAAACACAAACATGAACACTCACATACTCGGCTCGGCTCGGTTCGTTTGCAGCCCTTGAAGAGAAAACAAATATCCACAAGGGTAAAATGGGAAAAACTGAAAATAAATAAGTAATATATAAAATGCAGATACAAATAGTCATCAGTAGTAAAGGCTCTTCATCATGGCCGTCGATCTCCGGTGTCGTCTCTGATAAACGCGCTGAAATCTTCTGTCGATGCCCCCATCAACAATCTTATATTTTCTTTTGTGTTGGGAAACTACTTGAAGAATAATATAATTACAATCATAATTGACTTTAAGTTTTTATTTAGAGGGTGACTCTAGATATATTGGTGAGATTGCCTAAATTTTAATCTATTGATGCAGAACAAATCAGGCCAAATTAGCTTGTAACCAATTAGTTATAGACTAATTATAAGGAATTAAACTAGGCTACAACATGGCTGACGCAGACCAATTTAAGTCTAGGCCCATTTCGAATTATGGCTTAATTTCTCATATTCTTTAAATTTGACTTTTCCTTAGGTTTGTTGGTTTCTCTTTGATAATATTATATTAATTATTATTGATTGATGATTGAATGAATGGATTTATTTGTGATCAATTGAGTGCTCTCTAGATCAAAGTTATGTATGTGGATTGCTTCAAGTTGTGTGCTTGAAGTTGACCGGGCGAGGTAATTAATCATATGGGTTTGTGCTTTTGTGAAACCTCAAATTAGATTATAAAGTTATCGTAAAATAATGAAAATTTCTCTAGGTAGTATATTATTTGATATCCAAACTACCTCTTGGAAATTTGATAAAAAACATTCATGGAAATGCAAGCGCAATTTTTCGGAGCTCATACCACCGTAGCACAAATATCTTATAGAGCTATAATGCTTGGTGTGGTGCACAATATTTGAAAAATAGTATAAAATATTAAAAATCATGAATAATTTATTAAAACTTCAACAATATAAGAGAATGATTTCCTAATGCAAAAGACTATTAATGTCATATAAATAAAATATAATATTTTATTAATATATTAGATACAAGCATCAATTTTTTGTGCAAATTTTTATAGGCATCATATAAATTCACAATTGTATTATAGGAGTTCATGCCACTATATACTTCATATAAAGGCTAATAAGTTGCGGGACATTATGCATGAGAGTTGAGCATATTAAAGGGAATATTATCATTATATTATTTGTAACCTCTAAACATACTTTCTTTTTCATAAAAGTAATTCTAATAGATTAATAAAAAAGGCAAAAAAAATAGAGTTTCATATGCCGTATAGCGTGCAAACAAAATATATAACACGTGACATTTAACTTGCTATGCCTTACCATGCAAATAGCACATGATATACACTATGCTATGTTATGGGCTATAGGTCACATTATGTTACTTTATTGGCAGGTATGTTTCATTTCACCTATCAAAGATTGAATTTGTGTGGCAGTAGATTCCGTTAGAAGAGAAAATCCAATTGATAGTCAGTAGCTGCTTTAGGGTCGATTTTACTATCATTGTTAGACACCTTAACTTCTCTTGTTGTGTCATCATTGACATAAACATTTTGACGTGTATGATGTCCATAAGCATTATTGTTAAACCTCTAAATTATTTATCTTGACTATTTTCTGTCTCCTACCAAAATTAATATTTAAATGAATGGGTTCATCATTTGGAATTTCTTTAGGTTCGCTTGAATTTGATTTGTTTCCAAAGTTTCATTTCATGCTTTAATTATGTTAATTTCTTTACATAATTGATTGGTTTATTCAGTAATTCAGGCAATTGATTTTGAAAAGTTATTAAAATGTATTCATTTTACGATCTATTAAGTTGCTCTGAATATCAACCCTAAGTCTAAGGTGCGTGTTGACACAACTTTAAAGCTGTGATACAAATTTGATGTAGAGTGATTTATGGTTAGGATTTTTAATGCAAATAGCATGATTTGCAGTATGAATACATTTAAAAACACCGAAGATCCACTTGTCACAAGTCCCTAGCTAATTCAACAATTTGTTTTCCTTAAGTCTTAATTAATAATACTCAAATTAAAACTCATAGAATAATGAAATGATCAAAACAATTCATAAAATGCAACAAAAATTTTAAAACATAAAAAATTAGTGAGCAATTGTTATTCCTATGTGTTAATTTTTTGATTGAAAATAAGAGCACTAAACAAGTCAATATCAAATTATTTAAATGAAATAGAACAAGGAACGAAAAAAAAAATTCAAAGAGAAACTAAGCCTAATGCTGGTATAAGGAGATGATTTCATCGTAATTTTTATGTCTCAAAAAATTTATTTATAGACTCCTATTGTTGACGAAGGATAAGCTCAAATCAAGTTTGAATTTAAGCCCCAAAAGATAAGACCAATTCTCCCTTAATTTCTAAATCCGAGACTCTTATCCCAAGCAGCCCAACAACACCCGTTACACGCGTCAGGCGACTGCAATAATAAAATGCTGCAACATATATCACGTCTTGGTGAAGCAACAGAAAAGAAATTACCTCATTCAACCATAAATTGCAACAAACTTTGCTGAGATTTCCGTTATGCAGCAACAGAAACTGAATTGCAATTCAAAACAGCATCCGAACCTACAAAAATCTTGAATCTAGAAAAGTGGAGAAAAAGGTTGAATTACCCTCGACAACATCCACAATCCAAATTTTATCGGCCCAAAGGAGGACCCAACCATTGCACCAATGCCCAAATACATTTGACATCCATAGTGGAGCCATAAGCCCTCTTCTAACACCTTTTTAGGACAAGTCACTACAAATAAAACAACAATAATCCTTTATCTATTAAGTGGGGTCGGCCATATGAATCTTTTTTCTCCATTGTGTTTAATTAAAAGTCAAATTCTCATTTAAATCTAATATAAAAAAAGTCATTTTTAAATTGTAGTACTTTCAAACCAAATCTTTTTTAAGTCTACTTCTACCTTTCTTAATATAGGCCGGATCTAATACATCTACTCTCCTAATAGGGTCATCAGAAGGCCGACATTTTATGTGACCAAATCATGTAAGACAAATCTCTTATCTTTTCTGCCACTGGAGTTGCTCCAACCTTTTCACATATATACTAGTTTCATATTTTACCTATAAGTTAAAAGCCACTCATTCACCTGAGCACTTCATTTCCGTAGCACTTAATTAACTTAATTTTATGCTTCTCTTTTAATGGCCAGCATTTGCACCATATAGCATTGTAGATCTCATAACCTTACACAATTTTCCCAAGTTTTTGGGGTACTTTTATATCACACAACAAGCTTGATGCTTTCCTTCACTTTAGTCATCCAACCTAAATTCTACAAACAATATCCCCAAATTGAACAATAGACTAGAGATGTCTTAAATGTGTGATATAAATTGAATCAAAATTGAAACTATGCCAAATCATATATACTAAATATTGATGTTTTCCCCAACGAGATTTGGAATTAATAAAAAATTAGGAAAAAATTACATTGCATTGCTAACGTGTTCCTAAACATAAATTTAAATACTAATAAATCAGCTTAAATTAATGTTTAATATGATATATCCAATAGGAATAAATACAGATTTCCTAGAATTTGCCTGTTCAGCATATCTACTGATGCTTTCCCTAACGAGAATAGAAATCGTGTCAAAACTCGTGAGCAATGGTCGGAACTCATTAATTTGAATAACGTCTACTTCTTCCTGCTAAACAGCAGTGAATAGTGGAGGATCCTCTCAGTCATTGTCAGCTCTTCACATTTGTTCAATAACGTATCTATGAAGCCTCTTTATCCTGCATCAAATCACTTTCTTCTGGGTTAAATTTGATTTTGCTTTTCACAGGTTATCACCAACAGAGATACACTGGTCAAATTACTGTCCAAACACACCGGGAATGTATGTGCCGTTGAATCTGACTTATTTCTATTCAACAGAAAAGCGCTGAATGTCCCTTTAAAATTGTGTATACCTTTTCTTCTCCAGCCAGTGGAAAAAGTATCCAAGGTGATGCAGAGGCCATTTTATATGGATGCCATCAAGGCTCAAGAGTTCGGTGTCATAGATAAGGTTTGATATTCTTCTCATTATTTTAAAAGATCAAAATGATTTTTAAACTATTTGTATGCATTTTAGTCTCAATTATTTAATATATTCAATTCAATCTCTTGATTCTTTAAATTTGATTCGAAATAGTTTTTTATTGGATTATTTTGGATCAGTTTTGAGGAGTCGAGAGAATTTTAAATTAAGGTTTCGTTTGGGGTGGCTTTCTTACTTCCTAAAGCAGCTTTTTAGTTCAAAATTTACAAATTTTGTACTAAAAATATGTTTCATGAATTAATAAGAAAGCCGTCCAAAACGAAGCCTAAATTTGAGGAGTCAATGAGCTAAATTGGATGCATTAGTTAGGCCAAAAACAAAAACGGCTTACCATAGTCTTGGGGCTATTTGGAACCTTTTAATTTTTTCAGATGAGCTATTAGATACGTTCCAGTTACTCTATTACTCATCTCAAGGATTTGAGAATTGCAGCAGTATTGGTATTAGCTGTACATTACAAAGGTGTTTTATGTATTGCTTGTGGTTTAGATTCTATGGCGTGGTCAAGAGAAGGTAATGGATGAGGCTGCCTCTCCTGAGGATTGGGATCGGCGAGCAGGAATCAAGGTCGTTGATGGGATGTGAAGGCCAAGCAAAGACATTACTGCTCAAAGAAAGTTCAGGTTTTCAGTACACTCCCATCTTTCTTTCTTAGAGATTATTCTATGCGGACACCAGACACAACTCACCGTCCAAAGACGAATCAGGTGCAGCCACGTTATCCAGTACTAAGCATTACCGAGCCGTCCTACCGAGTAGGGGGTGTCATGGCGCATTTTCATTGGGCTTTGAACGCGTTCGGTGTTCACACAGAATAATTCATCCATCTTTCTTCTACTGTTTTTGTTATTCTTCTTACATGTTTTCTTTCTTCTTTTAGGCTATTCGGAATTTAAGTATTTCAATGAAGTAGTTATGCAGTTACTCCAGGATTAATGATAAAGTAGAAACTAAAGCGGCTTCAGGAGATATAACTGACCTGGATGCTTCTGTCTAGGTCCAAAGCTACCATCCTCTTTGCAGATTTCAAAGCTTGTACAGAACCAAAGGGAAATCGCAGAAAGCTACTACACATACATTGTAAGAAAATCCCAACCAAAAAGGCTTTCTTAGACGCTTAAATCTCAAATACTCCATTAATCAAGCCTGACTATTGCTTCAAATTTGCTGCTTTAATAAGACTACTTTAGATACACTGTTACAGGTCATTTATTGGTCATGTGCTTATTTCTCTTGGTTCTTAGCTGATCTGAACTTCCAATGTTGATCTAATTATTATGTGGTTTCTAAAAATTTTATTTTTATTTTAAATATTTAAAGAAAAGGAATGTATAGCATCTTTGATGGAAAGATATTGAGAAAACTTCAAAATAAGATTTTTTTAAATGCTTAATCTATTTAGGATTTGTTTGAGATTGTTGTAGTGTTTTGTGAAGGTGGTTCTAAAGTTATTCTGAAAAAAGTAACTTTCATGATAATTGTTGGAAATAATAATTTTCTAGCATAAAATTTTCTTAAAAGCTTTGATAAATTAGCACCTAACTAAAAGTTATGGTTGCGGTCTAAAAAGTAAGGCTTTGTTTGGGTCGGCTTTATTATTGCTTTTTGTTAAAACTGAGAATTTGAGAGGGAAAAGTTTGAAATTATTCATTACAATCTACCCTATTTATAGATCTATACAAGATATCCTAATGAGGAAATAATAAATTGCAGAATAATACATAAAAATCTTTCCTAAATTCGTTTCCTCATTATGGCGTGATCCATGAGAGTATCCCACGGATTGATCTTTGTGTCTGTCGGATCCTTTGCACTGGGAACGACTGGATTTCAACAGCTAGATTTCAACACTCCCCCTCAAGCTGGGAAATATGGATCCGTCATTCCCAGCTTGTCAATCATACGGAGAAAGACAGAACTATCCAATCCTTTAGTAAGGAAATATGCAAGTTGATCCTTTGATGATACATGGACAACACTTACTAGACCACTGTCTAGTTTTTCTTTAATAAAATGTCTGTCAACTTCTATGTGTTTGGTCCTGTCATGTTGGACTAGATTGTAGGCTATGCTGATTGCTGATTTGTTGTCACAATGTAGCTTCATGGGTTCATTCCACTTAACCTTCAGATCTTCTAGGATTATTTTGATCCATAGTAGCTCACCTATTCCCAAGGCCATAGCTCGATATTCTGCTTCTGCACTAGATCTTGCCACCACATTCTGTTTCTTGCTTCTCCATGTAACTAGGTTACCTCCAAGAAATGTGCAATACCCAGAGGTAGATCTTCTATCAACCGGTGATCCTGCGTAGTTAGCATCTGTGTATACTTCTAGGGTCATTCCACGATCTCTTTTAAAGAGAATTCCTTTTCCTGGTCTTCCTTTAAGGTAGTGCAATATCCTGTCTACCGCTTGCATGTGAATCTGCTTTGGATTCTGCATAAACTGACTGACCATGCTTACAGCAAATGCTATGTCTGGTCTAGTGTGGGAGAGGTAGATCAATTTCCCTACAAGTCTCTGGTAGGCCCCTTTATCTACATCTGGATCTTCTTTAGCTTCTCCCAATTTAAGATTATGTTCTACTGGTGTTGGCGTTGGCTTACAGACAAGTTTACCTGTTTCTCTTAGAAGATCTTTGATGTATTTCTGTTGTGAAATGAAGATTCCTTTGCTGGAGTGAGCTACTTCAATTCCGAGAAAATATTTTAGTCTCCCAAGTTCTTTGATGTCAAATTCCTTAGTAAGATTTTTTCTTAAACTGGCTTTCTCCTCTTCATTATTTCCAGTCAAAATAATATCATCAACATACACTAATAATATTGTGACTCCCCCTGAGTCTGAGTGTTTGAAGAATAGTGTATGATCCCCTTGACTCTGTCGATACCCATTCAGGAGCATGAATTTAGAGAATCTTCCGAACCAGGCCCTTGGTGATTGTTTGAGCCCATATAAAGCCTTTTTCAGTTTGCACACCTTGTTACCTTCAGATTTTTCTTTAAAGCCTGGTGGTATTTCCATAAATATCTCTTCTTCCAAGTCCCCATGTAGGAATGCATTTTTCACATCCAGTTGTTCCAGGTGCCAATTGTACTTGGCTGCTAGTGAGAGTAGTATTCGGACAGTATTCATCTTGGCCACGGGCGCAAACGTTTCTTGGTAGTCAATGCCATACATTTGAGTAAACCCTTTTGCCACTAGTCTTGCCTTATATCTCTCCAGTGTGCCATCAGCTTTGTATTTTACTGAGAACACCCATTTGCAGCCGACCGATTTTTTCCCTATCGGTAAATTGACGATCTCCCATGTTTTGTTTTTCTCCAGGGCTTGCATTTCATCTTTCATGGCATTTCTCCAATTTTTATCAGATAAGGCCTCGGAAACATTGTTAGGAATATGAATATCTTCTAATGTAACAAGAAAATTTTTGTGTGATGATGAGAAGTTGTTGAAGGACATAGAGTTGTTTATAGGGTATAAGGGAGGTGGTGAACTTACCTTATTTCCGGGAGATGGTTCAAATTCTTGGATCTGCTTTGGAGCACAGCTTGAGCTTGTACGTCTGGAGTAAACCTTTCCAAATCTAATGATAGCGTTGTCATTTGTTTCCCTTTCTTGGGTTTTAGGTGGGTTTTTTTGAGGTGGTGGAGGAAGGTCAAGAGGTGCAAGTTCATTTTCCTCATCTTCCTCAAGTTCAGTCTCCCCTTGAAGATGAGTTTTTGAAAAATAGGAATTCCGTCCAGCAAAGGTAACATCAATAGAGACAAAGGTTTTTCTTGTGGATGGATGATAACATTTATACCTTTTTGGGTAGCAGAGTAGCCAACAAAGATGCATTTGAGTGCTCTTGGATCTAATTTTACTCGCTCCTGGCGGTGGATATGAACATAGGCAGTGCATCCAAAGATTTTGGGTGCAAGATTATGATGAGTTCGAAACTCTGGGTAAAAAGAGGAGAAGGTCTCCATTGGAGTTTTTAGGCCTAAGGTTGTTGAAGGTAGGCGGTTTATGCGATATGCTGCAGTTAAAAGAGCTTCCCCCCAATAGGATTTGGGTGTATTGTAGTGAAATAGGAAAGCTCGGATGGAGGCTAGAAGGTGACCATTTTTCCTCTCTGCAACTCCATTCTGTTGTGGGGTGTGAACACAAGAGGACTCATGGATGATCCCTTCACTCTGGAAGTAGGAGGAAAGAGTTTGGTTGAAATAATCTTTGGCATTATCGGAGCGGAAACTCCTTATTTTTACCTCGAATTGATTTTTAATCATGGAATGAAAGATGGGAACAATGGTGCTTACATCAGATTTATGTTTAAGGAGATAGATCCAAGAGACTCTAGTGCAATCATCAATGAATGACACAAACCAGCGTGCCCTAGAGATATTGGGAATTTTAGAGGGTCCCCAAATATCACTATGAATAAAGAAGAAAGGTGTAGCACATTTCTCACTTTTGTTTGGGAATGAGGTTCTTTTATGCTTAGCCAATTCACAGGTTTCACACTGAAAATTTTTATTGTCTACTTGATGAAAAAGTTGTGGATACATATATTTTAAGACATCAAAAGATGGGTGCCCTAGTCTATAATGATGAAGCCAAATAGTGGAGGTTCTATCGACTAGGGATAACAAAGAGCAACTCCTTTTAGATTGGTTTGGTTCTTCTAGGTAGTACAATCCTGCTTTCTCCTTAGCAAGTCCAATCTTCTTCCCCGATCTCTGGTCCTGAAATAAGCAATAAGAGGGGTTAAACAATGCTTGACAATTATGGTCATTGGTAAGTTTTTGTATTGATATCAAGTTTGTGGATAATTGTGGTACGTGGAGCACATTTTTTAGGGTGAGGGATGAGGATAATATGATATCTCCTTGGTCAGTTATCGTGGTAAGAGAACCATCAGCAGTGATGATTTTTTTGTTGTTTGAGCAAGGAGTATAATTTATGAGGTGGGTTGGTGAGTGTGTCATATGATCTGTGGCTCCTGAATCAATGATCCATAATTCCTTTAACTGATTTCTAGAAGTACTTAAACTAATAGAAATTGGAGTCTTACCTGAGAGTGCAAGTGAAGAAGAAGCATTTAGTTTTTCAAGAGATACCAGGAGTCGTTTCAATTTATCAATATTTTCTTTGTTGAATTCTCCAAGGCTGGTCTGAGTTTCTAGCTTACTTGTAGTGTTGTTGGCATGTGATGTGCTCCTTGTCTCACCCTTTTGATTCCACTCTTTGCTAGGGGGTTTTCCATGTATCTTCCAGCATGTTTCTTTTGTGTGTCTTGATTTTTTGCAATAGCTGCACCACAGTGAGTCTTTATCTTTGAATTTTGAAGAGTCTTTACCTTTCTCCTTCCATGATGATTCTTTGTTCATCACCATTGCTGAGCTTTCAACAACCTTTGGTTCTAACATCACTCCTCGTCGACTTTCTTCTGCGCGGATGAGAGAAATGGTTTCGTTGAGTGATGGCGTATCCTCTTTGCCAAGGATCTAAACTCTAACTTGGTCAAATTCTGCATTTAGTCCTGCAAGAAAATCATAGACTCTATCTTTTTCAATAAAGTTCTTTAGGATCGCCGCATCTTCTGGACATCTGGTTTCTATGCACCTATAGTGATCAAGTTCCTGCCATAGATTTTGTAGAATGGTGGCATACTCCGTCACGGTCTTACTCCCCTGCTTCGTGCTTCCAACTTTGACTTTAACTTCAAAGATTTGGGCCGCATCACGAGCTTTGGAGTATGTTTGTCTGGCAGCATCCCATATGTCCTTTGCCGTCGAAAGAAACATAAATGTATAACTAATTTCTGGAGTCATGGAATTCCATATCAATGACATGATCATGGAGTCTGCTTCATCCCATGCCCCAAATTTGGGATCTCCTTCTTTTAGTCCTCCTCCAAGGAGGTGATGTATTTTACCTTTCCCCTTAAAGTAGTTCTTCACAAATTGAGACCACTTCAGGTAGTTCTTCCCATTTAGGCGATAGGAAGGTTGCATGTTTTGAAGATCACCTCGAACTTGGTGCACTATCGACTCCTCCGTCTGGTCAATACTTTCGGAGGAATTGATTTCTGACATTATGATAGTGATTAAGACTATCTATGAAGGCTTCCAAAAAAAAAAAAAATCTCCCCGATTTTAGTCGTCGGCAATAAGGGCCGATAATAGATTTTTTTTTTCTTTTTACCTTGTCGGTTTTACAAAAAATCGGGCTGTCCAATTCTTTAAAAGAATCGGACCGGGTAGCTTAGGGCACGCGCGAAGAGAGGGCGGACCAGGCGCTCGAGCGGGTGGACCAGGCGCTCGAGCGGGCGGTTTGCTCCTTCGACGATCTTCCCTTCCAGTGGATCGGGATGCTCGTCGGCTGCTCGACTCCTCTCCTTCGACGATCTTCCTTTTCTATCGGATCGGGCTCCTCCACCGAGCTGGGAAGACGCTCGTGCGATCCCGATCTTCGTGCGGTTCTGCCGATCGAGTGGAAGAGAAGGATCGGGCTTCCCTTCTCTCGTTTAGCTTCGTCGATTGGAACGGACTTCCGATCGGCTTCGGAAGTGTCTTTCACACGGTCGGTTTCAGTCGGGTATGACCGTTCCTTCGTCTCCTTCGTTTCCTTCGTGGCTGTTCGTCTAGGCTCCTTCGACGACAGTTCTGACGAAGTGAAGGAGTTCGCCCGCGGCAGCAACTGGCGAGATCGACACTTCTGTGTTGGCCTCTTGCAGCGTCAGAAGGTTGGATCGTTCGGCAATGAAGGCCTCCCGATTGGCTCTGATACCATGTTAAAACTGAGAATTTGAGAGGGAAAAGCTTGAAATTATTCATTACAATCTACCATATTTATAGATCTATACAAGATATCCTAATGAGGAAATAATAAATTACAGAATAATACATAAAAATATTTCCTAAATTCGTTCCCTCATTATGGCGTGATCCATGAGAGTACCCCACGGATTGATCTTTGTGTCCGTCGGATCCTTTGCACTGGGAACGGCTGGATTTCAACAGCTAGATTTCAACACTTTTTAAAGTAGTTTCATAGTATAAAAAATTTAATTTTTGTACTAGGAAACTGCCTTAAGAAACAATAAGAAAGCCATCACAAACGAAGCCTAAATCAGTAAGAAAGTTGTCTAAGTAGGCCCTTAATATAATCTATATATATATTTATATTTTTATCTTTATCTTTAGCTTATAGAAACAAAGAACTTTTTATGTGAAGATAACATTTATTATATAACTCTTTTAAATTTACCATATTATTAACATCATGTAATAGTTTATTAATTTATTTTTTAAGGTTTAAATAGGATCCGTCAAAAATGAATTGAGCAAATCTTGTGCTAACATTAACTCTATTTGAAGCTGAATCATTATCAATATTATAAGATTTTAAAAAAATAAATGGCTGGCTTATATATATATATATATATAATTCAACTATATATTATATGGGGTTATTTTCTTTTACATGAACAAGTCCTATTGAGGAATGGTTGTAAAAAAAAAATAAAACAAGAGCTTGATTTGAAGTGCTCATGTCAAAATTTTGATATTTTTATGCTTCAGATCGATAAAATTAAAATTTTTGTACTAAAAATCTGCTTCAAGAAGCAATAAAAAACCGTCCAAAATGAAACCTAAATAATTAGAAAATTTAGATGAGCTCAGCCTGAATAGAACTAAATTGGGTTCATATTAGATCAAATTTGAATTGAGCTCAGTCTAAATTGAATTGATCAAGCTTGAGATGAAATTGAGATTTAATAAAAATTAATGAGCAACAATTAGCCTTATTCAAATCAAATTGAAAAAAATCTACAATTAGAGTTCGCTTGGCTCCAGATCTAATTGAATAATTTTTAGTTGATTTTACATGAAGGTAACGATTTCGCTCGAAATTGAATTATTAATAGGCATAAAATAAAGTTTCTTTAAAAAAAATAAAGATTATTAATTTAAAATTAGTACGTATCACACAAGTTTTATCTTTTTATCCATGCATTGTATTGGCTATTTTCTAAATAAATGGGTAGAACTTAGGTCTGCAAGCGAACCAAACGTTCGACGAGCTACTCGTTGTTCGGTTCGATTAAAGCTCGTTCGTGATCGTTTAATTAACTAAACAAACAAACTTGAACAATATTTTAAATACTCGATTCTAAAATAAACAAGTTTGAACACTAATGCGTTCGGCTCATTTATGTTCGCGAACAACATCATTTGAAGTTCGTGAACAAGCTCGACATTAAGCTTGATAAGAAGCTCGATTCGTGTTAGATTTTGAACTCATGAATAAGCTTGATAAAAATAATTAATATTTGATTATTTAATTAATAAATATAAATAATATAAATAGAGCTCAACATTAAGTTCACGAACATGCTCGATGTAATCGTTTGTTAGGAAGCTCGATAAAGCTCGTTTGTTAAGTTAATGAACATCTAAAAGTAGAACTCGTTTATAACTCGTTCATGTTTGTTTGTTTAAAGCTCGATAAGCACTAAATGAACGAACATAAACTAAACATGAACCGAACATGAACACTCATTAATTTAAATGAACCAAACATGAACACAAACAATAAAGCTCGAACAAACATGAACCAAACTTGAACAACCTGTTATTAAATGAACACAAACATGAACACTCACATACTCGGATCGGCTCGATTCGTTTGCAGCCCTAGTAGAACTATTCATCCGCATACATTTTGTTATTTATCTCAAATTTTAAATGATTCACATTTTTCATCATTTAAAAAATAGTGAATGATTAAGATTTTTAATGGGACAACTTATTTATTGTTTTGTAAGATAATTTTTTAGTATAAAAATTTTTGTATTAAAAAAAATTTAAAAAATTATAAAAAAAGCCGTCCCAAACAAAGCCTAAGATTCAAATTAAAAGAATTAAAGAAAGAAATGAATGTAAGGAAATGAAACAAAAGCTGCTCCAAACGAAACCTAATTTCCTCCTGATCCACAAAGCAACACCAAGGTTGTGGCAATCAGCAAGTGGGGCTGTAAATTAGGTTTCGTTTGGAACGGCTTTTGTTTGAGACAGTAAATTTTTTTACTAAAAAATTATTTTAAGTAATAAAAAAATAATCCCAAACGAAACCTTAAAAAGATCATAAACAACCAAGACATTAAATGTTTACTGACAAAAGATCGATCTAATAGGCATTTACCACTTTAAGCCCTAGTGTTAACGCTACTGAACCAAGGCCAGAGGACTGCAACATAAAGGATGAATATTATGATCAATATAAAAATTCTCACGGCCAAAAGATTCATTCACTCAAGCTTTAGATTAAAAAAAAAAAAGCTTTAGATAACAAAACCTCATAGCTAATAAGCCAAGGGATTCATCCACTCAAGCCTTACGGAACCAAAGATAAGGTCATCAGAAATGAAACACAAAAGATAAGGACACCAAACCTTAAACACTGTGTTAGAAAGGTCCATTAGACCGATCCAGCCGGTCCATACGGGGCCGACGTAGGCGGAACAGGTGGAAGAGTTCAGCCTCTTCCCGTACGTGCCGTTTAAACTGCTTGGTCCAACAGAGCTTTTTGGAAAGGATTTTTTAAGGAGTTAGGATGAAAATTTGAATGTACGGACTATTCCGGGATTTCTTTTTGGATTATATGCATTAAATAGTTTATTTTCCTAGGGTTAGCACATATGGAATTTGGATGAAATTTGAGATATCTTAGATTCAGGTTTCCTTTGGGCTCTAGCGGCGTCTAGAGAATCGGGAGAGATCGATTCTCCTCTCAAATTGAGAATCACTTGTATTTTGTTTGTTTTTCTTCTGTTAGTTCATTTTTCTCAATAAAGTGGGCTATTTTTCTTTGATTTTTCCTCTATTTGTTGAGTATTCTCATTGATTTTGTCAAGATCGTTAAGTTTCACTTGAGATCTTCAAGTGTTTCCTATCACATTGTTGAGAGGTATCCATAAGAACACAATTAGTCTAGAAAGCATAATTAAGAGAACAGAGAAACACTCTGTTATATTTCAAAAGAACTAAATTCACAAAAAAATCAGTCGCCTCATCACTCACTCTTCTATAAATGTGAATAAATTTGAAGTCAAAACTTCATGTGAATGTTTAAAATTTTGCATTTGGTGCTACAGCTTTTCAACTTCAAGGACCTCGTTATAAATAAAATGTGTGATAAAGAAGGCATCCACTTCAATAAAAAATGTTAGTAAGATCAGCAGTCAGCACCTATAGCAAAGTTCAAAACGATGAAGTCAGCAGGTTCAGCACTAATAGAATTAAAGTTTCCTAAATGTTTGTATCAGGGGAAAAAAATAGAGTTCTTAGAATGATAAAGAAGAATGCCACCATAGGCAACATCTTCAGAAGGATCTTTGGAGCATCAATTGGTATTTCTACTAATAATAACTATAATATCTAGTTTAGTAGCCACATTACTCATTTGTTTCAGATTGATGACAAGAAAATACTATATATCATGTTATAGACCTAAGAGATAAATTTGTCCAAGATGGAATGAATCATATTAGCATAATTTTAAGACAATAAGTTATTGAAAATGGTACACAAGCTAAAAGACCAATAATCATGCTGAGATTGTTTAATCTTCTTAGGGTCCAAAATTGAAGCAGGGGACGACGACAACGAAAACAACAACAACATCAAGTTTTTGTCCCACTACGTGGGGTCGGCTACATGAATCATTTTTTCTCCATTGTGTCCTATTAAAAGTCAAAATTTCGTTTAAAGCTAATAAAGAAAGATCATTTCTAATATTTTCTAACCAAACCTTTTTAGGTCCATCTCTACCTTTCTTAACATAAATCAAATCTAACACCTCTACTTTCCTAACTGGGTCATTGGAAGGCCGATGTTTTATGTGACCAAACCATCTAAAGCAACTCTCTCTAATCTTATCTCCACAGGCGCTACTCCAAAATTTTCACGTATATGCACATTTCGTATCCTATCTCTAAGGTTAAAGCCACTCATCCACCTGAGCCTCCTCATCTCTGCAACACTTAACTTAGCATTATGCTTGTCTTTTAATGGGCAACATTCGGCACAATAAAGCATTGCAAGTCTCACAATCATTTTATAGAATTTTCCCTTAAGTTTGAGGGGGACTTTTCTATCACACAACAAACCCGATGCATTCCTCCACTTCAACCATCCAATTTGAATTCTACTAATAATATCCGCAACTATTTCACAATCACTTTGAACAATAGATCTAAGATATCTAAAATATGTACTTTTATTAATGACTTGATCACCTAAAGTCACAATCCCCTCACTAGGTCTATTACTACTAAAATTACACTCCATATATTCATTTTTAAATATACTCACGCGAAAATCTTTAAACTCCATAATTCAAGTTTACCTTCAACCCCCTCTCTAGTCTTATCAACAAGAAAAATATCATCAACAAAAAGCATACACCAAGGTACATCCTCTTGCAAATGTCTAGTGAGACATATATGACTAAAGCAAAAAGATATGGGCTTAAGGCTGATCCTTGATGTAATCCAACCGAAATAGGAAAATTGATGCGGACATCGGCACGAAGATCTGGCGCATCTATCACAGGAGGCGTCGTAAATCGACGACTCTAAATTAAATTGTTATTTAAAATTTATTTTATGAATTTTAGCTATTATTCTATGTTATTTCCTGTTTTACCCCTAGGTTAGTTTATTTGAGTGTTATGGCCAAAGGGGCATTTTTGTAATTTTTTTTATTTTCTCATGTTACGGCCTATATATAGGGCCTTAAGCTATTGTAATAGGATGGTTAATGAAGATGAAAATTTTGTGTTCCACACTTTTGTTCTTTGTGAGAGAGCGTTAGAGAGATTCCTATGGGAAGGAATCGGAGTTGTCACCAGCCGCAGGATGGGTTCGGGCTCGTGATTTGAAGTCCCTTAGAGAAGGGCAACGGATCACCCGTCAGTCTTCGGAAGAGTCCGAGGCTCGCGGTTTTTAGTTTTCTATCGTTTGTTTCTATCTTTCGTTTTATCTTTATCTTTGTCTTGTTCCTTCTTAATGCTTCCCTTAGTCATATTCATCTTCCTCCTCCCCATCTTCGTTTGGCCACCAGATTCACCTCCACCCGAAATCCCTCATCCCCTCTCCACCTCACGGCTAATCCCCCATACCCGAACCCATGCCGTCGGCTCCACCCCATTAGCCGCCGGCCGAACCTTCCTCTCCACCCCCTCTTGGATTTCCTAATTTGGTTGGGTTAATTTAGGGATTGATTTGAATTTGAAATTATTCAAATTCAAATTTCAAATTCTTTCCTAATTTAGTTCATCTATTTTTGGAAATTGCTTTATTGAAAACAATTTGAAATTAAAATTCAAAATCCTGTACGTTGCTTCTGTCCAAATTCTGTAGAGGGGAATTACCTTGCCTTTCTCTACTATTTGACTCCATAATCTAAGGAGCTTAATTTCAGGAATTTAAAATCCATTAAATGCCCTGTTTCATGCAAGCCAGAATCCTATTTTAGGTAATCAATCCAAGGCACGTTACTTTTCTCTCTAGCCGTAATGCCCCCATGCCTTTTTCTGTTTGATTAGGAATTCAAATTCCCGTCATCCACTGGCTCCAAAAGCTGATGCAAGCCGCCGGCCATGCTTAAGGAATTAGGAGAATTAAATGAGTTTCCTAATGCTACCTTTCTTTGATTTGAATTTTAAAATTCAAATCAAGCAGTTTTTGTAACTCTTACCTGGCTTGAATTTTCATTTATATCTTGGCTTTAAAGTATTTCCTAATACTAAAGCCTGGTTTTAGGAAATAAATTTAAATCCTCCCAATCCCACTGAGCTGGAATTTATCTCTCCCATATCTCCTCAATCAAGTTACTTAAATCTAGTAATTTGTTCGGAGAAAACGTGAGCTCACCCCCTCATGCATCCACTTCTTTAATTCTTTCAAAAACCTCCTATTTTATTTTGGAATTTAGCCCGCCTCTTTATTTCTCTGCTGGCCGAAACTTCCCAAGGCTGGTCTGCCCCCTAGTTGTCAATTTTCTACCTACTAATACTGCAACCAGAGATTTCGAGCACGGATTATTTGTTTCCCAGCAACTTGAAGCTTCAAATTTGCTGCTGTCTTGGAGATTCCAGCAAAGGAAAGTCAGTGTAGTTTGCTGCCAGAACCCTCATACTGCTGTCCAACGCTCTCTTATAGCTGCTGTTTGGATTTCCTAAGCCATACAGCTTGCTGTCCACGTATGCCAGCAAAGATACCCTGCTGTCCAGCACTGTGGAAGACCTCGATTTGCTGTTAATTGCCCCACAGCTGACCACGAGATTCACCAAAATTCTGCAGCCTTATTTCCTCATCTGTTCTCCCTTTTGCCTAAGCTCAAAACTCTGAGAATTCTCACAGATTTTAGGATGAAAATCTGAGAATTTCCAAATTCTTCCTTCTCCCTAGCAAAGCAATTTTTCATTCTACATCAAAAATACTTGGTCAAACCACCTAGTGTTTGAACACAAGTAATAACTCATGCATACACGTTGAATATAAGCGTTATTAACTCCTTTATTTTCAAGAACTCTCCATAGCACTTCTGTTGAAACTTTATCATATGCTTTATCTAAATCAACAAATATCATATGTAGATCATCCTTATTCTCTATATATTTCTCCATCAAATCTCTCAATAAATGTATGGCTTCCATAGTAAACCTACCCGACATGAATCCAAATTGATTTTGAGAAACATTAGTATCACGCAGAACCTACTCTCCATAACTCGCTCCCATAGTTTTAAAGTATGACGCATTAACTTAATTCTTCTATAATTCGTCCAATCATGTGCATCACCTTTATTCTTAAAAATAGGAATTAACACACTCATTCTCCAGTCATCTGACATCTTTTTGTCGTCAAAACATTATTAAAAAGTTTAGTAAGTCAAGAAATTCCTTCATCTCCTAAGCATTTCCACACCTCTATTGGAATATCATAAGTTCCAACAAATTCTCCACACTTCATTTTCTTTAAAGCCTCTCTAGCTTCAGTATTACTAATACGCCGATAAAAACATAAATCTTTATTTTCATTTAGGGTGCTAAGGTCACTAAAGTCAATCATATTTTCACATTCTTCATTTAAAAAATTAGCAAAATATCTCATCTACCTTTGTTGAATATCATCTTCTAAGAAAAGTACTTAATATATTTTACTTGAACTAAATCCTTACTACTCATATTTCTTTGTTTGACTAACTTATACATATATATTTCTCCCTGTTTAGTATCTAATTTATTATATAAATCATTAAAAGTTAAAATCTTTGCATCGCATATTACTTTCTTAAATTCCTTAAGTACATCTTTATATATTTCTTAATTATCAGAATTTTTACAACTAAACTAATTTTTATAATAAATCTTCTTATTTTTTTATCTTTTCTTGCACATTTGGATTCCACCCCAAACTATTTTTACTATTATAAGCTTTTCTCTTTGAAACTCTAAGCACATCTTTTATAATATTCTTAATATCACTAACCACTTTTTCTCATATAACATTAGCGTCCTCATGCACAAACAAAGTCTTAAAATCTAAAATCTTACTCTGAAAAATATTTTTATTAATATTTTTTAAATGCCCCCATCTAATCCTAGAATATCATTTTAATTTATTTTTTATTTTTTTCCATTTTATCTTAAAGTTCAAAACTAATAATCGATGTTGGGTTCATAAATTTTCACTTAGAATAACTTTACAATATTTGCAATCTAAACAATCTAATTTTTTTATAAGAAAATAATCAATCTTAGTTTTACTATATCCATTTTTAAAAGTGATGAGATGCTCATCTCTTTTCTTAAATAAGATATTAATAATTAAAACATCATAAGCTAAAGAAAAATCTAATATGATCTTAAAAAATTATAAGCAATGGAGGACAAATAGTTGAAATAATTTGAACCTAAACTGGAGATCACTTGTTGAATCTTTTCTTCTAAGGAAATTATCGAAAGCATAACATGATCATCATGATAAATGATGGAAGTACCAGTCTTCAAAAAGACATTAAAGTGAAACTATCATCAGGGAAAAGCTTTTGAAAATTATTCATAGCATATTTTGTAATAAGAGATTCATCGTTATTTTCCTGCCTATTATTATTTTTTATCTTATAAATTTAGTTAATGTATGTTTTTCTACTAATCAATTGTGGTGATATTTTATTTCTAGCGGCAAGGACAGTGGGGAGAAATGTAATTGAATAAAGCCTTCTAGTTGGGTATGGATTGGAGATGATAGTTGGGTGGAAGGTGGCCCTTTGGAAAACCAACTTTTTGTGGGGATGCGTAAGCTTAGCCAAGTGAAGAAAGAGGCTTATCCATTGTGTGGGGATGGTGAGGATGGGTTAATGATGCCAAAGAGTGATGGGAGAAGATTACTATAGTGGTTAAAGACCTATGGAAGACAAGGGGAGATCGAAATTGAAAGGCGTCTGAGAGGTAATCTTTAAAGGCGAATTATTTTTTGGAGTGGGGAGGATGGATATGGATCGATTTTGGCTAGTGAGGAACTTGGCTGAGAGGGGTGAAGGGATTTTAGCGGTTGGTGATATGTGAAGTGAAGTGGGAAATGCTGCAGAAGTGATGCAGAGCTGAGGCTTGCTTGACTGAAAGAACAATCGTAAACACAGACTTAAAGTAGCAGTGCTTAAATCCCTAAGGAAGGAACAATGACTGAACCCTTTATATAAAAAATTTGCCTCTATGACTAGAAATTTTCACATAATACGTAATTGGAAAACATTCAAATGCATTGTAAACTTATATAACAACTACAACAACTAATTTAAGAGAAAACAGGCATCAAGTACAACTTTGCCTCTTTATCTGATATCTCCTTCAACATTTGAAGATATGGCTACTTGGATAGTCATCAATTTTTTCGCCAGTTGAAAAAGATTGGTCGGTTGAAGTGGAGGAATGCATCGGGCTTGTTGTGCGATAGAAAAGTCGACAAATCACTCTCATTTCTAGACTGGTAACATCCTCAATGCAGTCCGGTATTCTGATGATTCCAGAATCATATTGGAAATTAATTTCGCAGTTCCTATAGCACTATAATTCTTCATCATAATTCATTTTGATTGCCACAAAGCAATACGCTTTACACGGGTAAATTAACCGGAGGATCTAAGCTGCCTACAAGGATTCCCAGATCAATGTCTTTGTCCTCAAACTTCTTGATGAATGGATGACTCCTCAAACTTAAGGGAAAATTCTATAAGAAGGTGGTGAGACCTGCAATGTTTTATGGTGCCGAATGTTGGCCATTAAAAAAGAAGCATAATACTAAGTTAAGTGTTGCAGAGATGAGGATGCTTAGGTGGATGAGTGGCTTTACCATTAAAGATATGACACAAAATGAGCATATACGTGAAAAGGTTGGAGTAGCTCTAGTGAAAGATAAGATTAGAGAGAGTCGCCTTAGATGGTTTGGTCACATTAAATGGAGGCCTTCTGATGACCCGGTTAGGAAAGTTGAGGTATTAGATTTGACTTATGTTAAGAAAGGTAGAGGTAGACCTAAAAAGATTTGGTTAGAAAATATTAGAAATGATCTTTCTTTATTAGATTTAAATGAGAATTTGACTTTTAACATGGCAAAATGACAAAAAAGGATTCATGTAGCCGATCCCTCATAGTGGGACAAATGCTTGGTGTTGTTGTTGTTGAAAAAGATTGGTATGAGTCATCTTGGGAAGTTAAATGCCATGACATGGTGATACACTAATAAAACAACTAATAAATAAATTTATTTGAAAAGAAAATGACGCTCTACCTGGAAGTTAAATGCCATGACATGGTGAGTCAGCAATGGCTATGTTAGTAAATTATCTACAAACATAAGCCAGCTGAAGATGTGTTTAGGAAAGATCAAGGATATCTGTAGAAGAACTTGCTGCTGTTTAGGAAATATCAAGGAAACATGTAAAAGAATCAGGAGACGAGAAAGGCAAACCTTAAGTGCAATAAATGGCAATATCACTATTGAGTTAAAGCTATTAAAAAAAGCAGTCGGTTTAGCAAAATTTGAAAACAGCGACACAATTCTTCTATTATTCTACACTAGTTTCATAGCAATGCCAAGCTCAAGTGGTTCATTAAGCTATAGAATATACCAAATACACAGAGAGACTGATATGCAATACATAGGAGTACCACAGATAAAATGCCTTAAAAGGCTACATGATTCATAGAAATAACTTCTGTTGACCAAAAACAACAAGAATTACATAAATGAACAGAAGGAAAGGATAATTAAAAAGGCTACAAATCAGATAATAGAACTGAAACAACATTGAAATTGTGTTTAAACCATAAACACAGAAAGTTAATAGCATAATTTGAAAAGACAGATATTCCAGAAATCAATACTGCAGATTCCAAAAGATTTTAAATTTTCAACTTGAACATCTAATATAAAACGTTAATCATCAAAATAACTGGTGGACTACAATAGTTTATAAACGAAGCATCATTATTCCAGATACAAGAAAAACATCAAAAGTAAACCATGCTCATCGTGAAGAAATGCTAAATTTGGGATCCTCTCACAATCTACTTACTTGCAAAGAAAACAAAATCTAGTGATCCAAATATGACTCACTAGACGCAATGCTCCTATAGATAGAGATAGCTAATGGAATGATACCTGCAAGTGCAATCTGAAGCTGTTCTGAGGTGCTTGTCCGAACCGTTATCTGCCCAGTAAGCTTGTTGTTCAGCCCAACTCGAACAGCCATCTTTGAATTCCTACCAACTGGAAACTGAGACTGCAAATTTGCTCCCAGAGCCAAGTCATTCCTCCATTTCATCAGAGACAACCCCAAAGTAGAAAGAGCTTGACCAAAAGGATAATCTTTCTCTCTAAGGCGAGCCTCAAGGTTAGCTCCAAAAGCAACATCCCCCTGCGCACGGACTGCTCCAGTGCTGGCTACAAGTCCAAGCCTCTTGCCGATTGATATTCTGTCTTCAACTTTCAATCCAGTAGCTACAGTTTCCCCCAAGAAAGTAACAGATATTCCAGCTGCAGTCTTGTTCTTCTTCAGGTTCTTAAATTTGGTCTCACCGCGGAATATGTAAGCTAGCTGCTTCCCAATAGATTGGATGTCAAACCCAGCAAGAGTAGAGCCATGTTCTCCATGTTTGGCTGCAATGGAGGAGTCTAGGTGGATGTTGAACTCCTTCTTATCTTTTGTGATCTGAACTGCCATTGATGTAGGAAACCGACCAGCAACGGCGAGACTCTCTTCAATGCTGACACCGTCGTAACCACAATCATGGTCCCAACCATGTGTGTCCAGTACAGGTCGGGTAAGAAGCTGAGATGTTGGCTCCAGAAATCGGTAGCGATATGCAGGATTATCACAGTCAAACGATGGTGGGAGTACCATATCTGGTAAAGGGACTTGTATGGCTGCAGGACCACCATCCTGATCATAATCTTCAGGCATATCACCATTGGCAAACTCATCTGTATTGATCTTTCCTTTCTTCTTGATCTCTTTCAATTGCCGAAGCTCTTCCTTCCATTGTTTCTTCTGAAGAAGTTTAACTCGGTAATCATACTCATCAAAATAAGCATGCCTTTGCTCCTTGGTGAGTTTGGCAATCTGAGCTTTTCTCAGAGGCTTAAATGGTGGGAGCTGATCATACTCATCTTCTTCTTCATCCTGTTCTGCATCCGTCAAGTCATCCAGGTCAATATCAGAATCAGCATTATCACCACCCTGATCACCGGAAAGCTTTGGATGCGCCCTGGATTGCAGAAGAGAAGATAACAGGAAGGGAAGTGGAGGGGAGCGAAGGCGGAAACCAAAGAGCTTTCCAGGAGAAGAGTCTTGAAGCTTCAAAAGGGAATTGGCTTCAGATAATATCTTTGATGAGTAGGACAAAAGAAGTAATTGAGGCCTCCAGCTCAGTCCATTAGGAAGAACCCTCTCACCCTCCCTATTCCTCCTGCAAGAAGGATGGTTCTCAACAAGAGCTACTGGATTCATGAGCCGCATGTCCGCAGCTGCTTGTCGAATGGATAGCTGAACCACATGAGATCTTTGATCTATGAACATTTCATAGCCCAAGGGCGAACCATTGGGCCCATCAGGAGGAGCAGAAGCAGCGTGTGTGAGAGCAACAATAGCATTGAACCAGATTGATGAGCCCAGGACAGAAGTGATAGACCTCAAAAGAGGCAAATCATTGAAATCTCGAGTCTGTGTATCCATTCGGTCCACATAGAGAACAATATCTGGAGGACACTTCTTTGTAAACCTCTTTATCGATGATAGAATTTTTCTATTTGTTGGTTGATCCATTATAGAAGCTTTGAGCCCAGGAGTGTCTATAACACGAATTTTAACACCATTGACCACACCAGAAATCTCCCTCACTGAAGTTGTTGCCAGTTGAAAAGGATTGGTATGAGACCTCTCTTCACCAAAAATGGAGTTTATAGTCGCACTTTTGCCTACACCAGTCTTGCCAAGGACCAAAATGTTGCATGAGAAGTCCAAATCATCCTTCCCCTCCTCTTCAAGTTGCAAGGCCTGTTTTTTAGCACTCTCGGTACTGAAAGCACGGCTCACTTGCCTGCCTTGCCTGATCCCTTCTGCAAGGCTCAGACGATAAAGAACCTGAGCAGCCACTGTATCTTCTGGAGAATGACCCAGCCTATGAACGAGGCGAAGGAACTTCACCCTGATCTGCTCAACCTTCTCATGCAGCTTCTTCTCATCATCATCCATAGAATGAGGATCTGAAACTGCAGCAAGCTCTGAGGAAGCAAACAGGCTGGGACGAGTCGAACGGGGAACCGCTTGCCTCAGTGATGGAGCAGTTCCCAAACCAGCTGGACGGTCCACTGAAAAAATTCTAGCTGCATCTTGAGAAGTGACAGTAACTGTTCCATCAGAAGAACCAGTTGCAGCTTTGAGCAGTGCAGCCAATGCAGCAGAATCAAACAGCTCGCCCCCTTCACCATCCTCATCAGAATCCAGCACTTCATCGGAGTCAGAAACAATCTGTCCATCTGCATTGCTTGAATGATCCCGAGAGCCATGAAGACCTGAACGAGAACTGGAGGAAATCCTCTCCATTTCCCTTATAATCTGCTTTGCTGCCTCAGGACTATCCAAGATAGCAACCCTTGCCGGGCCATCAGAGATTCTGCTAACTTCATCTTCATCTTCATCCTCCTCATCTTTCTCGTCCTCAGCAGGTTCCACCTGCTGATCTAATTCAGAAACTTGAGACAGATTTTCAATGGTAGTTTCAGGAATATTCTTATCCCCAACCACAGTTTCTTTTGCAGTGTCAGGGAGAGTTACCAAGTCATCAGTTGAGTTCAAATTATCATCTGCATTGAACTTGGATGCAACTTCACCTTCATTAGAGATAGCAGAATGTTCTGAACTCACCACCACCTTCCCATCAGCAATTTCTCGACTCAAAGTACTTCTTTCACTGATCTCACTAGAATTCAATTGATCAAGATCATCAGCAGTACTCTTTGAAGGCAGATTTTCAGTAGTAGTTCCTTGAGTATTCTCATCCCCCACCACAGCTTCTTTTGCACTGACAGGAAGATTGGCCTCCTCTACAGCCGAATTCAAAGAACCCTCATCTGCAGTTAGTTGTTCACCTTCACCAAGGCTATGAACATGCTCTAAACCAATAACATCTTTCTCATCAGCAACTTCTTGATTCAAATTAGCAGTTCTTTCACTAATCTCGCTATGATTCACTTGATCAATCTTATCTGCGGTACTCATCACAGACTCAGAATCCACAACTGCAGGGCTCTCTACAAAACCCCCTTCCTTTTCCGCAACTTCATCATTTAATGAATCGATAGAATCCAATTCAGGAGCTTCAGCATTTTTTTCAGAGCCTGCCGCATCACTAGCACCAATTTCCTCCTGCTTGACAGACTTATTTTCAGCCTTTACCTCTCCTTCTGATTCATCTACAACTTCAATGCTTTCACTGGCATTAGCATCATCTACAAAAGGTTCAACTGTGTCCGCTCCATCAGAATTTGGTTTAGCTTCAACTTCTGCAGCCTTTGGCTCTACTGCAACAACATTGCTATGCTCCAAAACATCATCATCAGCAGGTAAAATTTCATCAGGTTTCACAGACTTTTCCTCTACCTCTGCAACAGCATCAAATCCTTTTTGAGTATCGGCTCCAATATCACTAGTCTCAACGACATTGTTATGCTCCAAAACATCATCAGCAGCACGTAAAAGCTCATCAGGGTTCACAGACTTCTCCTCTTCCTCTACAACAGCACCAAATCCTTCTTGAGTACTAGTTCCAACCTCACCAGTCGTATCAACATTAGATTCAGTTTCAATACCCTTTGGCACCACTTCCTCAATATCGCTTTGATTCATTGAAGCGGCAGAATCAGATTCGGTAGTTTCGCTTGTCTTGGGCTCCTTTGCAGTATCATTGGATTCATTTCCTCCCGCTTCCTTGCCCTCCGGCTCCTGGGATCCTTCCGTAACTAAGTTGTTAACTTTGTCCGTTTCCTCACCCAAGTTCTCATCTTTTTCAACCAAGCTCACACCAACTCCATTCTCGACATTCTTTCCAATTTCACCCCCACCAGAATCATCGCTTCCAACCTGATTCTGCGGCAATGAAGCATGCATATTCTCCTCCTCCTCATCCTCCCCCTTTTTCTCCCCAACTCCCACAGAATCAGAATTCTCCCCCAAAACCCCTTTTTGGCTAGAGTCATGGGCCTCACCTTCATCCTCCGATGCAGCTTTCTGATCCTCCGTCGCAGGAGAGCTCGTCACGCCGTTTTCACCCGGCAAAGGGGCTTTCCCCGTTACGGCGGCGGAGTCCGAGTCATCAACTTCGGGGCTCGAGGCGGTCTCATACTCCTCCGGCTCCGGCGCCTCCTCGTTGGTCGCACCGCTGTACGCTTGCGATGACGTTGGCGGTGGAGAAGAAAGAGAAATAGCGGAGTCGGAATCCATGGAAATTGAGATAAGGTTGGGCGGACGGAGGAGGGGAAATGTTTGATGGAAGCTTTGTGAGGGCTATGAACGCAAAAGTGAGATTTTTATTTATTTTTTTAGGTTTGTGCTCGCTCATTTGAGAACAAGAGATCATAGGCTTGAGACCAGGATTGGGTTTGGGATTTTAGGGGTTGGGATGAAGGGAGAGCCACACACACACACAGAGGGTTGGGTTTGGAGAATTTAGAATGAGATAAGAGAACTAAAGGATTTTAAATGTTTTTCATTAAAAAAATGTCACCTCATTGCACCTTGTTTGTTATTAGGGAAATATTTTTTATTAGGGTTTATTTTTAATTGATAATGTAGATTTTTTTTAATCTTATGATAATTATGCATATATATTTATTCGTATTCTATTTTTAAGATGAGTTTCTATGACATAAATTTTGAAATGGCTTATTTATTTTGACATAAGTAAGAGGTTTAAACTTATGCAAATATAAATTTTATTTTTATTATTTTATTTTATTATATATATATATATATATATATATATATCCAAAAAAAAACTTATGTCAAAATATAAGTTTAAAACACTTACATCTAATTAAATTATTTATGTATAATATCCCAAAAAAAAAAACAGTAATGACATTTTAATTGTTAAAAATAATTCGCCAAATTTATAAATATATATGAATTTACAAATTTAGAAGATATAAGATTCTTTTTTAATAAATTTTGTTTAATAAGCAACTTGCCCTTTTGCTTAAACAGGCGATTTTACTTGGTTATAAATACGTTTATTGTTCATGCTTAATCAACTAATTACTATGCTAATGATACTTTGTGTAAATTTGTTCGAACTCTAATGAAATTTTGTAACTGTAGTATTATTTAGAATGCATCAAACCGTTTGGTGCATTCTATAGAGTACACCAAACTGTTTGGTGTATTCAAAAAACGTCATGCATTCTATACAATACACCAAACATTTTATAGAATGCACCAAACAGTTTAGTGCATTCTAAAAATGCCAACTTGTTTGATGCATTCTATTGAATACACCAAATGATTTAATTAGTTTGATCCAATATAAATTATTTTAAGATGATGCTCCTAGAGTTAATTTAAATGTTCATAAAGCTCCTTAAAATTTGTTCAATTGAAATTAGGTGTAGGAGCTGACTTAGAATTCAAAACCGGTATTTCATTTTAAGAGTTCTAAGAAATCTGAAAATGAAAATTTTTACGGTTTTTTTAAAGAAACAGGAAAATTATTTTTTTGCTTTCCTTAGAAACTCTTACGAAATCATTAATCTATCTTCCGATTTCTTATAAAATTGAATTAAACCAGAAGGTGTTGCGTCCTTTGCTTTATCATGTTCTTGGGTCATTCTCCGATGTCATATTTTCCATTGTTATAAGTAATTTACTAATACAATAATTCCTGAGCAAAAAGGATAAGCATGATTACTTGCACTATTTTTTTATATTTTTTAGTGTGAAGTAATTATAAGAGAGTATTTAGACTAAGTTTTATTATTTTTCGGTTTCTAAGAAATCAGAAAAAAAAATTACTGTCATAAGGGCATCTCAAACACTTGAATGGTGTCCCTCGTCAGTTCCCGCCGAACAATAAAACTTCCGCTATTTGGTTGCAGACTTGCAGGTGAACAGTGGGATGTCAATATTGGCGTTGCACTGTTCATTTCTTCCATTTCTATGTCTCTACCGAACTTGAGCGCGAAAGAAGAGACGACCGTTACCTACAAAAGTGGGAAAAATAGAGTTCGATTGGAGACAAATCACAACATTTATTAGTTTCACGACATTTTGGAGTGAAAAATGAGATTTTCCGTTGGAGATGCTCTAAACTGTCATTTTATTTTCCGATTTCTTAAAACCGGTAAAATGAAATTCCGGTTCTGCTCCTTTTAAAATTAAGATCTAAGTCACCTCCTATACCTAAATTCAATTAGTAATATGCCCCTTTTAAAAGTTGGACCTTTTATGTTATAATTCCAACATGAAGGAATAGAACAATTGTGATTTTTTTTTTCTTTCATAAATAATATTCATTGCTTTTGCTAAAGTTATAACTTGATATTATGTGTCATAAAATAAACACCAAACACTAATTTAGTATGAAGCAGCAATCCGACTTGAGCTATACTCACAACATATAGGAATAAAAAAAGTTTGGTTAGGAGTTAAATAATGTTAAATACTGAAGTGTAAAACTAGAGAAATTAAGCGTATAATTTATAGGCAAAATCTTCTGTTTTCACTTAGTATTCATAATGAAGAACTAGTGAAGCATATTAAACTCACAACAAAAGAATGTGGAGCATAAATTTTGGATCATAAAAACTATTCTTGATACTGCATCAAAAAATATATTTGATTAAACACAAATCCTTTAAAAAAATATTTGAATTAGGAGTTTTAAAAACCGACAATGCGATTGTATTAGTTCTAATTTTAGAAAATTTATAGTCGAAACGTGAATCTCAACCAGCCTAATGTTACACCCGATTGAATTGGTTCAGTGGAATCCTAGAGAGTTGTGATCAGCGAGCAGCGTGCATTTGAATGAGGTCAAACAACTGAGTGTGAGCAAGCACAATTGAGCGCAAACAAATGTGGGCGGTGAATTGAACGCACATAAGTCACATGAACAAAATTGACTTCACTCGATTCAACAAAGTCAAATGAAAGGAAGAGAGGAGTCTGCATGACTTAGAGGAAGGTTGTGCATATGAGAGAGTAATTCGTGCAGTTTGTTTTGATCGGTAAAGATTGTGCGGAAGCTATACGGTGTGTTGCTATTTGACTGCATACAAAGGTGAAGGTTGAAGATGAGAGGAATTAAAGTGTACTTGTGTCAAAGGGTTTTTTAGCTAGGCTTTTCTATTTGATAGGAATGAAGGTTCTTGCATTCTAATTCAGTCAGAGATAGAAGGAGAGTTTTGCAATCAGACAAGACAGAAGAAGCAAGTTGCTTTGATCAAAAACTTGGAAGGAGAGGGAGAAACCTCCTTGGTTCTATGCGATGGAAATCGAAGGAGGATAGGAAGAGGAACTTAAACTAATTGGTAAAATTGAAGCCGATAGAGGAAAGAAAGAAGTTTGTGTAATTTAATCACTGGAATTTGAGACACAACCAAGCTTGAATTGATTGCTTACATCAGAAAGCAAAGAGGAGAGGTAGGAGATTACATTTTATGTTATAGCATTTGCAGCTTTATTAATGATCCTATGTATTTCATGTTTGTATATAGTTAATTCTATCAATGTTGTTTAACATTAAAATGAAAAAAAACATCAAATGACCTATGTTACAAGATAATCATTTAAATTTGATATGTAAATAAAAATGAAAATGATAAACTATGACATTAAATGAAAAGTACTAAAATGAAAAAGATATATGCATATAAATACACAAGTTCACCTCTTATAATATTGGGTGAAGATACATTAATATAATCATATAAAAAAAATAAAAATGATTGTACCTTCATTGATACAAAATTTATATGTACTGATTCACTACTTCTTGATCAGATTTATCAATTTATTATATATATATATATATATATATCTTTTTTTCCTCTCGAGCTCGTGCGCTTCTCCTCTGGCGGCTAGGGCTCCGACTTTCGCCCCCGCCGGCGGGGGTTTCCGGTCCTTCTCTTCAGGAAAGTTTTCGTCTCTCTTCTCTGTGTTACTGGGGGTTGTTTGTTTTTCTTTTCTTCCGGTTTTACCGGTATGGCTCCGATCAAGTTGAGAGATCCCCCCGAAAAAACCGGGATCTCTCACTCTAAATCTTTCCTTCAAGCGTTAGCTGGATCGTCTTCCTCTTTTCCTGATTTGAGGCCTTCTACCTTTCGTGGTCTACCCTCTCTTTGGGTTTCCGATGAGGAAATTAGGGATTTGGCAGTTCCTTTTCGGTTTTCGTTGGTTGGTTTCTTCCCGTCGAAACGTCCCCCTCTTGACGCGATTCGCAAATTTTTCTTCAATTTGAAGTTGAACGGTGAAGTTTCTGTTACCGTTTTGGATTCTACTCACATTTTGATTAAGTTATCCAATGATTTAAACTATTGTAGAGTTTTTTGCCACCGATCATACATGGTTTTCAATTGTTTTATGAAATTAACGAAATGGTCTCCTACGTTAGATATCGGAGTTGAGTCGCCGATCATCCCGATTTGGATTTCATTTCCTCATCTTCGTCCTCATTTCTTTGAGCCAAGGATTCTGTTTGGGCTTGGTGAGTTATTTGGCAAACCTTTAAAAATAGATGAAGCGACATCGGTTGGTTCACGTCCGTCTAATGCTCGTGTTTTAGTTGAAATTGATATTACCAAAACTTATACGAAGCAAGTTTGGTTAGGATCTGAAGCTCAAGGTTATGTTCAGGATGTGATTTTTGATGAATTTCCTCATTTTTGTAGTGTTTGTAAATGTTTAGGGCATGTGTCTGGTAAGTGCAAATCCGATTCTAGCTTTGGTAAACCTGCAATTGTGATTGATCCTGTTGAGGTTTTACCGACTATTGGTGTGTTAAATGACGGTTTGGATATTTCCTCTGTTCCGGAAAAGGTGGCTAATGTTTTGGCCAATTCTGAGATGGTTGGGGTGGATTTGCTCACTGTGGAGCCTGAGGGCGATTCGCCGGCTGATGGGCTTGTCCCGGTTAATTTGGGTATATCGGTGGGTGTTAATAATTACCAGTTGTTGGCTAGTGAAGAGGGTTTTTTGAAGGCTGATGCTGGTGATTGTGTTCTGTCGCATAAGGCTACCCCTTTTTTTCCTTCGGGCAATGGTTTGTTGAATGTTTCTGATCTTGCGGCTTGTAATTTGGAACATCTGGAGGCTGTTAGTGTTGCGGTACCGCCAACGGGTTCTGAAATCTCTCCTGTTATGGGTGGTGTGGTTGAAAATGGAGGTTTGCAGGTGTCGAAGAATTTTGAATCTGGTACTGATGGTGGGGTACCTGTCGTTTGTGTCGGGCTTATGGATGAGTCTACGCATTTGGTGAGTGTGGAAAGGCTTTCTTCAAACAACAACTTGGTTGTGGTGCCAGTCAATGAGGTAGATGTTAATGAGATGGCTACCTGTATGGGTAATTCATCTGTTTTGACGAGTAGAAAACAGGGAGATTGGCTGGTTGATTCGTCGGATCCTGAATCGGAGTCTGATTTAAATATTTCTGACAATGATTTTGTGCTTGTTTGTAATAAAAATGTTGCCACTCGGGAAAAATTTTGGGGGAGGGGCCATCGTAGGCGATGAGCTTCCGATAGCGGTGTTGTTTCATATTGCTGATGCTCGGTTTTTGTTGGTTTTATCGTTGGATTGGCAGGTTTTTGTGGCTATGGGCAATGATGTGGTTGGGGCTCGCGTCCCGGTCAGCCTTGCTGGTGGCAACCGTTGGTGAGGGACTGGGGTTGGTTATTTCGAGATTCACTGACTGGACGGTCTGTGCGGGTTGACGGGATGCTGGGAGCCTTGGCTGTTAGCTGAGCCGTCTTCTTAGCTTGTTTTTTTTTTGTCATTTTGCTTTCTGTGGTTTTTTCTCTTTTCTTTAATTTGTCTTGGTTGTATCCTTGGTTTTGAGACTATGAATAGAATTTTTTTGTTGTTAAAAAAAAATAATAATAATAATAAAAAATATATATATATATATATAATATTTAAAAATTATTGAATTTATTTTAAATTTAATCTAATATAAATACTTTATTTGTATCTCTAATTTTAAAATATATCTAATAATTTTTTAGTTCATTTCTTTGTACTATACATTAAAATAATTTAATTTTTAGTTATAAATTAATTACATATAAATAATAAAATAATACTTTAAATGATAAAGAAATCATGTATTAATAATTATTGTCAGTTTGGGACAACTTTCTCTCTACTATTCTTTTCAGACAATAACCACAACTTCATTGTCCTACCATTTTCTTACCATTTTTTAAAAATTACGTACTATGATAAAAAACTGTTTTTTTATAAATAGAATAGTTAAGTTATTTTTGTCGATATAACTTCACAATCAACTTTATAAAACACTCTAAATACCAAACACCTCTCCATTAAATTCATTGAGGTCTCTATAACATCAAACAATGAGAGAGTTTAAAATGAACATAATAATAAAGTAAAATTAATTTTTAATAGATATTGGAAGCTTAATTGTACTAAAAGAAATTCTTTTAAAATGATTTATAATCAACACCTTCGGATTTTTCTTCATTAAATATAGCTGAATTTTTTTTTTCAAGTTGACTATATTTTCTATTAAGCTTTAAAATAATGCTAAGATTGCTAATGACACACAAAATTTAATGATATATTAAGTATAAGGGGAATACAATATATGAGAAAATAATGGGTTGGTGTCATATTTTTTTAATAACATTTTAAAACAAGATAGGATGTGTATATAGTTAGAGATGATGAACAAATATTCAAGATTCAAATATTGGGCTTATTAGGGTGGACATCAAGATTTTAGAATAATATTAATGAACTAATTAACACGGCTGTAAGTTTTTTTTAAAGATAATTGTGAAGTTATTGTGAGAAAGTAATTTTTTAAAAAGCTGCTATAAAGAGTAGTTTCGTAGTACAAAAATTGCTTGAAAGCAGGGGTGGAACCAAGAAGAGCTCGGGGTGAGTAATTGCCCACCCTGTAATATTTCTTCTTCTTAGAAAAATAAGCAATTTCCCACCCATAAATCTTTTTTTCTAAGAAAAAAAAAATTTAATTATTTTGCTCACTTTCAATAAATGCAGTTGTCCAGATTCTAAAAAATAAAATTTCTTTTCTATTTCATTTTACAATTCTATTTTGCCCACTTTCAAAAGATAGAGTAGTTCTGCCCATACTTGAAACTGACGTAGAAATAATGGTCAAATAGAATTGTGGTTGCAAGCTGAAAAATTATAGCAGTAAGAAAAGTATCCCGATTCACCGAAGTTCATAATTTTTAGAATTTTGTAAAATATTTATTGAATTTTAGAAGTTATATTGCAACATCAAATTCAAATGAGATAAGAATATGTGATATTTGGCTAGCTCTTGGGTGATTGGAATAGGCACATGAGACTTTATTTGGAGCTTTTAGAATGATGGCTCATGAGATTTTTTTATTTTGTGAAAGTGGCTTACATATGATTTCTTCCATTTGGGATTTTCATGACAATCCATGATTTTCACCTACCTTATATGGGTTGAAGGTTTTAAATTTATGTGGGCTTCGAGAAGCCAAGAAGGCTAATTTGGCTCAGGCCATTGATTGAGTGGATTTGATTAGTCCATTTGTGTTACAAGAGTTCATGATGAGGAGGATTGACTTGACCCGTTTATCACGTGTCAAAAAATTTTCCCTAAACTTGACTTGACCCTAACTCAACCAATCTAAACTTAACCCATTTGACCTATTTATCACATCGCTCCGATAATTGTTTAGATCATGTTTAACTCAAAAATGACCTATTTAATCTCAACTTGATCCGTTTAACTCGAACATAAATGATAATCGAGTCAATTTTGTGTTTGATCAATCTGAACTCGACCTAAAGGGATCTACTGAAGATTTTCAACCTGAACCTGATCCGAACATTAATTGGGTCAACCAAAATCAGATTTCAGTCAGACTCAGACTGTGAAGTCATATTATGTATTGACACCATAATTAAAATCACTAAAGAAAATTCAATGTAACAGCATTTTTTAAACTGACACATAGACGTGCCGTAGAAGGGTTGAGATTTTAATAGAGCAAATTAATTAATATTAAAAATATATATTTTAAAATTAAGGTGCCATTTATTTAAAAAAAAAAAGAATTAATTTCTGCAGCTACAAAATTAAGCGTATTGCCATCCTGAAAGCTAAGTCGATCTTATTATCCTTCATATTTATAATGACAAGCGAGATATAAAAATGAAAATGCGTAAGCTTCTCATCAGCTTTCAAATAAAAATAATTTAACAGTACTAAAAAATCAAGAAAGATTTACACAATTTTATATTACTCCACAGTGCAAATACATAATTACATAAAAAAGAAATTATTATATTATGCATAATTATATAAAAAAAATTTATTAAGTGTGAAGAAGATGAAAATGACCATCAATATATAAAAATAAAAAAGAAACATATTAATATAGTTACGGGTCGGGTTCGGGTCGAACCCAAAATTGACCCGGCACTATTCGGGTCAACCCGAACCCGACCCGTTTTTGAAAACGGGTCAGTTTTACTGACCTGAACCCGACCCACTTCGGGTCCGGGTCAACCCTACACGACCCGAATGATCTGTTTCCAATAAAAAATTGCTAATTTTCGGGTCAAAACGGGTCTATCTCCTCTTTTTCGGGTAAAAAACGGGTCAATCTTGGGTTGCCGGGTCAAAATTGGGTCAATTTCGGGTCAAAGGGTTAACCCGAACCCGACCCAATTTTTGAAATGGGTCAAAATGTTGAACCCGAACCCGACCCGTTTCGGATTCGTATTCGAGTCGGATTTTCAGGTCGTGTCAAATATTGATACCCCTACTCATAAGATTTGAAACTATAATAATAAAAGAAAAATAACCATCAATATATATAATGATAATAAAGATAAGATCCTCAGTTCACATGGGACAGAATCAGAAAGGCAACAGGGTTATTTAAACTTGCTGTGGACCCCAATTAATGCATCCATACCTTGTCTAATTGAGGGAACAATGCCCATCCACATTATCTAATGAAACCAATTAGGTAAGTATCCTTATCCAACCATTCAAAGAATATAATTTTTTTGGTATAATTTTCATCCTTGTCAAAATTATTGAGCATTTTCCACACTTTCATGGTTATAAATTCATGTATTTATGTGTGGTACAACAAAATCAGTAAGAATTTATTATATTATTGAGAATAAAATTTGGTTGACTTTATTATGCTCTTTAAGATTTGGGTGTGTTTGTATTTACAGTGACGATATTTTTTTTGTACATGTTTGGGATGCAAACGAGTTGAGTTGAGCTTGAGTCCAGCCTTGCTCGAGCTCGACTCACGAGCCAAATACCGAGCTCGAACTCGAGTCGAGCTTGAGCTCAACTTGCCAAAGGAAACAAGCTCGTCAAGTCTGAGCGCCAATTCCGCATCCTAGCTTTCGTTTATTGCCCGCATTTTCGTTTTCCCGCCGTCCTTCCCATCTTCACTTCTTCTGTCCTGCCCGCGATTTCGTTTTCCCGCATGCCCGAGCTCTGATCGGTCTGATCCCGCTTTCCCTCGCGTGTGATCCCGACGTTTAGTGCCGCCTTTTCATCCAACTGCAAAAACCGACGTTCAGTTCCGCGAGCCACTCGACAAGTAATCGAGTCGAGCGAAAGGTTGTTCGAAGTCGAGCTCGATAAGCCCGTCGAGCTCAAAATAGCGTTCGAGCTTAAATCGCGAGCTTGACTCATCGAGCCCGAGCTGGCTTGCGAGTCAATTGCACCCCTACGTGCAGTAAATTGTGTGGGTGTATAGGATCTTACAAGTGATGGGCATATGCAAACATTATCAACACATGACTGGGGGTGTGATAAGAACTTGCAGACCCAAATTCATAAATACATAAGACGCTTTATATCTCTCGATGCATTTGTTGAGAGGTATTACTTGCGGGTACAATTAAGCGCATGCACCCACAAACGGCGAGTGCTCGTACAAATATGTGCCTTTGAAAAGTGATTAAACATTATCACCCATGTTAATTGAGGGTGCACATGTGCAGTGCATATGCATCGATAGTTTCATTAGTAGGAAAAGTTAAATTTGATGACCCAATAGGAGACATACATAATTAGGTGTGGACATGCAAAGAAGATAAAAAAAATGATGATTTTAGGTGTATGTAGTTGAAAATTAAATGTAACAACTTGATAATTATGAAAATTATTTTAAAATGAAAATATATAAAATGGAGCATTACGACACTGGGTATTTCAGAGCTCTGGTGCCCTAGTCTCAGAAAAAAATTGGAAATGGTTTGATGCGGCGGCACCAAAATTTTGAATGCGGCGGTGCCATGAATCAACATGCGGCGTTGCAATGTTTGAGGGTCGTGGCACTAGGCCACAAACAATGTTTTTATATATATTAAATCCTAAACCTATAGCACTACATCATTTCCTCCTAGCCATTCACATGGCTTGCCATGGAAGACCGGATGGAAAGGGAGATAAAGAGAGAGGGAAGAAAGAGAAATCATATTTTGGTTGTTTTGATTTGTTACTTCAGTTGGAAAAGTCTTCTCATCATAGTAACCTAAAACCTACTTGTGTTTTTAATGATTTCATATCCATTGATTTAATTTCCCCCAAAAATAATCAAAATGTATTTTCTCTTGATTTGTCATACTTTTATAGTGTCACTTTTTGTATATGACATATATAACTCATATATATATTTTGATCGTAATATTATTGAATTTCATTAGGTAAAATGAAAATGAAGATTTTATGAAGTTATTAGCTAATATATGATTTTTTTATATATTTTATAAATTTATGCATTTCATGTTTTATTTCATACATTAAAGAAAGACTGATACAATTTATTCAGGATAAATGTGGCTCTTAAAACATAATGCCCTGTGCTGGAGGGTAGACTAACAATCTTTTCTTAAAAATAAAAGATTTGTGGTGTGACCTAGCTATAACTGTTGACTGAATTACGTTGATGGGTAAAGACTGAGAACTCTTCATAGATTATTGAAAGAAACATGTAATAATAATGGATTTACTAAAGAAATGAGAAGTACGATGGATATAACTGATTACCTAGTAGGAAATAGTTGGAGTTAAAAAATGTTGAAAATATCACATTAAAGTTGAATGATTTGTCTTGTTAGACTATATGATATTGATAGCATATAAATGATTCATGCATTTCTTATTCATGTTCATACATATATAGTTTCATGATTTTATATATTATAAATGGCTATATCAGGCATATGTGAGCACTACTAATACATAACACACTGATATGACTCCTATATGTTTTTGATTCATCTCACTAATAGATTGATAATATTAAATGATTACAGTGTCGATGTGTTATTCCCTACAGTCTTAATTTATTGGTTACTAATGCATTTATGTTCCCACGCCTATTATTGATTTATGGATTTCAGCATAATGATTAATTCCAGTTTTTCATTACTAGTCATTTTGATTTGTACTACTAATAACTAATCGTTGAGGATATTGAAATTTATTGATTCTATTTATTGAGATGAGCATGCATATTAATTCTTGAATCTTGCATTTAAAGTTTTGGTGAGTTTTAGGTTTCTGCTGAAATTTGTAAGCTTATTATGTGATCTTATTGATTTCATGTTAGGGAAGAGGTCACGACTCTATGGAGTAAGGTTAATTGAGATCTTCAAGTTTCTTCTTTTGTTAGTTTTGTATTTTGTTTATTATTTTTTGTAGCTAGGAGCTTGAGATAGGCTACTGAATGTAATGACTTCTTGGTTATTGTAAATATAATTTTGAGTGATGAATATAATTTTATATTTTAATGTACATGATATATAGATTTGTTTTCATTGAATATATTAATTTATATTGATAATTCATAGAAGCTATGGTTGATAGTTTAAAAGTTAAAATAGATAATTATTCTAATTTAGATATTTGAGCATGAAAGTCTTTGCATCAAAGTAGTTATTGGAAGAATTGAATTGTAATTAGAGTCGTATAATTGATTATAGGTGAGGTAGTATAGATTTTCATCTTTATAGTTGATTGGTTATCTATAATTACATATAAGTTGAGTTGTGTGTTGCATGTTGATTGCCTAGAAAAGAGAATTACATTAGTGGACAGATGTGATGCCCCAAGATCCAACTTGGAAAGAATGTCAATAAATCCGACCATTTACCAGAGTCATCTATAAATTCCAATCTATCACAGTCTATAAAAAGTCTATAAATTTAAAACATCAAGGTACAAGTCGATTCATATCTCAAAATATCATATACAATACTCAGGAACTATCTATCAGCACAAGCACTGGAATCTATCATGTCCTGAGTACAAAAGAATCAAAATCATCAAAAAAACTAAAACCTGAAGATCTGGATCAATTCCTATCTTCTGCTCCCTTGCCCTGACCTGAAAATATCAACCACATATAATGAGCTTTACAAAGCCCAGCAGGTCACCTAAAACCTATAACTGAAATCAAAGCACGACAATGCTATCAATATGCATGTCAGTCAATCAAATCCATATCAGTCAATGGTCAATGAATCTATGCAATACGAAAATCCATAGTCAATGAAACCAATCAATGCAGCAGCGGGTAAATCGATAAGTCTAGCTCAATCAATACACGTAAATCTCGAAGAAAATCAATCAATCCGTCAAATCAGTCGATCCGTCAAATCAATCATGTCAAATCAATCAATCAAATCAAATCAATGCTATCTAGTCAATAAAAATCAAGCGGAAAAACAATACGATAAATCTCAATCTATCTTATCAATAAATCAAATGCAGCAAATCAATACAATGCAGAATCAATAGTATCAATGAGTTTATAAGCAATATCAATCAATCTATAATATCCATATCCATAGCATCAAGGAATCTATACAATATCTATATCCATTCTATTCATATCAATGTCAATAATCAATAATATCCATGTTCAATGAACAATCAATGAAATCGATGAAATCGTACAATACAGTAAATCTGATCAAATCAATAAAGCAGAAATCGATAAAACAAAATCCGTATGTCAATACAGTAAACATGCATTTCAATACAATAATACTGGACAAGTACAATCAACTGGCTATGTTGCTGTTGTAGAATCCATATTGCTGTTGTAGATATCCATACGTTGGTTTCAATAAAAAGAGTCGTCACTCTATTGCCCGTCGGCATATCTATAAACCCCTTATGACTCCCAATCGTTATATCAATGATCAATGGTTTAAAGAAAAGCCCGTCGGCCCACCATCCTGTACAGGTCAATTCAATCTCCAACCAACGTTCAACCAGGTTCCACTTGTGTTCCAGTATCAATAGTCAATTCAAGAATCATTTCAATAATCAATCAATAATCAATAGTAAAGCAATCTAGAACAATCATATCAATAGTCATATGCATATCAATTCAATCTATCAATTTCAGACAATTCAGAAATCATACGAAAATCGGGCAGCGTAACGGCAGTCTATCAAATTTACACAAAAATCCTGCAAAAATCACAATTTCCCAAATTCACACAGAACGTTCACAACATCAATATAAGGCTATTGTTCTACTGAATTCATATCAAATAACATCCGATATTTTTCTATTCAATTAAAATCGCGTAGAACCAATTCCGACCGGTAAAATCATCGTAGAAAATACTCAAATCGTGTACAATATTCATATCTATAACATTCTAAAAGTTGTGCGGTGAAAGTTGTGTCAATATAAAATCAGGTATAAAATTCGACTACGAAAACACAAAACAGTGCACAACTCGATCAAAAATCAATATCTCTGAAAACAGAAATAGGATTCGGAGTCCTTACCGCGAGATAAACAAATCTTCTAACTGCGTCGTCGGACGAAAAGCGCTCCGCGAGCTCCAAAACCAAGCTTCTCCTTATCTTCCTTCTCTTTCTCTCTCTTGCCTTCTCCTTCTCTCTCTTCGAAATGAATAAAAATATCTCAATCGGATATTTATTAACACTGATCGTCCCGGACGATCCAATTTTTGTCCCGGGACGATTTGCTCTCTGGACGCATTTCGTCCCGGACGAAATTAATTATCGTCAGGACGATTTTCTCTCTGGACAATTTCCGTCCTGACGGATCGTCCCGACTGCTCCAGGTTCGTACAGACGAAAATGACAGATTTCTTCACAATTTTCTTCAGTTCGTCCCGTACTAAGTCTAGTTCGTACAGACGAACTGCACTAAAAAAAATCATCTTTTTAAGGGTTTTACAATCTACCCACCTTAAGAAAAATGTCGTCCTCTACATTTCACTTAAGGGATCGAATGCAAAACCGCTACAAAGCAAATCCGTCCACTCAAAACTCAAATCAAAATCAATTCGAATCAAAAATCAAAATCAAAACTCGTCGGAATCCATACAACACACACAATGCAATCAATCAAATGTCAATATGCATGATCAAATGTCAATCAATCAGTTAGTCAAATCATCTTACCAGTAGAACTTTCCGTCGTTGTTGATCCTCATGATGTTGTAAACTTTGTAGACTGTAGATGCGTGGCACCACTGGAGGAAGTGCAGGAGGTCGTGGTACAACTGTCTCCCTCTGATCTCTGACAGCTCTATCAATCATCCGATTCCCTGATCTCTCACTGTAAGCCCTCGAGCCAACAGTCCTCTGCTGTCCTGTACCCGTGCCAGAATCAGTCCTTCCACCCAATCCTTTCTGAGGACAATCTGCTGCTCTGTGCCCTTGCTGTCCACAGTGAAAACACTGCCCCGTCAACAGGTAGCACCGACCTGCATGTCGTCTACCACAGTGAATGCACGCTCCAGAACTACCAGACGATACTACCGATGCAGATCGCGATGCAGATCCCTTCGAGTCCTCGTACCTGCTTCTCTTCTCTCTATCTCTGTCTCTACCGGAATCATCTCGTCGTACCTCATCTCTCCTCCTCCTGGTATCCTCGTACCTCGATACCGGTGTCGCCAAATCAATCTCTATCAATCGGGCCCGCTCCACCAGCTCAGAAAACTCGTGAATCCGGAAAGGTACTAGCGGATGTCTTAACTCTCTATTCAATCCGTGTAGAAATCTATAACATTTTTCTTCAGTAGTAGGGATCAAATGAGAAGCATACCTCGCAAGTGCAGTAAACTCGGTCTCGTACTTCATCACTGACTTATGGCCTTGTTCCAATCTCATAAAAGCTTCCTGCATCTGTCGCTGAGCTGACGGAGGTACAAACCACATCCGAAATACTGCAGTGAACTCATCCCATGTGATCTCAGCATTGGTTTTCCCCTGAAATTTCTCTCTCTGCTGTCCAATCCACCATCTCTCTGCTTCACCTTCAAACAGAAACACAGCCAATGGTACCTTTCTGTTTCCCGGACACTGCATGCTGTCAAAAATCTTTTCCACTCTCATTATCCAATCTTCAGCAGCCTGGGGTCCCACAGCTCCTTTAAACAACGGAGGCTTCAGCTTATGAAACATCTGTAAATGTTTATCAGTGTCTTTCTCTTTACTTCCACTCATCTTGCTCTGTGCATCCCCCATCACATGTGCTATAGCAGTAGCTAACTGCATCATACTCTCTGAAGGTACTGGAGCTGCACTGTGTTGCTCATTCGGTACACTGGATTCTACCGGAGGATCCATTTCTTTTCACCTGCACAATTCAGAATACATGATACACACATGCAATTATGTATGCCAATGATGCACTTACAGCTACCCATTCTACCCCAACTCTCAATCCAATCCTACAACTTTGGTACCATCCATTCTTCCAATAACACTGCTCTGATACCAATTTGTGATGCCCCAAGATCCAACTTGGAAAGAATGTCAATAAATCCGATCATTTACCAGAGTCATCTATAAATTCCAATCTATCACAGTCTATAAAAAGTCTATAAATTTAAAACATCAAGGTACAAGTCGATTCATATCTCAAAATATCATATACAATACTCAGGAATTATCTATCAGTACAAGCACTGGAATCTATCATGTCCTGAGTACAAAAGAATCAAAATCATCAAAAAAACTAAAACCTGAAGATCTGGATCAATTCCTATCTTCTGCTCCCTTGCCCTGACCTGAAAATATCAACCACATATAATGAGCTTTACAAAGCCCAGCAAGTCACCTAAAACCTATAACTGAAATCAAAGCACGACAAAGCTATCAATATGCATGTCAGTCAATCAAATCCATATCAGTCAATGGTCAATGAATCTATGCAATACGAAAATCCATAGTCAATGAAACCAATCAATGCAGCAGCGGGTAAATCGATAAGTCTAGCTCAATCAATACACGTAAATCTCGAAGAAAATCAATCAATCCGTCAAATCAGTCGATCCTTCAAATCAATTGTGTCAAATCAATCAATCAAATCAAATCAATACTATCTAGTCAATAAAAATCAAGCGGAAAAACAATACGATAAATCTCAATCTATCTTATCAATAAATCAAATGCAGCAAATCAATACAATACAGAATCAATAAAATCAATGAGTCTATAAGCAATATCAATAAATCTATAATATCCATATCCATAGCATCAAGGAATCTATACAATATCTATATCCATTCTATTCATATCAATGTCAATAATCAATAATATCCATGTTCAATGAACAATCAATGAAATCGATGAAATCGTACAATACAGTAAATCTGATCAAATCAATAAAGTAGAAATCGATAAAACAAAATCCGTATGTCAATACAGTAAACATGCATTTAAATACAATAATACTGGACAAGTACAATCAACTGGCTATGTTGCTGTTGTAGAATCTATATTGCTGTTGTAGATATCCATACGTTGGTTTCAATAAAAAGAGTCGTCACTCTATTGCCCGTCGGCCGCCCGTCGGCATATCTATAAACCCCTTATGACTCCCAATCGTTATATCAATGATCAATGGTTTAAAGGAAAGCCCGTCGGCCCACCATCATGTACAGGTCAATTCAATCTCCAACCAACGTTCAACCAGGTTCCACTTGTGTTCCAGTATCAATAGTCAATTCAAGAATCATTTCAATAATCAATCAATAATCAATAGTAAAGCAATCTAGAACAATCATATCAATAGTCATATGCATATCAATTCAATCTATCAATTTTAGACAATTCAGAAATCATACGAAAATCGGGCAGCGTAACGGCAGTCTATCAAATTTATACAAAAATCCTGCAAAAATCACAATTTCCCAAATTCACACAGAACGTTCACAACATCAATATAAGGCTATTGTTCTACTGAATTCATATCAAATAACATCCCAATATTTTTCTATTCAATTAAAATCGCGTAGAACCAATTCCGATCGGTAAAATCATCGTAAAAAATACTCAAATCGTGTACAATATTCATATCTATAACATTCTAAAAGTTGTGCGGTGAAAGTTGTGTCAATATAAAATCAGGTCTAAAATTCGACTACGAAAACACAAAACAGTGCACAACTCGATCAAAAATCAATATCTCTGAAAACAGAAATAGGATTCGGAGTCCTTACCGCGAGATAAACAAATCTTCTAACTGCGTCGTCGGACGAAAAGCGCTCCGCGAGCTCCAAAACCAAGCTTCTCCTTATCTTCCTTCTCTTTCTCTCTCTTGCCTTCTCCTTCTCTCTCTTCGAAATGAATAAAAATATCTCAATCGGATATTTATTAACAATGATCGTCCCGGACGATCCAATTTTCGTCCCGGGACGATTTGCTCTCTGGACGCATTTCGTCCCGGACGAAATTAATTATCGTCAGGACGATTTTCTCTCTGGACAATTTCCATCCTGACGGATCGTCCCGACTGCTCCAGATTCGTACAGACGAAAATGACAGATTTCTTCACAATTTTCTTCAGTTCGTCCCGTACTAAGTCCAGTTCGTACAGACGAACTGCACTAAAAAAAATCAGCTTTTTAAGGGTTTTACAACAGATGAACCCTACTGATCAGGATATACGAAATGTATAGAAAGCAATAGCAGTTCCAATAAGTTCTAACAACTTGATGCAACTTGCTATTATGCTTGCACAGGTAAGGAGTGATGCACAAAAAAAACGTACTAGATATAAGAAATCATAAGAGAAAACACAAATATAGATGTTTCATAAATTGAAGCCGTCATTATTAAAGTAAGTTATAAAATCTTAAATAGTAGAAGATTGGGTGTTACAGATAGAGAAAATATTTGACAGTATATAATGCTAAGAGAACAGAAAAGTGCTCATAACAGTATTTTTATTTGAAGGAGAAGTTGAGAAATTATGGATAGGCTAGCAATGAGAGAAGTTATAGGAAAAAATGCGGAAATTACCTTGGTAGAGTTCATTATTATTTTTAGAGACTCGTGTGTACCTCTATAAGTTTGACATCAAATATAAGAGGTTTTTATAAAATTGGAGCAGGGAAAAGACAGTGATGTAGTACGAAGCTGAATTTGTTACACTAGTTATGTACGCTCTATAGTTGATTTGTATGATAGTAGAAAAATGCTACTGATTTTTAGGGGACTGTAAGATGAACTAAGACATCCAGTAGTACCATTAAGAATTTAGGAGTTTTTAGAATTGGTTGAGAGAGCATGACTAGTGAAAAATGATTTAGCTCTACCACTATTTAAACAATGTATGAGCAGGAAGAGAATGGGAGATGATTTAACAAAGAGAGATAGCAGTGAAAAGAGAAGTAAATCCTTAGACATCATGAAAGGATCTCAGATGAATATGTGAAGTGTATTGGAGTGTGCTTGATGTGGTAAGAGACATATTGTACAATATTTTATGATGATGAAAGTGTGTTTTAGAAGTGAACAACGAAGACAACGAATGGCTAATTATCCGCTACAGCAACATGGAACGTGATATGGATTTAGAGGGGAGATGGCTAGACAGAGCTATAGATAGATGACTAACAGATCTAGATGATATAATGAATGATATGTGAACAAGACTGATAAAAGAGGATCAAGTGGAAGTCAAAGAGAATAGTTTAATAATATTTATAAATCTTAAACCTAAAGCACTATGAAATTTCCTCCTCACCATTTGTGTGGCTTGGCATGAAAGAAGAGAGGAAAAGGTAGAGGAAGAGAAGAGAGAAAAAGAAAGCCAGGTTTTGGTTATTTTCATCCATTGTCTTAGTTGGGAAAAATCTTCTAAGAGTAGTAAGTAGCCTAAAACCTATTTTTGTTTTTAATGATTTTATATCTACTAATTTAATTTTCCCCCCTAAAAAGATAGAAATATATTTTCTCCTAATTTATCACACTTTTGTCATGTAACTTTTCATATATGACAGATATGATTGATATGATCATTTTGACTATATATTATTGAATTTAACAAGTTAAAATGAGTGTTATAATTTTATAAAGTTATTGGTATACAAAATTTTTATGTATTTTATAAATGCTTCTATTTCATATTACATTTCATACATTAAAGAAAGTTTGATATCATTAATTTAATATAAAGGTGACATTTGCATGCGAGCAAGGGAGGCTAGTTGTTAATATTAAAATAGCACAAGCTAGCTCTTAAAATATAATATCCAACATAGGAGGATGTGCTGATAGTCTTTCCTTAAAATAAAATATTTTATGGTGTAATCCTAATTATAGCCTGTAATCGATAACTGAATTATGCCGACAAGTAACTAGTGAGAATTCTTTATGAATTATTGAAAGTCACTTGTAATGATAATTGATTTACTAAATAAATGATAAGTATTATGGATATGATTTATGACCAATTGAGAAAAAGTTGGGGTTAAAGATGTTGAAAACATCACATTAAAGTTGGATGACCTGTCTTACTAAACTATATGATATCGATAGCATACAACTAATTCATGCATTTCTTATGCATATTCTTATTATGTTTATGTGTATGCAGTTTCATGGTTTTATAGGCACATATAAGCACTACTAATACATATCATATTGATATGACTATTATACATTCCTAATTCATCTCATTAATATATTGCTAATATTGAATGATTATAATAATGATATGTTGTTCCATACAATCTTGATTTATTGATTACTGATGTCACGCCACAAGATCTAACTTGGAAGAATTATTCAGTCGATCCTTTAAATCATCAACTACCAGAGCTATCTATAGCCATCAATCAATGATAAACAGTTTAACAAAATCTATAATTTAAAACATCATATAAATGTTTCTATTCATTTCCAAAATTTTATTTACAATACTCAGGATTTACACATTAATCACATATATCCATTCAGTCATGAGTACGAAAGATTAACTATAACAAAAAGAATAAAAACTTGAAGAACTCTGATCAACCTCACACTCCTGCTCCCTTGTCCTGACCTGAAATCATTAACTACATATAATGAGCTTAAAAAGCACAGCAGGTCACCAAATACCTACAACTAAAATCAAAGCACGGTACGGAAACAATATGCATGTAAATCAGTCAAATTATATCAGTCACTTACACATGATCATTGAGTCAATGCAGAATCAGAAATCGTATAGAAACAGTAATCAATGTATAAATAGTAATCAGTACAGAAATGATAGTTAATGCATAAATAATATCAATACATAAACAATAAAATCCTCAATCGACAGTAGAAGAATCAATAAACAGTATAAAAGTCCATAAATCTCAATGAATCAGTACGTGCGTCAAATCTCTACAGTAATCGTCGTATATATAATATCAGTCAATTCAAAAGAGAAATCATCATGTCGGTAATATCAATCGAATTAGTCAATAAATCATTGTGTCAGTAATATTAGTCGGTATAAAATATCAAATCAATACTAGTCACTTGCACATGATCATTAATTGATGCAGATACGAAAATCAGTACAGAAACATAAATCAATGCATGATCAGTAGAATTCAAAATCATCAATTGAAGAATCGATAAATAGTAGAAAAATTTATAAATCTCAATAAATCAGTTCATACATCAATTCTTAAAAGAATCAATCATATCTTTAAATATCGGTCAAATCGATAGAGAAAAATCATCGTATCTATAATATCCATCAAATCAATATCATATTAATAATATCAATCAATTATATCACTAGAATCTATCAGATCATTAAATAAAGAAATCAATTCCGGTCAATAATATCAATCGGTATGGAATCACATAAAACAATCAAATCAATATATCGATAAAAATAGTTGAGATCACAACAATATAGTAAAAGCATATTTTATATCAATCGGTAAATTCTGATTCATTGTACATGCAATATAGTTAATCTATATCATTTGTTTGGTGAATTACATGTTATCAGTCTTATCAGTGTATCACTTGTATCAGTCAGTATTTGATGTATCACGTGCTATAAGATCAGTACAATGAATCAGTACTATCAGTGAATCAGTAGTATAATCGGTAAACAGTATATAATATCAATGAAATCGTACAATTACAGTAAACTCATAAATCCATTCAGTATTAATGAATAAATTCAATATCAATAAATCTGTCGATATTAATAAATTCATACAGAAATCAATAAATCCATTCAATATCAATAAATTAGTTAAATATTGGTAAATTCATAAAGTAATCATAAGAATAATACTTTACACATGCATTCCAATACATCAGTCTTACTTAATAAGTACCATCACTGGCTATTAAGGTGTTTTTCAGTCTTGTATCAGTATCAGTATCTTGTATCCGTTGGCTCAGTAAAAAGAGTCATCACTCTTTGCCCGTTGGCACAGTAATCATCTCCTTATAACTTCCATCAGTAATCACGTGATCAGTAGAGGATAACACCAAATCCTTTTTAAAGGAAAGCACGTCAGCCCACCATCCTATACAGGTCAATCAATCTCCAACCAATGGTTCAACCAGTCTTTACTTGTCTTTCAGTTATATAATAGTAGTAAATTCAATCATATATCCACATTCATATACATCTCATCAATGCATTGAAAATAACAATCACGATTAGCTCGAATGAAGAGAATCCTTAAAATATCATACAGTCAACAGAAATCCCAAACATAGTCAAAATACACAGTTCAGAAACTACCAAATTACCAGAAATCAGATAAAACATAATTTTAAAGCTTTACTTGTGCTGAAGCAATATTTTTCGACATCCATAAAATAATCTATTCGATAAAAATCCCACAGAATTCAGAATACCCGGTGAAAAATCACAAATAATTACTTAAAATGCTTGTAATCACGTTCTCTATAACATACAAAAAGTTACGTGGAAAAAGTTTCATCAATACAAAGATATACACGTTTTTTGGTAACGAAAATACAAAATTGAGAAAAAAAATATCAAAACTCAAAATCTTTGAAATCAGAAATAAGATTCAAATTCCTTACTGTGAGATGAACAAATCTTCCAACTGCGTCGACGGACGAAAATCTCTTCGCGGCCTCCGAAACCAAGCTTTTCTTTCTCTTTCTCTCTCCAGCTTTCTCTCTCTTAAAAAATATCTCAAATCATCTATTTAATGAACTCGATCGTCCAGACGATATTTCTCGTTCGTCCCGGGACGATCTCCTCTATACACTGATCGTACAGACGAAAATGGATTTTCGTCCCTGGACGATGCTCTCTAGCAAAAAAAATATTTAGTTCGTCCCGGACGAACTCAGGTTCGTACAAACGAACCTGCACTTTACTCAGTTCGTATAGACTAACCATATAGATTTTTAACAATTTCTTCAGTTCGTACAGACGGTTCGTACGTACTAACAAAAAAAAATTCCAACAATAACTTTAAAATTTAAGGGTTTCACAACTGATCCATTTATGTTGTTACACTTGTTGTTGATTTATGGATTTCAACATAATGATTCCTTGTTTTTATTAATGGTCATACTGATTTGTATTGTTGATGATTGATCATTGATGAAATTTAAAGTTATTGATTCTATTGATTGATAAGAGCATGCATATTGATTCTTGAATCTTGCATTGAAAGCTTTGGTGAGTTTTGGAATAATCTTGGACTTTGTAAGCTCATTATGTGACTTTATTGATTTCAAGTTAAGGAAGTTATCAGGACTCCATGGAGTGAGATTGATTGAGATCTTCAGGTTTCTCCTTTTGTTAGTTTTATATTTTGCTTATTCTTTTTTGTATGAAGAGCTTGAGATAGATTATTGAATGTAGTAATCTCTTTGCTATTATAAATATTATTTTAAGAAATGAATATAGTTTTATATTTTGATGTATATGATATATAAATTTACATTTATTTGATATATTAATTTATATTAATGATTTATAGAAGCTCTAATTGATAATTTAAAAGATAAAATAGATAATTATTTCAATTTAGATCTTGAGGCATGACATTAAATGTGCATAGTGCTATGCAATGGACAAGAATAGTTGTAGATAGTTGTCTAATGGGCAGCTTCCTACTTACACTGGATCTAAGAGACACCTTAGGATAGAGGCATGTACATAGAAAGTGATAAAGTGCTCTTTAATTATAGAGACTCTTTATAAGATGTTATTGGTGCTTCAATTCTAAAGGTATAAACTAGTTGGTGGTGGCTAAAGTTGTGTATGGCTACACCTCATATTTTGAATGATATAAGTTGGTTTACCACTCAGGTGGTGTTATATTGTTGGCCTTCAACTTAAAATATGTCTTGGCTTACATAAGAGGATTTATGGTAGAAAGAGAATCCATGATTAATTCTTAAAAATGGAGCCAAATAACTCAAGAATGTCAACTCTCTGTAAAGAAAAATGAATAAAGAGGAAAGGAAAAAACATCATATGAATATGGTTTTTATATTGTTCTGACTTGATAGATACGTTGATTATGTAGTGAGGAGGATAAAATTATACCTACACATAAAAGGCCTGCCTTGCTCCATTGGATCAAATGGATCAAAATAGATGGATAAAAGATAAAATGAGCTGAAACAAGATGAGGAATCCTTTTTACATGAGTGCAATCTAAAAAATTATGAATTAAGTTCCCCTTACATTTTTAGAAGATGGTCTTTTATAAAAGGAAAGATTTTTATTGGTTACTTGAATACTTGGGCGTGAGCTCAAGTGATTGGTCCTTAATACTTGATAAGATATGTTCTATGATTAAGTTGTTAGGTATTACCAAGATGATGAGGTCAACCTGGTGGTAGCTTATATTGAATACTATAAATTAGTTTGATAGATATCTACCAAGAGTACAACTAGGATTAGATGTAACAAAACTAGGTATTATATTTTTTTCACTCATTTCAAATTCTATAAGTATAAACAATTTAATGAAAGTGGTGTTAATTTTTAGCATCATATATTTTCTGAAATTATTCATTAACTGTCAACTTTTTTTAAAGAAGTTATATATATATATATATATATATTATATATATATATATATATATATATAAATATATATATATATGGAGAGAGAGAGAGAGAGAGAGAGAGAGAGAGAGAAAGGTAAGCAATTCATCGTCCTTATAATGAAAAACAAAGTTTAGATTGGAAGTAGAAAACTTAGTCAAGGGATGCCGAAGCCATTGAAGGATGGAAAGCTCATAGCAATGGATGATGACATCAATGTCAATGTTGTTATCCTTATAGTGAATATGATCATTATTATCATAATAATGTGGGTTGGTTAGGAGATAAGTTAAGATGGAGTATAATGGATCATGGTTAAAACTAAACCTTTAATTAGTAAGGGTAATATATTGGGACAAGTTGAAGAACAAATTAGTGAGTGTTTATACTTGTGTTTGTAGTGATTTATTCATGCAACTAACTTGTACTTGCAATAATGTATGTTTGTAATTATGTGTACTTGTGGTGACTTGTGCAAGGGGTTGGGTGCTTGCAATTGATGCTCATGCAAACATCATTTTCATTCAATAGCATGTGGAATAGGGATGTGTAGAGCCAAATTAATACACTCATATGATGCACAATTATGTAAAATGGTGTATGTCTAGCGAGGTGTTTTTCATGGTTGCAGTGAGTCACATGTGTCAAGTGCATACCAATCTTGAGTGCTTGTGCGAAGATTTATCATGTATAGGAGTGTTCAGTCACGTGCAAACCAGGAGTGCAAATGGAGTGGTGCAAGTGCAGAGATGTTGATAGTGATGAAAATAGTTGGATTCCTAATCCAATCAAATTAATTGCATAGGTATGAGCAAGTGACATTCACACAGTTGTAGAATTATAGGTTTATTGCAAAGGATTTGTGCACACGCATAAATTACTTTGTAAACATAGAATGAATGAGAAAACCATTGTAAATTTACAAAACATTTCTATAAAAGATCTAAGTCAATTCATTTGAGCAAAAAACAACACTAAAAGTTGTCATTCTTTTAGATAAAATTTGCTTATCTTATTATTTTTAAAATACTATGTTATCTTCTTTTAGTTCTATTGACAATTTGTGAAAGAAGTTCAAGATATTGTTGCAATCTTTCCATGGGCCCCAATTAGTACAAAAGTATATGGGACAAATTGGGCATCCCTATCCAACCATTCTAACAATTAAGCCTTTTTAGAACTTTCCTTCTTGTCCAATAATTGAGCATTCTATCACTTCTATAAGAATTTTATATGACAGTTCAATCTTTTGTTTTCTAAAGTAAAATTAGATCTTCTTGCTTTTATTCGAATCAAATTGTGCTTTGTTTTTTTCAAAACCAACAAATTTATAATTTAATTTGTCATCATTAGTAGGTTACTATCAAATCATGTAGTTTATTTTCTCTTTAAAAAGTTACTTATATTAATTTTGAATTTGAAAAAAATATTATTTATTTTTTATACTTTAAAAGCTATCAATTAAATTGAATAAGATCTTAAGGTCAATGGTGAAATTAGATAAAGGGGACCCCTTTTAGGTTTTTGTTTGGGGTAGTTTAAGCTTTTATATTGTTACTTTTAAAAGCACTTTCTTCAACCACAGTTTAAAAACAAAATTTTAAGGGCAAAAGTTATGCTTCGTTTGGGACGGCTTTTTTTATTGCATCTTAAAGTAGTTTTCTATTACAAATATTAAATTTTTTTTACTAAAAAGTTGTTTTAAGAAATAATTAAAAAACCGTCCCAATTGAATTAGCCTTAAAAATAGTGGTGAAAATGTCTTTCAAATACATATTATTTTTTACTAAACGTTTTTCTTGCCATAAAAGTAGTTAGAAAGCTATTTCAAACAAAGTATTAGGGTATGTTTGGGATGACAACATTTCTTTATAAATTTAATTATAAAGTTGTTGCAGCTCTTTTAAAGGTGGTTATAAAACGATAAAGTAACTTTTTTTAAAGCTACTGTAGAAAGCAACTTCTTAGAATAATTTTTTTTTAAAAGCAACAAAAAGAAAATGATCAAATAAAATCTGTGATTGCGATATTAAAGCAAAGCAACAATAAAGCTACTCTCAAACGAAGCCTTGGTTTTATATAATATGAAATTATTCTTAATTTTTTTTATAATAATATAAATGATAGAAATGATATAGATATTGTGATAATTTATATCCATCATTAGCATTAGGTTTATTTAAAAGATTAAAAAATACATTTATGTAATTTTAGAGAAATAACTCAACCAATGCCATTAAAAAGTAGGGTTTAAAGAGCTATGTTCAAATATTCTGTCATTTTCTATTTATTGTTCGAAAACCGATTTTGCAAATAAAAATTGGCTTTCGGAGTTCACAATTTTATAATTATTTTATTCTAATTTGAGAAAAAGTTTGTTTTATTCTTATTAAGATGAACAAATCAACGTTGTCTTCTTGAAAGAAGCTGAAACTCCTAATGGCAAAAACCTGAAATTAGTCTCTATTAGAAGTAAAAAAAAAAAGGTTTTATTTGAGAAAATTTTGTTTATATTGCATTTTTTTGGTAGTGTATAAATTCAATTTGTTATTCTCTCACATTAAAAATAATATTACAGCTATAATCCAAATGTTCATGAAGCATTGAAAGAATACGTGTGTAAATGATGATTTTTATACATTTTTTTATATAAATTAAAATTATTTTTTTAGTTTGAGCAAAACGAAAGAAAAATCAAATAAAACTTTTATTCTAAAAATATTTATAGCTTTTTAATGCGGTGAATGCTATAACCGAAAAGATATTTGGACTGACTCAATAAAATAAACATGATAATACTAATTGGCGCATGATCATTGCACCATTGATAGATCTCGTAATCGAATAGAATGATAGGAAGATGAAGGGTTTGAGTTGTGTTTTGTTGAAGAGAAGAGTGCTTTGTGATGTGATTACACAAAGAATAATGGTCGACAACATCATAACTAAGTTAATAGTTTGAATATGATGTTGTCAATGACAATTCCATCTTCTTGGACATCATTTTTTTATTCTTTTTTGCTCGTTGATGTTAGGCTATGTGTGCATTTTCTACAATTATATTATCATGCTAAATTAGTAATCTAGCCGATATAGATGAGAGAGAGAGAGAGAGAGAGAGAGAGAGATTAATATTGTCATTAATTGCTGCTAATATGCATTATTATTGACACTACTACATCGCATAGCAATTGACATTATGAGGACCCTCTAAATTCACTTATCTTATTATGAAACATATTTGTTGAACCAATGTGATATTTGTTTTGTCGAAGGAAAGAGTACTTCATGAGGTGTGCTAGGATTGAACAAAAAATAATGGTCGTCAACATCATAAACATGTTAAAGTATGATATCGTTGATGATAATTCCATTTTCTAGTGCATTTCATCGTTTTTTTTTTTTCATTTTTGCTTATTGATGTTGGTTATGACGTGTCATTGTTGTACAATTATATTATCATACTAAATTAATTATCTAGTTGAGATTGAGAGAGGAGAGTGTGATAATTAATATTAGCAGTATTAATAATATGCATTATTATTGACACTATTAAAATGCATAACGATTATGGGTGTCAATTCGGATTGACAGGTCTGGTTCGGGTCGAACCCGAGTTGACCCGGATCTAAACGGGTCAATCCAAACCCAACCCGTTTTTGCAAACGGGTCGGATATTTCAACCCAGACCCGACCCAGGCGGGTTGCCGGGTTGACCTGACCCGACTCGCGACCCGGCAGCGGGCGACGGCACGAGGGTTTGGCAGCGAGCGCGGCACGCGGGTTCGACAGCGGGAGCGCGACGACAGCGGGAGCGCGACGACAGCGGGTTCGGCACGACGGGCGCGGCACGCAGGTTCGGCACCGCGGCAGCGCGGCACACGGATTCGGCAGCGGGCGCGTCACGCGGGTTCGGCACGGCGGCAGCGCGGCACGCTAGTTCGGCAGCAGGTGACGGCGCGTGCGCGGTAGCGCTGCAGCGAGAGCGCGGCAGCAGCGCGGGGCGCGCGGGGGCTGGGGTAGCAGCACTGGCAGCGCAGGCTGGGGCAGCGAGCAGCGCGGGCTGGGGCAGCGGGTGGGAATCCAAAATTTTTAAATTAAACGGGTTTTCGGTCAAACGGGTTGAATATGCGAATCCGAACCCAACCCGTTTTTCAAACGAGTCGGGTCCAACCCGGATTTTTCGGGTCGGGTCCCGGTCGAGAATTCGTGTCGTGTCAAATATTGACAGCCCTAATAACGATGAACATCATGAGGACCTTCTAAATTCATTTATCTCTATGAAACTTCTTTGCTGAACCAAGGTAGTTAACAGCTCCACCTCTGTCCCTCATATAGTGGTTGAGGGGTTTTTGCTATATTTTATTCTATAACTCTTTTGAGGGTGCAAAGAGTGCACCTTATTATAAATATGTTCCTCTCAATGCATCAAAGTTTGAATCCTTCCATCAACTAAATGAGAGCGTGTTAGTAGTGTGATATATGTAATCATTTAATCTCCCAAGTAATTTTATGCGTCATAGCTCTACACATGCTAAATTAGGATACTTGTTTAAAAAATAAGATTGAGATATTTCAACTTCATTAATCCAAAACTCTCAATCTTTACAAATACTTTAGAGATAATCTTAATTATCAATTTTAAAAGCCCTTGAACAACAAATATATAGTTAGTTTATTGAGGGGAGTTGTACATAATAGATTAATATGATGTACATTACAAAGGATATTTTAACTCGTATATTTCATAGCATATCTATTTTAGCATTTAATTAACCTTCAATTCCTCTTACCTGATGGGTATTACCACAAATATCAATTGTCAGGCCATCTATGTTACAAGATTGTATATGATCATTTGACCCTAGAGCTTTCATGGAATGTAGATGAGTCAACCACACTTGACCCAACTCAAATGGCCCATTAGATTAGTTAATTTAGGACAACTGAGTCACCTTGAACTAGATAAACCTTTTTGAATTAAATGAACCCAAAGCTATATAAGGAAAAAAATGTCTAACCCATTTCATTCCATTAAATACAAAAACCAAAAGCCCATATAAAAAACAACCTAACCATTGATTAAGCCCTTAACAGTGGGTTAGTAGTTAGGTTAAGATGCTTCATGGGTAATTAATCAAGATCAATGTAATTAATCTCTCTTAACACCAAGGAATATCCTAGCTATTATGATAATTATTTCCTTTGCAATCTTTCCATCCACCTAATCTAGCTTAAGCCACGTGGTAACTCTATTCAAGAGATTAACCACAATTAAGCTCATAGCTTAGAGTGATTACGGAAACCATTAAAAAAAAAAAAAAAAGCTTTTCATTCTTCCTCCTTTAATTTATTGAGCTCTAAGAGGAGTTATAGATTTATTCTAAGCTTCCTTAAGGATTTGGCATGAACCACCAATTGAGGCCAAAATTGGTTGTCATCTTGGTCTTCCCACCATTTATGATATCAAGCCAAACCCATAGAGGATTCTTCTCCTCCTCACCTAATAAAGGAATCAAGTTTGCTAGCCTTCATCAACTATGCATGTATATAATAGAAATCTTAGGATACTCTTTAAGTCTCTTATCTATGGAGCGAGCTAGGGTAGGACAAATTGAACCAAGTGCCCCCCAAGGATTGCCCTCGACCCTGTGAAATTTACTTGAAAAAGAATACCTTCTATGATCAAGAATTAAGTTGGGAGAAATCATATTTGGTTCATGTTCGATCAGACTAGCCTAAGACTTCCCCCTCTAGTTCAAGGGTGTATGTAGAAGAGACGTAGTCATGATCATGCAATGAATTTAAATCCAATTAGATGACCCATATTAAATATCTTGGTTAATTCCTTAGGAACTTTTTCAAAATTCTTGTTATGATTCCAATTGATTCCAATTACTAACTAAATTTTATAATTTTGGACCATTGGTACATATTTGTATATATATTTATTTAGGAGAAATATTTTCATGTAATTTCCATGTATTTTCGAATTTACAAAAAAAAAACAAAACAAAACAAAACCTTCTACTTTAATTTAATTTAAAACTAGGGGGTTTACAAAAAATTGTGTAACTACTTAACTATAGTCCTAGCCTTGAATCAAGCTTAATATATTTTCCCTAAGCATTAATTTGCTACTTTGCTATTTTTCAAATGTGACGATATTTACAATATATTTTTCTAATGTGATTTTCACTGTTAAAAATTATTTAAAAATAGTTTTATAATTATTTTGCCATAAAATAATTATGGTGAGATGCATAAATGCTTATTAACCTTTCTATAATTTTTTTAGAAATTTTTAATACTATTTGCTTTCTTAAGAATAATTGAAATAACATTTTTTATTTATTAATTATAGTAAAATATTCCACATAATTATGAAAAATTTAGGGATGTTTAATACATTGATTTTCATCTCTCATAAATATCTGAAAATTTTCATTCACTATCTGATATTATGACATTTTTAATGAAAAAATTTAAATCTTAAATTTACCAAACTACCCTCCATGTATTCATATGGGTATCTGACTCATCCCATATGCTCATTGCACTATTTGGAGCCTTCCTCAAAATTTTAGATTAATTTATAATATTTTTCCATATTTCATAATTGAAATATATATTATTTCTACAATTAATTATATGAAAGTTTTCTTAAATATCTTTGAAAAATTAGAAGTTGTTCAAAAATTCATCACATTGAGTTATTACAATCATTGGCATAATTTTTTTAAAACCAAAATATATTTTCCTATATTTTTCAATCTCAAAATTTAATTTTTCTAATTAAAAAAAGGGCAATTGAGAAAATCACTTTTAATGCATGTTTTTAATATTCATGCATTGTTTTTCTTATTCAGGTTTAGCCCCAAATGTGGTATAAATGTAACCTTAACATTTAAATTTTCTTAATTACCTTCAGATTCAACTTCAGAATGTTGGAACTTTATTGGGAGGATCTTTAAGCTGATGAACTCCTTGGGAAAGTTCTCAACCTGGAGAGATTATTCTGTGCGGAGATCGGATGCAGAACGTCATCCAGAGACCAATCAGAACGTGCCACATCAGCAATATCGAGCAGTAACGAGCCGCGGTACTGAGCACGGGTGTGGCATAGTGCATTCTGGTTGGTCACCGGACGGTATTTGATGTCCACACAAAATAATTTTTCCTCAACCTGAAAAATGTGCAATTCCACTTAGAAGTCTCTCTCTCTCTCTCTCTCTCTCTCTCTCACACACACACACACACACTCTCTCTCTCTCTCTCTCTCTCCCTATATGTATATTTTCAATCATCGAAACGAAAACAACCTTTTAGGCAATAAACCATTAAGGGACCGAAACACACCAAGGAAGGACGAGCAAACCCAACCAAATGAACACTAAGTACTCCTGGCCAACACTTATTATTACTCAAAACTCTATGATATTCTTTTTTTATATTTTGAATCCATTATTACTCTAAAACCTCATGCATTTCTTCTCATTATACTTCACCCTATTGTAATGTATCTATTAATTTTTATCTCTTCTTGAAATATCGGATTAGTGGGAATCTCTTTTTCGTACATTTGACCTTATAATGGATGTAGATCATACAATTAAGGCATCGTTTGGGACGATTTTTTTCTTGCTTTCTAAAACAACTTTATTGTACAAAAATTTCTTGAATTTGAAAATTTCGTACTAGAAAGCTATTTTAGAAAGCAATATGAAAGTTGTCCCAAACGAAACCTTAATCATTATACAACCTCATGTGTACTATGCATGTGACTTTTCTCCATTGTTTTTACCTCCTCAAATAGTAACCTTTACAAATGATAATTTCATCTGTAATACATATTCCACAGTCTTCTATTTCAGAACAAGTACCTCTCTCAACTATTATGCCTCAACAGTATCTAATAGAGCCCATGCCATAGTTATTTCACTCTCAAATTTGCACCATTGTCATGTTTCTCAAGATTTGTGTTAGGCCACATCATAGTAATTGCTATCACACAACCTCCACCTTCACCATCGTTGAAAGTGCATACATACTTCATAAACTTATGTTCTCCTCACCGCCTATGATGTTTGATCTCCCTATTGTCACCTATGTTCACATCACCATCAATCATATTTGATATATCATCAAAAAATTATCTTGATCAAACATTAATCTCGAGGAAAAATCATGTTGGAATTTTTCAAAATTAAAATCGGAATCATATGAACTCCGATTTCAGCAAACTTATAGTCAAACTGAGTGTCTCAGAATTACAAACCCAACGATACCAAATTCATCTTAATCTGAACCCAAATGGGTCAAAATCGAATACCCTAAGTGTATTTGGAGAGTTCAAACCATAAATTGGACAACGAAACAATTTTCAAACATGACATGCTTATAGTTGAATCGAGTGGCTCGACGAGACAAATCCAACGAGCCCAAGATCGTCAAATTCTGACATCACTAAGGCATTCAAATGTCTAATAAATGGTACATGATCAATGGAATCAACATCGGCCGTCCATTCAAACCACTCCCAACTTACCCTTGATCTTCCTCTTATTTACTAATCTTACCACTCTTAGAAAATTATAAATAAACCACTCATTCCTAAAGGAAAGGGGTCCAAAGGAGGGGGCCAAGCAAGGAGGGAAAGAAGAGATGAGAGAAAGAGAAGTTAGTGATTTCTCTTGCCACCAAGCTCCTCCTCAACCACATCCCGACAACCAATCATCGTCGGACTTTCGCCTGGCCACCAACTGACGCCAAAATTACACCTAGTAGCCAACTGACGCCGGACTTCTTCCTGGCCACCAACTAACGCCGGACTTCTTGCCGGCCACCAATTGAGGCCAGACTTCCACTCGGCTTCCAATTATTATTGGACTTACACCCGGCTGCCAACTGACACGACACTTACACCTAACCACCATTTGACGTTGAACTTATACCCGCCCACCAACTGACGTCAGACTTCGACTTAACCACAAACTATGGTCATTCTGACCTCCTTCGCCAGTCAATAGTCTTTTTGACCTTCGTCGTCAGATAACGATCTTTCTGACCACTATCACCTGCCGACTACAGACCTTCCGACCTTCGTCGCCCGACTACGATCTTTCTAACATCCATCACCCAACTATAGCCAAGGCCTTCCCCATTATGAAGGGCCACATTTGTAATCGACTGTAAGTACTAGTGGATTCATTCAAACTAGGCTAAACCCCGTGGTTTTTCCCCCTTTTCATAGGTTTCCACAAAATAACTATGGTGTCTTTTATGAACGCTACACCATCTCTTTTATCTGATTGTGTGTTGGATCTTCGTACAAAATTAGAAAACTAAACTTTATATTTCTCTACTACCACGAATATTCCTGGACGCAACAATATTATTCTTGTTTGAGTGTCGGCTTCACAGTGTATAAGAAAAATTCTATTGCATTATCCACAAAAAATTGATTACAAGTACTATAGTCATCAGATTGCGATCATCACTGACAATTCCCAACCTTTTTCCCACATTGGTCTCTAACTTAAAAGACGACCAACCTTTCCTACGATAATTTTAGATAATAGTGAAATAAAAAATAGTAAATTCTATATTCTTGGAACAAAATAAAAATTAATATTTAGAAACAATCGATTAATTATAAATATTTTAAATACATTATATTTATTCAACACATTTTTTCTATAACCATACAACTCTACAACATTGGAGGATTTACTTTGAATTCAAAAATTCAAACAATTATTCATAAGCTAAACTAAATTCAAATATATTTCAAGATTGTTGCGTCCTGAAAAATTCGCGGCGGTAGAGAAATATAAAGATTGATGCCTTAGCTTTGTACGAAGATCCAGAACACAAGCAGATGAAAGAGATCAGGGTGTAGCGTTCAAAAGAGACACCAGAGTTTTTACGTGGAAACCCCTAAAAAGGGGGAAAAACCACGGGGCCTGGCCTAGTTTGAATGAATATACTAATGCTTGCAATTGATTACAAATAAGGCCCATCCTTAGGAGGAAGGCCTTGGCTCGAAGTAACAAATATACATCATATAAAATGCATTGCGTGGTAGAAGTTAGAAGAATCAATATTGATATGTTTGTTTGGGATGGAAAAATCATAGTCGACGAGTGATGTAGATCGGATGAACCATATTCGGTGGGTGACGGAGGTCGGAAGGATCGTAGTCTATGAGCGACATAGGTCAGAAGAACCGTTGTATTGCGACGGAGGTCGGAAGGATCGTAGTCATCGGGTGACGGAGGTCTGAAGGACCGTTGTCGGCAGACAATGGAGGTCAGAAGGATCGTAGTCGGCGGGCAACAAAGGTTGGGAGGACCGTAGTTAGCAGGTGACGAAGGTTGGGAGGACCATAGTCGGCGAGGAATGTAGTCGGCAGACGACAGAGGTCCAAAGGACCATAGTCTGCAAATGACGGAGACCAGAATGACCGTAATTGGATGACAGTGGTTGGGAGGACTGTAGTTGGCGGACTAGAGGAAGTCCTGCGGTGTTCGACAGACTGGCAGAATTCTGATGGCGGACGGCAAACTATGAAAGTTTGACGATGGTCGGCGGGCGGGCGGACATCCGGCGGTAGTCAGTGAACTGGTAGAAGTCTGGAGACGGTCGGAGGACGGGTGGAAGTCCGGTGGCGATTGGCAAACTAGTGGAAGTCTGGCGGCGGTCGATGGACTGGTAGAAGTCCATCGATGGTTGGAGAATTGGTGGAAGTCCGGAGGCGGTCGGAGGACTGGTGGAAGTTCGACGGCGATCGTGATGAAACTCCGGCGGAAGTCGGCAGGAATTCTGACGGTGGTCGGCATGAACCCCGGCGATGGTCGGCAGGAGCTCCGGTGGTGGCCGGCAGGAACCCCGGCGGTGGTCGGCAGGAACTCCGACGGTGGTCGATGGCAAGAGAGCTCCCAAATTCCTCCATTCCTTCTCTTCTTCTCCCTCTTCCTCCTCCCCCCTCATGTGAAGAATGAGGGCCTATTTATAGTTTTTTGAGAGTGGCTAGACTTGTAAATATGTGGAGGATCAAGGGCAAAATGAGAGTGTTTGAATGGACGGCCGATATTGATCCCCTTGATCATGGACCGTTTATTGGTCAATTAGATGCCTTAACGATTTCAAAATTAAATGATCTTGGGCTCATTGGATTCGTCTCATCGAGCCGCTCGATTCGAATATAAGCATGCCATATTTGGAAACTGTTTGGTAATCCAAATTGTGGTTTGAACCCTTCAACAGCGCTTCAGACCCTTGATTTGGACCCATTCATGCTCGGATTGAGTCGAATTTGGTGTCGTTGGGTTTGTCTTTCTGAGACGTTCAATTTGACTATAAGTTTGCTGAAATCGGAACTCAGATGGTCTTTGATTTAATTTCGGAAGCTTTCAACTCAATTTTGCTTTGAGATTCGTGCCTGATCAAGATAATTTTTTACTGATATATCAAAGATGAAACACTGAAACCGTTCTTCAATTCCACACCGTTCATCTTGATTTGTTAGTTTGAAGCTTTAGTTATCAACAAAGAGGTTTTTGATTCAAAACTTACATATTCTATATGTGTTTGAATTTATCTTAATTAATCTAAATATTAAAAAAAAAAAAAAACAAAATTCCAACAAAGAAATTTTAAGCCGCACCCATGCAACGAACCAAAAGGGCAAAAGGTCGGATTATTCAATTTGAATTCAAATTTATAAACAGTCAAGTAGTCAACTGTTAACCAAAATAAATTCAAATTTACGTCCATTTTAAATATAGTTACGATAAAAGTAATAATCATTAATAATCATCAACTGCAATCAAACGGCTAAGCTTAATGTCAGTCTGTTCGCCGTTATCGCTACATGCACCGGAAACGGAGCCGACTGGCGGTTTTTTTACCGCCTCGGACCCAGCGTTCTTTTATTATTTTTAATGACATATATTTTTAGAATATATATAGAAAAAAATTTAAAATAGTATAGTCTCCCCATTATTTATATATATGATCATCTTAGTCTTAGAATATAACGTTCAAATATAGATTTTATTTGAGATGACTTTTTTACTCGTTTTAGTAAAAAAATTAATTTTTATATTAAGAAACTGTTTTAGAAAGCAATAAGATATAGCTGTCATAAACGAAATTTTTGTTCACTTATTATACAAATTTGGTATTTTTATGATTAAACTAAAATCAATTTTGTAAAATAGAGGGGCTGAATGGAAATCAATTTTTCATCATAATTATAAAATAAGAGATTATTTCAGATCATTTTTGTATGGTGGAGGGACTAAATTGAAACAATATGATATTTTAAGAATAAATTGATCATATATGAATATTATGGGGGGCTCATGATAAATTATTCTTAATTTATGTTGAGAAAAATATAAAAAAATAATTTATTAGCTAATATAATTGTTTAAAATTACCCCACCTAAGGTCTTTTTCAGCTGTCACCACAAATTTTCTAATTTTCATTCCTTATTAAATTCCGCGGTGTTATATTTACCCAATTTTCCTTATTTGATCAACGGACGGGGCCACAGAAAATGCTCGGTTCAACTGTTCAAGCACCCTTGCCCGAAGGGGAAATAACTGAAAGAGTGAAAATAACAATGAACACCAAATTCTTTTATATTGTTATAGAAATTCTATTAAAAAAGTTAATTCAATCAATGTTTTTGGTAATTTCTAATTTGTTGAGGATGTAAAAGTAAAAAAAAAAATATTAGTTATGGAATTTTTTATTGTAAATAATATTTTTAATTTTAAATGTGAACATTTAATAAATTAGTTAATTTTAATAATTGATGGAATATTACGAAACGAAATATGAATCATGAATAAAATCCCTTTGTGTTTCTCGCATAGGCAATCGGACCTACAATTTATTAAAAAATAAAAAAAATATTTTTTATCGGCTATTTCATGTCATAAATAATGGCAGCCCTGCCGGCTTAATATCGCATGTCCCTCTTTCGGCTTCTCTTTTACCCCTACAGCTACTTTACTTCTCTATCTACTCTCTACGTTTCTTTCTCCCCCCTTTCTGTATCTAAAGAAGGTAAGCTCGGATCGGAGTGCGGAAAGGGTGGGAATGGTGGAGACGCGACGGAGCTCGTCTACCTCGAAGAGGTCGTCGTCTTCGAGCTCTAACGGGGCCGCCAAGCGCTGTAAGGTTGGAATTTTCATGTTTTCGATTTCTGCCATCGTCGTCGATTTCGGCATCCGGTTTTGGGTCATCTTGTGGGTTCTTGAATCGGATCGGTTAGAATCTTTGGTATTTTAGGCGGATATTACGGCGGCGGTGGAGGCTGACAAAGGGGCGGAGGAGGAGCTGCGTTCCGACTTGAGCCACATGGATCCCGCAGCCGGGGAGACAACGGCGGCGCCGGAGAAGGAGAGTACTGCGCCGCTGGTGCAGGAGGATGTCCATCCCCAAGGTTTGAACGTGGTTCTCTCTGGATTCGGTTTCAAGAATTGTTTCTTTGCTTGTTGGCCTTGAAATGTCTGTTGGTCAGGTAGGGAAGCTCCTGCAGAACAGCTGATGAAGCTTTTGAATTTACCAAAGAGGCAAGCGGAGAAAGCGCAGAAACGGTCAAAGGTTCCGTGGGGGAAACTCCTCTCTCAGTGTTCTAAGGTTTGGATATCGGTTCCTGGTTTAATTTTCTTTAGAGTTTCATCTAGTCCATCAGATTTGCTCTTTGATTCTTATAAGCATTCCAAAACCTCCTCAACCTGAAAGCAACCCGTCACTTCCCCCTCCAGCTCATGTGGTCCTATGCTTTTGCTGATCAGGGTGCATTATTATCATTAGTTTCTTATCTGATTCAAGATCAGGCAAAAATATTTCTTAGGAGGATATGAGATAAGCTCAAACACCAGAAAGATGATTTTTTTTTTACGAGTTGATTAAACGACGTCTCCGTTATTTTGCTCCGCATATCTTAATGTTGTAATGACGAAGGAGGGCTTTTGCTCTTTCGTAACTTTCTAGTGATGGATTTACTCTTTTTATACACTTTTGTTGGTGGGAGTTAGAAAAATTGATTTTTGAAAAAATTATGCTTTTGTTTGATGATGAAGAATAATATGTGATTGCATTCTCAATGACTTGCAAGTTACAACTTCTTAATGTAGAGAGTGAGGAGGATAAATGATTTTAAGTGAAAAGGTGTAAAGAAAAGATATTGATGTCAGCTCCATGATTTATTGCCTTTTGCATTCTATATTACTATTAGGTCGCTGGAATACACATGCATGGATACCACCCTTTTTTGGGAAAAGTTGGTTAACTACCATCGTCTATGTTGCAGGTGCTTGTCATATATATGCCTTTGGTACACTAGACTTGGATAATCTGCATATACTTTGTTGTTTATACCATTCGTTGAATGTGATTTGAAGCTTAAAAACAAAACATGGACCCAAACAGTTTTCTTGATTATATTATTTTGTTAGTTATATTATTTTCTTATGTTTTGGGTTGAAAAGAATGAGGTTTGGAAATGCACGATTTACCTATCATGAGGTAATAACTATTTATTGTTTTTTTTTGTTTGAAAACCCTTTGCTATTGATGAATGAATCCTTATTATTATCCTTTGCCTCACTATTTAGGGTTAATGAATCTTCAATGTTCACCATTTTGGAAAATGCTACATATTAGTGCATCTTTTACTATTGATGTATGTGCCAAAATAAACTAAGTCTTTTTTGAATTCTTATCTTTAATATGTTCAACTCCTATATTTTCTAAATATAATAATAATTTCCCACTTTTAACTTTTTATTTTAGAACACGTCCATCTTATATTTCATTTTTACCATATATAATTTTGTCCTAATTTTTTTGCTAAATACTTGGGATCCATATAGCAATTGTGAGCTATACTTATTTTATAAAATATACCCTTAAATCTATATGATATTTTTATATTGCCTTAGTCCTAAGGCATTTATGCATTTAACATCCTAGTTTTAACTCTATCATTCATCATTTTTATCTTCGTTATTCTATAATACATCCAAAGTAAGCATATCCATCATCTTGGGTATCATGTGATGCTACAATAATATTGATTGTTAGTTATATATTTCACATCCACTAAAGTTGTGCATCATATATTCACTCTTTGTTTTACTAATCTAGCACCCTTTTCTTCTAAAAAAGTTTTATTTTACTAGCTTTTGGTTTAGTTTCGAGTATGCTTCACCTATACAAACTGTAATACACAGATGACATATAATAAAATTCTTAATTTTGTATATCATTTATAAGCATCTCTATAACAAATTCAAAATGATATGGACGGAATGCCATCATACATGATTAACGCCTGTTTCGTAGTAGTAGTTTTGGTGAGAAACGGTGGTTCCAAAATTGCCTTTTACCAACAGAGAAGTAAAAATAAAAAATTTTGCAAATCGGTACGATAATGGAGGTTTGAAAAACACAGTTTTGTAAAAGGTATGCATCCCAAATAGCAACCGACATCACTTTTCACATTTCAAAATGGAAACAACACTAATTACGCCCAACCAAACCATGCCTAAAACTCTTTGGTAACTTGAAAACTACTTCTAATACTAGTTAATTCGTGATCATGCATGTTTTTATTAATTTTAACATGTTTTTAATATATAACTTTCTTTCCTTTGTACCTACTAATTAAATTCCGGATCAATCATATGGAGATCCTTCCTTTTGTCTTTGTACTTTTTCATAAATTGCCTTGGTATATATTCTGCCTTCATAATAGATCTTTTAACATAAAAGTAAATTGATTCTTTGATATTTATATGTTTTTCTGATCCTATGCCTCATTTACCTCCCCCACAACTTCATTTATAACTTGTAAAACTGATTCTTAATAATTATACAATCCTGAAAGCCTAGATATTATGCCAAAAAAATTTTCAATCATTCAAAATCTTTATAGTCCCTAAAATTTAATTTAAAAGATTCTTAGATTAATTTATAATATATTATTTAGTCTTGTTAAAAGACAGGTTTCCTAAATTATCATATAATATATTCTCTTAATAGCATTTGTTTTGTACCTTGATGTCATTCATTTTTTTAGCATGCTTGTTTATTCTCCAGCCTTCTTAAAACTTTTATAAATTGGTGGCTAAAAGTAAGTGCCTTGGGCATACATGGCTTGGTAAAACAAAATAGTAGGATCTCTTAAGCTTGATGGGCTGAAAGCGGAGGACCCAATTGTAATTTTACTATCTTTTGCTATAGTGTATAGCACAAAAGCCTTGATTGATTTTGTTTATTTCTTTTGTGTCTTATTTATGATTCTGTATCATCTCTTTTCGAACAGTACCTTAAGGTCAGCATTTCTAGTGATATCTAACTCTTTTGCTTTATGCAATGCTCAGAGCCCCCATCTTCCCATATATGATTCCAACTTCACTGTTGGTCAGAACCGGCACTGCAATTTGAGATTGAAGGATCCATCTATAAGTCCAATTCTTTGTAAATTGAAGCAAGAGGAGGTGATTATCTTGCGACTTTCTGGGTTTCTGTTATTGATTGAAACATAGTTTACTTATTTTATTTTCATTAATTCCATTCAACAAAGCTGAATTACGGTACAATATATGTTTTGTGACAGCAAGATGGTGCATCCGTTGTCTCGCTTGAGATGTCAGGGGATAAAGGAGTAGTACAAGTAAATGGAAAGATTATTGCACAAAATTCCAGTGTCATACTTAGTGGAGGCGATGAATTGGTCTTCAGTTCTTCTGTGAAGCATGCTTATGTATCCTTTTCCATTTGCTTCAATCATATATATGATTCTGATTCTAAAATTATCCATGATTAATTGCATATAGTTTTGTGTTTTGTGGATTGAGTTTCCTTTGACGATGTTAGATCTTTCAGCAACTTCCTCATATAAGCCGCCCGACTTTACATACCTCGTGCAGTATTGAAGAAGCTCAAGGAGAGTCTGTGAGAGGGATTCCTCTTGAGATGAAACTTGGTGATTCATCTGTTGTTGATGGGGCATCAATACTTGCGTCCTTCCCAAATCTTAGCAAAGATCTAGCAGCTCTTCGCTGCCCACAACCAAATGGGACAACTGGTCTGTATTGGATGTTTTATTTTATTGTATTCACAGTTTGCTAGAGTGCCACATGTTTCCTTTGTATAGAAAGTAGCACTTAATTTTTCTGCCTTATTCTTTTGTTTTACAGTGTTATCTTCTTCTGAGATGGATGTGGCTGGGGATACCTACAGAAAACAAGAGGATAGAAGTGAGAATCTTTTCAAAGAAACGGATTCTAGGGCACCTTTACCATCTAATAGATGTCAAGTCTTCAAGGATGGTTTAAGAAAGGGCATTCTAAATGCTAGTGACATTGATGTGACGTTTGATTCTTTTCCCTATCATTTAAGGTAATTAATTAGGTCGTGTTCCTCCTTCATGTATGTTCTTGCTTAAGTGATAGTAGATCTTAGAGAAGCAGATTTCATTGCTGTTTATGACACTAAATTGTTATAGGTGTTGTATTGTGTTGGACTTGAATATAAATTTTAGCTGTGTTTGGCTTTGGCAATGCAGAGCTAATATTATTGGGATCAGGTCTGTGTCATGAGTTTTGTTTTACTTGAATACATTGAATCCTAGGATTAAAAAAAGGTTTTTAGATGATTAAAAGACTGGTTGGTTTGTAAGTTGCTACAGCCTTATCTGCAGGTCTAAAAGGAAGTCTCTGTTCTTAGAAGAATGAATATATTGCTGATTTATCCTGAATCTATGGCTTCTTAAGGAGGTGTAACATGAGTATTTGGTTATGATGTATATTTGGATTTTCATGTCCGTGCTTTCATAGACCTTTTGGTGTTCTTGGATTTCCCGGACTACATCTATCCCCCACTCCACCCTAATCTTTAGATTGAGTTTGCTTTGTAGGATTTTATATCTTAATTGTCATTAATCGTATATCATTTTTATCTTCCTACAGTGAGAGTACGAAGAATGTGCTTTTATCCTGCGCATATGTTCATCTGGAATGCAGGCCTTTCACTAAGTATGCTGCAGAAATATCATCTTTGAGCCAGCGCATTCTATTGTCTGGTCCAACAGGTATTATGGTCTTCTTATATTATCTTTGAATGTTCATGCTTTTCAATTCTGTGCATCTCCATGACCTGTACTTGATATTCTGCTTACTTCTGTAGGATCTGAAATCTACCAGGAAACCTTAGCTAAGGCACTCACTAAGCACTTTGGTGCCAGGCTACTTATTGTTAATTCGCTTTTGTTGCCTGGTGTAAGTTTCTTTCTCCTTCTTTTAGTTGACCATTTAGATTTGGTTTCTTAAACCAAGAAAGGCCAACTGGTTCTCATTTTTAGTGTTATATTTTTCTATTTATTATTATTATTATTTGTATACAATTTTATGTTTTTTGAGGTCATATGCACACCTGCCATTTATTGTAGGGATCATCTACCAAGGAGTCAGAATCTCCTCCAAAAGAAGGTGCAAAGATAGACAAATTGGCCAGTCTTCTCGCTAAGCAGCGATCTGCAGTAGGTGATATCTCGCAATTTAAGAGACCAACATCAACTGTGGATGCGGATATTGTTGGCTCGTCTTCTTGCAATTTGCATTCTCTGCCAAAGCAAGAGTCTTCAACCGCGACTTCAAAACCATACACATTTAAAGAAGGCATGATGCATTTCTTTTTGTTTACTTGCGGTCTCCCCCCTTCCCTCTTCTCCCAATCCCCAACGAACAAACATCAAATTGTATTTCTTGGTATGCCACTTTTATTCAGTTTTTTGGTAATCTGAGAAACTTTCTTATTTAGGTGATCGAGTAAAATATGTTGGCCCCTTGAATCCTATGGGATTCCCTCATGCTCAGAGGTAACTTTTTTTTATCTTTGTGTGCTCTATTTCTGTGGGTGTTCATATTTGTGTAAACACTAACATGGTTACACCCTCACACAATTAACTCTGAAACCAAAGGTTTTCAATTTGTTAGTGCCTCATTCTTTAGCTTATTTCATTCTTTGTTTTTTTTGAAGAACAGTGCATAAAGCATAATCATTTGAATGGTTATTAAGTTATTTTAATTATTCTTTCTTCTATTCAAAAATATGTTGGCCATCTTTCATGTTTATGATGTTTACTTTGTGCCGTAGAATTTTTACAACAACAATAACATCAAGCCTTTATTCCACTACGCGGGTTGACTACATGAATTCTATTAAGAGTCAAATTCTCATTTAAATCTAATAAAAAAAGGTCATTTCTAATACTTTATAACTAAGTTTTTAAAGGTATATCTATATCTTTCTTAACATAGGTTAGATCTAATACATCTACTATCCTAACCAAGTCATTGGAAGGCCGATATTTTATTTGACCAAACCATCTAAGGAGATTCTCTCTAATCTTTTTCATCATTGGAGCTACTCCAACCATACTCGTTTCACATTGTCTCTAAGAGTAAAGCCACTCATCAACCTAAGCATCCTCATCTCGGTAACACTTAACTTAATTTTTTGCTTCTCTTTTAATGGCCAACATTATGCACCATAAAGTATTCCAGGTCTCACTATCATCTTATAGAATTTTCCCTTAAGTTTGAGGGATATTTTTCTATCATAAACAAATCTGATGCATTCCTCCACTTCAACCATCCAACTTGAATTTTATTAATAATATCTCAATCTATTTCATCATCACTTTGAACTAGAGGCCCGAGATATCTAAAATGTTTACTCTTTTTAATGGCTTGATCGCCCAAAGTCACAATCTCCCACTAGATCTATTAGCATTAAAATTATAATCAATGTATTCAATTTTAGATCCACTCAAATGAAAACTTTTTGACTATAAGTTTGACATCTATAATTCAAGTTTTCCTTCAACTCCCTCTCTAGTCTTATCAACAAGAAGAATATCATCAACTGATAGCATACACCAGGGTAGAACCTCTTGCGAATTCTAGTAAGAACAACCATGACTAAAGCAAAAAGATATGGGCTTAAAGCTGATTTTGATGTAATCCAACATAAATAGAAAACTACTTGGTCAAACCACCTTGTATTTAAACATAATTAAAAGCTCTTACATATATTTAATGACTTGAATATAAGCATTATTACTCCTTTATTTTCTAGAACTCTCCATAGCACATCTCTTGAAACTTTATCATATGCTTTTTATAAATCAATAAATATAATATATAGATCAACCTTATTGTCTCTATATTTCTCCATCAAAACTCAATAAATGTATAGCTCCCGGAATGAATCCAAATTGATTTTGAGAAACATTAATATCACATCATAACTATGCTCAATTACTCTCTCCCATAGTTTTAATGTATGACACATTAACTTAATTCCGCTATAATTCACACTCTTATGCATCACCTTTATTCTAAAAAATAGGATCCAACACTCTCCACTAATCTGACATCTTTTTAATCTTCAAAAGAATATTAAAAGGTTTAGTAAGCCAAAAAATTCCTTAATCTCCTAAGCATTTCCACACCTGGCCAATTTATAAAATGGATCCTTTTTTAAACTTAAATTAGCTTAAGGAACAGGTTAACAAAAAAAATTTAAAAGGTTATGTAACTTCATTATCCGGTTTCTATTGAAACCGTAATTTCATTACCCGGAATCTGCTTTCGCCGAAAACTAGTACTGTGATCACCGGTTTAAAAAAAAAAAAAAAATCCTACAGAAAAATAGGTGAAGTATTCACCCGGTTTTCATTAAAAAAAAATTCCTAAGGAGAAAAAAAAGGGTAAAAATATAACTTTTTAGTATATTTTTTATTATTTTAATTATAAATGTTTTATAATTTATTTATATATATATATATATATATTCATTAAATTTTAATTAAATATATTTAATTTTTTTTATAAATAAGTAACATTAAACTTATCTAATTCCCCAAAAAACATTAAACTTAATTAACACTTTATAATTTTTATAATTAAATTTATCTAACTTTTAATTTAATATATAATTATTTTTTAATTAAATATATTTAATTTATTTTTTAATAAATTAGTAACATTAAATTTATCTAACTAATTATAATTTAGATAAATTTAATGTTACTTATATAAAAGAAATATAATATAATTTAAATTATGTTTATACAAAATAATAGAATTAATCATAAACTTATCTAACTAATTTAAATTAACATAATATGTTTAATTATACATTAATACTAATATTTATTTAAATTAACCTAAATGTTATTATTCATAAAATTTATTTAAAATAAAAAAAACTACTTATTGAATTTTATAGAAGTTATTAAAATAAAAAAGACATTTACTGTTAACTGGAGTACTCTTATCTGGTTTCTTTAATTTTTTTTTTTGACATTTTTAATTAAAAACGGTGAATACTTCACCAATTTCTCATTTGCAATTTTTTTTTTAAAAGCCGGTGAATACAAAATTGGTTTCTATTGAAATACGTGAATAGATCATAGATTTTCGTCTAAAGTAGAAACCAGATAGTGATGTTCAGGTTTCTATTGAAATCGGATAATAAATATGTTATGGCTGGTCCAACAAGATCAGCCCTGTAGCGGGCCCACCAGCCAAGCGGCGGTCCACTACAGGAGCTGGGACAACATGGGGATCAACACCCTTTGTGGAGCCCACTAAGCCAATCATTCCTTATGCGAGGAGAAGGATTAAGGAAGGAATTAACGAAGGGAATTTGAATTCAAAATAAGGAGGTAATTTAATATAGGAAAGTAGATCCTTTACGGCTATTTTGGGGGGAAAGAGTAGGGATTAAATAGGGGTGTTATTTTTTAGTAGGTTTATATTTTTTGGAGTTAATTTCTGCTTTAGATTGTCTGTGAGGGCTTCCTAGCAATGTCTAGGTTGATCGGGAGAGACGATCTACCTCTCCGAGTATAAATCGATTGTATCTTTTATTCATTGTTGAGTTGTTATTAAAAATCAGCCCATATTCTCTTTAAAACTGCTGTATTTTGTTGTTTTTATGTGAATTTCATGCTATTAATCGCGAAATTCTGCTCCAAGACGTATTAAATTGATATCAAAGTAGTGTCATGGACCAAAACCATTTTTTCTTCTCACTGATTTTGATGGCAAATTTCCTTCCCTTGCTGATTTCGTTGTTTGAAGACTATCATCGCTGTTTTCTTTTGTTGTTTTTGGAGGATTTAAACCAAGATTCGTTAAATGGTAGCAAATAAGATGGAGGTGTTGAAAGGATTATTGAAACAATTCAAGGCCGGAATGGAGGAACAATATTTCGATATTGAGGGGAAGTTCACTGCGGTGGAAGGAAGGTTCACAATGTTAGAAGGAAGGTTCACGACGGAGGATGACTGTCATCCATGGAAATTGAATGGAAAACCGATTCGAGAACATGGAATGCATGATGAGGAAATTAATCAAGATGCAGTTGAAGACTTCACGGGTTAATCCTAGTGTTGATCCAAAGGGAAAGAGACTCTAGGAGGATAATGATGAAGTAGAGATGGTTTTCCTTAAGAACCATCCCTCTGGGCTACAAGGGGAGGTGCAACAATGAGAGGAGAGGTGGAAGCGGGTTGGAGACCACCCAAGTAGGAGGGACAGTGGGTCGGAGGGAGCCACGGTGAAGCCGAACTATGGGGTCCCAATCAACAAAGAGAGGGAGGGAATCGTACCATCACTTTATATGGGGGAATAGTGGAGGAATAAACAATTAGGTTATGGATACCATATCAAGGAAACTTGAAATGCCGATCTTTGAAGGAGGAGACACTCAGGTTGGGTGTATCAAGTAGAGCATTACTTTTCTATCAACGGGCTAACTGAAGTGGAAAAACTCATGGCGATGGGTAGGGGTATAAACGAGTCGAGTCGAGTATCTGCTTTGTCAAGCTTGACTCGTTTAACTCTTACTCAGCGCGAGCTCGAAATCAAGCTCGATTAGTGGGCTCGAGATCGACTCGTTTAGAAAATACCAAGCTTGAGCTCGACTCGAAAGCTCGAGCTCGTTTAAAAAGCTCGAACTCAACTCATTTAATTGGCTTGAGTCTTTAATTCTAAACCAAAATTATCTCTTTTTTTGGAATTTTTTTTCTAACACTTAATTAAAATTTGTTTTCAACAATAAAAAAATAACTTAACTAGTCATAAAATGTCCAGAACTTTAACTATTAATTTCTTTAAAAAAAAATTAAGTGTAGAAGAATCTATATATTATGAGCAATCATCTTTCTTTAAAAAATTTTATTTAAAAATTTGATCAATATCAATTTATCAAGTGCAATTTTTATATGGTTAAGTACTATAAAAACTTGAATAATATAAAAATAGAACTTTTATATCAATGGTAGACCAATTTGCATTTCATATCATCATTACAAAAAAAGCAATTGGAATCATACAATTCATTAAGAAGTTTCATAATAGAGCATAAGTAAAAACTGAATAGAAGATAGAACTATATATTCCTTGTCTGTCTGATATTTGGTTGTTCCATATTCTTCAAATTCTTCCATCTCTACTCTCTAGTACCAATTAATATGATAAAAACCTGTAAAATTAAGATAAAAGCAAAATAATAATTATTTTAGATTGGGATGCATTCGAGGGACCTCAGTTGGTGGTCTTGTCAGTACCATTGATGTTAGATTGGGATGCATTCAAACATGAGAATAAGCATGATGAGGAGTTAGAGGAAGATTAAAGAGGAGTTGTTGAAGGATCTGGACCGTCACCGAAGTTATATCCTGAAAGGGGGACTGTTTCTGTACCACGGGAGGTTTGTACTACCTTAAACCTCAGAGCATATTCCCAAACTATTGTAGGAGTTCCATAGTAGTGTGATAGGAGGGCATTCCGGAGTGCAAAAGACATATTGTCAACTATCTGTAAAATTATATTGGGTAGGGATGCGTCGCGATGTAGAGTACTGGGTTGTAAAATGTGATGTGTGTCAAAGGCATAAGTACCTAGCCATTACACCAACAGAGTTACAACAATCCTTAGCCCTACCGGAGAGAGTATGGGAGGAAGTGTTGATGGATTTCATCGAAGGGTTACCACGATCAGAAGGGTTTTTAGTGATCTTGGTAGTTGTTGACCGTTTGAGCAAATATGCACACTTCCTCCCTCTGAAGCACTCTTACACTGCAGTCATAGTGGCTACTATTTTCATTTAAGTGGTGGTATGCTTGTATGGATTCCCACAAGCCATTGTGTCAAACAGGGACAAGGTATTTCTTAGCCACTTCTAGAGGAGCTATTTCATTTACAGGGAATGGTATTGAAGCGAAGTATAGCCTACCACCCTTAAAGAGATGGTCAGAGGGAAGTGGTCAACCAGAGTGTAGAGGCCTTCATGAGATGCTTTGTATCTGACACCCAGAAAAGTTGTACTAGGTGGCTGGCTTGAGTAGAATATTGGTATAACACCTCGTACCACTCAGTAAAAAAGACCACTCCTTTTAGGATTCTTTATGGGAGAGACCCACCCCACTTGATTTATTATGGGGGCAACACTACACTAGTATCCAATGTAGAGCAGCACTTAGAGGAGAGAGGCAAGGTACTATCAAAGTTTAAGGGGCATCTATTGAGAGCCCAACAGATCATGAAGATGAAGATGAATGAGCATAAAAGAGAGGTAAATTATGAACCAAGGGATATGGTCTACTTAAAATCGAGGCCCTACAGATAGAAAACATTAGCCAGGAGAAGGAATGAAAACTATCCCTAAGGTATTTTGGGCCTTATGAGATCTTGAAACACATCAGAGTAGTAGCCTATCAATTTAGGCTACCACCATCCTTAGTCTTGCACCCAATCTTTCATGTATCACAGCCGAGGAAAGTGATAGGAGAACATACACCATCATATCTACCCCCAACCTTGATAGAGGACATGTATGTTATGTTGAAACCCATGGAAGTAGCATGTGTATGCAAGGGGCAGATCGGGACACATAAGGTGTTAATCAAGTGAAAGGACCTGTCAGAGCATGATGCCACTTGGGAGTCATATGATACAATTAGAAGACAGCTCACAACCTTCCACCTTGAGGACAAGGTGCATTTTTGGAGGGCTTAGTGTTACAACTGGTCTAACAGGACCGTTCCTGCAGCTAGCGCAACAACCATGGGGCGAGCTAGCTACCGGAAGCCAACCATTCCTTATGCGAAGAGGAGGATTAAGGAAGGAATTAATGGGGGGAATTTGAATTCAAAATAAGGAGGGAATTCAATTAAGGAAAGGAAGATCTTTTAAGGATGTTTTGGGGAAAAAGAGTAGCGTTTAAATAGGGGTATTATTTTGTATTAGGGTTATGTTTTTTGGAGCTAATTTCTGTTGTAGTTGTTTTGTGAGGGCTTCCTAGCGAAGTCTAGGTTGATTGGGAGAGACGACTCTCTAATTGTAGATCGATTGTATTTTTTGTTCTTTGTTGAGTTATTAAAAATCAGCCCATATTCTCCTTAAAACAACCGTATTTTGTTGTTTTTATATGAATTTCCTGCTATTGATCGTGGAATTCTACTCCTAGACGTATCAAAATATTAATTTGTAACTTAATCATCTAAATTAAAATAGCACACAATTGCTTATGGGGTCAAAGGCTTGCGATGTCGAGAATTAAAATAAAGAAAATCTATAAAAAATAAAAAGGATATAAATATTAATGTGTAATTAAATAATCTAAATTAAAATACCACACATTATGGGGGTTATGTGGTGAACACAATTGTCCATGAATGGCGCAAATAGCGTGTGCTAATTAACCGCCTGGCAGCACCATTAAAATTGCACAAGAAGTGTGCTGGGCTATGCTTCCGCCATAGAGCATGCTATTATTTACTATTTACATGTATATTACATTATCATTTGTTCCAAAACTTCAATGGATATCTATGAATCAAATGACTTTCACTCTTTGCAACAATAATTTCAAAATAATGGATAAGTTCAAACTTCTACCGCTCAACACTAGAATAGTTCCAACTAATGAAAATAATTCAAAATGCATTAACTTTTTACTGAGTTTAGATAACTTCAGACCAAAAACATCTTAAAAACTCTATCTATATTAAATGTGCTTTAATTTAAAATCAACCAAAAGCTACATATCTAGTAACAAGCCACCACTTAGATAAGCCTTCCACTCCTGGAATCTTTCCCATCTCAAGTGATGCTAATTATTTCCTGTATCCCATGTTTCAAGTTCCAAGAAATAACTCTACACAAATCCTACAACCATTCCAAAAAATAACTCCACACAAATCCAACATCCAGCAAACATCTTTGAGAAAATAAATTTAAATGTTATCAAGATTGAATTTATATCAAACTTACATAACTATCCTAAAGCTATGAACTAAATAAAAGACTCTCTTGACCATCATCAACAGCATGCTCATAATTATAGGAAAAAAAAAAAACCTAAGTAAAAAAGAAACAACTAAGTTGTGCAAAAATATTACTTGATTTGATATCTTCGATGAGAATAGACAGAGATTTCCATCAAGTATGTTAGCATTTGATATTTATCAAGTAAATCAAGACATAAAATTAGTGCTTCTTATAAGGTAATCAATGAATCATCACAAGCAAGTATGTCACACCAATGAACAAAATCTCTTAAATCAACCAGCAATAGTGGACACAATCTTATCATCTTGAATAGCCTCCTGAACAAGTTATATGCTTGTATATGTCAGAGGATTGGATGTGGACTCATAAGAAAAAGTGGAAAAAGAGTATAATCTACTGTAGGCTTTAAAAATAAAGTTAAATCATACAAATTGAAAAATGGATTTAAACCAAATTTTTTTGAAATCTCCAATTTTAAGCCATTAGTTCCAATGCATTGCAAAATGGTCCTCCCTTGCTTGCTTTCAATTCTTTAAAGGTTCATAATGTAAACCTTTTTGAATTTAGAAGCATTAAGATTATCAACAAGCTTAAATTCCAGGGAACTTACATTTACATCAATATAAAGCTTGTAATTACTAATTATCATAATTAATGAGATTTTATTTTTTTGATTTAATTAAATTCATCAAGAGGCAGATTCTGCGAAGACAAAGATAAATATTCATCTTTTAAAAGTTCTTTTATTTCACCCCATGTAATAGTTTCATTCTCAAACTTTTCTTGTATTTCCATGCTCACCTGATAAATTTTATCAGGACCAATTAGTTTTAATTTTAAAAATCACACTCATCTACATCTATTAACTAATTAGTAAAAGCTTTAGGATCAATTTCATCATTATAGGTAGACATTTCAACTTTAACTTTTCTAGTTATGTCATAATCTTTGATAAAACTTTGGCGTTTATTAATTTCATAAATATCTTTGTTAAAAATCTTGATTTGTCTCTCATGATGATTCTCTTGTCTCCTATCCAAATTAACATTAAAATTAATTTGGTCATCATTTTGATTGTATTCCACTTTAAGTTCACCTGCAGCAACTTGATTGGCTTCCAAATTATCAATCTTGTTTTAACCAAATTAATGCCATCATAGTGTTGATTTGTTGGACACAATGGAGGAAAAGGATTCATGTAGCTGATCCCACGTAGTGGGATAAAGGATTGATGTTGTTGTTGTAATGTTGATTTGTCTTATTCAATAGTTTAACCCATTGATTTTGGCAAAAGTTACTTAAATTTCTCCCATTTTATGGTCGATTAAGTTACTTGGATAATTTAGTGACATGTTGACACAGCCTAAAGCTATAATGCGAAATTTGAAGCAGGCAAACTCTGGGTTAGGGTTTCCTAATGTAACTAATATGATGTGTAGCTTGAGTACTTCCAAAAAATTGAGAATTCATAGATTGCAAGCCACCAAATAATTCAAACACTTTTTCCTTTAAATGCAAACAAGCAATATTAGAATTATAACCCAACCAATGATGGAAATATGGAATAATCAAAATTATCCTAGAAATTCAAAAAGAAATTAAAATTAAGTAAAATTAGTATATCATTGAATTAAACTTTTACAAATTACATCTTGGATGTGTTAGATTTTGATCAAAACTAAAGAACTAAAAAAGTCAATAACAAATTATGCTGATGAAGTAGAAAAAGGTACACAATTATAAATGAAAAACTAAGCTCTTTCTGGTAGAAGTATATGTCTTTTCTCAGGACTAGTAGTCACGTTTGTGCCATATTCAAAAGAACCACATATCCAACTTGGCTCACAATATTGAAACTAAAAAGAAAAATTTATTTTCAAGCTAAAGTTGAAAATTACATGGCTCAGAATAACTATTTATAGAATCCTCATAACCTAAACTAGTAGATATGATTGTTACAAGATTTAGCTAAATTTGTTTTAAATTAAAATCCTAAATATTCTTATCCAATCATCTGTTCTTTTAATCTTGTCAGCTCATCCACAAAATCTGTAAAGCTCATGAAAATTTCAAAGGTTCATCCTTTTTAACGGAACCCCATGCCAATTTAACAAACCATGGAAGCCACAATATCCAAAATTATGGCATCCCTAGTGCCACAACTTTGACAGAAACGCATGAATCAAACAACCAACACCCTTTACAATAGGAATTTCAAAATAAAGGATAAGTCCAAGTTTCCACTTCCCAAAACCAGAATAATTTCAATTAATCAAAATAATTTCAGGGGTAAATATGATAATTACTAAATAAGTCCAGATAATCTCAAACCAAAATAGACAAACAACAATATCCATATTAAATAAATTCAAGTGAAGGATCAGAAAAAAAATCTGTATATCCCGGAAAAAAGCACCAATTATGGAATCTCTGACATTCTACATATTCAATTGATGCTAAATATTTCCTGCAGCAAGCGCTTCAAGTTCCAATAAATAACTCCACACCAATTCAATAACTACTCCAGGAAATAACTCAACAAATATCCAAGAACTACCACTCAACTTTGGAAAAATTAATTTAAAAAGAATCAAAATTAAGCCATTGCCAAACCATATAGATCAACCTAAAGATAAGAAAATTAAGTCATTACCAGCATTCTTATAATTACAAAATTAACAAAATAAAATTAGAAAGAAACAACTAAGCTGTGCATCTTGATATGGAACCTTCGATGAGAATAAGCACAACAAGTTATTACAATACTGACACTGCTAGAATAGCATATCTTTTGTAATATGTTTCCAAGTGATTACTTGAAGTACCTTCTCTAGTGAAGCAATGAAGAGGAATAGAATTGCTATGTATTTTATTTTCTTGAGTGTCCATTTGAACATGGTAACTCATGAGTAAAAAATAGAAATATAATGGTTTGAAGAGGGAGGAAGGGAGAAGAGGAAAAAGAGATAAAGAATATACTTTTTTCCTTCTTTGGCCTTGCTTATCCTTGAACCTCGAAGAGGTCTTTGAGTGGAATCTCTTAACAAGTTCCATGGGGTTGAGGATGTTATCCTCCCATGTCCTACCACCTATAAAAGCCCCCTGGGCTATAAGGATAACAAGAGGGAGGATATGGAGCATCCCATTCTCTATAAACTTAGAAATGATCTTATAGTAGGTATGATAGATATTCTTCTTTGAAAAAAAAAAAAGAAAAAAAGAGAAAAAAAAAGTAGGTATGATAGATGGAAAGTAGGCAATCTTCTCCTAATGAATTCCCATGAGCTAATTTTAGAAGAAGGCAATGGAGATTCCCCTTGACTCATGTGGGTATTTACATATTTTTAAAAAGGGTACGCCCCTCAAATTGTACCATATATCATGTAAGGTTTTAAGAAAGAAATAAAGGTAATTTTTTCCGACTTGGGACTTTTTTTGCAAAAGACCAAATATCACCTTTGAAATGTCCTCATATGCGAAGGTAACAAAGGAAGGGCTAATGTTGGTTAGAATAGTGTCCCTAAACAAACGTTGATGAATGCTCGATAGTGCCTAATATTGTAAAAGGTTGGAAAAGTAATGGGTTGTGTCCTAGACAACTTTAAAATGGGAGGAGAAAGATATTATTGGAGTCTATGATTTTAGTTATACTAAAGGCCCTACAACTATATATATGCAATTAGAGATAGTAAATACCATGCTTCCTTTTCTTTAGTTAGGGTGCCATTACACATTTTATTTATCTGAAGGCCTTCACCCAAAGAAGATAAGAGATTTTTTTGATCAAATTAGCTTGAATTAGGAGTCTTTTAGTAGAGGAGATTTTGGTGCCAAAAGCTAGAAGTAAAATCTTGTCAATAGAATTTGTTTTACTAGGGACGCCAACTTTCACTTGGAAGTGTACTTCATATGATGAGGATATCGTCAGCAATTTCGACACATGAGACGCCGGAGATCGACAACCACGATCATGAGCTGTATTTTTGTCATTTTATGTAGTAGTTATTTGATTTTTATGTTTTTCCATTTTTGCCCTTTTGGGTAATTAGTTGCTATTGTAGCCCAAGGGGCATTTTAGTCTTTTGTCATCTTTGTCATTTTGAGGCCTATTTATATGGCCCTTTTCTTATGTAAGAGTTTTTAGTTTTTGATGAAATGAAAATTTACTTTGTGTTCTCTTTGTGAGTGCATCTCTCTCTCAAATCTCTTAGTGAGTTTTGAGAAGAGCTAGATCTCTTTGTGAGTTCTAGACCTTTTTTTTTTTTCTCCTTTATCTTTGTGATCCATTGGTGTGGGAAATCAAGGTGAATCCGTGGCATAGACATCCCTAGTAGAATTGCCCTTTTCCTCCCTCCTTGGATCCTTGTCGCCGCCCCTTTCCCCTAGCCAACCGCCGGCCAGCCTCCCGCCGACCAACCCAGCACCCCATCCCGTTGGCCTGCAGAAGCCCTCCAGCCGGCCAATCCTCCATCCGGCCACCCGTCGGCCACCACCAGCCCTCCCTCCGCCGACCACCCTGGATCCATACCGCCGGCCCCCATTTGGTTTCCCTTTGCTAATTTGAATTTCATCCTTTAATGACTTTCCTAATTAATTCACTTAAATTGGGAAATTAATTAAGGGAGTTACAAATTTTTGAAATTCAAATTCCCTCCCAATTTTCTTTCAAGAAGGGATTTACATGACATAATTAAAATCTGAAATCTAAATTTTAGATTTTGATTAATTAATTGTGGTCCCCACCTATTTAATTCCAAGCCTCTCTCTCTCTCCCATATGGCCGACCACCTTCTCCTATTGTTTCTCTCTCTACTTGCCACCTCATCACCACTTAAACACCTCCTTAATACTCCCCTCTCAGATTTAATTCCAGTTTTCACAACTTTTAATTTCAGATTTCAAAATCTGAAGTTTGAAATTAATTCTCCCCCCACCTCTCCAAACCGGCCACCCCCTCTCCCATCTTGGGTATTCCGTCAACCCTTGGCGAGGATGCATGGTGGAACCCGAATGGAACTTTGGGTTTGTGCATGACGATCGAGATCAAGTCGACATCCTCCAATCACCGTTCTTTGACGCGGGCTTCGATTTTGACGACACTATTGAAGATTACATCGACCGCATCCAGTACACATTAGTTGATGTAATCGACGAGCAAAGATCAAAGGGACATTGGATCATCATTGGACGACCGCCATCCTCGACCACTATGGCCACCTATCCAAGAACGACGATCTTAGGCTCCTTCTTCCTCGGAATGACCTCGGTTCTAATGTGGAGACTCTTCTTCCGCTAAAGCCTAGACTAGTTGAGCGTTGGTTGAAAGTTCTCATTGTTAAATCACGAATTCTTATTTATCGTTGTAGTTTTACAGTTGATCTTTGCATTTCCTTAAATTGTTTGGTTAATCGACTCCGCTCTTCTTAGCCTAAGCAAGTTAAAACCCACGAATTCCAAGGATCAATCTTTTGCTATAAGTGACAATTTTATTTTGGATTATTTTGTTAAAATTGCTCTCTTTAATTTCTTAAAGTAAGTCCATCGCATGTTTGTTTCACATCATCATATGATCTAACAACGATATCCTTCTTAGAGATACCATAAAAGAAAGATATCAATGTTGAAAACGTTAGTAATACTCTTGGAATAATCAATAATGGCTTTGAAGTTGATCAATATATCATATAGGTGTTTTGTTATCTCTTTGATATTATTTGTTTAGATTATTCACGTTAATAATGCAAAATAGTGTGCACTATAACCCTATAATGTAGTCAGATACCTCTTGTGCCATTAGCACAGAAAGCGACAAAAAAGAAAAAAATCATGTGCTATGTGAGTTATAGTACATAACTCACCTCATGCTCGCTATTTTCTTTTCTTGGTTTATTAACATTTTTGTTTATTGAAAAAGGATTCATGTAGCCAACCCCACGTAGTGGGATAAAGGCTTGATGTTGTTGTTGTTGTTGTTGTTTATTGAATTACATTTAACTTATTTATCTTTATTTTTTAATATTTTTTATGATATTGAAGGTTTCATTTCATCTAAAAACCCATTCTCGCCTCAACTTTGGCACTTTCCAAGTTTCTATTGCCTTTTCTATGCCCATAGAGATGTAAGCAGTAAGAACTTGAAATGATAGTACACCTGCTGACAAGGGCATGAGTGATCAATCTAAAGGCTGCAACAACCATCAATCATAACACCGTAGTCACTATATCTGGAGAAGCTGCTAGCTGCCTTTCATCTAGAAACACAAGCCGTTCACCTATCCAACACATAGTTATCATAGTATCATCATCAATTTGTTGATCCAGAAGTTGCGAGTTACTTGTTGTCCATGTGCAATAAGCACGAGGGATCCATAAATTATAAAGTTGAGATTTTGAAGTACGCAGGTGAAACACATTAATGGAGATTACAAAACTGAATAGAAGCACTCTTTTTCTTCTCCCTTATTCTTGAGATTTCCTGACGTCACCTGGCAATGACACCTGTGCACCCCTTCTTCCATTTAATAATTGTTTCTGCTCTTTCCTTCATGCTATTACTATGCATTTACTTCCTCTATTGTGCTTCATTTTGGTATTTGTTCAATGTTTAGATTTGGCTGGTTTATATCAAATATGGTGTTACTTTATTGTTGCTTCAAATTTATTAGATTATTGTTATCTATGTTTAATTTTCTAAACTATCATTTTATTATTGTTTATCTAATAATTTGTGCTACTTTTAAAATTGTGTTCAATATGATGCACTACTCACTTTTGACAACTATGATTTTGATAGGTTTGCATTTATGTATGACCTAATTAAGTAATCTTGGAGTCTTCAATGGTTTCAATTTCGGTTCTTTTTTCTGTTAAAAAAATTCGTGTCGTTTGATCAGGCTACAGTTACAATTAGTATTTTGCTTTCCCCTAAAACATTTTTGTTTATGCGGTCCCAATTTTATGATTTCAACTTCTAAATTCAGCTGCATAATGATGTGAATAAGTATGTAAATTGGTTCAAAATCAGAATTGCTAAATGTTGAAAAATTGGTTTACACTCATCCTAGTTTTCCTATAACTGAATATCAATCTTCTTGAAACTACTTTTATTCAGGCTTTTTGCATTGCTTAAACGTGTAGACTAGTCCAGTTCAAATAGCGAACCAAAGCATTGTATGTTGCTTCTGCTGGTTGGAACTAGTGAACTTAAAACTTGATTGCAATAAACTAGTACAGGCTTTATAGTTTATACCCATCAGTGGGATATGTGAACTTCTCTCCCACATATTGTTATAGCCAAGCGTTGGCTAATTTTGTAGTTCTGTTTAGATTATCGGATGATTAGTTCTTCCAGATTTTCCATTTTCTGGAATTTGGTGTCTATTTATGACAGGATGATGTTTTCATGGATGCCTTGTTATCCAGACCTAATTAAACCTTTTCCAGCAACCTTGTCAAGTTGTGCGGTTTGTTCCAAAATGTTTGAGGCTTGTGCAAGGCGGGCATATTCTTTATTTATGAGAGGTTTGTTGGATTTTATTCCTGCTTTTGAGGGACTGAGTGATTACACCTTAACAATGTCTAAGTTTGGACGAGTTAGGGACATTTAATTTCTAGGGCTAATAAGTAAACTAAAGGAAGCAAGTTCAGTAAATCCAGATATAATTACAGTTATCACCTCATTGATATCCCGCATTAGATTTTGACTTAGCAAGATGGCATCTAATAATTATATTGCATTCACATCATGATGCTTGCCTTTATTCCATAAACCAAATGTAGGATATGATATTCTTTTCAGAGATGTATGATATTTCATGAAATGAAAAACTTATTACAGTTTTTAAGATTTCAGGGCATCCTTTGACCAAAAATCATTTTTTACAATTTATTTAGAAGATCAATGATGATTTGTGTCATGAGTATCTTTTTATGGTCTGAACTATGAATTATTAAGGCTGACCAACAAAAATGTTTACATCTTACCTATAATTTCATCATTGAATATTTCGTGAAGAACTTATTTGGTTGCTATAATCTCTGCTGTTCATATTAATGGTCATTGAATTCGTAACTAGCTTTCTTAATTTTGTGGAAAACCTATCTGTGAACTTGTAAATACTTTCTAGGTATTAAGGTATTGCTCTGTTTTGGTGGCTTTTTCATGTCAAAAATATTCTAGATATTTTCATTTTTTTAATATTTTGTTATGTGCAGGGGTCCAAATTATGGTTTCCGAGGAAAAGTACTCCTTGCATTTGAAGAAAATGGATCCTCAAAAATTGGTGTTAGATTTGATAAGCAAATTCTTCAAGGAAATGACCTTGGAGGCCTGTGTGAAGAAGATCATGGCTTCTTCTGTTCTGGTAATTCTCAGAAGTTTATGCTATATATTTATTCAGCTATTTTCCTGCTTGTGTTTTCTTATAAGCGCCATGAAATCTTAGCAACTAAATTTCTTTGATTTCTTTTACTTAACCCAGCTGATTTACTCCGCTTGGACCCTATTGGAGGTGAAGAGAAAGAAAAACTTGCTATCAATGAGTTGATAGAGGTGAATCAATTGCATTCGTAATTCTTTGAATTATAATGTATGTTTTCTATTCATTTTGCCTGTTTTAGTTGCTTGTAAACACTGTTTTATTCTCAGGTTGCTTCTGAAGAAAGTAAGCAAGGCCCTTTAGTTATATTTATCAATGACATAGAGAAATCTTTGGGTGCATACGTGGATTCCTCTTCTTCTTGTAAGGGTGAACTGGAGTCAATGCCAGCTGGTGTTCTGGTAATTGGCTCACATATACAGATGGACAATCGCAAAGAGAAGGTGATCTTCCCATGCATCCTATCAAAGAATGTACTTTTCATTTTAAGTTTCTATTTTGCACTCTGCTGTCCTTTATTGTTTCATCACTTATTTTATTTTGCAGTCACATCCTGGTGGACTCTTGTTTACAAAATTTGGGAGCAACCAAACAGCACTTTTGGACTTTGCTTTTCCGGTATATTTCATCTCTAACGTAACTGGCACAACCCTATCTAATGGCACTACTTTTTAATAATATAAATGATAAACTTGTTGCTCATATGGTCAAGGTTATTTCGAGATAGTTTTGACTCCTGAAAATGTGAGAACAAACGGACCAAACAAAGTTGAAAAACCATGTTATCATCAAGTGTGAAGTGGTTCTCTATTTACAGTCATATTGGTGCAAACAATGATATAATGGATTTCTAATAATCATTGTTCTGATTTTTGTTCATTTGTTTATGGTAATGGGTGTTAAGCAAACACCAGCTACTTCCCATCACCCGCTACTTCCCATCGACCACTACCTCATGTTGTTGTGCAACTTAACATGTTTTATCCAAGGAAAATGTGCAATTTATTCCTATTATTTTCCTAATATTTCTGTTTGGCCATGATGTTTTGAAACTCTCTAACTTTGCACTTGTATATTGTTTTAGAAAAAAAAAATTAAAATTAAAACACCTATTTGTAAATCGCATGAATCCTACATTTCCAAAAGTCCCATATGTTCATGCACCATAATACGATCCATGACCATCTTGCCACCACAATGTACATGACTTGAAAATCATAATAGACGCTCTCTTTATCTTACATGGTGCTTTCCAAGGCTCACACGAAAAAAGTCACCTGTGTTCTATATAATGCATGTCTCTGGCACTCGTGATGTAGGCAAGATTGTCCTGGTTCCCTTATGCTGGCTGTTGAGCTTTTGTTGCCTTTTTCAGCTCATTATTCCTGTTGTCCGGGTTCATTTTCTTTGTTTTGGCCATTCGTTTCCTCGGCCTGCTCGGTTCCTTCCCCTTGGCGTTGGCCGTTCGTTGGCTGTCCCGTGGCCCCTTCGTGTGCTGCTCCTTCCTGCTGCTTGTTGGCCTTTTGCCTCCCCTTTTTTGATTGGTTTGAGTGGGCGGCTATTGGGATCCCTTTCTTCTCCTATATAATGGGACTGTTTCGAGGCATTTAAAAGAGATAATGGATGATTTTTGGAACTAAAATCTGAGGGTTTTTTCTTTGATATCTTGCGAGCTATGTCCTCCCCTTTTCTCTTCTCCTCTTTTTGACTTAGTCTTGGGCTTCTTTTCTATTTCTTCTCTTCGCAAGTGTCCACCCCATTTATATCTTTCTTTTCTAAAATACAAGTTTAAAATGTTGTTGTCTTTTTATTTAAAGTTGTAAGGTGTCGTTTTGTTTTATTTCATTTTAGTTGAGTTTGTGTTATTAATTTTTTTTTTATTTTTAAAAGGAAGACGATAGTGTATGCAATCTTAGTTTTTTTTCCAAAATTTTGGTTGCATCAATTTGGTATCAGAGCTTAGGTTTGTGTGTCTTCCTTTTCTTTTAAGTCTTCAGAAAAATGGATAAATATCAAGTTGAATGCAATCAAGAAATTAGGCCAAGTGATCTTGAAGAAGCTATTCCTAAGAGCCGATGGATCGCACCGTAGGAAAGTTCTACCAATCTCATACAGAATGAGTTGTATAAAATTCAATATCAAATGTACTTGTGTACGGAAAAATACGAGAAGAGAAAGAAATTTTTGCGAGCCTAGTTGAAGCAAGAAAAATAATTGATCCAGAGAAAGTATGCGGCCTTGATTCAAGAGTTGAATATGGTGCCTTTGACTCGTCAGGAAAGTTCTAAAGTGATCTCATCAGGGGATGAGATTTCTCAACAGGAGGAGAATTGATGTAGGCAAGACTGTCTCGGTTCCTTTATGATGGTTGTTGAGCTTCTGTTGCCTTTTTTAGCTCTTTATTCATGCTGTCTGGGTTCATTTTCCCTATTTTGGCCTTTTGTTTCCTCTGCCTGCCCGGTTCCTTCGCCCTGGCGCTGTCTGTTTGTTGGTTGTGTCCCGCGGCCCCTTCCTGTGTTGCTCCCTCCGACTGCCTGTTGGCCTTTTGCCTCCCCTTTTCTGATTGGTTTGAGTGGGCGGCTGTTGGCTATTGGGATCCCTTTCTTCTCTTATATAATGGGACTGTTTTAAGGCATTTAAAAGAGATAATGGATGATTTTTCGAACTAAAATATGAGGTTTTTTTTGATAGCTTGCGAGCTATGTCCCCCTTTCTCTTCTCCTCTCTTTGACTTCGTCTCGGGCTTCTTATCTATTTCTTCTCTCCACAAGTGTCCACCCCATTTGTATCCTTCTTCTCTAAATACAAGTTTAAAATGTTGTTATGTCCTTTTATTTAAAATTGTAAGGTGGCGTTTTGTTTTGTTTATTTTAGTTGAGTTTGTGTTGTTAAATTTGTCATTTTTGAAAGGAAGACGATAGTGTATGCAATTTTAGTTTTTTTTTTTTCAAAATTTTGGTTGCATCAACTCGCCTTCTTATCTCTCCCACCATATAATTGTCTCTTTCGACTCCACTAAATTCTTGTGCCTGTTCTGTTTACTCTCTATTCAACTCTTTCTACCATCCTTGCATTCTCCTCACTCTAAAAAAAAACTTCACTCCATTGCTCTCCCTTTTGTCTAAAACCCATTGTCTGCCTCTGTTGAATAATTCTTACTCACAAAATCCACACTCTACTTGCAGAAAAAATTTACACTACCACGATTTCTGTTGGTCCTTGATTCCCCCTCTCGACTTAGCTTTCTACGAAATCCAAATCCCACTTTCCTTTAACACCACTTTTCATCTCCCCCAACAACTCATGTGAGTTCCTATGCAACTTTCCTATCTTCTCTGAAGTCTCACTTGCAAAACAACGACCTCACCCTCTTCCAATCTCTTTTCAAAACTTCTTCGATCTCTCACATGTCCTAATCACAACCTCGATATTTTCTCTTTAAGAAGAAAAATTTTCCTTGTGAGGGATAACTTAATTTGTTTATGTAAGAGAAGGGGGGGAGACTATGTTGGGGCTACTTATATAACTTCACATTACATTTCTCTCCCTTCCTATCTCAACAGCACAAACCATGTGTCACTCATATAACATTTCTCTGGGTGAGTCTTGTTACCTTTCATATGGCATAAATCATGCCTCTCCCCACTATGACATCTATTACGATAAGCTTATTAGCTTTTTCTAAGACAATTGTGACTCACCCCACTGCGGAAGCTACTGAGGTGAGCCTTACAGCGTTACCATTGTGTAAATTATACTGTGCTCCATTATGGAACTTGTTGGAGCACGCCCATTGATGCATGCAAATTTCAAAAAATTTTTTTTTTGAGTTTTTATTGAACTATTGTAATTTGAATGTTATGTTTATTTTGTTTTTATTTTCTACCTTATGATGGAAGGCAACCTATGATCATGAGTAGGTTGTGCTCTTGGACATGCATTAAATTGGGTGTGCTAGTTTCTTTGGTGCCTTAGCTTTTGGGTTGATTTGGTTCCTTGGTTTGGGCTTGGTTGTCTCGGGTTATAATACCCCTTTGGTGAACTGCTGTGTTCTGCTTCTTAGTTCAGCTCATTATGATGACCAGCTGCCTTTTTCAGCTCATAATTTTTGCTGTCCAGGTTCTTCCCCTCCTCTGTTTGGCCTTTCAGTTTCTCTAGCTGGCGCCTGTCCTGAATGTTGGCGTTCCTATTTCCTGTGAAATCCCTTCGGGTGCTGCTCCAGCCGATGCCTGTTGGCCTTTTGCCTCCCTTTTTCTGATTGGGTTGGCGGGTGGTTGTTTGGGCTGTTTGCCTTACTCTTTTCACCTATAAATATGGGATGTTTTGTGGCATTTAGAAGCTGAATTTGGTGAGTGAAAACTACTTAAACTTGAGGGTTTTCTTCTTGGAAGGCTTGCGAGCTATTTTCATTTCTCTTCTCCTATCATTGATTTCGTCTTGTGCTTCTTACCTACTTCTATTCACAAGTTTCCACCCCACTTGTATCTTTCTTCTCAAGCTCTTGAAAGTGTTGGTTGGCCGGTTTGGTAGCATTTGCCGGACGAGTTTTGTGGTGGACGTTGACCCAAAGTTGCTGTGGTGGACCCTTGGTTTGCATGTCCTTAGGCACTTATTATCTTACCTACTATTTTGTTGCATACTTGCATGTGAGGTGACTATTAGTAGGTTTTTCTGAGGGTAGTTTGTTTTAATCTTAATTTTTATTTTAATTTCGTTTTTCCTAACTTTTGTTTGTGTCAATTTGGTCTTTGGTGTTTGCATACTTGAATTTGAATTGAGAAAGTTCTACTAGCCCTTGTGTTCTCAATTTTGATTTTTATCTAGTTATTTGCATCAAGTTTGGTATCAGAGCATAGGTTAGCATATCCTAGGTTGGTGTGTGAGTTTTTTCTTAAATTTAAATGGTTAATCAAAACAACCAAGTGGATTGTCAGCAAATGATGCAACAATTGGCTGATTTTTAATATCAAATAAACAACATGGCTAACACCCTTGCAAAAGTGGAGGTTCATATGCGATCTCATCATGAGCCTTATCCAACTCTAAAATTAAAGCCACATACTTTCTTTGGATTTTTTCTCTTTCTTGCTTAAACTTGGCTCGAAGTTGACTCTTTTTTTTTTTCTCAAATCTTTTTGTGCACAAAATCATTTTCTTGAATTTTGTAGAGTTCGTTCTAAATTGGATTGGCAGAGCTTCCTTGCGGCGGGACCCGTCTGCTTGTTGGAATTTTGTCTTCACAATTAGTTGGCATATTTTCGTCAATAAAAGATTCTACTACATCATGATTGTCCATTTTTTTATTTTTTTCTAAAGAAAAAGAAAGGAAAACATACTAAAACCTAAGGATTTGATACCAAATTGATGAAAAAAAAAGGAAAATTAAGATTGCAAACAACTGTACATATTCCTCCTTTCCATAGATATTACAAACTTAAAAAATAAAGACATACTATAACTTAAATATATTTTAGAGAAGAAAGATACAATAGAAGGGTTACCATGGAGAGAAGAAATTGGTAAGAAGTCCAAGACGAAATATTAGAGGAGAAAGGGAAAGGAGACTTAGCTCACAAGCTAAAAAACCCCCGCCCCCCATGTTTTTGTTCCAAAAATTATCAAAAATTTCTCCTCCTAAACAACAGCAAAATATCACTATAAATAAAGAAAAAGGAGCCCAAAAGACACCCAAGCAGCTGCCCAAAAACACCCAACCAAAAGGGGAAGAAAAAGGCAGAATTAAAGGCACGGAAGAACCCCCATCGAACAATCAAAAGTCGGGAAAGCCAAGGGACAGCAGCAGGAACTGAACAGCCAAGGCCAGAGGAATCGGGAAAGCTAGGGAGCAGGAACCGAACAGCCAAAGCTAAGGGAACCGGGAAAGCTAGGGAGCAGGAACTGAACAGCCAAGGCCAAGCAGCACCTCAGCCGCCCCCATCAAACCCAATTCAGTCCAAAACACAAAAAATGGGGCTTGCTTACATCAATCCTCCCCTCTGAAAGAGTTCTCATCTCCTGATGAGATCGCATTTGAACATCCTTTACACGTCGAATGAGCCTTATACAACTCTAAAATTAAATCCGCATACTTTCTTTGGATTTTTTCTCTTTCTTGCTTAAACTGGGCTCGAAGCAAACTATTTTTCTTCTCAAATCATTACGTGTACAAAATCATTTTTTCTTGAATTTTGTAGAGTTCGTTCTGGATTGGATCGGTAGAGCTTCCCTGCGGCAGGACCCATCTGCTTGTTGGAATTTTGTCTTCACAATTGGTTGGCATATTTTCGTTAACAATAAATTCTACTACATGATTGTCCATTTTTTTTCTTAAGAAATAGAAAGGAATACACACTAAAACCTAAGGCTCTGATACCGAATTGATGCAACAAAAAATATAGGAAAACTAAAATTGCAAACAATTATACGTATTCCTTTCCATAGACATTACAAACTTATAAAGACACACTATGACTTAAATATATTTTAGAGAAGAAAGATACAATGGAAGGGTTACTATGGAGAGAAGAAATAGGTAAGAAGTCAAAGATGAAATATTAGAGGAGAAAGAGAAAGGGGACTTAGCTCGCAAGCTAAAAAACCTTCAGGCTTTTGTTCTAAAAATCATCACAATTTTCTCCTCCTAAACAGCAGCAAAACATCACTATAAATAGAGAAAAAGGAGCCCAAAAGACACCCAAGCAGCCGCCCAAAAATAACCAACCAAAAGTGGAAGAAAAAGGCAGCATTAGAGGCACGGAAGAACCCCCACCCGAACAGCCAAAAAATCGGGAAAGTCAAGGGACAATAGTAGGAACCGAACAGCCAATGTTAGGGGAACCGGGAAAGCCAGGGAACAGGAACCGAACAGCCAAGGCTAAGCAGCAGCTCAGCCACCTCCATCAAACCTAATTCAAACCAAAACACAAGAGGGGGGGGGGGGGGGAGTGGAATGGTGGTTTGCTTACATCAAAGACCCATCATTTGGGCTCCCTTGCTTATAAGGCAAGATTGTAAGACCTATTATATGGGTTACCTTATCTATGATACGTGATCATAAGACTCAATCATATATGTCTTCTTAAAGGTAGAACAATAATAATAACATATAATTGTCCTCAAATTTTTTATAGTTGTAAGTCTTGGTACTATTATTAAAGAACAAATAATCATTTGAATCAAATCTTTCATTTGGCCATTCTAAATGATGCAAGTAATCCCGGGGTGGCTTGCTTACATCAAAGACCCATCATTTGGGCTCCCTTGCTTATAAGGCGAGATTGTAAGACCTATTATACGGGTTGCCTTATCTATGATACGTGATCATAAGACCCAACCATATATGTATTCTTAAAGGTAGAACAATAATAATAACAAATAATTGTCCTCAAATTTTATAGTTGTAAGTCTTGGTACTATTATTAAAGAACAAATGATCATTTGAATCAAATATTTCATTTGGCCATTCTAAATGATGCAAGTAAACCCCTCTCAGTTAATGGGACTGTCACCTAGCCATCAAGCTTGCCAAACTAAATTAATTGGGTTGCTTCCCTATAGAGCGAGGTTGTATGGACCCCCACTTATTGTCTTGCCTATCATGCAAAGTTATAAGACCCCATCATGTATGATGTCAGGCACGTAGGGTGAGGTTGTTAGACCTACTATATAGGTAGCCTTGTATATAGGGCAAGGTCATAAGATCTATTTTTGGGTGATTCTAAAGTCTGAGTCTTGAGTCACATATGAAAGCATGTCGAAAGCTATTATTGTAAGCCCAAGCTTGGCGAGCAACTCACAAATAGTGCAATAAGTTTCATCTTTTAAATCAAGTTAATTCTAAACAGCAAGTATAAATTAAGAGCCTAAATGATATATAATGGGTTTTGCAATGAATGTTAATCTCAATGTAATTAATCGAGCCAAAAAAAGTAAACTTGTCCCATCAAATCGATATAATCAATCAAGGGTATCTTTCCTATAGGGTAAGGGCATAAGATCAATTGTTGAGCTTTTCTTATCCTTTAGGTTTACTAGATGCGTGCCTCATCCCAAACAAATCCTTTTATTGTGTTGATGTTATCTAAAAGTGTTATATTTTTTATGTCATTTTAAATTAAAGATTTTTTTTTTTGACATACTTGATTAGCTAAACTGTGATGTTGTATACGAGCACGTGGACTCAGTGCCAGATCCATGCAGCTGTATAAATTTATGTTTCTTTTTTTTAATAGTATTGATGTATGAATCCCTCGGCACACTGCAGGATAGTTTTGGTAGACTACATGAAAGAAGTAAAGAAATTCCAAAGACTATGAAGCAACTTATGAAAATTTTTCCAAATAAAATTACCATCCAGCCGCCACAGGTATGAATTCATAGCAATACTATCAATATTACATTTGATCCTTGCGGGGAGTATTTCTGAAATGCAGAGAAATTTCAGGATGAAGCTCAACTTTTGGACTGGAAGAGTCAACTTGACCATGATACCGAAGCTCTAAGAGCAAAATCAAACATTTCAAGCATTCAATCTGTAAGTTGAGTTTTGTGTGAATGACTTCACCATTTTGGTGCATATGCTTGTGCTGTCAAAAGGTGGAAGTTTTTTGCGGCAAATGTTTTGAGCGTGAAAGCCTGATACAATGCAACTGTTATGATAATTATTACCATTCTTTAATGTGCATCATTTTAACAATATTTAAGACATAAGATCCGTACTGCCTTTGTTCATTCCTAACGAAAATGTGTTTATTACTATTTGCTTGAGAAAGGGAACTACAATATTTTGGTGAAGCCGTTGCATTGTCGAACCGTAATATGCTGGATTTTTTGTTGTTTTTTAGCTTCCATAATCTGGTTCCTTCTTTTTAAAAATCTTTTGTTTTCATAATCTATATCTAGTTTTAACTGGGTAGTAATAGGATGCAACATTTGCCGAATATGGGGATATAAATGTCCTCTTGCTGCGTCGCTCATATAGATTATGCGTGACCTTTGGACTTACAAGTTGCATGTGAAATCTAATGCAAAATATTCCTAATTTTCTGCTTGTTAGATCAGCCAGTATTCAGTCTATAGAACTTTTGTGTATGTGTGCTTTCTTCTTTTCAATTTTCATGAATTTGGTGAGATCTTTATAATTTCCTTCTATGGTATCTTGAAAATTATTAATGCATTCAATTTTCATTAATTTGATGAAAGGCATGTGTGTTATTATGATAATTGTTAAAGCAAATCTCCGTATGTTTCACATCTGTACTGTTGGTGTGTCTATCTTATGCTATATTTGCCTATTTATTCCCTACAATTTTTACTTGCGGATAGCTGATTTTCATTTGTAGATGTTAAATTGTTTAATAGATTTTTCATGATTTTTTTTCCAGTTCATAAACCGTATTGGATTGGAATGCAATGATCTTGAAGCATTAAGTATAAAAGATCAGACATTAACAAATGAAAGTGGGTATATTATTTTTATTGGACTGCTATTTATTATTTGGGAGAGGCTTCATGTTCACATTTCATTTAACAGGTGTGGACAGGGTAATTGGTTTTGCTTTATGTCATCATCTTAAGAACTTCAAATCAGAAGCATCTACTGATGCTAGGCTTAGTCTTTCCTGTGAGAGGTAGCAATTTTTTCCTATTATACTTCCATCTCTTCCAGTGCATATTTTATATGCTTAGAAATGAGTTAAACGTTTTAGCAGCGGAGGTGCTTTAATGCACATATGCTAATCCTTTTATGCCAACTATGCAGTATAAAATATGGACTACAAATGCTGCAAAGCTTCCAGAGTGATGTGAAGAGTTTAAAGAAATCACTAAAGGTAACTTTACGGGTTATATTTATAATCTTTTAATTTGTTTTTCTTTAGAAACTGTGACCCATTTTTCATACGTTTTCTCCAAAAGCATCTGCTATTCAGAATGATTTTCATTTGATTATGCGTTAGACCATGTTAAATCTTAATTTTACAGGATGTTGTTACTGAGAATGAATTTGAGAAGAGACTTCTCACAGATGTTATAGCACCCAGTGACATAGGAGTTACATTTGATGACATTGGTGCTTTGGACAATGTGAAGGCGACATTGAAGGAATTGGTGATGCTTCCATTACAGAGGCCAGAGCTATTTTGCAGAGGACAATTGACAAAGGTTTAATCACTTCCCTCTTAAGGTTCAGCTTGCTGTTGAAAACATAGATTCGTTAAATAATATTTCCAAATTTGTAGTTATTTACCTTTGAGGTTTTCTGGACAAGTTCCTTCGAATTCACCATTGTTGCATGATTCTCATGTGTACTGATTAGGTGATGTGTCAATTTATTTATTTCCCTCTATATTTTTCAATTATCTTCCATAGATTGCTAAGATTTCTTAAGGGGCTTTTTGGTTCGAAGAGTTTTTAGTATAAAGTATTCAAAATGCAGGAGTTTTAGAGATCTAGACATTTGGCATGATGAAAAAACAAACTCAAATTAAATTTTTGAGGAATTTGAAGCTCACATTCTTGTTTGTTTTTAATGTATTTCAAAATTTGTTAGTTTGGCCGATTTTCATGTACATTGTGCATCTTCTCCAGTTTTGCTATTGCAATTCACTTCTGCCGCCGCAGCTACCCATTGCCACCCGTCATCACTTGCTTCCGTCAGCCCTTGTTGATGCCACCGACCACCATTACCCATCGCTAACCGTCATCACCTCCACCACAAACCACTGCCACTAAGCTTTACACTTAATTCATTTTACTTCAAAACCAACATAAAAAAATTTATCTCTTGTATTTGTTCTACATCTAACCTAGCAAATCTAAAGCATTTTAAATTCACTATATTTGTTCAATATTGTACTCTTTTTACTATATTCCTTTTTGAACAAACCAAATGGCCCCTAAGAATATTTTTATCCTTTTTTTATTGGGATTATTAAGCATTATTCATTCCATGAAGATCTCCTTTTAAAAATTAGAAGGGGATTTGAAACGACTGTTCTGCACATGTATAAATAAATAAATACAGTGTTTTAATATTTGTGTTCAATAATCTAAAATGTTGTATTATATTCTGTAACCCTAGTAAAACATCCACTCACATGCATAACACTCCACTGCTGATTATAGGTCATTATTCTGAGAGTTAATGTCGCAGAGAAGTGAGAGTTAAGAGAAGAAATGCTCTGTTGAGTTTTACGTGGATGATTACACTGTATCCTGTAGGGCTGTTCTTTGGTCTGTGAGACCTTTTATTACATGGGTATCAAGTATTAGATGGATGGATTAAAGGTTTAGTAAGGAAAAGTTTGCAAATCTCAGGCTTTTTGAGAAAAATTTAGGGATTTGGTCTTCTCCTATCATGATAACCACATGCTTATTTTGGTTTAACATTTCCATGCAATTGAAGAATTCTCTGTATGATGTTCATCTTGAGCGTTCTAGCAAAGAAGTTGCAAAGCCTTTTTTTTTATTTTTTCAAGGAAGAATGAATAAGGAACTGGGTTGATGTTCAAACATAAACTTTGCTGCTATATTTGCACCATCTAGGTGGCATGCATTCTTTATTATCGTAAGTGATAAAGAAAAAGGAAAGTTTATTTCTTTGGCTGTCAATTTTATTGTTATCGGCAGACTTTGGTGTGTGGCTCATCTTTGAAGTATAAATGAATATGGAAGAGCTTTCTCCTTTTTTCTTAGTATGGATTTCTTGAGTGTAGATTAGAGTTGTTAGGTAAGGGTAATAGTTGGTCACATAAATTGAGGGAAAGAGAGATTGTAGGCGTGGATATAGATGAGTTAATTGTTTGTAATAACCATAGAAAAATGATAATGTGTTTGGTGGATCAATCTGAACCATATAGGCTCGCCTTGATTAGAATTGGCTAAACTAGGCCTGATGTGTTCACTCTAGACTTTGCTCAAACCTCGTAAGCTTGGTTTAAGCTCTTCCTTTCTTGATACTTCTTACTAGGCTTGTTTACGGACTAGCTTAATTCGATTTTGATTCAAACAAGGTTTGATTCATTTATTTTGATCCGAAATTATTAAAATCAAAATTCTTATTTTGGCTTATAAACATGCACCATATATTATGTGTGTAGCTATATATATATATATATTATTTGGCAGAATATTCATGCCCGATAGAGTGAGAGAGTTTAATCTCTTAGCATTATATGGAGGTCCAACTGTTGGAGATGGAGGAGTAAACCACGCAACGAAACAAACAAGAAAAATAGAATGCAGCAAAAAGTAAAGGACACCAAAATTTAACATAGAAAAACTCAAAATCGGGAAAAAAAAACAACGGAGCCACACCATACCAAGAAATCCACTATGAAATTGGGATAAGTACATATCTCTCTTCTATCTCTCTCTCTCTCTCTCCTTGCTTGTCTTCTCTCTTACACTATTCTAACACTCAAAACAAAAGAGAAAGTCAGTATATACCACAAAGGGACGTCACCTTTGAGAAAAATGAGAAAAAAAATGTTCAGTCCTCGACATACTATGTCGCCTAACGCTCTATCTTCAATCCGCTGGATAGCACTGTGGCGTTGAATTTAGAGCGTTGCAGTGTTATGCTATCTGTTTTTTCTCCTAGCAAATTTTGCAGCATTAGGACACTTGAGTACACAATGCTGAGGCCCTCAGGTACACAACACTTGGGCATTTTACAAAAGAAAAATTTTCAAGTACAAAGCACCCCGAACCCAAGTACCCCCCGCCCCCCTCCCTCCCTCCCTCTCCCTCAAAGAGCACGAGAAATTGACTTGAGGTTCGATGAAATAGTACAATCCGATTGAGCGACACAATCATATTCCACGAGAACTAACACAAACACACACATAGATAAGAGAAGAGTTGCAAGAGGCACCAGAGTTTTTTATGTGAAAAACCTAAATAGGGGAAAATTTTAGGGGCTTGGCCTAGTTGAATTAATCCACTAAATTATGAAAATACTCCCTCCCTCGCAATTGAAGATGTGATTATATTTAGTTGAGAACATATGTCTGATTTCCTTTGTAACAAACATCATGTGTCTACAAGTAGACAGTTAAAGCTCAATTATAATGTTTGCTGTTAATAGACAAGTGATAATAGTCGAATGATGAAAGTTTGATGATGATGGCGGCAATTACTAATAGTGGTCGTTGGTCGTGATTTTTGGAAATTGCAATAGAATTCATTAGCTTTTTTAGCTCTTGAACCTCTCTTCAAGTACAAATTGTAGTCTTATTTGTAGCTTTTTTAGAGGGATATTTTAATAAATTTGGCAAGAATCCAAAATACTTCATCAAACAATTTATATAGGTCCTTTTGATCATAAATTTTTTATCCAACATTTAAGTGTCTTAATGATGTTAGAATCGAATGATCTTGAGCTCGTTTGATTCATTTTGTCAAGCCACTCAATTTGTATATAAGCACACAAGATTTTGAAACAATTTCATCATTCATTTAATACTCAAAAGTTTTCAAATCTACTTCAAGTGCTTGATTTTGGTTCATTTGGACTCGATTTAAATCATTTGTGGTGTTGGATTTGTCTTGTCGAGATGTTTAGTTTGACTATATGTTTATTGAAATCATAGTTCTAATGATTCTGAATTTAATTCCAAAAGTTTTCAATTCAAAAATTGCCTCAAGATTCATGCTAATCACTTAAATTTTTCGGAGATGTATCATTTTCCCCTCTTTTTTGAAGTGTCAAAGTTTATGCCATCTAAAAATGTATGTCAAGGGTTTGAAAAGTTCACATACCAAAACTACTATGAGGTGCAATTGTTCCCTCAACGTCAACGTGGACATCCCCTTAAAAATTATAATTTCAGCTTTCAATTAAGTTGGCATGTCAATTAGAGAGCAATATCTTCTTGCAAACTTTTGAGGATAAAGATCATTTGAGACTTAACGCCTTCTTAGATCTTTTTTTGAGAATAGCAAAATTTGATACCTTTTGAAACTTTTAGCCTGTTGAGGCTTTTGAAAAATTAGAGAAGTATATACCTTTTGAGAATTTTAACCTTTTGACATTTTTTGTATAATCTAATAAATTTATACTTTTTTTATGCTTTTAGTCATCTGATATTTTTTATATGCATGTATTTTATGAGACATTTGGTGGTGGAATCCAAATGTGCAAGAAAAGATTAAAAATAAGAAGCTTTGTTATAAAAATTGGTTTAATTTTAAAAATTCTGATAATTGGGAAATTTATAAAGTGGCTCGTAAGGATGCTAAGAAAGCAATATGCGATGCAAAGACATTAGCTTTTAGTGATTTATATAATAGATTAGATACTAAAGAGGGAGAAAGATATATGTGTAAGTTAGCCAAACAAAGAGATAGGAATAGTAAGGATTTAGTTCAAGTGAAGTGTATTAAAGATGAAGATCAAAAAATACTTTTCTTAGAAGATGATATTCAACAAAGATGGATGAGATATTTTGCTAAACTTTTTAATGAAGATTGTGAATATAAGATTAACTATAATGATTTTAGCACCCTAAATGAAAATAAAGATTTCTGTTTTTATCGGCGTATTAGTAAAACTGAAGTTAGAGAGGCTTTAAAGAAAATGGAGGGTGGAAAAGCTGTTGGACCTGATGATATTCCAATAGAAGTGTGGAAATGCTTAGGAGATGAAGGAATTTCATGGCTTACTAAACTTTTTAATACTATTTTGAAGACTAAAAAGATGCCAGATGAGTGGAGAATGAGTGTGTTAAATCCTATTTTTAAGAATAAAGGTGATGCACAAGATTGTGCGAATTATAGAGGTATTAAGTTAATGTGTCATACTTTAAAACTTTGGGAGCGAGTTATGGAGCATAGGTTGCGGCGTGATACTAATGTTTCTCATAATCAATTTGGATTCATGCCGGGTAGGTCGACTATGGAAGCCATTCATTTATTAAGAGGTTTGATGGAGAAATATAGAGAAAATAAGGAGAATCTACATATGATATTTATTGATTTAGAAAAAGCATATGATAAAGTTCCAAGAGAAGTGCTATGGAGAGTTCTTGAAAAGAAAGGAGTCAATAATGCTTATATTCAAATCATTAAAGATATGTATGCAGGAGCTATTACTTGTGTTCAAACACAAGGTGGTTTGACCAAGTATTTCCCTATTTCGGTTGGGTTACATCAAGGATCAGCCTTAAGCCCATATCTTTTTGCTTTAGTCATGGATGTTCTCACTAGACATTTGCAAGAGGATGTACCTTGGTGTATGCTTTTTGCTGATGATATTCTTCTTGTTGATAAGACTAGAAAGGGAGTTGAAGGTAAACTTGAATTATGGAGGTCAACCTTAGAGTCTAAAGGTTTTCGCTTGAGTAGATCTAAAACGGAATATATGGAGTGTAATTTTGGTAGTAATAGACCTAGTGAGGGGATTGTGACTTTGGGCGATCAAGTTATTAATAAGAGTACACGTTTTAGATATCTTGGATCTATTGTTCAGAGTGATGGTGAAATAGATGGGGATATTATCAGCAGAATTCAAGTTGGATGGTTGAAGTGGAGGAATGCATCGGGCTTGTTATGTGATAGAAATGTACCCCTCAAACTTAAGGGAAAGTTCTATAAGATGGTAGTGAGGCCTGCAATGCTTTATGGTGCCGAATGTTGGCCATTAAAAGAGAAGCATAATACTAAGTTAAGTGTGGCAGAGATGAGGATGCTCAGGTGGATGAGTGGCTTTACCCTTAGAGATAGGATACGAAATGAGCATATACGTGAAAAGGTTGGAGTAGCTCCAGTAGAAGATAAGATTAGAGAGAGTCGCCTTAGATGGTTTGGTCACATAAAACGGCGGCCTTCCGATGACCCGGTTAGGAGAGTAGAGGTATTAGATTTGACTTATGTTAAGAAAGGTAGGGGTAGACCTAAAAAGACTTGGTTAGAAAATATTAAGAATGACCTTTCTTTATTAGATTTAAACGAGAATTTGACTTTTTAATAGGACACAATGGAGAAAAAGGATTCATGTAGCCGACCCCACGTAGTGGGATAAAGGCTTGATGTTGTTGTTGTTTGTTGTTGTATTTTATGAGACTTATATCTTCTGAGATTTTTAGATGGTCTTATACATTTTGAGGCTTATGTTTTGTGAGATTCTTAATTTATTTATATATTTTGAAGCTTATTCCTTATAATGTTTTTAGCATACTTGTACTTTATGAGGCTTTTGGATGCGTGGAGTTTCTTTCATGAGTTTCCAAATAAACTTCTAGCGCTTGGTTTGGATTTATTTAGACTCAAATTAGATCATTTGTGGTGTCAATATGTTTGTTTCATCGGATGCTCAATTTGACTAATTTGTTGAAATTGGAGTTTAGATGGATTTGAATTTAATTCTGAAAGTTTCCAATTCAAATATCACTTTGAGATTCATATTGATCAATTAAATTTTTTGGCGACATATCATTCACAAATATATGCATTGATACACACAAATATATGCATTTTGATTTAATCTCAAGCTAGCTCAATTTCATCTAGCTCAATTTCATCCCGGCTAGGCAATTGTGTAATCTGAGTTATTGGCCCATTAAATATATTCCGAGTTATTGGCCCATTAAATATATTCCGAGTTATTGACCCATTAAATATATTCTGAATTATTGGCCCATTAAATATATTCATGCATCAATCTAACCCAAAAGAGTTATTTGAAGTTTTAGCAATATTCAATGTCGGTGTCAAGTTCAAATACTTATGTTAGACCAGTCCAATGGATCGGTCCAGCCAGTCCACGCGGGATCGGCCCAGGTGCAATGAGGCGGAAGCCTCCACCTCCTGTTTCAGCCGCACGCCCCGCCTGGTTCAAACAAAGCCATTTAGGAAGGATTTTTGAGGGATTTGGGAGGGAAATTTGAATGTAGGGATTCTTTAGGGATTTCCTTTTGATTTGTATGCATTAAATACTTTGTTTTCCTCGGGTTAGTGCATCTTGAATTTGGCTAAAATTTGATCTCTTAGATTTAGGTTTTCTTTGGGTTCTAACGGCGTCTAGAGATTTGGGAGAGATGGATCCTCCTCTTGAATTGAGGATCAAGTGTATCTTGCTATTTTCCGTGCTCCTTTCATCAAATAATACAAATTATCTACTGTTTTTGTGATTTTGTGTGGATTTTGTGGAGAAAGCTCGCTATTTTTCGAAGATTGATAGTAAGTACTTGAGATCTTCAAGTGTTTCCTATCAAATTGGTATCAGAGCAAGTCTTGGGACCGTTCGTGGTTGATTTTGGCGAAGTTCGTCGATTGATTTTTGGTCGGGAAGGGACGGAATTGCTGTTTTTGTAATCCAAATCCAGAATTTTTGGATTTACAAAAGTTCGGATCGAGATGGCGGCCAAGAAAGTTGATGCGCTAGAAGAAAGGCTTGAAGGGGAGATGAACCAAATCAAGACAACGATGGAGGAAAGGATTTCTTCCATGGAAGGACAAGTAACCGATCTCCAGGACATGATGAAGAAAATGCTGGAAATCCACAACTAAACGGCGGCTTCTGTGGCAAAAGAGGAGGAAAGAAAAAATACGAATTCTGAAATTCGTAGGGAGAAAGATGAGGTAGAAATCATGGAGGGAGAAATAAGGAAACCTTATTTGGAGTCTTTCCAGAGGGAGGATAAAGGAGGTAGGTATGGAGGGACGGAGCAAAGGGGTGCTGATTGGGAACACCAGGAGGGACATTATGGTCGCCGAGGTGCTGATTTTGAAGGAAGAAGAGCGGAATTTGAAGGGGGTTTGTGCTATGGCAGGGCAAGGGAAAACCGGGAGATGTGGGGTGGGCCGAGCACGTGGGAGAGGGGAAGCTATGGAGGAATATGGGGGAATGGTGGAGATCAGAAGATGAGGAAGTTGAATATGCCTATCTTCGAGGGGGAGGATGCGTATGGGTGGATCTATAAGGTGAAAATGTACTTTGCTGTTAATGGGCTAACAGAGGAGGAGAAACTGATAGCAACAGGCCTATGTTTGGAGTGGAAGGCACTGTCATGGTACCAGTGGAGGGACCAGATGAGACCTATCAAGAACTGGAGGGAATTCAAGGATTGCATAATAGAACGTTTTCAAAACGACCGGGGAGGAGATTTCTATGAGCAGTTTTTTGCTCTGGCACATGGGGGATCAGTAGCAGACTATCAGGAGCAGTTTGAGCACCTAGCCAGTAGGGTGGAGCGATTATCAGATACGGTATTGGAGGGGAACTTCATGAAGGGGTTGAAGGCAGAGATCCGAGCGGAAGTGAAAGTTATGATCCCTAGTGACTTGGGGGAGGCCATGAAGTTGGCACAGCTGGTGGAAAATCAGAAGAATCTGGAGAAGGGAGCCAGGAGTAACAGCTCAGGAGGCTCTTACAAGACTATGACCACTCTTCTAGCATCCAAGGGGCTTGCCTCAGGCAACATTAATGAGATCACTAGGGAGAAGCCAGTAGGAGGGAGTGGGGAAAATTTCAAGAGGCTGACACAAAATGAGATGCAAGAGAAGAGGGCAAAGGGGTTGTGTTTTAGGTGCGAGGAGAAGTATACGCCAGAGCATCGGTGCAAGGATCGAACTCTTCAGGTTTTCACCGTCTGCGATGATGAGGAAACTGAGGGAGGTGAGGAGGAGACATAGGAGGAGAAGCTACACTTGGATCTGGCTGAGGTTTCCCTGAACTCAGTGGTAGGATTCACTACGAATCATACCATGAAGGTGAAGGGGGAGATAGAGGACGGGGAGGTAGTGGTGCTAATTGATAATGGGGCTACCCACAATTTCATTTCCACTCAGGTCGTCGACCAATTGGGAGTGAAATTGGTGGAAACCGGTTGTTGTGGAGTGATGATGGGTACAAGGAATGTGGAGAAAGGCCAGGGGATCTATAGAGGAGTGATGTTGACCATCCAGGGGATTCAGGTAAGGGAGGACTTTCTTCCACTAGAATTAGGAAGTACTGATGTCATCCTGTGAATGAAGTGGTTGCAAATAGGGGTGTCAATTATTGACCCGACCCGAAAAATCCGGGTTAGGGTCAACCCGTTTAACAAATGGGTAGGGTTCGGGTCTCAACTTTTGACCCGTTTAAAAAACGGGTCTGGTCCGGGTCAACCCAGTAACCCGAAATTGACCCGGGATTGACCCAATAACTCACTCATTTTTTAACTTTTCCCACGTGGGACTGGGAGGGAAAAGCCGAAAACTCCAAAAGTGGACGTCAGTCACGGGTCACGTCGCCTGGCGAGTTGTCCGTGTCCGGCGTGCAACGTCGCCTTTTGCCTGGCGTCTGCAGTCTGCACCTACGAGGCCGAGGGTCGAGCTGTCGAGGCTACGACGCGTCGACGCCTAGTCACGGGTCACGACGCCTGTTCGCACCGACGCCGGATCGCCTCAGCCTTTTTAGCCCCGACTCGTGCTGGCATTTCCTGGCTGGCTGGCTTCGGTGACTTCCGCACCGACCGACGATCACCAACCTCCGTGCAGCCAGCATCTTCGGCACCGCCTCCGTCTCGCTCCATTTTTTAATCAAACGGGTCTTGGGGTCGGGTCGGGTCAACCCGGGAACCCGTGCGGGTCGGGTCCGGGTTTAATTTCTTGACCCACTTAGCTAAACAGGTCGGGTTCGGGTTGACCTGTTTACACACGGGTCAAGTCGGGTTCGACCCGAACCCGACCCGTGAACCCGAATTGACACCCTTAGTTGCAAACCTTAGGGGAAACCAAGGACAATTGGGAGCACTCACGATGGAATTAATGGTGGATGGGAGAAAGGTGGTTATAAGGGGAGATGCAGGGCTATCCAAAGCCATGGTATCACTTAAGACCTTGGTTAGGGGTCTTCAAGAGGTGGGGGAAGATTTTCTGGTGGGACTACACATGCTGGATGTGATCAGGAAGGAGGAGGGAGGGAAAATTTCTCTTTCAGGGCAACCCCTAATTCAACAAATTGGTAAGGAATTTTCAGCCACCTTAAGGATGGCCACCTCCACCGGAATACGAGCATATCTTCACCTTTAGGATAAGGTGGATTTTCGGGAGGGGAGTATTGTTAGACTGGTCCAATGGACCGGTCCACTTTGGGCCGGCCCAGGCGCAACGAGGCGGAAGCCTCCGCCTCCCGTTTCAGCCGCACGCCCCACCTGGTTCAAACAAAGCCATTTAGGAAGGATTTTTAGGGATTTGGGAGGGAAATTTGAATTTGGGATTGTTTAGGGATTTCCTTTTGATTTGTATGCATTAAATACTTTGTTTTCCTAGGGTTAGGGCATATTGAATTTGGCTGAAATTTGAGATCTCTTAAATTTAGGTTTTCTTTGGGCTCTAGCGTCGTCTAGAGATTTGGGAGAGATCGATCCTCCTCTCGAATTGAGGATCAAGTGTATCTTGCTACTTTCCATGTTCCTTTCATCGAATAATACAAATTATCTACTGTCTTTGCGATTTGTGTGGATTTTATGGAGAAAGCTCATTGTTTTTCGAAGATTGATAGAAAGTACTTGAGATCTTCAGGTGTTTCCTATCAACTTATTATGGTCGTCCTTTTGGTCATCATTACCTTTCTTATGTTGTTCTAAAGGAATTCTTTTCTGTAAGTGGTCATTTTATTAATTAGACGACTTCAGTGGTTCGTAATCAGATGTATGGAAATTAGTATGAATTATTTGTTTTCACCGCTGATTTACTCTTCAAAAGTCTCTTTTTAGACTATTAATCCGTTGTTGATACAACTTTAAGCACAACCTTCTTAATTGTGTTTGCTCTTCTTAATCCCAAAATTAATGAAATATGTGGTCTTTCTATTGAATGTTTAAAGCTGAGCGTTTGAGTTTTCTTACAGTTGCTTTCTACAAATCAGCTATTTATTTCACACATTGTTAACATGTCTTTCGAACGGGTGAAATTGAATGTTTTATAAATACAAAGACGTTTTAGATATCTCGGGTCTGTTGTCCAGAGTGATGGTGCAATAGATGGGGATATTGTTAGTATAATTCAAATTGGATGGTTAAAGTGGAGGAATGCATCGGGTCTGTTGTGTGATAGAAAAGTACCCCTCTAACTTAAGTGAAACTTCTATAAGATGGTGGTGAGACTTGCAATGCTTTATTTCGCAAAATGTTGGTTATTAAAATAGAAGCATATAATTAAGTTAAGGGTCGTGGAGATGAGGATGCTCAGGTGGGTGAGTGGCTTTACTCTTAGAGATAGAATGCGAAACATGCATATATGTGAAAATGTTGGAGTAGCTCCAGCGGCAGATAAGATTAGAGAGAGTCGCCGTAGATGGTTTGGTCACATAAAACGCCAGTCTTTCTAATGACCCGGTCAAGACATAATGTATTAGATTTATCCAATGTTAAGAGAGGTAGAGGTAGACCTAAAAAATTTGGTCAGAATAAATATTAGAAATGATATTTTTTATTAGATTTAAATGAGAATTTGACTTTTAATAGGATATAATGGAGAAAAAAGATTCATAAAGCCGACCCCACTTAGTGGGATAAAGGCTTGACGTTGTTGTTGTTATATAAATACCAAAGACCAAAGAACTGCATCAAAAGAGTACGGTTCTTTGATTTTTTTTTTTCAGAGGATCATACAAAAACCTGGACTGTAGCTCTGAATGGAGAGAAATTCTTTTAAAATAATTTTATTACTAGAATTTCTTTTAAATTGAGGTGGAGTTCGCCTAGTCTACTTCAAATTCATGTATGAATTAAAGTCCCTGTGGCATGCTTATTAGAGTGAACTTTATTTCTTTGTCACAAAGCTCAATGTCTTGACATTTTACCGCCAGCCTTGCAAGGGAATTCTACTTTTTGGTCCCCCTGGCACTGGGAAAACCATGCTTGCGAAAGCTGTTGCAACTGAGGCAGGTGCAAACTTCATCAACATATCAATGTCAAGCATTGCTTCCAAAGTAATATATCCTATATTGCTTATTTCATCAAAATCTTTTTTTTTTTTACTTGTTGATTTATAATACTATCCTTGTATTTGCTTTCAGTGGTTTGGAGAAGGGGAAAAATATGTCAAAGCTGTTTTTTCATTAGCAAGCAAAATTGCCCCAAGTGTTGTTTTTGTAGATGAGGTATGCAAACATAATAAATGCCATTTGTTTATCTATTTTTTTAATACACGCTACTCGCTAGCACTAGATCCTCGAGGACTTCAGGTATTGCTTGTTGCTTGCATTCAGATACTACTTCATATGGTATCTGATAGCGCTCTTGTATGCCCGAGTAAGTTCACATAATTGCATTAACTTTTTTCCAGGTTGATAGTATGTTGGGCAGGCGAGAAAATCCAGGGGAACATGAAGCCATGCGTAAAATGAAAAATGAATTCATGGTAAACTGGGATGGACTTCGAACAAAGGATAAAGAGCGTGTGCTTGTCCTTGCGGCAACTAATAGGCCTTTTGATCTTGATGAAGCTGTAATAAGGAGGCTTCCACGGAGGTAGAACTAAGAAAGTTCTTCCATGGTGCAGTTCTGGCTTGGAAGTTGTGAGTTAATCAGTTTTATGCTTTAAAATGCTTTTCAGGTTGATGGTAAACTTGCCGGATGCAACAAATCGGGAAAAAATTCTTAGGGTAATATTAGCGAAAGAATCGCTGGCACTAGATGTTGACTTGGAGGCTCTTGCAAATATGACTGATGGGTATTCAGGAAGTGATCTGAAGGTCTGTTGAGATGCATTTGCATGGTGTTTTATATTTATATGATTGAGATGGGCGTTTATTTTTTTCTTCTTTCTTCTTTCAGAACCTGTGTGTTACTGCTGCACACTGTCCAATTAGAGAGATCCTGGAAAAGGAAAAAAAGGTCAGTGCTTGCTTACATATGATAAAAAGGAGATTTTTTTTGCCCTTCACAGAAATTTTCTGGACAACGTAGTGCATATATATTCGCTTTGCTTTCTGCATTAAGCATGCTGCTTTTTTTTCCCTATCATATCAGGCACTGTTTAAGTAAAATCAGTCTCTTGAGAACTTGGGTATTACACCAACAGTTAAATGATCTGCACTATTCTAGTTCTAGGTTCCTGCTATCTCTTGGATATCCTATACATAATGCACTTATGGTAGCCGCTGGTTGGGAATTGGTGTTGGGGAGGTGGGGGCATGGTTTGGAAAATTGTATCAAATCAGTCGGTTCGACTAGTTTAACTATTAACTAATCATATGGCCGGTCTGGTCCATCTTAAAAACCGGTTTTGCATCAAACTAGAATGAACTGATTAGAACTATCGTTTTGGCCCGATCGGTTCAATTGCTATCTCATTTAAATAAATAAATTTCATAAAAGTATAAAATATTAAATTTAACAAATTAATTTAATCTTAACATATTTTAATTTTTTTTAATAAGTTAATATTATAATTATTTTCCAAACAAGTACTAGCCAAGCATTTTCATATGGACTTGCATCTCATGTGAGTTCCTAACACATCTAAACGAAATAAAGTTATAAAAATAATTCTAAGAGAAAATTGTTAAGTAATGTGGGACTAAATAATTAAGTTGTATTTCTCGAGTTCACAACACATACAACATATATATTTTAATAAAAAAAAATTTATTAACTTTTCATAATGTGAATAAAAGTTATTTTTTGTAATTATTTTTTTTTTTATTTTTTTAATTTTTCTATTTGTTTAATTAAACACAATGAAAAAATAAATTTTCATGTATTCATTAATGATAAATGATCTAAATGAATGATTCATACATGCAATTTTATAATATGAATTTGGTATATAATTTATTGGTGTAAATTATATTTAAATATATAACATAAATTAGCAATAAGTTATATTAAACTTATAAATTTATATGTGAATTAAATCTATGTTAAATATAAACTAAATTCAAATATTTAAGATGTTTAAATTTAAAATTACATAAGAGATTATTTATGTATGAATTTCGTTTATTTTAGTAATTACTAATTTGTATTATTGTATAATTATTATATCATTATTAGGTAATTTAGATCTTAATTATATAATTCTAATATATATTGCATCATTTGATTTAACTCCAGTTCAACCTTAGTCGAATCATTGAACTTTAAACATTTCTTTCTTTGGGTTTTATGTCCAATCTAATTTTCATTATCTTGATGGGAGCTTTAATTTTTCAAAATTTTCATTAAAAGAATGAACTCTGATAAAGATTGGAAAGCATTGCATATGAGTTAGACTCGTATTTGTGGAATAAATGATAAAAGATACCCAGGTGAATTCTGGAAACACAGTACATGAAGTGGCAGACCTTTTTTTGAAAATTGCGAGGTTGGGCTTCTTGAATATAAGGATTCACATGTTTAATTTTCTGATATATTCTGCATCATGCCTTTATTGCTTAAAACTTTCCATAGTAAAGGTTGCAAAATATAAGTGACAGAATTATTCCTTCTTTAATGTGATGAACCGTACAAAAGGCAAGTGATAAGAGTTATCTAGTTCAGTACTGAGTATCAGTCCTCTAAATTTTTTAGGTGCTCACTCGAGGTTTGTACATTAATATTATCTGCATGGACAGCTCTAGTTGAATGTGAGACATCTATAGGAAAAGAAATTGCTGGTGAGAAGTCCTCTTTTGTAAATACTTGTGAGAAGTCCTTCCAGTAAGGTCAAATGCACCAAATGCTCGAGTCTGTTATGTACCACTTGTGTCTTTCGTGATATATCTATATTGTTTTATTTTCTCAAGTTTTTGATAATTGAATAAAATATGTACTTCTGCAAGCAACTGGTCAATTGCTATGGTTTGGGTTTTATATTATATTTATTAATTTTTATGTGCTTTATAAGTAATTTGTTTTTAAATTTTTTAGGAGTAATTTAGTGGTTATTGATAATAAATGCATTTTTTTTACTGGAAGCTGCCCTTTTTTTTAACTTTTTGCTCCTATTTTTCAGGAACTAAATGTAGCTTTAGCGGAGAGTAGACCAGTGCCACCATTGTATTCAAGTCAAGACATACGCCCTTTGAATATGGATGATTTAAGATATGCTCATGAGCAGGTATTCTAGTTGTTTTTTTTTTGTTAGTTGCTGATCACTCACCAAATCCAATCGCTGTGCCCTTTTCCATTACCATATCCATTTGTTGGATATAATAGTCTAACATAAACTACTAGTTTTACTGATAACGAAAACAACGACAACAACAACAAGCTTGAATTCCACTATGGAGTCGGTTTCATGAATTCTTTTTATTTATCGTGTTCTGTTAAGAGTCAAATTCTCATTTAAATTTTATAAAAAAAGATCATTTCTAATACTTTCTAACCAAATTTATTCAGATATATCGTCTACCTTCCTTTACATAGGTTAGATCTAATATATTTACTCTCATCGGAACTACTAGTTTTACTGACATGCCTAAAAATGATTTATAGTGTTTCGGTAGTCTAATTTTATCCATTAGGGCTTTTTCTTTTTCCAATTAGAGCAGAAATTATTCTTCTATATGATGAAAATTATATAAAGTTGTAACCATAAATACACCAACTATCATCATTGTTAATCTTGATCTTTGATCTGCAAAATTTTTTATTGCATTTATGATTTTTTTTTTTTGTGTATTTTTAGACTGCTTCATCCATCCTTCACCCTGAATTTGATATGCATTCGTAAACTTTCCAACCAGTTCACTATTAACTCTAATCAAATATTTGATATGAAATTAACAATGCTTGATTATAACTAAATTTTTTTGGCTCGGTTTACAACTGTGTTGTAATCAATGAATGATTTCAATGGTAAGTTTAAATTTAGTATAATTAGTGTAGTAAATATTTTTTAAATCTTTCTATCACTAATGAACTAGCAGTTTTAATTAATCACATATCTATTAATAACCAAGTAGTTTAGAATCTGATTTCCAGATAAAATAACCCATTTTTACACATAAAATCCAATAACCTAAGAGGAAGAAAGCTGATGAAGCAACCAATAGGAGCCTGCAGCATGGCTGCAAGCTAAACAGAGAATAAAACTAAGTTTAGCTTTCTGTTTTTTGTTTTTTTAAATATATGTTTGTTTAATACGTTTAACTGTTTTATTTTTTTAATAAATGACATATTTTTAAAAATACTAAAACTAATTTTTAAATCTTTGAATTTTTTAATGCAATTATCACTGTCAGCTGCCATCATTATTATCCTTGACTATCACAACCACCATCGTATAAATAAATATTTTTAAGATATTAAATATATTTTATTTCATGTCTAAAAATATAAAAAAATAATAAAATAAAATAAAAAGTGATCCAAATGGCTACTAAGAATAGTAGAAAATGGAAAATTTCTCTTCTGCTATTCAAACATGATTATTGATGATGTTTATTTTTACTCATTCAAGTAAATAATTACTTCCATTAGTAAACATGAAAAACTTTTTTTGTTCTCTTTCCAATATAAATAATGAAAGAACAATCTACAGCTAGGTGTGGGAAATAATATTTATCTTCCCAAGATAATAATTACTTCAATATTATCTAGGCTTCGTTTGGGACTGCTTTTTAACTGCTTCTAAAAACAACTTTCTAGCACAAAAATTAAAAAAGCCGTCCCAAATGAGCCTATCCAAGATAATATTGAAGCACCACTGCTGTGTGTGGTGGGAAAGCTGCAAGTAAGCTCCTTAATTTACTTTTCACTTTAGTACCGAAATATAGTCTGTGATATTCATAATCTATTTTTATAGGTTTGTGCTAGCGTATCATCTGAATCTACAAATATGAATGAGCTTGTTCAGTGGAATGAACTTTATGGGGAAGGTGGATCAAGGAGGAAGAGCTCTCTAAGTTATTTCATGTAGCATCAGCTTGTATATAAAATTTCTTTTCTTTCTTTTTTATCCTTTTGGTTCAGAGAGTTCCATGATCAATTTATAGGTAATAGCACTCATTTTCAGTTTATTTATTGTAAATCTTATGCATGGAAGGTCATCAGGCAATTGTTGTATTGAGTATTTAACACAGCGAATTTGAGCATAAGCTTTAACGACATAGGTTTGCTTTCCTTACTTTCTGTGTTGCTGTAGAATTCTGGAGCCTCCTGTAAAAATCTGAAGCGTTGTGTTTGGCAGATAAATCCTTCTAGTATTTCTTTGTTTTGAGTTAACTGTAAGAGGGCAATCCGAGCAAGAGCTTGTAATTGTATAAAGAAAAGTCAAAGAAATAGAAGGCTTAAATTATTTCAAGAGCTTAATTTAAAACGCTGAGCTAATCTTGCTGGTATAAAATGTGAACTTGCTCCAAAAAATGGTGAAACTAAGCCTGAAGAGATATATGTATATGCGTGTGTGTGGGAGATTTATATGCATAACCCCAAAATTTTATTTTATTTTGTTAGCCTTAATATGAACTAAATCGATATCTTTCCCCATTGTTGTGATATCCTCATATTTTCTTCATTGTGGAGGGTTTTAGGGTTGTGTGCAATCGGTTTTTATTTGATGACTTGCCATAGTATAATGTTATCATGATTTTCGTCTTTCATTGTTGAGGGTTCAAGATTGTTGTTGTAATAGTTCCTACTCTTAACTATTGAGATATTATTCATTTTGATTTGATGGCCTTAGAAAATTGTCATATTGGTGTAACTTCTTAAGAGGTTAAATATTTCAGGTTTTTTTTTTGGGATGAATAAGTTTAATTGCAAAGCTTCTTAATAAAATTTTAATCATTATATCAAAAGTCATCTCGATGTTTAAGAGTTTAGCTTTACAATTTACCTCACTTAAGTAATTGACGTTCTTGTTAGCATTTTTATCTCAGAATCATCTACAAGGTAGATATCATCCATTAGACAAATAAGATTTTAAATGTGACCCTTTAAGTTCAAGTTATGACCCCTGTCGGAACACTTTGTTTCACATAGGGTTCAAGAGGTGCCTCCTATGTTGTAGCACTTTGTATTGTATGATATTTAGTTCTCAATCTTCCATCTTATATATTGCTCTGATACCATTTGTAGTAGCCCCAACTCTTAACTATTGAAATATTATATGTTTGGTCTAAGGATCTTATGATTTTGTTCTGTTGGTATAACTTTCCTTGATGAGCATGCTTAACAGCAGAGTTTATTTAATAAATTGCCATGATATCAATCCTCATATGCCCCACTCCATATCGCAACATAGCCACATCTTCAAATTGGAGTTGGTTGAGTCAACATGATAGTAGAAGTAAATAGTAACGTTAGGTGTATGCATAAATCTATATATATGAACAACAAGCCTTTTGAAAGCCCTAGTTATAATATTTCTCTTATAAACGCAATAGTACCAAAAAAATCATGGGAAAAAAAGTCACTTATCTATAGGATCTCTTCCGTTTGTTTTATTTCAAAATTCTAACGTATTAATTTCAATAGATATCAAACGTATTATAATATACTTGCAATTTTTATGACATTTTCATTATGGGGAAATTGTAATGTAGTTTGAGAATGGTTTTACCAAATCAATAGAAGTGGTAGCTCCATCTAAAGAATGTTTACATTATTATAAATAAAAATTATGTGAAAAGAAAATAATACTTAAATGAAACATCTAATATGACTTCACAATAATTTCATTGTTTTCTATCAAATTAATATGTTAAATTTAGTTTATGCTTGTTATATGTTGAAAATTTTATGATCGATGATCGCTAGTGCTAGTCATTATTTTCGCTAGGTTATTGACAAATAATAATATTTGTCTCTCATCTCTCTCCCTTTTATTAAGAGAACATTCAAGTCAATTATCATTGTCACCTGAATTTTGATGTCTTTTATCGACTAATGTCCTTCGTCTGCTAATGATTAATGTCTTATGGCATAAATCATTGATATTTGATATCATCCTCACCACTATCATTGATATCGTGAGCCGAGTTTGATGAGCTAACAAACCAAGTTTGAGATAGTTCCGACTTGACTTGTAAGTTCGTGAACTGACTCGTTTAAAAATATTAATATAAAATAAATTAGAATTCATGATTATAAATATAATGTTATTACAAAAAATTAACTATTATATTAAAATTTATTATATTAAGTAATTCTTTATCATTTTTCTTATAATTTTTCATTTTTTTAACATTTTATTATAATAATTGGTTAAATCATAATCAATTTCTCTCTTTCATAATAAACGAGCTGGGGCCATCTCGAATTCGTAGAATAAAGCTTGAGCTCAAGCTTGAACTCGATCAATTAATCAAGCTCAAGCCTAAGCCATGATTGACTCGAGCTCGACTCAACTCGTTAAACCTCTACCCCTCTTATTGGAATGAAGGTCAAGTTAAACAATTATTGTCGCATGACTTATAATATTCCTCATCAACCATCATGCATTAATCAATCATACTTTATGATGCATTGTTTTAATTCATTAATTAAACTTTATTGGCAAGGGGCTGTTTGATATTGAATCCCATTCTATTGAACGTATCATCATAGCTTTAACCACTCTACTAATTGACTATCATTTATTAAATTTGTTTATTTTTGAAAGGAAACCAACAAGATGCATATCAGGCCAAAGCAAACATTAAAGCAAACATGTGATGTTGTAGCCATCCATGAATCCAATTTACTAGTTATTTATTTTAAAGCATAATTGCTCTGACTTCTTGCTTGACCAATGTTTCCCAATGGTTAAAATAAAGTCTATCAGTGGTTTGATGAAAAATAAGTAGTGTAAATTTTTTTTTTTCATTCCCAAGTTCATTATTGATGTATTGTAAACTCGTTCAATTTTGTTCGAATTCCTTTTTCACAACCAACTAATTGTGTCGTCACCGATCGCCGCCATTGCCACTATTGTCAACCACCACAATCATTTGACTTTATATTTCATTCAAGCCAAAAAAAGATTTGTTGCATTTTTTTTACACTTATCCAAATAATTTCAAATATTTTAGGGATACTATATTCTTTTTTCAGCAAACCAAACAATCCTAAGAAAAAAAAAAACACTGGATAGAAGAAAATTATTGTTTGTTTGTTTTAACATGTGCAGACACTGTACACCGTCCGGTTGCAAATCAAAGCATGCCATGTCACCTCCTTGTTATGTATCGGGGCTATGTACCTGCTATTTTGCCATGTACCGCGACTGTGTACCCGATGTGTACCGAGTGACATTGCGCGCTCTGATTCGCCTCCAGACACAGAATTATGTCTGGTATCTCCATAGAATAATTTCTTCAAATATTGATTGCCTAATTTGAATATCTATCCCACAATATAATAATAATAATAATAATAATCAAAGTTATCTTACCCTTCAATACATTAATGTCCTTTCAGCAGAAATTGATAATAAATATTATGATAGAATACCATTAATTTATGAGTAAACCAATAAAAGATGAAATGACTATGACCAAACACTGACAAGCATTTAAAGATAATTACTCATTTAAGAAAGGGTCAGCATATTGATGTGTTCTTTTAATAAATTCATTGATAGATTCATATCTTCATACTATATAATTAGCTTTAAAATTAGCATTTACTTTGAATAATTTTACAATTATGATCATATTTTAATAATTTGAATAAAGATATACTTATTTTTTAATTTAAAAATAATTAAAAATATGAACCACAATTTTAATTTTACAATAAGGAACTAACTTCCAATTTATATGATGTATTAAATAATAAATATAAAAAATTTATTAATGATATTTTTTTAATTTTTTTTTTAAGTTTAATACTATATATTTTACCATAACACAATTATTTGACTCCTTAATTAAATATTTTTTTAAACAATAATATATATATATATATATATATATATATATTCAAAATAATTTTTTTATTTGCAACAATAAATGTTGTTTAAATAAAAAAATATTCAAAATCATAATTAAAAAAAGCCTGTATATCATTCATGTGATATAGAACTGTCAAAAACGGGTCACGAGTCGGGTTCGGGTCCAACCCGAAATTGACCCGACACTGTTCAACCCGACCAGAACCCAACCCGTTTTTGAAAACGGGTCGGTTTTCCGAACCCGAACCCGACCCGCTTCGGGTATATTTTATTAAATTTTTTTTATTTAATTCAATTTATTTAAATCTAAATTAATTAAAGTAAGATTTACTTCAATTAATTTAAAATAAATCAAGATTAATTTAATTTGGGCAACAATGTTTATAATTTTTTGAAATATCATTTGTTTTTTTCATAAAAATCCTTTAAAATTCTATTAATTTAATTAAAAATAGGTCAAACCGGATCGATTTCGGGTTTCCGGGTCAACCCGACCCGGTTTACAAACGAGTTGAAATCTCTAGCCCGAACCCGAAAATTTTGGGTCGGGCTCGGGTCGGATTTTCGGGTCGGGTCAAATGTTGACAGCTCTAATGCGATAATTATCAATATTTTATTTTCAAATTGTTTTCAAATTGTCAAATTTTTATTTTATTTTATTTGAAGAAGTGCTGCAATTTCTCGGCCCGCTGGTTTTATAGGCTGACTAGACGCGTTAAAAGTAGCGCACGTGCAAGAACGCCGGAGCGCGAAGGGCGGAAACCAATTAAAACGATATTGGAAGGCGCAAAGCAAGATCTCAATTTGATGGAGGCGATGCGCCACGCTTCCACCTTTCTCCTCCCCTCGTCCGTAGAAATTGCCGACGCACTCTCCTCGCCGGCGTACGCCCTCGTCGTTCTTAACCAGCCACTCCCTCGCTTCACCCCTCTTCTCTGGGAACGCGGTATTCCTCTTCTTTATCTGACTTCGCCTCATCCATTGCGGGTCTTCTTTGGTATTTGTTCATTCTTCTTTTCATTTGCTAACTGCTGGGGTGTTGGATCGTGATGTTGTGTATGCAGCAAAGCTGCGGGTCTGCGCGGATGGAGGAGCAAACAGAGTATTCGATGGAATGCCGGAGTTGTTTCCTGATAAGGATCCAGGGGAAGTCCGATTCAAGTATGTTTTTTTTTTTATTTTAATTAGTATTCCTCTTCATCGTTTTAAAATTTGTTTGAAACAAGTGGTTTGGAGTTTTTAATGGAGGATGGATGGTGTTGGTTGTAGAAATTATGGCACCATATATTTTAATCGTTAATTGAGTTGGAGAGATAAGTTATCTTACGCTTTGACTTGAGTATTGTGTCTTTAATATTCACAACTTGGTAGCTCTTGATGTAATTTTCATGAAACCATTATTTTTTGTCCCAGTTAAAACAGTGGCGGTGTAGAATTTTGCTTGGGCTTAGTAATTCCCTTATTTTTTATTTTGTGGAGAATTTCTCTAAGAAATCTATAGGTTGGGCTTTTTGACAAAAGTACGGAATTTCAAAAATTTGTAAACGACGATAATGTTTTGCTATGTTTGTAAAAAGAATAATTAGGAATAAATTCAATCATTAATGTTTGGTTTTCTTGCAACCTAGGAATTCAACCTAGGTTTGCCTCAATCCGTGTATTATTAGTTGGATTTCCATGATTTATTTTTTTTAATTTTCACAAGCCGAGTTTTATTTGACTGAAATGGGCTCATGAATGCTGGCTCAATGTCGCACCAACTCCCTATAGCGTTGTGGAGCTTGCATTAAGCGCGGTGTGAATAATGAAGAAGTACTGAATAATGATCAGTAATTAGATATTTTTCCTCAATCCATAATAACCATTGAAATCTGAAGGAGTACTTCATTAAAATTACAAAAAAGCTCTTCTTGTCTTAGAAAAAAGTAAACTAAAAGGAGATTCTTTTTTGCAAATTCGTTCCTTTTATTTCATATTTTGTGTTGTTTATGTTTGATCTCTAAAGATTAATTGATGTCTAGCCATGAGCAGTGATGTTTGTTCTTGTTCTGATGTTTTTTCAAGCATCTTTTCTTCATTAGAGTTACTGATCTAGAAATAAGTCATTATTTAGAAGGATTGTACTAAATTTATTGTGTATCAGAAAGTTTGGTAGCTATCGTACTTTCTTGCTAAACATCATCTTAGAACATTATCGTTGGAATCACAATATATTTACTAGAGATTAGGGGGAGAGACTTTGTATGATCTTTTTGTTTCTACTGGAGTTATGGCATTTCTGAGTCTATCATATAATATAGTTTTGCAATATTATCAATTTCGTCCATTTTAGCGGCGTTATTCAATAATGAAGTGATTCTTGTAATTGCTTTATGATATATAAAGTTTTAAACCTCTGTTTTATTTCTATTTCATTTGTGGTAGGTACAAGCCAGATGCAATTAAGGGTGACTTGGATTCAATAAGAGCAGAAGTGAAGGATTTCTATTCTGATTTGGTGAGTGATATTATTTGATGACTTACGTTTTTTTTTTTGGTAATCTAAATGTCAAAATACTTCCATTTAAGATGTTTTACTTTATTGTTCAGTGAAGATTGTTTTATTGTTTAATCATTATACATAAAGGTTATGATTTGTAAATACTGTCATTATTTTTCAATCTTGAATGCATGGCTTGTTTTGGCTCTTAGAAGCTTTAGAATATTATCAAGTCAATAACATATTACCTTTTTGGTTCATCAACATCTTTAGGTTGTAGTTATTGATTGTTTAGATGTACATATTACTGAATATCATTTTTAGGCTGGTCACTTGTACTATTCACTACAAGAAATAGCCCCACTTCTTACAAATTTTTTGTTAGAAAATAACCATTATTCAAAAGAAATATATTATATGGTGGATTTTTTTTACATAAAATTGTTCAACACTGGAAGTACTTTTCGATGCCCCTTAATCCATCGAAAAAGAAATATTTTTTGAATTGTTGATGGATATGACTGTCACTATTCACTAATAGGCATGCTGTTGGAAATTCACCAATATTTGCTGCCATAACATATGAATGGTAACTTGATGTCAATTTTTCATCAAATAATTGAGTTAATTTTCCGCAGGTAATCTATCGTTGATTTTTTTTTGCAGCATCTTTTTTATTTGCATAGCTTGTTTTCTCATTAATGTACATTTTAAATATATCGGATGTATTGTTTAAAGAGATGGTTAAATAGATGAGGATATTATTTGTTGAATTCAAATTGAATGGTTGAAGTGGGGGGATGCATCGGGCCTGTTGTGTGATAGAAAGCACCCCGCAAATTTAAGGGAAATTTTTATAAGATGATGGTGAGACCTGCAATGCTTTATGACACAGAATGTTAACCACTAAAAGAGAAGCATAAAATTTAGTTAGGTGTTGTAGATATGAGGATGCTCAAGTGGATGAGTAGTTTTATACTTAGAGACAAAATGTGAAATGAGTGTATACATGAAAAGGTAGGAGTAGCTCTACTGTCAAATAAGATTAGAGAGAGTGGCCTTAGATGGTTTGGCCGCATAAAACGTCAACCTTTGATGACCTGGTTAGGAAAGTAGATGTATTAGATCCAGCCTATGGTAAGAAAGGTAGAGGTAGACCTTAAAAGGCTTGGTTATAAAATATTAGAAATGATTCTTTTTTATTAGATTTAAATGAGAATTTGACTCTTAATAGGACAAAATTGAGAAAAAAGATTCATATAGTTGACCCCGCATAGTGGGATAATGGCTTGATGTTATTGTTGTTGCAACATCTTTTCTATTGAGTTAATCATGTACATGTTTCCCATTAAACATATTACATCAAACACTTTATATGTTATATTTTAAAACAAAATCTACATATTTAAGAATAATACAATTATAATCGAAAATAAAATTTACTTAAAAAAAATGCAATATTAGAGTTATTATAAATTATTGCTTATTTATTCATTCACTCCCCTCCTCACTTCCTTCTTCTCCTGCACTCTCTTCTTTCACATTGTTTTCTTCTTTTGTTGTAGCATACTGCTAACTCATCAATTGTACTGTGACATTGACAGTTGGGGAAGTAAAACACCAAGCAAACACAAAAAAGAAAGAGAAAATGATAGCGGAAAGAAAGAACGCCATGATTCAACGTGTAAAAACCTGAAACCGTAAACAAAAAAAATTACAGAGCCACACCACATCAAGAAATTCACAATGAAAATTTAGGAGTAATAATACCGATCTCTCTTCTCTCTCGCTCTCTCCTTGTCTTTATTCTCATTTTCATTGTTCTTGACGAATAAACAAAGAGAAAATATAAAAAAATCACTAAGGATGCAACCCTTAATGAAAAACAAGAAAGAAAACTTTCAATCAGTCTTGTTATGCTGCAAAGCAAGATTTGGAGCATCGCGGCGCTCAACTCTCTATCTCATGTCTACTTGACAATGTCGTAGTCTGGAGTGCCACAACACCGGGGTTTGGAGCGCCACAACACTTCGTTTTTTGTCTACTCCAAGCAAACTATACAGTGCTGTAACGCTCAAGCACATAGTGTTTTACAGTTGTATAGAAAAAAAAATTGGGTGCAAAGTACCCAAACCTAAGTAGGGTGGGGGGGGGATCTTGGATCCCCTGCAACCCCTCAGTTAGCTCAATCAAAGGAATTGAGGTATAAGGTAGCAGTACATCCCAGTTGATCGATAAAATCAGATTCCACACAAAGCTAATAGTCACGTGCTTATATCTAAATTCATATAAGCTAATAGATCTTCAGTCATAATAGCTACCTAACGCTGCATCATTCCTTGCATCTCATCTCTTAAATATCCAAGATAAGGGGTATAGGAGGATTGAGCATCATAAGCTTGACCTATGAGCCCAATTCATATATTCTCTTAAATTTTTGTCAAATTTTCTATATTATCAATACATGATATGATTATTTAGATAATGCTTTTTAACATCTCTTTTGCAAAGCTCTAGTTTTGTATATCTCTAAAGTACGTTTACTCGTCTTATAAAAGTCAAGTTGATGCAGAACTGAATGATCAAGTCCTCAATAATAACGTAGTTGGGCTCCTTGATGACTATCTTCATATATTTGCTTCTCTTGCAAAATGCTCTCAGATTTCTATGGGATTCCTCCTTGATGTTGGCTGAATTTAAATGTGAATGCTCAATATTTTCTCCTTTGAGTGTGGTTGATATGGGATAGAAAAGTAGTAACTTGGAGAAGAAATAAAGTCCAGCTTGGGAAAGGGGAAGGTAGTCAAGGTGACATTACGTGGAGCTTAAGGAATTGCTTGAGAATTAATGATAGCACATGGGAAGAGAGGAGTGGGTAGGCTAGGGATTAGGGAAAAGTAATTAAGGGAAGTTTGACCAATTAATTAAGTGGAGCTTAGGGAATTTCTTGGGAATTAATGGCAGCACATGGGAAGAGGAGTGAGTAGGCTAAGGATTAGAAAAAAGTAATTAAGGAAAGTTTGACCAATTAATTAAGTGGAGCTTAGAGAATTGCTTGAGAATTAATGGCAGCACATGGGAAGAGGAGTGGGTATGCTAGGGATTAGGGAAAAGTAATTAAGGGAAGTTTGACCAATTAATTACAAGCTTTGAATTGTAATTATTGTGCATGGATAAGTGGGATAATTAATGTTTGGCTTTGGAAGGAGAAAAGTTGAAACTTAATGAGGGTTACTTGGGAAGATGAAAAGGTGGTTTGAAAATCCCACAAATTAAATGAAAATCTGAATTGATTTCCACATTAATTATGCTTGGGAATACCAAGGGTTCAAGTGCATTTAATGTTGGAATATTAAGGGTCACAAGAGAATATGAAAGGACATTTGTTGTTGGTGGTGAGGGGATTGGCGCTGGCGGTAGAGAGAAGGGGAAGGTGGTGGCCGAGAGTTGGAATAAGGGGAGAAAAGAGAGAGGGAAGGAGATAGGGAAAGAAGATAAACCGTGAGCTCGGACACATCCTGCAGCTGACGGGTGATGTGATGCCTTCACCTAGGGACTTCAACCACGAGCCAGGACACATTCTGCGACTGGTGGGTATTTTATTGCCCTCACATAGAAACTTCAACCACGATTCCAGACACATCATGCAGCTGGTGGATATTTCATTGCCCTCACATAGGGACTTTCACTCTCCTAAGAACTCCCATAGCTCTCAGTAACAGTACAGAAATAATTTTTTTATTAATCCATCATTGTCTAATACAAGAGCAATGGCCTCTATATATAGGCCTTTAAAGAAATTAAAGACAACTTTGCCCCTTGGGCTTACATAACACAAGACTCTTAAGTAAGGGTAAAAATGAAAAATGGATAATTAACTTAAAAATATAATTAATAAACTAATATAAAATGGAGGGATCTCGGCCGTCGATCTTCATCTCTTCCTGACACCGGACTGGAGGGGGCTCAACGAATCCATGTCGACGATCCGGTGATCGTAACCAAGAACTCCTTCTTGGGGGAGGGATCACCACCTGAAATCTTTCAGGATACAACAACCCAAAAAGAGTAAAACTACTCAAATATTATTCATCTTTCAAATCTATCTATTACAAGTGTTGGCTATGTATTTATAGCCAAAAGAAGCAACATACTAGGCTACACCAACAAAACAAAATATTAAACCTATATAGCCATACAAAATGTCATATGAAATTAAATGGCTCTGAAGTTTAACATGATCAACGGCTCAGCTCCGGCGTCATTTTACCGGTGTAGGAGGAACTTCAGACTCATATGAATATGTCCGATTGGCCGCCATAAGGAGGCGGGTTTGGTTGGCTAATCGATCTGAATATTCCCACTCTGTATCAATTTGCTTACAAATCTTTAAGTTCTCAATAGCAGCATAAGCAGATGGAATTGGCTTATCATATTCCTTGGGATTTAGAAACTCATTTATACCAAAAATGGATACAGTGGATCATACTTTTGGCTTTGCAACATTGAGCGTTGCCCCCAACCTTGTGGAAATACCACAACTGAGAATACAAACTTTGTCTAGAGGAGTAGATGGATCAAGCTTGGCAAGATAGCCATCGTGAACTACTGTGTATTCATAGAAGGTAGAAGTTTCGAGGAAGTGGTGGATGGAAGTTCCTTTTGCTGAAAATCTTGATCTTCCATCACTTAACATTATACTTCCATCATTATTAATCCACAACAAATCACACATATTATTCTTTTCTGATTTACAATGCACACATTCCTTGCATTTGCCTGTGAAGATAGGAAGAATATTGTCTCCTTCCTTGAGTCCAGTAACACCCTCACCAATACATGCAATAGTTTTTGTGGTTTTGTGGCCGAAGATACGAGGAAATAAGGGAGTATGATCCTTAACCTCCCAGCAATAGAAATCGGTGTGGCGAAGTGAAGCGTACTTGATCTTATCATATTTATCATCTGCGGGTTGCTCCAGATCAAAAACTCCATCGAGCATGTCATCATCATACGCGTCATACATAGGCTCATCGTAGAGAGGTAAGGACGACGAATTTGGCAACAGATCTTCAAGTCCTTTGAAACTAAACTCGATCGAGGGTGGGGTGGAAGACTGACGAGGTGTTCTTTCAAACACATCTTCGTGGGTAGAAGAGATTTGATCATCTGAGATGCCCTAGCCATCGTCAACAGTTCGTAAGGATTTAGTTGGAATGAGGGATCTCGAAGCCGTCGTGGCACCATACTTGCCCTGGACACCGTTAAAGTCCCAACCAAGGGAGCTCAAGTATTCCCTTCGTTTAATCCTTGATAGTCGTAGTTTGGGTCGTGCCATTTCTTATTGAAGATCTTTGATTTCTTCTTCTTGACATGGTCGTTGCCGAGTTCGACGAGGCCACATCTTGCTCGTCTAACAGGCTGAAAAGTTTGTCTCTGGCGGTCCCGTTCGGATCCCAGACACACTCCACCAAGAACTACTGCTCACAGACGATCCTCTTTAGGCAACTGGAAATCCACCGATCACTTCAAGAAACAATTCTTGAAGTCTGCCTAGGAGAAGATTGTCCATCACTGGGATCTCTTGGCAGTCAAAAATCAAAGATCAAAGACAACAATTCTTGCAGACAGAGCGGATTTAGTTTATGGCTGAAGAAGGAAAACAACTTTTCTTTAGGGAGATATCAAGAAATACTCAGACATAAAGGGGGTGGAGGAGAAATGGGTGGCTGAAGACTATTAGTAGCTATGGAGAAAGAACTATGAAGGGAATCAAGCCCAGGTATACAACTCTCTGCTTTAGTAAAAGAATGAATATAAAGAAGTCTCTTGCAACAACAAGGTCTGTGAAAGAAGGCTCCAAAAGCTAAGTCGGTGAAGAAGACAACACCCTTCTTGGCTACTGGACCACACTTCTGGACTGAGGTTCAGCCTCTTGGCGTGACGATCCTCTCGGAACGAACCACCCAAGAGTAATGTTGACCTCTGTGTCGAGAAAACAAAAAAAAAAATCCTACCTACCCGTCCGGCCACGAACCCGTCGTATTGACGATGTGCTCCGCACAGTCTACGCACGACTCGATGTCACCTCACACACGATCCCTCTCGGCGTTAAAGAAGAGACCAAAGCCGCTTCTTCGGCCTCTTCACTGTGGTTCGACTTCGCTCCTTCCTCGATTTTCCTGAGAGATTGAGAGTTACGACATTTGATCGAGGCAGCGACTGGGAGCTTGCGTCTGTGAAGATAATTTCCCCCTCCTTCGTGTTGCTTCTTCGGCACTTCGGTGGCTGTCCGACCCCGCTCGATCGACAACTTCCCTTCCTCTTGGATCGGGAGTCTGACATTTTGATCGGAAGCAAGAACGGAAGTTCGCTGCCTGTGAGGGTAACTTTCTATATTTCGCGTGCTTCCTCGACCACACTCCGACCGACTTCCCTCATTCGACGGCATTCCCTGTCCGTTGGATCGGAAGCCAGGGCAGGAGCTCGCTCGCTGTGAAGTTAACCTTCTCCCTTGCGTGCGCTTCTTTCTCCCCCCTCCTCCGGCGGCGTTCCTTCCTGCTGGACCGAAAGTTACGGCATTTTGATCCAAAGCAACGACGGGAGCACGCTGACAGTGAAGGTAACTTTCTCCCTATCACGTGCTTCTTCGGCTCCTTTTGGCTGTTCGACATCGCTCCTCAGACGACTTTCCCTTCCCGTGGATTGGAAGTTACGACATTTTGTTCGGAAACAATGGGAGCCCGACGGCTGTGAAGGTAACTTTCTCCCTTCACGCGAGCTTCCACGGCCAAATCCAGTGAATCCACCGAACTGAGAGAAAGAGAGAGGGAGGGTTATTTTATTATTATTATTATTTTTTATTTTTATAATATATATTAATTATAATTATATTTAATTCTAATTAAATTATTATAATTAATTTAATTAATTTTAATTAATTTTAATTAGAGTTAATTTTAATTAATTATAATAAGATTAATTATTATTAATTAATTAATTTTAATTAATTACAATTTATTAAAATTAATTAGTTATAATTAATTATGAATTAATTATAACTAATAATTTTAATTAAATTTAATAAACTTTAATTAATTAGTTTAATTAATTATGATTAATTAAAGTAATTAATTAAAAATAATTTATTAATTAATTTATAAATAATTAATATTAATTATAATTAATTCCAAAAAAAAAAGAGGGCCCTCCTACCTCGACCCATGAGCCACCGCCAGAGTCGCCAAGGTATAATTTCTAACTCCAATCTCGCTTTCGACGTTTGCAGCGGACCAGAGAACCACCTATACGCGCTCTTATAGCACGGTAGGAGGGAGCCCGGTGCGAAGCATACGACGAGGCGGGTAAGCCTTATACACGCTCTTGTAGCGTGGTGGGGACGGTCCTCGACCTCGACACCGACACCGCCGACGACTGCTACGAAAGGTAAGATGTTCTAAAATCCCATTCTCGACGTTTGCAGCGGACCGGGGAACCACCTATACGCGCTCTTGTTGCACGGTGGGAGGGAGCCCGGTGCGAAGCATACGACGAGGCGGGTGAGCCCTATACACGCTCTTGTAGCGTGGTGGGGAGAGCTACTGGTGTTCTGCTGTACGGGTACTGCTGAAGGCCCCATACACGCTCTTGTAGCGTGGTGAGATGAAAATTACTATGGCCGCGGTGTTTAAAGACACCTACCATACACGCTCGAGTAGCGTGGTGGGAAGGCCCAGCTCCCCTACATTCCCCTAAACGGGGGATATGCTGGGATGCTGCCAAAATTTTCACTGAAATGTATAAAGAATTGAACAATTTGAAGATCTTCTTGAGCAACAATATAGAAGACCTGTACTCAAACAAAAATACACAAGAATTGAACTAAATGAGCAGAGAACTCGTACGAAGAACAGAGGACTCGTACGAAGAACAGAGGACTTGTACGAAGAACAGAGGACTTGTGGACCTAAATCTGAACAAAAATCTAAATGATTTCTAAAGGTCAAAATCAAATGAAATAAAATCAAACTGAAGCCCAATTCAAATCAATTTGAACATGAAAATGAACTTATAGGAACTCTAGAAGACTTTGAACAAAATGTGAGCATGCAATTAAATTCAAAGGACTGCAGGGGACTTGAACAAGACTGAACATCAAACAAAGACTTTGATTTGGACTGGATCCGGATCCGAATAAAGCAGTTGAACTCGCACTTGAACTCGGGCTATACGACATCAAGTGGGGACTTATAAACTTGATGAATTCAAGTCTGAATGAAACTGAATTTGGATCCAAACACATGCAAAGATCAAAATTTGGATCACACACGGGAAACTCAAACTACAAGCTCTTGATGCACGAATTCCTACAACAATCCCTATAAGGTCAATGTACTATGCTTGCAAGCAACAATAGATGGTTGCAAAGCATACGAGCAATCAAAGATCCGCCTTCCTACAAACAAATGCAACCCAACAAACCCACCTGAGATTGGTGATAGGTGGGCATGATGTAGAGAAACGAGGGTCTCCTACGAACATTCCTAGGAGCTCGTAGCAAACTCAATGGATCCTTACAAACAAATACGAGCCACTTGTGGATAACAACAGTGGGCATATCGTGAGCACCATCGAACCACTGTGGGCACAAGTATAAGTATCTCCTGCGACGATCCCTACGAGGTCAAACAAGTACAACAACCACCTGAGATTGGTGACAGGTGGGCATGATGTAGGCAACAATGGGTCTCCTACGAATAATTTCAGGAGCTCGTAGTGGCTACAACGGGTTCCCGTAAATATGTATAAGTCACTTGTGGATAACAACAGTGGGCATATCGTAAGCATATCAAACCACTGTGGACACGAGTACGGGTTCTTGCAAATGAGTACAAACCATTTGTGGATAACAACAGTGGGTATATCGTATGTACAACGAACCACTGTGGGCACAAGCATGGATATCACCTACGACAGTGGTGACCAAGATTTTCAAGTATGTTGGGTACAAGGGCAACTCGATGTACGGATAAATACACCTCCTGGCAGAATAGGGGGAAATGTTTGAACAAATTAGAACCAAACTTCCTGGTGTTCCAAAGTCTCTTTTTGGTTCTATAATTAAGAGGAAAACAGCTCTGGCACCCACAAACACTGGAAATAACAAGTCTACTACACTGAAGATCCTAAAAGAAGTTCTTTCCAAATCAGTAGTCGTTGACTACAAAGTCCAGAAAGATCCTTCCCCGGTGAATGAGAAAGGGGGAGTCAACATCAAGACCCACGCCACCAGATCTGCAACATTCGTACAAGCAGACAGAAGACGTGTATAAACTCTTCAAGTAAATGTTGTGCATTTAAATGATAGATACTTACACATCTACAATTATTTTAAAATACCCCTGCACGTGCACTAGAGACTTTATACACATAGGTACACTAAAGGGGGTATATAAAAATCACCCGCATGGGCCCCGACGAGAGTGTTATTGGTACACACGTGACGCCTAGGAATGTTGCGCGGGTCAATAAGTGAATTCAAGTTCGAACCTGATCCTTCTATATGGGTCAATAGAAGTCGACAGGGTTCGAACCAACAAACAAGTATACGGTCGCGATGGCTAGTATATTTGTTTTATTGCATTCATATTAGGCCTTCAAGGCCTATAATTAAGAAAATTCATGAACAAAAGGCACAAAGCCTACGAGGAACCCGATCCTCGAGCAACAGCCCGGTCAAGTTGACAGGGTTCAATCAACTAAATTGGAAATGACCACAAACACCCCGATGATGGCCGTGTTGAACGCTAATCTCAACCGGAGGGATTCCTAAATATTTTCAAATGTCCCCCAAATATCCAAATGTCCTCCAAGCTCCACCCAAAAATCTACAATTCCACAAAATCCTAAAATCCAGATATTTAAATTTGAAATCAAACCATCAATCACTTAAAGCAAAATTCATCCATCCTCCGCAACAGTTTGTCGAGGTGGACAAATGTAAATATAACTTTAGCTCACAAAGATTGAAATGCCTAGTCGAAAATATCACTAGGATCCATTCTCAAACAATGTCCTGCCAGTAAGGACGTGGTACATGTCCTCTAACCGGCGGTCTGCCGCCAAATGGCACTGCAGGATAAACGGTTATGACGACCCGGGGCTCTCTGAACCGAGTGGTTTTGCCGCCAAATGGCACCACAGATAGCGGTTATGGCCAGAGCCAATACGCTCCTTATTGGCATCAAATCCTTGAGATATGAATCAATAGGATATGATCGATAGGGCACAAAGCCCTCTGTTAGCTAAGGTGGATTCAAATTTGTCCCCTTAGGCAAACATCCATCCCAGGTCTACAAGGTCCCCTTGGACGAAGCAACCCATGGCTGCCGACAAGGATCCTTCTGTCAGGTTGGGTCGACTACCTCCTCTGACTAAGTAGACCAGGGACCACGATGGCCCGGGACGACAGAACCATGGGATCTTGATCGGGTCTATCATCCATTCCTCCACCATCCGCTTTAAGTGCACGATGGTGAAATTTCTATTTTTAATATCAAACTTTTCAAATCTTTCCAAATACCCAAATCCAAATCCAGTTCTCAAATACCCAAACCCATGCTGCTACTATATGCCAAATACCACGTATTCTATACGTATCCGATTGATGACTAGCCTTAATCGAAAGTTCTCTCTCGTGATCGGGAGGGGTAATTAACTATAGGGGCTTGCGCCTATAGGAAACCAGAACTCAGATCATAAAGTCCTCGCAAATGAGGGCAAAATCTCTAGGTAGTGTCTTATCTACAAACTCATCTGCCTTCCAAAATTTACCCCAGAACCTAATCCGTTAAAACTCTCTCGCCGAATAAAAAGAAAAGCGGGCGGAGGCCGGGGCCGAATTTTCGGAGCCCACAAGTAACTCTGACTGCTGACTGCCTGAGTGCGAGTGCAGATCATTGTTTGGAGTGTGAGGGGGATGGGCTGCGAGCAAATGACACCGACGATGGAGGTGACGCAATGAAGGACAAGAACGACAGCAACTTGTCGGCTCTGATACCAAATGACACCGGACCAGAGGGGGCTCAACGAATCTACGTTGACGATCCGGTGACAGTGACCAAGAACTCCTTCTTGGGGGAGGGATCACCACCTGAAATCCTTCAGGATACAAAAACCCAAAAAGAGTAAAACTACTCAAATATTATTCATCTTTCAAATCTATCTATTACAAGTGTTGGCTATGTATTTATAGCCAAAAGAAGCAACATACTAGGCTACACCAACAAAAGAAAGCATTAAACCTATATAGCCATACAAAATGTCATATGAAATTAAATGGCTCTAAAGCTTAACATGATCAATGGCTCAGCTCCGGAGTCACTTCATTTGCTTAACGTCCACCGTCAGATGTCTGCATCACAAGTATTCATGAAATTTCTAAAATATCAAATAATTAACATTCATAATTCAAAGTATTTATACTTACATTCTTTTGAATATAGTTTTGACCCACTATTAATGTGATTGCCTCTGATAGGTGTTCATATTCATCATGTTAGGATCTCTTACTAACATCTACTTGAGTAAAAAACTAAATAAATTTTAAAATATAGGAATCATAAAATACATTTATTAATCTACACTTATTATTCTCTTCCAATTTTCTATATGTGGAATTGAGTTGCCCATAGAGGGAGGTGCCCATGCCTCTATAGTCAGAAGTACAATTATCTTTGCTTTGCTCTCTATTTCTCATATTTTCAGGCTCATGCATAAAATTGCTCACACACCCTCTTTAATCCACTTAGGTATTTACCTAGATTTACAATTATTAGTTAACATGTCACAAGGGCCTATTAAGTCGCATTGCTCAAATTTTCATCTAATTTGATTATTATGCTGAGGAAGTCAATAAAAGCTCTTCTTCTATACCAAAAAAAAAATATTTAATATCTTTTTTGATAAAAATACATAATTTATTATCATAAACTCACAAAAATAATGTATCATATCTAATTTTATGTGTTTATAATTGAAGTGTGTTAAACATGTATAATTTAAATCAATAAAATAAGAAATTTATAACTAATCATTCAAAAATAATCATATTCAAGAATTAAGTGCCACTAGTAGGCTCAATATATTGTTTTGTGCTGATGTGTTGGAGGTTTATACTTCTCTGGCGTAAGCTAGGTAAGTGAGTAATCAGGACTATCTGAGAGATATTAAGATTGGTCAGGATATTTAAGCTGTCCAACATAATGAGATTGTGGGGAGGGAGAAGAGTAACTTAATTGCTCTTAGGAAAGGAGAGAGTATATAGATGGTTCTACATAGCTTTGTGGTGGAAATGGTTAGTATAAATGAAATAGAGTGGCTTGTTTTGAAATTCTAAGAATAAAAATGTTAGCAACATTGGTGCTTTTTTTAATCTAAACTGGAAGTAGTATTTTCATATTGCTCTAGTTTTAATGATTTCTGAATGGGCATGTTGGATACGAAGCATCTCATAGGTCCGTGAGAGATTTCTTTTGGTATGCCGTTGCCAAGTACTACTGTAATTGACTAGCGCTATTATTGTATGTGAAGCTAACTTCTGCAATAGGTATCTTTCATACGAATTTCAACAAATCACTAATTAAAGCTTTATTTACTTCAACTTGATGACTACTTTCCATCTGAACTAGTTTTCAAGAGCTAATTTTTGTTAAAGCACTGATATATTTTCTTAATTAGGTTGGTCATTTCTGTGGCAGATGATGTTTCATCTCTGGCTATGATTTTCCTTAGAAATTTTGACCTGGAAATAACTTCAAAATAGTAGAGCAATTAAATCGTTTAATTATTTGAGCGAAATCTTCAAATGAGCCTTGTTTCGAACTGCGCAGCCATGTTATGAAGACCCGTCATTTGTGTGCTGATTTTCATGTTTGCTTAGTATTTATACTACTACACAAAGTGTATCATAACAATTGTTATATTTTTTTGTGTTTCTTTTTCTCTGACAGGGAGTTAAGATAGTGGACGAGTCTCAGGACCAGGAAACAACCGACTTACACAAGTGTGTAACTTTTATTCGTGATTACACACCCGTCTTGGAGAAATCAAATGTAAGCATTGAATCAGTCCCAATAATTTTATCTACATGCCATAACGATGCCATTATTCATGCCCAAACAAACCATGTTCATTATTCACTACATTATCTTCAATATTTACTACATTCATTGTTTCTCTATATTGTTCTCTTTTGTTGTGTCCTTTCTTGTTGTACCATACATTAATCTTAGCATTCTCATTTCTGTAACACTCAATTTTAGCAATTGATGACCTCTTTATTTTGTAGGCTTAATTATAACATTCTAAAATTTATTTTTATTTCTCTATGCTATTTTCTAGCATAGAGAATAATTATAATATTCTTTATTTCCTAGCAGTGTCCTAATGAGATATTTTTCCATTTTAACTACTCATCTTTCTTTGAAAGTTGCATTTGCATTGATTAAAAGAAGTAAAAAGAGTACATAGCAAGTATGGAAATACTATCTGCCTTCCCTGGGCAAAAAACAAAAGTGGGAAGGTGTAAACCTATGAAACCAACCATAAAAGTATGACAAAACAAAAGGAAAGCAACAAAAACAAGGAAAAGCCCCTTTGATTCACAAGGAGGCCCTCCCCAATTGCATGCCTTAGAAGATCCAGTAATGCTCAAGGAACAACTCCAGAGGGGGGAGATACCTATAAGGGTGAGAATCAATACCCGAAGGCAAGAGATATCCCATTGCTCCAGCAGCCGTATGAGCATTACCTTCACCCTAAGCCATGAAAAAGGGAAAGGCTTCATTGTTCCTCAAAGGGGACAAAGTCCCCGCCAGTGTCATCTTGTAAGTTCTTCCTCCTCTTCCTGGGCAAGGTAGCAATCGGCCCAAGCTGTAGTAACTGCTTCTCCATGTAAGCCTTGGATGCCTTGTGTTGTCGCTTGGAAAGGTTGATAGTCGAGGGAGCATCCTCTTGGGTCGGTTTGGCGGCATGGAAGGTGATTCTTTGGCCCTTAGGGGAGGGGTTGCTCGGGTTGACAATTCTATTGGAGATCTCCTCCATTTGCTGTTGGACTTCCTTGAGGGCACGAGAAGGGGGCGAACTCTGGCCGGTTTGCTTGCTTTGCCGATTAGCCTTGGTCATATTGGTATCTTTCTGCTTGCCTCTCTTCTTGCAGGGGGAAACCTGGTTCCAATCCCCAAGCGAGTCCTCTTCCTGCTCGGCATGACCCGAAGGTTCGTCCCTGGCTGCTTCTTCCAACCCCGTAGGAGGGCCATTCACGGGGACCCCCACTGGTGGGGCTTTGGTGCTCGGTGGAACGTGGGGTCTAGTGGGGGACGGGCTGCCCCCTTTGCTCTTGGACGGGCAATGCCCATTGGCATGGCCAATGTAGCCGCAATCAAAGCAGAAGTTGGTGAGGCCTTCATATTCGATCCTTTGGAAGAATTTCCCATGAATCCCATTAATCCAAACTCCCGGAGCAAGTTTCTGTGCGAGGTCAATCCTTACACAAATGAGTGCGAAGGATGACTTACCCCATTTGCTAGTATGCGAGCCCACCCAAAGGGGCTCACCAATTACATTGGCAATGCGAGTGATGTTATTGATGTCCCAATAAATGAGCGGAAGCTGAGGTAGTCTGACCCAAATCGGAGAGTGGAGCCCGTGCAGAGAGGATGGAGAAACAGTGGAGGTCCACTTGTCCATCCCAATAATATTCCCGGCAATGATCCAAGGCCCACTCGAAAGCACCGCATCTCGAATTTCATGACTTTGAAAGATGCAAATGAAGGTATTTGGAGCAATAGTGATGATCTCAAATTCACCAAAATGATACCATTTTCGTTTAAGCTCCTCGAGCAGGAAGGGGAAGGAGATTCGTCGTCCCATAAGCTTTGCCACAATGGCCATGTCTAACTTCGATATGTTCTCGTTGACGGAAGCTATCTCGGGTTCAATGCAAAGACCATCCTTGGCTACCCATTGCTCACGGCTAAGGCGAGTGAGGGGCACATGCTGAACTTTGCTCCAAGCAAAGGGCCCCTTGGGCAAGCCATTCGGCGGCAGGTTTAGAGCTTGGGGAGGCAGCGTCTTAGCCCAAGCAGAATTCTTGGCTTTGTGGGCATTTCTACAAGCATCTTTTGGGCAATTGATAGGAAACACTTGAGTTCGCAAGTATTCCTAACCCAAAACAGTAAAATTACAGCAGCCAACTGCTGTCCACAGTAGCAAAACAGCAGAAATTCAGTGAAAACGCAGCAGGAAATTGGGAAACGAGGAGAAAAACACAAGATTTCGCTTGTATTTCACTAGAAATCAAAGAAAACATCAAAAGATACAATTGATCCTCAATTCGAGAGGAGGATCGATCTCTCCCAAATCTCTAAACGCCGCTAGAGCCCAAAGAAAATCTAAATCTAAGAGATCTCAAATTTCAGCCAAATTCAAGATGATCAAACCCTAGGAAAATCAACTATTTAATGTATACAAATCAAAAGGAATTCCCTAAACAGTCCCTACAATCAATTTCCCTCCTAAAAACCATTCAAAAACCTTCCTATTCAGATGTGCGGCTGAAACGGCGGGCGTGCGTGTTTCCGGAAACGGGAGGCGGAACTTCCGCCTCGTTCTGGCTGGGCCAGTCCCGCGTGGACCCGCTGGACCGGTCCATTCTAACAACAATCTCCTGTTTCCCCATGATCGATGGTGGCTGAATTCGTGGGCTGTTCACGCCTAATACTACAGTCCATATCCACCACATCGCTAGCAGCATTCGGCTCAAACTCTTGTTACGGACTTACCTCTTCCTCAGTACAATCCGCCCAGGCGGTGGACTTCCGAGCCAAAGGGCAAACGGCCCTCCCCAAGGCCTGCAGCTGCTGCTCGGCTTTGTTTCCCATGGTGTCCTCCATGTCTGTTTGAGAGCCCGAGGCCTCACCCAATGCCTCCATATCGCTAGCCTCCTTATCCTCCAAGTCGGAATCCAGGTTTGCCTCCGATCCGGTAGCCATCTGTTCCCTCTCCCGCGGGCTGCTCATCTTATCATCCTCGGATTCGCTATCTGCTGTGGCCTCCCGCTCGGATTCCACAAGCTGGTCGTCCTCCATACCGTAGCTGCTCGCGCGGGGGGTGCTGGGCGCCGAACTGCTGCAGCTGCCCTCCTTGGCAGCATCTTGCACATTGGCCTGGATGGGGGCACTAGCCCGCGCCGCGCCAGGCGGCGGTGACATCCCGATAGTGCTCATTATCAGCTCCCGCACCGCAAAGGGCTTGGCAAGCGGGGAGGTGATACCCGATGCAAACTTGCCTTCCGGTTTGGTAAACTTGGTGACCGGCGTCTCCACCATGGGAGCAGCCACCGTGCCCTTTAGCTCCGCCGCCTTGTCTCCCCCCTAGGCATTCTCCTTCCCCGGCCAGTTGGAGCTAGAGGCCTTCTTGCCCTTCTCTTCCCAAGCTCCAAGAGCAGTCCCCTTGCTGGAGTTGGCCGAGAACCGGCCAATACCCGGTGACCTAGACGGGATCCCGCCCCTAGCAGCTGCAGTCGCCGGCTCCCCACCGCTTGCCTCCTCGTCGGCAAGCACTGCCAACGATTCCCATACTTCCCCTCCTTCTTGCCGCCGCCTCGACCTCCATTCCCCCATTTGGAGGAGGTGACCTAAGGCCACCCCCTCTATCCATCCCAAAGCCTCTCTCTCTAAAACACTCTAGTGAGAGAAAGAATTGGGAACAAATGAAGTGCCTCCCAACTACTCATCTTTCAACCTTAAAACTTCTGTATGCCTCTTGATACCTAATTTTTATAAATTAATATAAGATACTTAAAACACATTTATATATGTATAATTTTTCTTAGGTAGTATTAGTTGTTGTCATCAAATTTGCATTCACCAAAATTGAATATCATGTATTTAATCCGCTATGTTAATCTTAAGCCCATTATCTTTCAAAAAATTTCACTATTATTTTCTTTTTTCAACTATAGAAGAGCTCCCATTTATTGAAAATCAAATAACATAATCAAATCTTCTCAATTTGAACTCTTATTTAAATATCCTGTTAGACAAACTTAATATTGATCATTGATATAATCTTATTGTGATTGAAATTTCTTTGGTCAATGCACACTTCAAATTCAACCTTAGAGTCTAAAGGTTTTCGCTTGAGTAGATCTAAAATTGAATATATGGAGTATAATTTTAGTAGCAATAGTACTAGTGAGGGGATTGTGACTTTGGGAGATCAAGTCATTAATAAGAGTACTCGTTTTAGATATCTTGGATCTATTGTTCAGAGTGATGGTGAAATAGATGGGGATATTATCAGCAGAATTTAAGTTGGATGAATGAAGTGAAGGAAAGCATCGGGCTTGTTGTACGATAGAAAAGTCCCCCTCAAACTTAAGTGAAAATTCTATAAGATGGTGGTGAGACCTGCAATGCTTTATGGTGCCTAATGTTGGCCTTTAAAAGAGAAGCATAATATTAAGTTAAGTGTTGCAGAGATGAGGATGCTTAGGTGGATGAGTGGCTTTACCCTTAGAGATAGGATATGAAATGATCATATACGTGAAAAGGTTGGAGCAGCTCCAGTGGAAGATAAGATTAGAGAGAGTCTCCTTAGATGGTTTGGTCACATTAAACGGAGGCTTCCGATGACGCAATTAGGAAAGTTGAGGTATTAGATTTGACTTTTGTTAAGAAAGGTAGAGGTAGACCTAAAAAGATTTGGTTAGAAAATATTAGAAATGATATTTCTTTATTAGATTTAAATGAGAATTTGACTTTTAACATGACACAATGACGAAAAAGGATTCATGTAGCCGACCCCACGTAGTAGGACAAAGGCTTGATGTTGTTGTTGTAACTCACACTTCATGTAGTATTACTCCATCTTATGTATTTTTGATAATTTCAATATGCCTTTGATTTTTCTTTTCTTTTAAATGTATAACAAGTCAACCATTGTGATATTCCATCATATGTCTTCTCATAATCTATAAACTATATGAAGCTCCTTTTATTGCACTACATACTTTTCTATTAATTATTTTAACATTAAAAAAAGCCTTCATAGATATTTCTAATATAAAACACAATTGATTCTTTGATACTGACATGAATTTTCATGTTCTATTGCCTTCTCTTGTAAACTCATGTGGCTCCTGTTTTTGCTTATCTTATAATTAACACAATCCTTAGTTCCTCTTTAGTCGATAATATTGTTATGAAATGACTCTTCTCTAATTATTTGATGTTCTTGCACTAATTAAGATTTTATTAAAAAGATATAATAACAAAATTATTCCAATCCTTAAATTGAGCATTAGGGATACAACGTCTAAGACAAATTTATGTGGAGTGAAAAAATTGTTAGACCTATGAGGTTTGTAGAAGTGCTTCAACTTGAACATTCATCCCAATGAAGCTTTCCTTGGAGAAAGCTCATTTAGTTCAACTTAGCCAAACTGCGAAACCTGAGGATTGATTCGGAGCATTCCTTGCTACAATTAATAAAATTTAAATTAATGTAACATGTTTCCTTCGGTTTATCCCGTTGATGAACCAAACCTTTATGCTAGCTGTTGCAAAAACATAGGTGCTAGATTACATGTAACCTTAAATGTCATTATTAACTATCATTTAGGCTTCATTTGGGACGCTTTCTTTCTGCTTCTTAAAGTAGCTTTTTAGTAAAAAATTAAAATTTTTGTACTAGAAAGTTGCTTTAAGAAGCAATAAGAAAGCCGTCTTTATTTGGGACGGCTTTCTTATTACTTTTTAAAATAGTTTTTAGTACAAAAATTAATTTTTTTCTACTAAAAAATTGCTTTAAGAAGCAGAAAGAAAACCAGCCCAAACGAAACCTTAAGAGTATGCTATTCATATCCTTTGTTTTACCATGGACCTAACATACATGTTACCGTAGCTTTCATCATGTGGGCTTTGGAAGCACTGCTTTGTTGATATTTCTAGCTTCTTAGTTATTTCTTGTTAGGTGATTTGCTAAGAATTACTCTGGTGAACTGATATGCTTCAAATTCCAGCTACATATTCTTGTTGTCGGCGCGCTTGGTGGAAGATTTGATCATGAAATTGGCAACATCAATGTGCTTTATTACTTTTCAAACATGCGCATCATTCTCCTGTCAGATGATTGCTTAATTTATCTTCTTCCAAAAACACATCGTCATGAGATCTGCATCGAGTCATCTGTAGAAGGCCCACATTGTGGTCTGATTCCTGTTGGTTCATCATCAGCTAGTACTACCACCACTGGTCTCCAATGGGATCTTAGTGAGTATTATTAGAACTTTTCACTTGCTCTTCATACTCACCAGCTTTCTCACTCGATTATTCAATTTTCATCTGTTAAATACCTGTTAGCATAGGGGCCACCTCTACAATCCCCTATCTGCTTGGTGGATGATTTTGGGATAAAGATGTTGACAAAGACGTCAGTACTTAAGTGGGGGAGATTATGAAACCTCTTAATAAAAGAAGCTAAACTCTTGAAGATAGAGGTATATTTTGATGTAATGGTTGGTTTTTTTTAAAAAAACTGCGGAGTCAAGTGTGCTCGTCCCTGAGCAATTCTGAGATAGGTGACTTACTGAAAAGTTACACCAACAGGACAAAACCGTGAGGCTCTTAGGTCAAAGCGGATAATATCTCGATAGTTAAGAGTTTGAACTGTCACAGTATGATTGGGTATAACTCACGTATAAATTTAAATCCAACAAGCTCCAACATGGATAAACAAAAATAATGTGTCTAACCTTCATAACTTACTCTACTGCTGGCTAAGTTCTTGTCATTTATTAACTGACATTTCAAATAATTGTTTTTTTTTCAGCTGAAACGGGTATGCATTTTGGTGGATTGGTGAGTACATCCAATATTGTGCGAGAGAAGAAAGTTACAGTTCATTCTGATACAGATCTCTTGTGGACAATCAGCATCCGGAAATCAAGCTAATGAACTCTTATTCACCAACACATTTGAAATTTTCTTTCATTTTATATACTTTTTTTTTCCAAATTTATCGACAAGGTTACACCTCGTATTATTGCTCTTCACATTAGTATTGTATTATTATTATTTTTTTGGTTATTCAATCCGTCTGTCAGTTTGTTGGCCTTATAAAGCTTAGGGGCCGTTATGGATTACTTTTTTTATTGATATTTTTTATTTTTGTTTGGTTTATATTTAATATGAAATAAAAACAAGCTAGTATTCTACACAATTGCTGTTTTTATTTTTATTAAGTATTATGCAAGTTAGTCATGGAGGACATCAATGGTGGCGGGCGATGGTTGTGACTGGTAGTGGTTGACGGCAATGAATATGACCAGAGTGATTTTTAAACAAGAAAGTAGTTCCTGAAAGATGACTTGACCTCCAACCTGCTTCAAAGAATTCGGGTTGATCTGTCTAATAAATGGGGTGGATTCGGCCTTGGGGTTAACCTGTGAACTCATTTTTTATTCAAAAATAATTTGTTTAATATTTTTTTCTTAATTTTTTATTTGTAGGCATAATCTTGTTATTTTTATCAATTATACTAAACTTTATAATTAATAGGTAACAAAAAAAAAACTTTAGTAAAAATAGGTTAACGAATCAAGTTCAGATCATTCGGATTGCTAGTGGGTCAAGTTTGGATTAGAGTTTTTGTCCTGATTATTAAACGGGTTAGATTAGGATATTCTAATATTTTTTTTAAAATAGTTCACTTAAAATATTACTCAATGTTCAAAGGAATCATGATAAAAACAAACAAAGCTCGCTTATGGATTGAAGTTATGGTTTAGTAATATAATAGCAATACAATTTAAGAAAAGTAGCTGAGCAATTTAGAAAACAAAGAAATTTAACGTTTACATTTTTAATTAAAAAAAAAAACATATTAAACAGATATACTCACTGACTCAATTTGCTTATATTTCCATCCACCCTTCATTTAATGTTCTTGGTTATATTTGCTTAATCTCTTGATTTTACTTAGAATTATAAAAGGAACTCTGACATTTTATATTTAATGGAAGATGTAATTGGAGAAAATTTAAAGTGGTTTATTTTCTTAGAGAAATATTCCATAAAAGTTTATTTTAGATAAAGTCTAATTTCCCTTATAATGTGAGTATTAATTATTAATTCCAAAAATTTTAAAAGTTTAAATCTCATATCTCTAACGCAAGAACTATCTTCTATGTTGATCATATTAGTGCATAAATTGATTGAACGAAATTTCAAGAAATTAATGATATTTTATTAAGACAAATTTTCCTATTTTATAAGACAATTATAAGTAATTATAAATAAAAAAACACTTTGCAAATATTGATACTCATATAGTTCAAGGAAATATGTTCTAGTGCTAAATCATAAAGAAAATATCCAACCCAAATGTTTTCCATGATGCTAAAAAGCCTCATTGTAGTAATCAATTGGTCGTCACATAATTAGGCACAAAATAACAAGCAAAATTTAACGGAGAGATATCCTTTATAATATGAAAATTGACTTCACGTGGTTCATAATAGTTATAATTGGCCAAATCTTCATTTTAGATTAAAATGATCCAGCTATTATTCGTGGGTTTATCGTGAAAGAAATTAATTTGAATAAGTTCGTATTCGAGCCATAGTTTGAATATTGTTTAAATCTCACTCAAAACAAATTTGGACAAGTTCAAATTCATGGTTTTAAACAAGTTAGAATAATGTTGAACCATATTTGAGCAAGCTTCAAACTAGGTTTGAACATGGTTTGAATTTTATTCTTGAGTATAAACCAATAAGTAGTTTGGACCTTTTGGAATTTAACGAAAGCAACAAAGTTCCAATGACAAGCATGGCATCATTTTGTATAACCAATTGCTAACCAAAATTATTTAAATTGAAGCAATCATGAATAATGTCTCTACATAGAAAAATTATTTGGTGCGGGAACTGGACGTAGCTCTACATCCAGACTCCAATAAAATGACACCACGTAGCGCCCCGACGACCTGAGGACCTGACTCAATGAAAACTAGAAATTTAGCACGAGCTTTTTCCAAATAACCGTACGACCCGACGACCTCACCCGGATCCGATGAGAAAATTCAAAAGAAACACGCTTTTTTTAAGTTTTATGACATTGACGAACTATTTTTATCACGTGAGAATTAATATTCATTCTTACATCAAATGTAATTATAATATTTTAATAACAAAGAAGAAAAATAAATTATCTTGAAGGTGGTGGAAACTTGACCCTACAAGTGATTTGAGTATGACATCTAACTTCACATTGATTGCACCCCTATTACACTACACCCTCCTCCTTTGAAAGTGTGCCTTTTGTTTCTTTTTGTACAGCCACTCGTTATTCCCACTAGTAGAGGTAGCATAATAATTCTATTTATTTCATCTGGAACCTCCTATGCATCTCTAGTATGAGGTCATTTATATCTTCAAATATTTAATTGGAGGTATTTTAGGCATTAACTCTTATTGAATCAGAATTATTCATGTGTTCTTCATATATTGAATTGTTTCTTTCATCCCCAAGATGAATAAATAATAAAAAGACCTCACTTGTTTACTAGTCTCAGGTATATTACAAAGTGCATTAACTCTTATGGTGTTGTTTGGCATTAAACTGAATTTTTTTTTTTTTTTTACTGAACTGCATCGTCGCAATTGTCCTATCCTGTTGACATAAAAATATCTAAGGGGTTATTTGATTTGAAGTAAAAAGATTTTAAAGTATTCAAATATATGGATTTTGAGAATATTGATGTTTGGTTTGACATAGAAATAAATGTAGTGTAAAATTTTGGTGCATTTGAAATCCACCATTTAGTTCATTTTTATTGTATTTGGAATTTCTTATATTTATGTGAGTTCCAAATACCTCATTAATTCATTGCCTTTCTCAGTACTAGCTGCTAACCACTACCATTGCTACAATGTTGGACAACCACCACCTGTCCCCACCGTCATTGATGACCAACGACCACAACCACCACCTTTAACTGTCACCACTTGCCGCTGCCAACCACTACCACCCACCATCGTTGGCCTCCACCCACTGCTATCAAACTACCATCCTCTTTGGACTTTATATTGCACTCATTTTACTTCAAATCAAACAAAAAAATTAATATCATGCATTCATTTTACACTCATCCAAACAACACTAAAGTATTTCTTTTACACTACATTCCATTTAGACTGCATTCTTTTTACATTGCATTCCCTTAACCAAATAACCTCTAGGTGTTTTAAGGAGGAATATCATTCTTCCTGGGCAATGGGAATATATTTATAAGAAAGATATTTTGATTTGAAATGAACTTTTTTGACAAATTTCTCGAAGAAAATAAATAGTCAACATATTTGTTCAATTATAACCATTATGAGACATAAAAGTCAAAATTTTTATTATGAATCCTATAAATAGGATAACTCTATATTTATCCTATTTATATGAATTATAAAAAAAAAAATGACTTCCTTTACTCGTAATAATTGTAATTTGAAAGTATTAGAGCTACGCATTTAATTAATTTGATTTTTTTTTTTAAACTCAACCTAAAAATAAAACTTTAAAACCATCAATTTGAACGTAACTTAAATTTTAATTGGACTAAAAATAGGAAATAATTTTAAACTAAAATAAATTCACTTAAATTAGACTTGAAATCAGCCTTATTAATCAACTTATTTTTCTACTCATCTTCACCAATTTTAGATTTTATCGCTTTCCCCTCAAATTTTTAATCTGTAATCTTAGAAATCATTTGGTTTGATATAATTTGCAAATAAACACCCACAAAATAAGTTATTTAAATTTATCATAAAATTTGAAAAAAAAAAAAAAAAAACTTCAAATATTGACTTTCTTGACGCAACCCAAAACCTCTCTTATTGTACTATTTTTTCCCCACGTTCTTCCACACCCAAACGCATCAATCCTTCTTTATCGACATCACTGGTTAATGGCGATCGCAGCTACAACGGAAGGAGAAGAAGATCAGCCCGATGCCAAGCCCCTCTTCTTTCTCCCCCAAGTTTGCTTTCGCCATCGCTTTCTCCTTCTCCCTTGCCCTCTCATCCTCTTCCCACTCTCCCCTCCCCTTTCTCCCCAAATTCCCCACCAATCTCTCCCTTGAGCTATTTTCCTCTCACTCTTCAGCCTCGCGCCATTCTTCGCCTTCTCCTTCCCAAAGTATCGCCGCAGATCTTCTTTCTCTTTTCGGAAGTAAGCACGACGCCGGCCGAATCCCCCGAGATGAGGCGCGCCAGATTCGATCTTGCCTCCGATTTCTCGTCCCTCCAGCTTCCGATTCCTTAAAGGGAAGGCGGAAGATCTCGGAAAAGCTGATAAGGACGAAGCTGGATGAGGAGAATGAGATGGTCTGGTGGCCACCGGCCCCGGTAATGGAGCTTGCTCGTCTCGCCGTTGACTCTGGCGGGGACCCTGGAACCATCCAGCGGGCGTTGGATCCAACGAAGCTGCTGGTGAGTAGGATCATGGTTTAATGCAATTTTTGTTTTGAGTGGCATTTTTTCAGCACTGGACAGCGGAGTGTGCTAGATTTTGGTATTGATTAGGTACTGATACATGAGTTTTAGTACTGTGTTATTAGGCCGTGAAGTATGATCAACGCATTTAATTCAACGCATTTTCCACATTATGTCTGTAATATCTAACATAAAAGCATGGTTTTGACCAATGACTTTATCTTTATGAGCAAATTTGGTCGGCGTGAGAAGCATTACCCTTATAGAAAAAAAAAGTAACCTTTATAAAGTATGATCGCTATTGTAATTTTCTCTTTTTATGGCCCCATTTGGTTCCTTGAAGTTGGAAACATGTTTGTAAAAATGATAACATTTTTAAATCATTTGGCGGGGTGTACTTGAAAATAATTATTGGATTTCAGCTCTATAAAAGTCTTAAAACTTACTCAAATAGTGATTTGAATTTCACATACAAAATGGGAGAAAAATCATCATTTTCAAAACATATTTTCTATTTATAATCAACCAAATGAGTACTAATAGTGTTGATGGAAAATCCATCCATTTCTAGAAGTAAAATGAACCAGAAAGGCTACAAGGAATCTATTTAATGTGGTTCTTATTCAATACAAATAATAAGAAGTAAATATAATAACCATTATTACTCAACTCCATCAGGAACCTTTAGGTAGATGTTTTTCTGTTAAATAGGAAACATGATTTTCTTTCCTTTCTTTTTCTATGATTAATTCAGTTAGCATGTTCTTCTGGTTCATATAATATAAATGTTGTTTATAGATTACAATTGCACTCAGTATGACACCATTAATTTCATGGTTTTTATGGGCAAAAAATTATTTCAACGACTTGTTTTGCCAATTTTCATATCATAGGAAATGTAGTACTTCATTTCCGTGGGAAATTTGGGTGTTTCTGATTATATTTATTGTTTGCTGATGGGATATTCCATGTTTAACTTTGGATTTTTTCACTTTCACTGAATGTGAATATTTTTCATTATTGTTAAGAATAAGATTGAATGGTGAAGCTCTGTCATTTAATAAAGGTTGGGCCAAATTCCTTATTTTTTATCCATTTGGCGATATCATCCCCTAGCACCTCCTTAACTCCATGAAATTCATTCTATTATTGACAACTCTTCAACTTTTGGGGGAAATTTATTTAGGCTTCGTTTGGGACGGCTTTTTTATTGCTTCTTAAATCATATTTCTATTTCAAAAATTAAAATTAAAATTTTGGGACAGCTTTCTAGTACCTCTTTAATTTTTTTACTAGAAAGCTAATTTAAGAAACAATAAAAAAAGCCGTCCCAAACGAAGCCTTAGTCTTTATCGCCTAAGAGAAATAGAATTGATTCTACTGGCTGGCCTGGCACCTCTAGTGAGATTGAATATTTTTCTATTATGATGCTAATTATGCTCTTTTACTCATTACTCATTAGTCACCCTGAGCTACATAAGGTTGTTGGTATCCAATCAGATTCAACTTGTACTCACCATTTTTAAGCCAGGGAAAGGCTCATTCTCCCGTTTTTTTTATTTAATAGGTTCCAGATGTTGAGGGTTTGAAGAAGGATAAATGCGAACTCACAAGAACCCCAAATGGGTATCGCTTTGCAAATAAGGTTTGCATAAAAAAGTATATACTTAAATCTTTCCTGTGGTCGAGATAGTTCAATAAATAGTTAAATGATTGAAACAGGATTTGAACTCTTACTTTGAATTTCTATTTGAACTGATTGTGGAACGGGCACCTTCTGTGGGTATGAATGTGTCACTCAATCGGTATGACTTGTTCCATGGACATCTTTTCCTTGCCAGTGATTCTGGAAGACTAGGTATATTGTAAGTTGATAAAACCTTTTACAAGCACTTTATTTTATATAGCTACAATTTATATTGTAAATTTATTAATGTTTAAAGATATAATTAATATTTATTTATTTTCAGGTTTCATGCCAGAGAGTATCCAGCATATGAAAGGAAAAGGTTCCCTTATAATTTGGGCTTTTGTCAAACAGGTTATTTTGTGATAAAAGCTTGATTGCAAATGTTTTTGTCACTTGGGTTTATTGCGATGTTCCCCTTTTTCCTTGTTCAATTCCGTAAATAACTGTAAAATGCTATGCAATTTTAACAAAGAACACACCTGTAACCAACGGCACATGGGAAGACATTCCAGAACATACCAATTCAATCTCCACCGCTGATCAAAAGAACCGCACTCACCAATAACAAGCTTCCACGTGTAAAGTGACTACACCTAAAAAGTCATAAAAGCGAGCTCATTGTAACACTGTAGCACATATAATAAAATTCGAATTTCCCTCTGTTAAGCTGAGTCATCATCGTCCCAGACTTTTGCCTTCTCTGTTTTGTCTTTATGGTATCAGAGCCATCCGGCTCGTCTCCATCGAAGCAAAATGGAGCAATCTCCGGCCAACAACTCCACCTCCGGCGAAATCATCTCAGACACTCAATCCGATATAATCACTATTCCCTCCTCTCTAAAATTTCTCATCTCTAATATCAAAACTCTCGTTCCCACCCAACTGACCACAGATAACTACCCTACTTGGAGATCGCAACTTCTCAAACTCTTTCGTGCTAACAACTATGCAGGATTTCTAGATGGCACATCCACCGCTCCTTCTCGCTTACTCAAGGCGACCAATGGCGGCACCATCATCAATCCAGAATATATACAATGGACCCTAGTGGATCAAAACTTGGCAGCCGCACTCTGCTCCACCATATCTTCCAGCATTATTCCATACGTGCTCAATCTGGACAACGCCTCACCCATCTGGTTAACTCTTGAGCGTCGACTACAGGCTACAAACCACTCAAGGGTTATACAGTTGAAAAATGAACTTCATCATATAACCAAAGGAGAACTCACTATGCAGCAATATCTTACCAATGTCAAGACACTGGTAGATAACATCGCTGCAGCTCGATCCAATCTTGACAGCAAAGATGTGCTTCTCTACACTCTAAATGGACTACCAAACCAATATCAAGCATTCAAAACAGCAATTCGCACAAAACTAACTCCACTCAGCCTAGAAGATCTGTACTCATTGCTCGTTAGTGAAGAAATTAATCTTACAGTTGATACATTACAATTTAATGCAGCCTCTAACTCTCATGCAGCTCTCTACTCAAATCGTGGACGGGGACGATCCAGAGGTCGAGGTCGGTACAACAATACCGACACCCGATCATCCACCAGGTCTCCGATCACCTGTCAAATCTGCAACAAACGAGGACACTCAGCACAACAATACTGGCACCGACTACAACCACGCCTCAAACCGCTCTCAATGCATCCAACATCAACAGCACAGCAGACTGGATACTAGATTCAGGAGCATCAACTCACATGACCCACAATCTGGACAATCTGAGCTACATCGAAGAATATCGCGGTTCAGACAGTGTATCGATCGGAGACGGTCGCAGCTTACCCATAACTCACACTGGTCGTGGCCTTCTTCCCTGTCCGTCGCGTATGCTAAAACTTCCTCATCTTCTACATATTCCCAAATTATCTCACAATCTTCTATCTGTATCTAATTTAGCTAATGATAACAATCTCGACATTCATTTTAACTCCTCTGGCTTTCTTATTAAGGATCCGAAGACAAACAAGATCCTGCTCTCGGGAAAATGCCGTAATGGCATATATCCAATATCCACCACAACATCGCGCTCTACTCCTACAGCAACCCTCACAGCAACTAACTCATCCGCTATCAGGTGGCATCATCGCTTGGGTCATCCTCACGCACAAGTGCTAGCTACCATATCCAAACAGAACAAAACTCTTAATATTCCGCATTTTCAATTTTCTTGCACTGAATGTAAGACCTCCAAAGGTCACAAACTATCCTTTCCTATTTCATCTAATTATAAATACAAAAAATTCGAACTCATACATACTGACTTATGGGGACCGGCTCCAATCACTTCTACTCAAAATTTTCGATACTATATAATTTTCATCGATGATGCAACACGATTCACCTGGCTATACTTTCTCAAACAAAAATCAGATGTATTCAATACATTTTCTCAATTTCATAAGATGATTGAAACTCAATTTGACAGCAAATTAAAATGCCTAAGAAGCGACGGTGGCACAGAGTTCACCAATCATACAATTCAGAACTATCTGAAATCTCACGACATCATCTCACAACTAAGCTGTCCCTACACGCCAGAGCAAAATGGCCTCGCGGAAAGAAAACATCGTCACATTGTGGAAACCGCGAGAACACTCATACATTTAGCTCATATACCATACAAACTCTGGCCAATGTAATCTTCATTGTTGTCTACCTCATCAACATCATGCCTTCACCCAATACCAAAAACAAATCTCCCTATCACCTACTGTTTCAGAAACTACCAGCTTACGCACACGTCCGAGTCTTTGGCTGCCAGTGTTTTCCTCTGCTTCCCAGTCACACTGGTCATAAACTGGCACCCAAATCCATCCCCTGTGTATTTCTTGGATACGCATCCAACTACAAAGGGTATAACTGCTACGAACCAAACACAGGGAAACTCTACATTTCGCGTCATGTTACGTTTAACGAAGACATTTTTCCCTTCTCCATATCTCATATCATCACCTCCACACCTTCAACAACTTCAACACCCAATCCTCATCTTCTAACTCCTATCTCTCAGCTTCCCCCCATCACAACAGAAACTACTTCCACCCCCGACAGTCCAACATCTTCTCCAGCTATCTCTAACTTCAAACTCACTACAGACACTCCATCATCGGCATCTACTTCTCCCTCCATAAGGCGTTCTCCATCCCCACCTCCACCTCATCACCACATGATCACTCGACAACAAACAAGCTCACTCAAACCACGTCAAATTCTGGATCTCCACCATCAGCTTACCATCTCCTCCCCTACTCCAACAACCTACAATGACGCTGCCAAACATCAACACTGGCAAAATGCCATGGCGTCTGAATTTCTTGCTTTGCAACAGCAAGGCACCTGGATACTTGTCCCACCTCCTAACAATCAGCCTATCCTTGGCTCTCGCTGGACGTACAAAATCAAAACAAACCCCAATGGCACCATTGCTCGCTACAAAGCACGTCTAGTAGCACAAGGGCATCGTCAGGAATATGGTCTCAATTACACTGAAACGTTCAGTCCAGTTGCCAAGTTTCCTTCTCTTCGAGTGTTCCTTACTGTTGCAATTCATAATCAATGGCCCGTTCACCAACTCGATGTCACGAACGCATTTCTTCACGGTTCTCTGCATGAGCGAATCTACATGAAGCAACCAACTGGATTCGAAGACAATCAACTCCCTGATCATGTCTGCCTCCTTCAAAAATCCATTTACGGGCTCAAACAAGCCCCCAGGCAATGGTTCACCACATTCTCAGAGTTTCTCCTATCCATTGGATTCACCAAAAGTCAAGCTGATCCGTCTCTCTTCTTCTTTCACAAAAATACTATCCAGGCCTATCTCTTACTATATGTAGACGACATCCTATTCACTGGAAATGACCCCACACATCTTCTCTCCATCATATCTGCCTCGAGTAAAAAATTCTCTATAAAAAACCTGGGCAAACCTTCCCGATTTGTCGGTATCGACATCACATGGCATAATGAAAATCTCTTCCTCATGCAAACTCAATACACTCAAGCCATCCTACAGCAAGTTGGTCTTCTCCAATGCAAGCCGTTAGCCAACCCGTCACGAACAAAACCACCTGTCCAATGCTCTGTTCTACCAGACTTCTCTGACCCTGTCTGCTATCGACAACTTACAGTATCTCTGCAATATCTCACACTCACAAGGCCAGATATTGCCTTCGCAGTAAACACTCTCAGCCAACATCTTCACAACCCTCAACCACTTCACTTCATTCTCTTAAAACATCTTCTACGCTATCTCAAAGGGACTGTTTATGTGGACCTCCGAAGGAGCACCGCTCGTGAGGTACGAACGCAGAGGGTACGACCGAACTATCCCGTAGGACAAAACGATCGTAGGCCTCTACACTCGACACGAATGGGTCGATGGAAGGGCAGATTGGATCGTGCATACGACTAACCATTGGGGATAGAGGCTTTCACCAACACATCCCCGATGGGTAGCAATATACACGACCTAGTCACGGGTTTCCCTCACCCAAAAAAAGTTTGAATGGGGTTTAGTAGATTGTGGGAACCAAGTTTTCCACGGGCGCAAGCCCCCGTGGTTAATTACATCCCAGGCCGGAGCCCGAGAAAACTCTCGATTAAGGATCATACATTATCCCTTCCTAAAGTGGGATTGGCACAAGGGGTAGACTAAGAAGTCCTACTCAACAAGGGAGAAAGGTCCCAAAGGGCTGAATCAACAAACATGGCTCATACCAGCATTCGGGGGCTCTAGGGTACTAAACAGAAACTAGATAAAATAAATCAAGCACTCGATCACATGCGTGAGAGAAGAGATAGAGGTGGCGTCATCCTGTGACGCAGATAAGTAGGGTTTAGAGTCCTTGAAAAGAAGGGACCTACCTACTATTTAAGGCTTACTACGAGACCGAATGTAGTAGTCTCGAATCTTAAATCTAGTTTGAGCTTAGTGTTCGACACACACTAAGACTAGTGTCCTAGCTAATGCGATGCAAAGATCTGGACTTATCCCGGCCTGGATGGGGGAGTCAGCTAACCACCTAATCGCTTTAAAACCATGATATCAAGTTATTTATTAAAGATGGGTGGGTGGTACAGTTTCTGAAAATAGGACCGACATCTAGAGAATTTCCTAATTGGTGCTGGACTCATGTAGGGTGAATGCTCCTAACTAATGCAATTAAATTTTAATTAATTAGTTACTAATGCAATGCATGCTAGTTAAAATGTCAGCTCATGAATGTTTTGGATTTTAAATACAGGCTTAATATAAAATAATTTTTAGAAAAGACTGGGTCTCCCTAGGTCCGGCACTTCATCCTCATAGGCCAGATTATCCGGACTCTACCCGCAGGCAGGGAGATGTCTTATAGCAAGGAAAGAGAAATGCAGTAATATGCATGCGACCCCGGACGATTCCGGCAGTTCCCTAGATTCGTTAGGTTTCTATGTTATTTAAACCTTAAAATTTTAGAAACTAGTTATGAGTAGAAAATTTTTTATAATCCTTAAAAGAGCCTAACGCAATCCAGGCTAAAACAAAATCGGCATGCAAAAAAGAAACCTAGAAAAAGCAGATATTTCTAAGCGCAATCAGGTAAGCACATCAATATAAATCAAACCAATTAAGTAAATGTCCATAGGCCAACTGCCCTTTAATTACAACCTAGGGTATGCAGAAAAGTAAAGTGGCGGGCACCACTGCCAACAACCCGGATTTTTAAGCCTATGACAGACGCCAACAACTTTGAGTGGGATATTGAGTCTTCAATCTTTAGTCTCTTGGATATCTTCTCCCTGGACTTCTTGGACCTCTCCTCCTTGGACTCCTTGGATCTCTCCTCCTTGGACTCCTTGGATCCGTCGTGGCTTGAATATCCAAACGAAGAGACAATTTCTCCAGTATGGGGGTATTGCCTTTTCTCTTTGGATATCTAAAGCCATCCAACTCAGTCTTCCAAATGGAAGAAGACTCTCCCCTTTAGGAATGCCTTCTTCTTTTGGAATCCGAGCTGGATAAGAATATCCCGACTCAGAGTTGTTTTCACAACTCTCACCAATATTACAATCAAATTACATTAATAGAAAAGCTAAGAGCACCTGCAAGGTTATCCTAATAAAAATCATCCCAAGCAGTTTATATAAAAATGAAAGTGCTAACACCATTGACCCTGTGCCAAGCCATGCTCTTAATTATGAGGGCTAAGCAGCTCCACCTGTGCAATTATAATTATTAATTTAGCCCTCATTTATTTAGGGGGGCTGAGCAAACACCTGCATAAGAAAACATTAGAAAATATAATGGTGTCTCCCTTTTATTAGCTTGAGCATGGCCACCTGCACGGAAGAACAGTATATATATATGGCACTCCTAACCTAGGGGTAAATCTAACGTTCACATCCAGAGTGCAGAAAAAGTAAGCAAACATACCAATCAATTTTCAAACAGCATGCAGTGAAAACTACGAAAAGCTTCGGCACACAGCAGAAAAATAAAACCCAGCGGCCTAATCTAAGTCTGGAAGTAGTGCCCTAACAAACAATGCTATGTGTGTGTAAGGCTTGTGTAGTTTGGATAGATCCTAATATGGGTAGTTAGTTAAAGTTGCCTAAAATTCAGGTTTGTTAGGGGTCAGAAAAGGAAATTTTTGTTGAAATTCAAATATTAGTGAATTAGGGTGCATTTTAATTATTTCAGTTTGTTGATCAGTTTTAAGAGTTTAGAAAACTGACATTTAAAGTTCAAGTGATATTAGCCAATTTTAGAAAGTTCTAGATCCTCCTATGAACTAAGCTAAGGGTCCAAAAAGTCACTATGGGAAAAAGGCTAAGTCTGGGCCTCCTATCACCTTAGAAAAATACTAGACCTTAATACGAGTAGTTAGCCAGGTAGTACACTGAAATCGGAGTTCTCTAGGCAAAGTTATGAATTTTCTAAGTTTCGGGCTCTAAACTATAGGCTGGGGTTGACCAAAACGTTGACTTTCTAATTTAGGTTGGTTTCTGGAAATCTAATATTTTTAATAAATACTAGGCCTTAATAGGAGTCTAATGCCACTGAGTTTGCCTAATTTGAAATTTTCTACAATTAGTTATGAATTTTCTAAAATCAGGATATTTATGAAATTTTCTAAATTAACTAGGGAAGGGCCAATTTTGCAATTTTGGCCCAAATCAGCTCCCAACTGAGTGGAATCACTCCCAAAAGGTCAGGAATGACCTAAGAAAGTGTTTCCAAGGGCTTGGAGAAAATTTGGGATTTTTAATAATTTATTAGGGGCAAAAAGATGATTTCCACCTATGGTCAAATTAAAGGTCAACCTGAAGTCAAACTAGGGAGCCCTATTTATCTAAGGTCAAAGGTCATACTCTGGTCAGTTCAAGGTATCACGGGTAATTTTTTGACCTAAAATGTATTTATTGTAATTTCCGGAAGGTCTCAAGGCCTTAATTAGCAGGTTAATTATGGTTGGTTAGTTAAGGGCTCTAAAAGCTCCTAAAAATTCCTAGAAAATTCTGGGAGGCTTATGATGTCCCTAAGTTCAAGTGTTGAAGTTCTTATGTCAATCCGGGATTTATCTTAGCTCTTAGAAAACTTCTAAGTTCGCTAGACGGGTCCCTAATTACTGTCCTTAAGGTGTCGCTACGTTGTTTGGGTCTAAATTGAGTTTTACACTAACCCTCAAGGTAATAAATGCATGGGAGTACAAAAATGAAATAAAAACACCATGTCCTTAGATCTAGGAGAGCCTAAACTAAGTGCTCGTGGTGCGACCTATACATGCAAACTACGAACAACAAGAAAATAAAGACAACTAACGAAGGGATTAGTGAATGATTGGAATCCAACCATCCACTAACCCACTCCCCCATGATTTGCTCTTCATTCATAGAACCCATGTCTAAAATTTCATAAAGCAAGTCTCCCAAAGTTAAGAGATTTAATATATAAGTAGTTTTAAAGTAGTTTCAAAATACTTATATAAATATATATATATATATATATATATATATATATATATATATATATATATATATATATATATATATATATATATATATATTTTTTAGAAACTAAGATAATTAAAAGTAAGTCAAGTTATAGTAAATAGGTGTATTGGAGACTCGCTGACCACTCAATCGAGGCCTCAAAACGGTTTGAAAATAATTTGTATTTTAAAATAATTATGATAATGAATGTTTAATTAATAGGAAAAAGACTCGGAATAGCGGTCTAAAACTAAAACCAGTCAAAACAGCCAAAACCAATGGCTGGAAATGGTTTCAAAACATAAAGCTCGTCTTTCTGAAAAGAACGAGGGGTTGCACGCCAAAATCCGATTTAAAACGGCGAAGATATGATTTTCCAAAGTTTAAATACAATAATTAAATTATTTAAAAATAGTATCACTTCACTGTTTTCAAAATAACTACAGGTACACTTAACCTTTTAAAACAAAAATGGTCTCAAGTTAAACAGAATTCAAATACGAACAAAACAAGGCGCTGTGCATCGAAATCCGACTTAAAATAAGAAAGTTACGTGTTCTCGAAGTTTTCATACGATAATTAAATAATTTTAAAATAGTGCTGTTGGCTGATTTTAAAATAACTGCAGACAGACCAAAACTTTTTAAGTAAAACCACTTCTAAAGTGTGCAGAATTCAAATACGATCAAAACAAGGTGTTGTACGTCGACAGCGGATCAAAAACGAGAAAGATACAATTTTCTGAAGTTTAAATGCAATAAAATGGATTTTTTAATAACTAAAAAATAAATAATATTTAAATGTATATATTAAAATATATAATAATAATAATAATAAAAGACAAAACAGCAAACTTACAATCAAAAAATAATAATTAGTATGATAAATAATTATTAAAATAATAATATAATGATAATTAGATTAAAAATAATTATTTAAATGATATAAAAGAAAAGGGTTTTGCTGTTTTTATTTAAATAAATTAAAATCCACAGGTCTTTTTTATAAAAAAAAATTTTATCATGTAGAGGACGACAATACGAATCCAACGAGGTATTATACGTCAAAATCGGACGAAAAACGAATTTTCTGTGATTTTTTAGAGTCAAAATAGCTTTAAAAACAATTTTAATAATAAAATAATTGTCAGTGCCACACGGCGGGCTCTGACTGGCTCCCGTAACCGCGGGCAATCATTACTAATGATTGCGCCGCCGCGCAATCATTGGTAATGATTGCGGCGGCGCTGAAATCCGCGTCGCCTCACTCAACCACGTCGGATCGCTCCGGAGTCGTCCGATCTCGCGTGGTAACGATCGGGCGGTTGAGATCGAGTTGGACGAACCGTGGTTCGACCAGATCTCTTGCGGTCGGACGGAGGCGTGGTCCGACCGAGATCTTCACCGTTGATCAACGAGATCAACGGTCCAGAGACCGTGCAGCTGGGAGTCAGCTGAACCGAGAGCCCTAACCAGATAATCGCCTCGTTCTCTCGATTCGCTCGATGGTTTTCCACGAAATTTTAACCACAGAAAATAGACATGAAGAGCATCGTTGGGGGGTATTTTGTTCGAATCAAAACGTGCTAACGACGATGCTAATTAACCCTAAGTATTCTAACTAGGGTTTGAGATATACCTCAATCCACACGGTGGATTCGGGAGATCTTGGTCTTGTTGGATTCGGGGAGTCCTCACGAACAATCTTCCTCTTGAACTCGAGCTCCGAAATGGCCTTGATCGACGAGACGAAGCCTTGGAAGAGATTTCGTCTCGGGTTCGCCGGGATCTCGCCGCCGGCAACTTGGCCTCGTCGGGTTTGAGTGGGGAAAGGTTAGGGAAGACTCCAGGAACTCTCACACGAAAGGATTCAGGTTGGGAGCTCGTGGATTCAGAGAACAATGCCAAAAAGTCCTCCATTAGACTCAATTTTTTCTATTTAAACCTACTAACCCTATTATTGTCGGCTTGGATTCGATCCACCGTCAATCATAAGGCTAGATCAAGTGATTTGGGCGGGATTTTCAATTTCCAAACGTTGGGCATTGATTAGGGAGTTAAATAGGCATTAATTAGGCTCTAAATAGGTTAACATAACCTATTTAAGACCTGGTTTGACCAAGTCAACGATTGACTTGGTCAAATCGGTCAAGAGGGTCAAGGGAGAGTGAGGATTAAGCCATGATATGGATTAGATTTGATTTCAAATGGATTTGGGCTCTTAATGGGCCTAATGGGTCAAAATTGACCCATTAGGACTTGGGTTGACCAAGTCAAAGGTTGACTTGGTCAACTCAGTCCACCATGCCCAGGGGTTTGATAAAATCAAGGTCAACAGTTTACTTCGACATTCCTATTTTCAAATCCAACTTGAAACTTCGCACCTTCTCCGACGCCGACTGGGTCACCGATCCAGCTACACGACGATCAATCTCAGGGTACTGCTCCTTTCTCGGCGATACACTGATCTCCTGGACAGTGAAGAAACAAACGACAGTGGCTCGATCCTCTATAGAAGCTGAATACAAATCATTAGCTGCAGCAACTTCAGACGTTATCTGGCTCCGGCGGCTTCTAGCTGACTTTCGCATTTCACAGGTAGAACCAACTGAAATTTTCTGCGACAACAGATCTGCCATTGCACTGGCAAATAATCCAGTATACCACTCCAGAACCAAACATATCGAAGTCGATGTACACTTTATCAGGGATCATCTCCAAGCCAAGCATATAGCCGTTCTTCCGATTTCCACAACAAACCAGGTTGCTGATATTCTCACTAAGCCTCTGTCCACTCCCAGATTTCAGATGTTGCGCCTCAAACTCACAGCTCAAAACTCTCCGTCGGTTTGCGAGGGGATAACAAAGAACACACCTGTAACCAACGGCACATGGGAAGACATTCCAGAACATACCAATTCAATCTCCACCGCTGATCAAAAGAACCGCACTCACCAATAACAAGCTTCCAAGTGTAAAGTGACTACACCTAAAAAGTCTATAAAAGCGAGCTCATTGTAACACTGTAGCACATATAATAAAATTCGAATTTCCCTCTGTTAAGCTGAGTCATCATCGTCCCAGACTTTTGCCTTCTCTGTTTTGTCTTTAAATTTTATCACTATCTTATCTTTATAATTCAGGATCAACCGTGATATATGATGATTCCATGAATTTGAGGAACATACTTTGGCTCGCACCATTGCCTTCAAATGTTACAAAAGCCTGGTTGGCCCCAGGTATGACTTCCAACTATGATCCAATTACAAAATAGTTGTTTGAATTGTTTTCGTTAGTAAATTAGATTAGTTGCCTTTTTCTCTTTGTTTCTTGCGTTATATCAATGATTCAGTTCAGTTTCTCGGTAAAATTTCAGATAATACAAACTATTTGTACATCATGCTTACAATGTTTGTATAGTACTAAAATTTGTTCTTTAATATTATGCTCTCATAAGCTTCATTTATGGATAAGAGTAAAATTGATTAGCACCTTAAAGTCAAGATTTGACAACTGCTATTGTCATCAACGCAATGGTATTATTTAAACCATAAAATTTATATCTCATTCTACTTTTATATCAAAACCATTGCAAATGATCTGTCATTTTATATAAATTTTTAGCTCAGTACTAGAGGGTTTATTCTAAGCATATTAAACCTCGTGTACCAGTGACATAATTGCACCCTAAACAATGTTGCCTCTATTTTTATTTTTTAGATATTCTTATTCTTGGAGCATACTAGACAATTAATATTGGTAAGTTCTTAAAATTTAGATAATGAGACACTGCATTTAGTTGTTGCAGACCATCTCATTTTACTGTTGACAGTTTTATGTGTTCTTTGCGAAGCTCTGCTAGTCCTTGATATCTCTAGCTTTACTGGCTATAATGATAGTGATTCAATAATTTATTATTTCAATGTTATTGTTCGTAAAGTAACACATGGTTATCAAACACTTCAAGTCTATTACTTAGGCTTCGTTTGGGACGACTTTTTTACTGCTTTTTAAAGTAACTTTCTAGTAAAAAAATAAAAATTTTATACTAGAAAACTGTTTTAAGAAACAGTAAGAAAGTCGTTCCAAATAAAACCTCAAACTCCATTGTTGTATCACCAAAGACCTGTGATTTTCTGATTTAGGAACCCTGGTAGTACTGGATGCTCGTCCTGGAGGAGTCATTTACGAGAAACTCGTCCCAGACTATGTGGACTTTGTGAGGACAGTTTATGAAGGTTTGTTGTGTGCACATGTTGTTTCTTTTAACCCTCCTATATTTATGAAGGATTAATATGAATTATCTGGTTTCATTCCAGATGATTTTGGTGAAGTTGTGGTTGATGTCAATTACTTGAACCTGGATAATGTCGCCCCTGGAGAGAGAATCTTCATTTGCTAGAATCATAATGGTCAGTGGATTCCATTTCTACCTGTGAAATCTGATTGAAATTGTATATACTTAATCCCTCATTTAATGGTTGGTTTGGTCAAGTCAAGTCAAGTCATTCTCTTAGCAACCAGTTTCTTTATGAAATCATCTCTACTGATAGATAAACCAGTTTGAAAGCTTAATCATTGCTGCCCACATATGTTGCTAGTTAGACTCTTCATATCAAAGTCTCGTTGGCATTCTTTTGTTTCTTTGTTTATGAGAATAATATGCATCATATTTTGATATACATGAACAATATATTATATCTAATAAGGGAGAAAGAAAGTTTAGAGGAAAAAAGCTTTAAGATTTAGGCTTCGTTTGGGACGGCTTTCTTACTGCTTCTTAAAGTAGCTTTCTACTAAAAAATTTTTGTACTAAAAAACTGCTTTAAAAAACAATAAGAAATCCGTCTCAAACGAAGCCTTATTTTGCAATGTGATAGAGTAAAATTTGTGCCAATAATAGTCGGAGGTTGAGGTATAGCTCTACAAGAACTCTTGCATTTAGGCCTAATAAAGACTTACTGGAAAATTAATATTGAAAGTTTTAACTATGTGATTTTCCAGTGGTGGTTTTCAAATAAAGAGTGGATTTGTGTGGATTTGTTGGTCGAATAACAGCCGAGCGCAGGTGAGTAGCTGTGCTGGTAGGTTGGGATAACTTTGCCTATTCAGCCTTGAGGTTTGAGTAACTAGGTAAGTTGTCTCAATGACTTGCAGACTTCCTTTAGTCAGCCCTGAGGCTGATTATACTAGGATCGAATTGAATTTAGTGATGAGTTAGCATTTCTTCTGGCGACTTCAACAAATTAGCCATGTTCTTCACAAAATTATGTTTGAATATAATACGCTAAGTAGAATAGTCTAAACTTAGGCCTCATTTCAGACGATTTAAAGTAGCTTTCCAATATAAAAGTTTTAATTTTTTTACTAAATTGCTGCTTCAAGTTGTAAGAAAGCCGTCCCAAATGAAGTCTTACGCTTCGTTTGGGATAGTTTTCTTTCTGCTTCTTCAATCAACTTTCTAGTATAAAAATTACAAAAAAGCTGCTTTAAGAAGCAGAAAGAAAGCTGTCCCAAATGACACCTTAGAATTTAAGTTAGGTTATATTTGGGTGTAAGATAATGCGAGAAATCTCAAAGTTGGTAACACATTTGGTTAGTTTTAGGTTTCATTTAGGATGGTAGATATTATTATAATTATTATTTTTTGTTGTTAGAAGTTATTTTCTCAATCACATTTCATATTAAATTTTTTTTTTTTCAAAAGTCATTTCTAAAGGCAAAATTTCTGACTACTGATAAAAAAAATTGTCATTTAGGCATACATAATTTTTTGTTAACTATATTTTATATCACAAAAAATATTGATAAAGCTATTCTAAACGAGATCTTAACTTCGGTCCATTTGAGACAAATGCATTAGTCTAAAAATTATGAGAAAAATAGAGTTTTGAAAATGATTACAAGCAAGGGTGTGAAAACCGGACCGGACAACGAACTAGAAGAAGGAGAGGTTCAAGGTTCGACCGGTCGAACCGGGGTCGAACCGGATGATGTAATAAATACTAATATTATTAAAAATTTATAACATTAATAGAATAATTATGTGAATTTAACATCAAATAATATAATTCTAAGAATTTAAATTATATAATTTTAATAGATTATCTCTTAATATAATTAAATTAAATTTAAATGATGAATATATTATAATATAATTATAATTTATAAAATATTTAGTTAATTATATTATATTTATGAATATCTAATAATTTAACTATAATTAATTTTTATATTTCATTATAATTATAATAAATGAGATTCTTATAATATACGTTATAATAAATTAAAAAATTTAATATAATATATAAATTTATAATATTAAATTTAAAAATGTGTAATAAGAATAATATTTAATATAATATATAAATTTATATTATTAATTTATAATTATACATCATAACAAATTTATAATACAAAATTTAAAAAATTTTGCATCCAACTAGCCCAAATTCGTGGCCCAACTAGCCCAAATTTATGGTCCAACAAACTCAATTTAATGGCCCAATAAAGCCCAAGCTCACATTTAAGCTCACATAGCATTCATGTACTCATTTTTAGTCCCACATCATGAAGGAGTAAGAGATAGTTGGCTTTTGGCTCTATATATAGTTCCCTCTTTTCTAATAAAATTAGTTTTATGAGATGACAACCATACATTATGGTATCAAAAATCTCATTATTTAATAAAAAAAAGTATTTTTAAAAAATGTAATGAAGTAAAATATATTATTTATATTTTATTTATCATTAAAATTTTTTTTTTGAAACCGGTCAGTTCTTTCAAACCCGGGCCGGTTCACCGGTTGAACCGTCGGTTCAGTCCGGTTCAGGCCGGTTCTATGCGAAACCGGTTTTTGAACTGGACCGGATCGGACAACTGGCCGGTTCATGGTTGAACCGGTCGGTCCGGTCCGGTTTTTAAAACCTGGGTTACAAGTCTTATAGATTTTTCTCATTAAACAATTAAGCAAAATTTTCTTTATCTGCCACAATCTGATTGATCTGTTTATATATTTTTTTTTTTCATTGCAATTTTTTTTGAAAAAGTTTGAGTAGTTCCAGTGGATGACCTGATTAGGTGAGTAGATGTATTAGATCTGAACTTTATTAAGAAATGTAGATGTAGATCTAAAAAGATGGGATTACTAAATATTAGAATTAATTTTTTATTATATTTAAATGATAATTTAACTTTTAATATGATAAAATGAAGAAAAAAGATTCCTACATAAATATTTGATGTTGCCGTTGTTGTCATCTTTTTTTTTTTTTTGAAAAATAGCATAAATATATCGTCAAAGTAAAATTATGAAATAGTTATCTCAAATGCACCCTTAGATTTGAAAATTTTGCAAAACATATTAGAATTTAAAAGATAGAGTGCTCATTTTATTTAACATTTATATCCAAGCATAACAAAGATGGTTGTTGAAGATCTTAATTGTAAGAACATGAGTAACACATTTATATCATTATTATGTGTTGGACAACAATCACCGAGGAATGTTGGAGCTTAGAAAACTTTGTATAGTGAGAGGGGTTCTAAAAGAGGAGGCATGAAGGGATGAGATGGGTGCTATATGGAAGGGTTTGGGTGTAACAACTATAATTTTTCTAATATATTTGAAAAATATGAAAACTTGTATTGGAGCGTTGTGATATTGTGCTTGTGAGCATAGTTGCATGCGCTAGAAAGTGTCGTCGCAATGTTAAAGTCTTTGTTCTACAGTTACTTTGGGGGCGGCATGCAGCGCAACGATATTGAGTCTTGGGTGCCACGATGTTAGGTGCTAAAATTACATTTTTAATATAATGTCTCTGGCACCCCCACCATCCTTCTGATCCCTCATTTCATTTCTTGTTGAGGCTCATAGTTTGCCACCTCATATTTCCCAATCATGAGGCTCTAAGCAAGTCCTGTATTGCCCTATGTCGCTCGCCACCTTCAGGCGTTACCCGTTGCCACTTAGTATTTCAATGCATTTGAAAAATGTCATAACCAAAAAAATATTTAATATATTTGATTTGTAACCAATTAAAAAACTCATGCATTTATAAAATGCATATAGATTGTTTTTTAAACTGCATGCATTTTAAAAACTTCAAACTAAATAACCCCTTATTATATAAAATTTTTTATTTTATAATTCTTTTACTTTAAATCCAATATTAATGTAAGTCAAATACATATAAAAAATATAAGGGGATTTGTATACATACCACTCAATTCTTATGTATTTACATATCTATTACTTAAATATTTATATATTTATATTTATATATATATGATACACTATTGTCTAAACAAAGCATATGCTTGAAAATGCATATTTTATTTAAATTAATGATATTATTTCTAATATATTTTTAAATTATATTGTCATAGGTTATTATATAAATAAATATGGGGATTATCTATATATATATATATATATATATATATATATATATATATATATATTATATATATATATATATATATATATATGAATTCATGTAAATAAAAAAAAGTGCGAGGATGTTTGATAATACATTTCTCAAAATTCTTAAATCAAATTAGAAATTTATAATAATAAATATTGATATATTATATTTATTTTAAAACATATAAAGAAATTTAATTATATTTAAAATTTTGATTAGGATATTCTGATAAATATATTTTTTTCATGTAAATAAGAAAAAAATACTGAATCCTTGCCCTAAAGACTCGAGACATGACAACACAAGCCGGTCCCACTTTGGAAACGGATTAGGCCACTTCAAATCCTCAAAATTTTAAATATTACATTTGAGAGTTCAAAATTAGGAGAAATTATTTGGTGTGGAGTGAGGATGTAGCTCTACATCCGAACTTCAATTAAAATTCGACACGTGGATATTCACCGAGCTCTTTTGTAGGAAATTTTTTCTAGAAATTTACAATGTGTGGTTCGCTGTGTTATTGTTTTCCTTTTGTTGTTCTTTTGCTACGTTTTTGCTTTGTGAGCCGTAAAATGCCACGATAAAAAATAAAATGACCTAAAAAACAAAATCCAATTAAATCTCCCCTTATCAACTACACTTGTTAAAATTTAATTGGAGTCTGGACATAGAGCTAGGTCTGGACTCCGCACCAAATAATTTCTCCAAAATTAGGGGCGTCAAATTTGACATATAAATTCCATCAAAAAATTTGCATTCGGATTGACCTATCTAATAAACAATCGGAATTCTAACTCGTTTAATTAACGGATAGAATGGGTTGATTCATGAATCTAATTTTAACCTGAAAGTGACATGTTTAATTTTTTTTTCTTAAATTCTTGTAATTGTTGGTATGTTTTTTTTTTTTTTTATCAATTATCCTTAATTCTATAATTGACAATTTATAAAAAATTTAATGGAAAATGGGTTATCAGTAAAGTTCGAGCGATTCAGGTTACTAACAGTCGTCTTTGCGTTCATTTTTTGGCTCTTTAGATTGATTGAATATGAGTTAAGTTTCAAATTACTTTAGAAAGTAATAAAAAGCATGAGACAAACTTTGTTTGAGATAATTTTTTTACTATTTTTTAAAACAATTTCTCAGAACAAAAATTTTTCTAAATTCAAAATTTTTGTAATTCAAAAATTTTTTTGCACTAAAACTTGTTTTAGAAAACAGTAAAAAAACTATTCCAAACCAGAAAAATTATTACATGTGGAGACCGGATACGAAGAACTATTTAGTTTTATCTTTGTGAATACTAAAAGCACGATGATACATAATAAAAATATAGCACATATCAAACGTTTCTTTGTATTCGATCTCAATCTCCGCACTTAATAATCTCTTCCCAAACGAGCCTAAATTTCTAAAAAGATATCAACCCAACCTATTAATCCGATTTGACATCTTAACCAAAATAGTCCGGGTCCCATTTCTTAGTGCTGTTTTGGTTTGTTTATATTTTCATTACAAAGCGGGGGATCCGTAGTTTATAACCACCAGTCTACGAAAACAACGGGCGCTCACTCTCCTGCTTCTCCTCTACAGCTCGCGCTTCTTACGAAACCCTAAAAAGCAAGACGACTGCTTCCCGTGCCTTGTTCCGATCTCCAATTACGATTGGCTATGGCGACTACGGCTGGTGAATGGATCGACCTCGAGGGAACCCTGTGGAAAGATCGAGTGCGAGCTCTACAGCTGCGGATACGTGACCGTTTCCGTGTGGCTGTTGACCGGCACCGTCGATGGCATGTTGAAACCGATTACTCTGTAGCGATCCGCCGATGGGTCCTACGCCTATGGAGGGATTCCTCGCCGGCCGATCGATCTTCCATGAGGTTCTATAGGAAACGTGGTGCGTTTTTTGTCTCCTTTGGTTATGCAGGATTCTTATTGTGCAAAAACTTGTTAGGAAATTGATCTGTTTGTACTATTTCTTGTTTATAAGACGATTAGCTATTTTTTCGGTATAAGATTTATTAAGCTATTGTTGAACTTTTATCTTTTTATTGTCGGTTGATTGTGTCATCTGATTGATTGTTGGTTACTGCTGATTTAGGGTTAAACCGTTGAAGTTGCTTTGATGGTTTTATTTCTTACGGGTATTGAGTGGTCGCCTACTGTTAAAATACTGTTCTTAAATGCAAAAAGTTTAGTGTAATCAATTGAGAGAGGATTTATGGTGGTTTGATGAAATAATAAACTTTTTTTTTTCTCCAGTTTTTTTTTTTAAGTTTTAACCACATGATTATTTTTTCTAGCTATTGTGGATTAATATTTTTACCTATTTTTGTGATTACGAGGGTTTACTTTTTAATATTTGTTCTATATATTTCCTTATAAACTTAATTAAAGACATTTTTTAGTTTTGTTTTATTTATCCGTTATCAAAGGGAAGATTGCTTTTTATGATTTATTTTTCAATCATTAATTTTTTATGCTGTTGTGCAATTGCAGTTGGAAAGGATTTTGAATCGATTGATGGATCCGCCATTGTTCATTTTCTTCAATTTTTGGCTGTCCCAGTTATTGGGAATGCCTGTCATGCTTTTATGCATGGTCTTAATCACATACAGGTATCAAAACTTGCCAACTAATGAATATTGCCCACTTACCCAACTAGATATTTTAACCTCGCTTCAGCTCTTTCAGATATATGGTGTCGAGAAATTGCATAGCGCATTATTGGACAGACCACTAGGAAAACCTCTTGTAACGGTATGCTAAAGAATCTTTCTATCTAATGCAGCTGATTAATAGATGCAGTTATGAGTACATGTTTATTCTACATGTGTTATGTGGCATTATCCGAAATTCTCACCCATTTTATAATGATGTCAACAAATACAATGATTATTGTTAAAAATAAAGTCTTGCCTCCTAGGCATAATCACTTACTAAATAAATCTTATTATTTCACTTAGCTTAATGAACCTGATGTACTAGTAAAAAAAATTATATTTAATGTTTTATTGGATGTGAGATTTGCAAATGAAGATATGAAAAATCACAAAAATTTTGTGACATTGAGGTTTTGAGTATTTGATATGTTTACTAGTGGTAATTTGTAACTTATGATAGCATTGTCTTGCATGGAACAACATATACATCTCTGGTTCCAAAGTGTCCTTTGTTTACAATGAGATGGTGTTATCCTCTGGACCTCCTCACACACAGACAATCTAAGAAAAGCGAGGAAAAAAATGTGCCAGACTAATCTCAAATCCTGAAATTAGTGTATGTTCTGCTTCCCTTCTTATGAACATTTTCATTTGCTGCATTTCTAAATTTTGTATGTGATTCAAATTATAGTATTGTTGTGCTAAGCAAATGGAGTTAATTTATTCTTAGAATTTTAACCTTCCATTTATTTAAAGGTTTTGATGTGCGTTAGTTATTTGATCCTCAAAATATTTAAATATTACTCTACATGATCTTTCTCCTACACTTTCTATGCCATCACTAAACGTTTGTATTTTATAATTTGTTTTGCACAGTTTATATATATATATATATATATATATATATATATATATATATATATATATATATATATATATATATATATATATTTTAGTTTTAATCCAACTTTTGAAATGATGAGTGGCTCAAGCATATTAAGCTTAGATCAAATGGTATCCTTGTTTTGCTTGTCATGCTTTCAAGTTTTCACAGTTGTGAGCAAGAAACAAGAATCTAGTGAAGCTGAATACTTCGAACTCTGTACTGAGCATAATGAGTGCCAAGGTTGAAATATGAAATTGTTATGGAGTACACCATGTAATATAATAAAAACCTCTACGTGTCATTGGTGATCATTTTAAAATAGGAAATTATTATGAACAACACCATGTTTATGTTTGCATAATGCTTGCTTTTTTCCTTGCTGAATTTAAACCGGATACAGTTTATGGTGTTCGTTTTTAAACTGGTATGATTCTTCACAAATTTGTTTTATGGAACATGTAATAAACTGCTTATTTTATCATTTGATATTGCTTATTTATAATTTTTTGGAAAGCTGGCAACCTTTGGCATTCATATCTAATATTTATTTTCAGTTGTGCATACTGTTCTCGGCACTGTTGCTTTTCTTACCTTTTATCTAGCTACTTTCAAGTTTCAACTTTCCTGTCTTTTTTTTTTTTTTTTTAAATTTAATTTAGATTATTCTTTTGGTTGGCATATCAGGTTAGCAATCATGTAGCCTCTATGGATGATCCACTTGTGATTGCTTCATTGCTACCTCCAAGTGTAATGTTGGATGCTCGCAATATAAGATGGACGCTATGTGCAACTGACCGATGTTTCAAAAACCCAGTCCTGTCTACATTTTTTCACTGTGTTAAGGTTTTACCTGTCTCTCGGGGCGAGGGAATTTATCAGAAGGTACATCATCATGTTTATATATGGTTTTTAGCTTCTCACATTTGTTTTCCCCCTCTATCTAGTAATATATTTGCCTGATTTCAAAGGATTTTCCGGATGATAGTACCTGCATGGGACTGTATGAATAGATAACTAAAACTTCTATTATTTCTTCATATTACTATATATAAATTTCATGAATGCTTAAAATTTGTTCTTGATTACCATTTACTATTGTTTTTATCGGATTATTTGCATGAATGTGTCATATAACTGCTTATTTACATGCTTGAGTCAATTTCAAGTGCAGTTTCCTCATGCACTTGGTATTACCTAGCTATTGTTCAATATTTAATCATTTGGATGGTTTGCATTAACATGTAGGCATTTTCAGGTTGGCCCTTTGTTTTTTTTTTCCAACTTAAATCACATTATGATTGAAATCTGTTCCGTATTTTGAGCCTTTTTTAATTATTAGAGTGTTTTAAATTTTTTTTTTGTTTCATTAACTTATTCCTGTATTGTTCTGGCATTGATCATCTCTTTACCTATTCCTTATTTCTTCAATTAAAGATTGTATTATTGCATTGTTTTCATGGCTTTATTTATGTTTATTCTAGTATTTCAGATCTTGTTGATTCGCTCAGGCTATTGCTCTGTTCTTTTTCTTTTGCATTCCAAATGTCTTCATTTCTGTTCTCAGGGATAGATCTCTGCTATTTTATCCTCGTATATCCTAAAATATCCAAGTGAACAATTTTGTTAGTTTGTTACCTATTCTTATTCTAGTGAGATTATGAAGATACTTCAAGTGATAGACTTAAACAAAAAATCCAAACCATAACATCATGCAGTAGTCTAGCTATTGGTTTTTCTGGTATGTTTAATAATTAATGTTAATGTGCTTTATACAGCTAAACTCAGCATTAACCATTCTTAGGTTTCCTGAAATTTTATGTTGGGTGACCATGTAAATATATTTATTACTCTTGCTAACTCCTCTTTGATATCTTAAAAGATTTTCAGCTCTTTTTAGTACAATGATCTTCATCGTGTAAAGATATTTTGACCAGGGAATGGATATGGCTCTGTCAAAGCTAAATAATGGTGGATGGGTTCATATTTTTCCTGAGGGAAGTCGTTCTAGGGATGGTGGAAAATCGATAGGGACTGCAAAGAGAGGGGTAGGCAGGTGAGCCAAAAATGATTTGTTTGGTCATCATATTAATAGTTTTTTTTTCTTTTCTACCTTATAAAGGAGAATGTGTTAGTTTTTCCCTTCATTTGTGACTATTGAAATTTTTTTTTTCTTCGGAGGCCTTAATTAGCTAGCAATATTTTTGATACATATTAAAGAGTAATTGTTCTAAGCTCTATTACATCTGGAACATCGACTGCTATGTTAATCATCAATAAGGTTCCATTTTTAGTGAGCTCATATAACTTCAGTAGTTCCATTTGAAGGAAAAGTCATTATTCTTCTGCTTTAGAGTCTGGAATCCAGGATATCTGTAGTCTGCTGACTAACTTATGAAGAATTGTATTTGGACATGTTTTCCATATCCTCTTAATACCTTTCGTTTTGTTTCATTTATTTTAGCAGTTTATTTGTCCAGAGTTTGATTTAGAAAATTGTCATCTTTATTTAATCTTTTTGAATAATATTTTAAAAGTTATTGAACAAGACAGCATGGAAATATGTTGAACTCAATGTGTATGAAGTATGTGGCCTTTTTAAACTCGATTATGTCTTTTTTGTGTTCTCTCTTTCTTTTATTTTTCCAAATTTTTTTAATGTTTGCTTAGCACATCTTATTCTTAAAGTTCATGCTTTTAATTTTGATCATATTTAGTGTTATAATCTGAAATGTGTGCTACTGATTTTGATGATATTTAGTGTTATAATTTGAAATGTAAGCTACTGCTCTAAGTTATACGTACATATGTTTGTGCATGTGTATGTGAGAATGTCCATTTTCCTCCCTTCTAAGTTTGGCCTTCAAGTAAAAGATCAATTAAAACATCTTGAAGTATAGATTCAACCTTTGGAAAATTATAATATCTTCAGAGAATTATAATAGAATTCGCATTTAACTTTTATCGTTTAATATTGTTTATATTACAGGCTTGTAATGGACGCTGATAAAATTCCCATAGTCATTCCATTTGTGCATTCAGGCATGCAAGAAATCATGCCTATTGGTTCAAACTTCCCAAAGATTGGCAAAAAGGTAATCAATATAGAGTGCAGAATCTTTTGCTCTCTGAATTCTTCTTTGTTAGTTATTCGTTTACTATATTTAACTGCAGGTCACAGTTGTCGTTGGTGATCCAATACCCTTAGATGACCTGATTGTCGATGATGACACGGAAGATGTTTCTACAGGTGTTCTATACGATGCCGTAGCATCTAGAATCGGCCACAGGCTAAGAGAGCTTAAAATCCAAGCGGACAAACTCGCTTTGGAACATTCCGCTAATTTACAAGATTATAAAGCCGAGCGTGGATATGGACTTTGGCAGCAAGTGGACTGGGAAGCATTTGGCATGGTTGATGTGATGCAATCAGATGAAAAGCCTTTGATCACCAAACGATTACTTGTTGATGGACCAAATAATAATAGTCAGGATCAGCTGCAGGAGCATAATAACTCACCTAAGATGGGTTTCTCCTATGGCTATGGAGGAGGTATTGTTTCTAGACTTCGCGGTTACATGAACCCGACCGAGTTAATGGGGTTCGCTGCGAGCGGTTTGTTTAAGAATGGCAGACTTTTGGATGAAAACCATGAGGACATTCAGGATTCTTTTCCAGCCAAGTGGTGGAAACTGTTTGATCAAATGGGCGCATTTAAAGCATGGAATAAATAGGCTGTAAATTCTTGGTTGGTTCCAGTTTTGCAGAAAGCAGTTTAAAGGCTGTTGTAGGTATTCTTATTCTTTCTCCTAGTCCTCCTACCCAGAAATTTCAGTTTTAAGAAATTAACACTTCGTAGTATAGTTTCGTTCACTCTATGAAGTCCCTATTAATTGCTTTTTCTCTATTTATAGCCGTCCCAAATGAAGCCTCTGGCATCTTTAGAGCATCTCCAGTTTGCCGTTCTTCCGTCGCTCCAACCGAGCGGCAAATTTTACTCCATTTCATTGCGGATGAACAGTGCGATGCCAATATTGGCGTTGCACTGTTCATCTTCGTCATTTTTTTGTTTCTACCGAGCTTGCCGAAGAAACGCTCGAACGACCGTTACGGGTAAAATGGCATTCGATTGGAGATGAATCACGGCATTTTTTACTTTCATGACATTTTGGAGTGAAAAATGAGATTTTCGGTTGGAGATGCCTTTACCGGATAGATAAAGGGTGATTGATTACATTCAGAGCATGCACTCACTGCAACTCATATTTAAATTCTATAAATTTCATTTAAGGTTTGATAGATGCGTACCAGAATTACAAGGGCAGCTCATTGGCGGCATACAAGATTATACTTTTTCTGGTCTTTCTCAATCATAATTTTTATTCTGCTTTCTCGTTTAAAAACCGTTCTCATTGCTGCTTTTCCAACTAACACGACTATCAAAAAATTATTCCAAACGAAGACAGCAACTCATCTAGAAAGTTCAAAGGCTTCAAAGAAAATTTAGGCTTTGTTTCCAGTAAATATTACAACATTCAAATAGTATGAAGACCGCAACTCATCCTCTGTAGAAGAACATGATCTACCAGTTCAACATGAGGGAAATGAAGGTAAAAATAATGTGAAAATTTACCCATAAAAGCTTTAAACATTTTTAGTTAATTTCAATTTGAACATATCATACATTATGATGTTAATCATATAGTACGATTAACAAAAAATATTACAACATTCAAATTTAACCCGCTTTTATGTATGTGCATGATCATTAAGCCGACATACATCTAAATAGAAATGACTCGAGAAAAATAAAAAAATGCAGACTCTTTAAAACATGAATTGACTCATACAAGCGCATTATCTTGAATATTGATTCGCGACTTTTGCTTGGTGTATGTTGTACTTGAAAGGTCAATGATGCACAAGAAAAGATATACTATATATAAAATAGAAATGAGTAAAATAAATATCAAATATTATTTGTAATCATCAAAATGCAAAGTTGAGCTTATGGATTGCAACAATCTCTTTTTTTATGATGATAAATATTGTTGGTTGGGATTTAAATTTATAAGTTAGATTTTTCAATTCTTGCTACGTTCTCCCCCTCACTAAGTGGCCTCTTTTAAAAATAGGAAAAATCTTTGATTTTTATTTTTTGATTTATTATTATTATTATTATTATTATTATTATTACTAAAAATAACAATATAACAAATATTGAAATGAAATAAAACAAACTGCACCAATAAAAAAGTAAACTGTACAAACAACATACTCTCACTATGACAACCAATATAAAAACATATTACAATAAAAAAAATGAACTACTTAAAACACAGTAAAATCACAGAATACAAACATTACAAGCTACAAATAACACAGCTTATCAGAATGATTCTAATTACCATGCTGTTTAATGGAGAGCGTTGTGGCACTGTAGAGAAGCGTCGTTGCGCCAGGTCCAAATCTTATAAAATAATCACATTCTTCTCATTTTATTTAATCAAAATTCATTTTCTCCTCCCTAAGGGTAGTCAGCTAGAGAGTGAGGGAGAGATTTTAGAGAGAGAAAATTGGATTTGGGTGACTCTGGTTCATTTTCTACTATTGGCCTAATTTTTAAAATTATCAGGATCGAGATATGTTTCATTCTGCTATCTTAGTTTTCAATATATGAAAATTTTAGGATTTTTCTTATTTAAATTATAATTTCATAGCATAAAAATGAAGATAACATTGCACGTGCTAAACTTTCAAAGTGTAATTTTATATATAATGTAGATACGACTATTATACATGTTTAGGTATTTTTCTGAAAAATCCTACTAGATAAATTGAAAAGTGCTTCATTTTTATCCAATTAAAAGTAATTTTAATCCCAAAAAAATAATATTGTAGTACAATTAAAACTTTAAAATTGTATTATGAATAATTCCTGATAATATGAAAAAAAATCTGAAACAATAAATTTTTTATTAGTAGTTGAATCTGTTGCATAGGGAGTCATAAGAGCCTAAATTCTAATATATTTTTCTGATATGAGGTATAAGGACCTGAGAAAAATCTATTATCTTTTATTCTAATGTATATATGAAGCATTTATTTATTTACTTTTATATTTTTTATTGAATTTTTTATAACTACAAGCATTATTCTACATAGTATACTGAATCATTATTAATTATTTTTAAAATTTAGTTAAATAAATATTAAATTTATTATTAAAAAATTAGATTGGTGAGTGTGACATGTTGAACCATGTTGGTTTACACATATTATGTATTTTATTTTAGGTTAGGGAAAGAGAAAAAATAGTCGGTTGAGTAGTTGTGATACCATTTTTTATTTTTCTGAGTTACCTTTAGTATTTTTTTATTTTTATACATTCATGTCTAAATCTAATTTATTTTATTCCATTTTATAGCTATGTACTATTATGCATAGATTTTGTTGAATATATATATATACATACATGATATGAAATAAATCTGAAAAGTCTCGAAAACTTAGATATTATATTTGTTCTATCATCATTCAACACAATATGATATGTTATGCCTATATGTGACAATATATATAGCTCAACCCAAGGATTTTGTTATACGTGGAAAAGAAAATCTAGATTACAAGCTCAATAAATTTTTTTTTTTTGGTTTCAAATAAGCTCTACTCTAATAAAATAAAAAATTTGATGGATTCATATAGAAAAATGACTTCTATAGATACCATGATGATTCTTATTGCTATGTAAAAGGCAATGGAAAAGATTGTATTATTTTACTTTTATATTCTGATGATGACATATTGATGCAAGGGCCACATGGAGAAAATCAACGGTCTTAAAAGACAATGGTCAAAGGGCATGAAAGATTTGTAGGAAGCAAATAAAATTCTTGGAATTAGAATTGTTGCGTCTTGGAATATTCACGACGGTAGAGAAATATAAAGTTTAATGTCCTAATTTTGTACGAAGATCCAACACATAGACATATAAATAACATGGGTGTAGCATTCATAAGAGACGCCAGAGTCTTTACATGGAAACCCCTAAAAAGGGGAAAGCCCACGGTGCCTTGCCCAGTTTAAAAGAATCCACTAGTGTTTGTAGTTATAAATGAGGCCCTTCCTTGGGTGAAAGTCCTTGGCTTGATGTAGCCAATATATATCATATAAAGGGCATTACATGGTGGGAGTTGGAAGAATCAGCGTTGATATATTCGTTTGGTCGACGGGACCATAGTCAACGAGCGATGATAGTTGGAAAGACCATAGTCGGGCGATGGTGGTCAGAAAGACCATAGTCGGATAATGGAAGTCGAAAAGATTGTTTGTCGGGCGATGAAGGTTGAAAAGACCGTAGTCATGCGAGGGTGGTTAGACGAACCGTAGTTGGCGGGTAACGGAGGTCAGAAAGATCATAATTGGGTGAACGTGGTTGGAATGAATGTAGTCGGTGGGTGACAAATGTTGGAAAGATCATAGTGGGGCTACAATGGTCGAAAAAGATTGTAGTTGGCGAGTGACTTAGGTCAGAAAGACTGTAGTCCAACGACGGTGGTCTAAAGGGCCATCTCCTGACTACAAGCTGCCAACTTCCATCCCTTGATGTTCTCTGACTACCATTGTCATACTACGATCATTTGACCACCATCACCAGACTTCGATCCACCAACCACAAATGCCCCATTATAGTTTTCCAACCACCGTCACTTAACTTGTATCCTTTGACCACCGTTTACTGACTTCGATCCTCCAACCTCCATCACCCAGCTTCAATCCTCCAACCTCCATCACCCAACTTCAATCCTCCAACCTCATTTGCTCAACTATGATCCTCCAACATAGGTCACCCAACTACAATTTTTTCATTCTGCATTTCCCGACTACAGTCCTTCGTCATATGATCTCCTTATGGTTGTTGTTAGGCTATGTACACCAAAACTTGCTAACTTCCATCACCTACCGTCATCTATAAAATCGATGCATGTCATTAACACCAACTCTGACTCCCAACATCAATACAAGGATTTCTTGATCTCTGGTCTCCCCTCCATAAAGAAGTACAACCAAATATACTATAAATGATCTTTTGAAGATAACTCCTATGCCCTACCACAAAATTTATTTTGTATAGCTTATATCAATTATATTGTATCAATATCTTTCTAATTACAAGAAAATAGATCATTTGTAACAAATAATAAAAACTAGTATAATCATTTAAGCTGGGCCAAGTCCCGTGGGATTTTCCTTTTCCTAAATTTTTCATGTAAAATCTCTGGTATCTATTAAAATATTTGCACTCTTCTCTTATCTAAATACGTGTTAGATCTTTGTGTGAAATTAAGCATTAAACTCTATTAGTTTTTACTATCATAAATGTTCCAGCACACAATAGACTTTAATAACAATAGTAGCAACATATCTTATTCAAGTTCATCCCTTGTTTTCACAATAGGTGATTACTCTTAATAATTGATATAGATAAAATAGTATATCTATCTTTATCTTTCTAAATATAAAAAAAAAAAAATCCTTGATGTTATTATCTCTTAAAGTTTAGTTGAAGTTTAATCTCTTCACAGATAGATATCATTGAACCACATAAATTTATCTCGTGATTATGATCTTTGTTGTATTTATCATTTATTGCTCATCTTCATTTGAAATTTTACGACTATCCTAATACCATCTTAAATTTATTTGAACAATATATTTTATCAACTATGAATAAGATAATATAACATCACTATATCACTTATATTAGAGGAATCCAATTGCCTAATCTACCTCCCCCAAAATCACATTTGTAGCTTCCAAATAATTTTATTTTTATATGCTTCACCAAAATCACTTTTCATAAATTTCTTTATTTTTTTGGGACATTTAGATCATTTAAGGCAAACTCACACACACAACCCATACACAAAGACTCGAATCCAAGATCTTTTAGTTGGAAGCATAACCTCTCAATCAACAGGCCAAGATTAGGGGTGTCAATTCGGGTCAACCCGTCGAGTTCGGGTTGAACCCAATCGACCCGTATATAAACGGGTCAACCCGAACCTGACCCGTTTTTGCAAACGGGTCGGACATTTCAACCCGAACCCGACCCGTGACTCGGCAGTGGGCGACGCGCGAGGGTTCGACAGCGCGGCAGCGGCGACGGCGCATGTTCGGCGACGGCACGCGGGGCAGCGGGGCAGCGGGGCTGCGGGTTCGGCACGCAGGTTCGGCCCGAGCGGTTCGGCGACGGCGCGAGTTCGACGGCAGCACGCGGGTTCGACGATGGCACGCGAGTTCGGCGACGGCGCGACAGCGGCGGCACGCGGGTTCGGCATGCGGGGCAGGGCGGCAGCGCGGGTTGCAGCGTGGGGCAGGTGGGCAGCGCGGGCACGGGCAGCTGGCAGCGCGGGCATGGGCTGCGGGCAGCGGGTTGAATCTGCGAACCCGGACCCGACCCGTTTTATCAAACGGGTTGAATCTGCGAACCCAGACCCGACCCGTTTATCAAACGGGTCGGGTCCAACCCGGATTTTCCGGGTCAGGTTGTCGTGTTGTGTCAAATATTGACACCCTAGCCAAGATGAGTTGTGTGTATACATTTCTTTATAAATATGTACAAATTTTCTTATTGGATGCCTAAATTTGTAGCTAACTTGTTATCTTTACAAATGTTGTCTCCTTCCTTAGAAAGTTAAGTAGTGGGGCAAAAGCCATTAAATCCACAAAAGAAGAAAGTTGAGAGGCCAATTACAGAGAAGGGAAAAAAACAAAAAATAGAGGACAAAGTCGCAGCTTGCCAGCCTTTATTTCTGAACTACCAGTCTTACCTACTTTTCCTGGCGAGCTCATGTGCATCAACTAACACCCCCTCGCATGATTTTGAACTCTTGTTCGACCGTTGATCTCTGAAGAATTATTACGTCCGGCGTCTGGATTCATCCGGAGGCGAATTCAGACGCGCCACATCACCCGGACACCGATGCATCCGGGTGGGTCCGGGTGATGTGGAGCGTCCGGATTCACCTCCGGACTGTTCGGACATAATAATTTGCCTTGATCTCTTTACTTGTGAACTCACGTGCAATGTACTCGCTTCTTATTCCAGAGGATTTCAAAGAAAAAGTTGAATTTTAAAAAGATCATTATTTAAAAAATAATTAGCAAAAGGATCCTTAAGAAAATTTTAATTTAAAAAATAATTGCATTTTCGATTAAAATGCAATCATAATTTGCGTTTTAACAAAAAATGGAAAAAGAAATTTGCATTTTATTATGAAAATGCAAATAGCTATTGAGTTTCACGTTAGAGAATAAATTTTTAATTTTTTTATCAATTTATGTAATTTTTTGTGCCTGCTTTTTCTTTTTTCTGCTATTTTTTTTTCTGCCAATTTGAAAAGCTTTACACAAATAAATAAATTTAATAATTTCAAACTTATTTCTTGATAGAAAAATTGAAATATATATTTTTTAATTTTAAATCAAATTTGATTAAGTTACTATTCCTAGCTTCTATGTATTTCGAAATATGTAAATTAAATTTATAATTTTAAAATATTCATTTAAATTAAAATTAAATTGTAATATGGCTGTTAAGAACAATAATAATAATAATATTATTATTAAGGGTAGAAAAAGGTAGAAAGAGAGAGATGATTAAATTATAATATAGCTATTAATATTAAGTTTAAATTTATATTTTAAATATTTAATTAAATTTTAATTAACTTTTAATATTATAACTACTTCATCTTTAATATTATGTATGATAAATTCTTTACTTTTAAATTATATTTATATTAAAATGATATTGATTTTTGAAATAAAGATTATTTTTATAATTATATATTAAGGAGATTAATAGAGAATAAGTTTTTAACGATAGAAATGTATATTTTTAAACTAAATTTTATTTTGTTTCCTTTCGGAAACTTTCACATGAAGAGCGCTCTCTCTCTCTCTCTCTCTCTCTCTCTCTCTTATTTATTTATTTATTTATGCATTAATTTTAATACGGTCCTAATCATAAATTTAAGTTGGATCCAACTTAGGCTTCATTTGGGATGCCTTTCTCACTATATAAAATTGCTTTTAAGTACAAAAATTAAAACTTCAAAAATTAAAAATTTTATATTAAAAAGTTATTTTAAGAAGCATAAAAAAATTATCCCAAATAAAATCTTAATGAAGTTTTTCTTCAATATTTGAACAATATTTTTTTTCCAAACTTTTATCGATGATTCTATCGGGTTCCACTGTCTTTTGCTCCCTGAGATATTTTTTGATTCCTCATGTGACGTCGGATTTTTCTTGGATGGATGATGATGAATGCTGGTGTTGCCCAGCTCCTCCTTGACCGTCTTTTCGGCAACCAGGAGTTCCTTATGCTCTTTTTTGTTTGTTGGGGTTCGCATTTTGAAGAGCATTTTGAGTCCTAATATTTTTGTATGCTTAGGCTCTTAGGCCTTCTCCAACCGAACTCCAAACGCATGGATGGCCTCACTCGTGACCTCCAGCCCGACGTCAAAACTTCCGATATTTGTTTGTTGGTGAATAGTACGACGTCAATATATACGTTGCACTGATTACCTGCGTTATTTTTCTGTCTCTACCCTATTTGCAGAAGAAACACGCGAAGGAGAAAGACGATTATCTGGGCATAAAATGGAGTTTCATTAGAGATGAATCGCATCATTTTTCTGTTATAGTGCATTTTGAAGTTAAAAAAAAAAAAAGAAATTTTCGATTGGAGGTGCCCTTGGCTTTTGTTCCTTTTACTTGTAACTGTTGCCTTTTACCCCCATCAGCTGCCAGTTTTTGTTCTTTCGGTTAGGTTGATGAGTTTTGTTTTCTTTTTTATACGTGTATTTCTTCTTTTATTGGAATGAATGGGCTTCTAGGTCCTACCCCAAAATTTCTCAAAAAAAAAAAAAGCATGGCTTCAGTCTAGTCGCATCTATACAGTTTTTTTTTTTTTTTTTTTTTTTTTTTTGGACATTTAGGTCATTTAAGGCAAACACACACAAACAATACATACACAAAAACTCGAATACAAAATCTCTTAGTTGGAAGCATAAGCTCTGAATCAACAGGCCAAAAAGGAGTGTGCATCTATACAGTAAAATGGCAACTTCAGTTCTGTCCAAAGACACATCTCACTTTGGCTTGTTGGTTGAGAGCTTATGCTTCCAACTAAGAGGTCTTGGGTTCGAGTCTTTGTGTATGCGTTGTGTGTGTGAGTTTGCCTTAAATGGCCTAAATGTCCCAAAAAAAAAAAAAAAAAAAAAAAAGTTCTGTCCAAAGGACACGACTGAGTGGACATCACATGAAGTAAAGCAAAACATAACCTCGCTTTCACTGGCGAGACCACTTCACCGTTTTATTTGTCAAATTGGCAATATAAACTTGTAGAGTAGTTAGCAGACTTGAAAACCAGAAGCATGGCTGCCTCATCTCTTCGCCAATCTGTTTCTCTCCTGTTATCCATTCTGCTTCTGATCCTTTCACAGAAGGGCTTCTGTAACAAATATACTCGTGAGGACTTTCCTTCAGATTTTGTATTTGGAGCAGGGACTTCTGCTTACCAGGTCTCTGTGTTTATTTGAGTAATTTCTCTTCACAAAATTAGTAGTTTTGAAACTATTCGCCAATGATTTTTCTAATGTTTTGCAGTATGAAGGAGCAGTGGCAGAAGATGGAAGGAAACCAAGCATTTGGGATAAATTCACACAGGAAGGTGAAACTGATAAGTAGTTTCTGTTCTTGTTCCTCCACTTAAATTTGGAGTAAGGATTACAGCGGCGAAGCTTCAATCGATCTTAATATAATCTAATTTTGTTATGCTCAAAAAAATATTCTTACTCTCCGACACTACAAGTATAAAACCAAAGACGAATTTAGGAAATTTTTTTATCTTAAAGTTTATTCTGTATGGCACTACTTTCAAGTCCAAGGAATATCACTACCAAATCAGCAGTTTCTCTAAGACTTTGATTGGGACGTCTTTATGTATTTACAATTTCTCATTCTACATTCCAACTCTTTGTGAATATTTTATAAATATTTTGATCCAAGTCATTAAAGAGGTGGTTTTTTTTGGGGGCAACTTTTGAGTCAATTAAAGGATTTTTTTTTTCTTTCTAAATCAGTTTTTTAGTAAATTTTTTTTACTAAATAACTGCTTTAAAAAATAAGAATAAAGTTGCCTTAAATGAAATTTAAGACAAACTCATATATCACATTCACAAATTTCAAATCTAAAATCTATTTGTTGATAGTCAAAATTCAAGTGAGCTACTTATTAAAGTATTAAAGAAAGGGGATGCCTCAATTGCGCTTAAGGACTAAAAATCATTGCTCTTTAAGGCTTTTCATGTAAATGCTATTAGGCAGCCATGCTTAAGCAATATGCTCTATAATTTCTTAGAACTTTAGCTTAAACTATATGCTTCATGGTTTTCAAGATTGAAGTCTTAAGTAGAGATCGGGACTGCGGCCGGGCGGTCTACGGAAGCAATTCATTCCCTCTCACCTGCGCTCGAATCTCCTAAACGTCTCCATATATCTGGGACTGCTCTTGTGTCCTACTTTTAATTAATAAAATATTTATTTTTTTATCTTTAAAATAAATTCTAAATGTTTAGTCCTTCAGAATCGGATGCTAATTATTTATAACGCTTTAGAGACACTCAACCAATCATTTAGTAACCGTTCGTCTGATACTTCTACATTACACTGAGCAGAATAGCTTAATCATGCATGGTTGGTTCTTGAAATTCAGGAAGAGCTCCAGATAAGAGCAATGGCGACGTGACAGCTGACGGATATCACAAGTACAAGGTTCTTATGGCCATTTATGAATTACATAAAAAAAAATTTAGTTCTTGAAATGCATAGAACTCTTTAGCTGAATGCAAGCTTTAATGCCTAAAAAAATGCAAATGATTTTTTAAAAATAATTTACAGGAAGATGTGAAGCTGATGAGTGATTTGGGGCTTGAGGCCTACAAATTCTCAATTTCTTGGTCAAGGCTTCTCCCTGGTATGATGTGTTAATTCTTCAATTTTGCTTTTACAAGATGAAAAAAATAAAGAAAATTGCAAAGAGAAGCTTTGTGTCTGCACTTCTACAGATGGAAGAGGTGCTATCAATCCAAAAGGTCTGGAGTATTATAACAATTTAATTAATGAGCTGGTCAAACAAGGTTTGTTTCCTGATACATATAGTATTTATGGTTGTTGCTCATGTTTTTTGTACTAGGAAGAAAATGAGCTATATCTTACATTAGGTGAACATGTATAAAATTCTCTGGTGCTTTTATGTCTTAATTTTCTCTTTTATTTTATGATCTTTTTTCACTCTTTATATTTGAATAGGTTTCGCATTTTTCCTGTATGTATTCAGTTGCATATATAGCATCTTAGAAGCATTCATATCCATATAGCTTTTCTTTCCATTTCTCTGAGATTCCTGTGATGAACATTTTGTAGGAATTAAGCTTCATGTGGCTCTCTATCATGGAGATCTTCCACAATCACTTCAAGATGAGTATGGAGGATGGCTGAACACCAGGATTGTGTAAGTATTCAAGCTCACTTTTTAAATGATTTAGGAGTTTTGAATTTCAACAAAGTCTGTAGTAGCCCTTAACTTCCTTTTGCTCAAATCTCTTGACTTTGTCAATGATACAGGGAAGACTTCAAAGAATATGCCAATGTTTGCTTCAGGGAATTCGGCGACCGGGTTTCTCACTGGACGACCTTTTCTCAGCCTAACATCATGACCATTGGTGGCTATGACTATGGAACTTTTGCACCTGGAAGGTGTTCTTATCCTTTTGGAGTAAATTGCACTGTTGGAAACTCCACAACTGAGCCGTATATTGTTGTTCATAATATCCTTCTCACACATGCCCAAGTTGTGAAGCTATATAAGAACACTTATCAGGTAATTCTTTACATCTAACAATTCTCAGGCAACTCTAGTCATTGCTATTAGCCTGTGAAGGCTCTTAGGATGAGGATGAGGAGGCTTCTAAGCTTGTTTAAGTTTCAAGTATAACAAATAATACTTGATCACCACTAGGAGTAGTTGTTGGCCTGTATAAAAAGAAAGAAACGACAAATTATGGGAATCTTAAACATTTTTAACAAGGAAAATGAGATTTTTATCATTTTTTAACAAGTATATTAATGGGGAGAATAATAAAAATTTTGTGATCTTTGCAGACTAATCAAGGAGGTTGGATAGGAATGAATGTTTACTCTCTTTGGTACTATCCACTCTCAGACTCCTTAGCAGACATTGAAGCTACACAAAGAGTAAAGGACTTTCTTATGGGGTGGTGAGTTATTGCACAAAATTTATATCATACCAAATTTCTTAAGTAATAATAGTTTATTTTTCTCAAAACAGTTATGGTATAAAATAATATTTCTTGACATGTTAGTGAAATCAAGTCTCATGATATGCTGGTTCAATATAATCTCAATTCGAGGTAAACATGATTCATTAACTTCAATTTAAGTAAAAAACTGATTGATTTCTGATATGTCATCAAAAATCAATTTGATCAGGCATGAATCTCAATGTAGAATTGAATTGAAAACTTTCAAAAATAAATTCAGAATCATCTAAATGCCAATTTAAAAAAAAGAAAAAAACAAATATATAGTCAAACTAAACATCTCAATGAGATGAAGCCAACAACACCAAATTGGTCCAATCCATATATGAATAAGCCCATATTGAGCACTTGAAGCATAATAGAAATAATTGAAATATAATTGGACAACTAAACAACCTCCAAATCATTAGTGTTTATAGTTAAATCAAACATATTAATGAGACAAATCTAACGGGCTTGAAGTCTTCGAATTTTAACATCATTAACATATTTAAATGCTGAAAGAATGGTTTATGATCAAGGGATTCAATAGGTTTTGAATAATGGAGTGTCTAGATGCTTGGACCTTGGCTTGAGATTCAAGAAAGCTCAAAGACTTGAAGAATTTCAAAATTCAATCCAAGCACCACCACCACCTAACCATTGTCGTTAGACAATTATGTGACCTCCACCATTATACCATTGTTGTTTGACTGTGACTATCAGACCATCACTCAACCATCGCCATCAAAACATATTTGATCCAAATTGTTGAGCCACACTACTCATCCACTATCATCGAACAATTGCTCAAATGCCATTGTTGGGATACCACCTATCCAACACCGACGAACTACCACCATACTACCAATATCATTGAATCCCAACACCATCTATCGTCATCAGGTCAATGCTCAAACACTGACATTAGGCTACATCACTCAGTCATTGTTGTTGGACCGCTGCCCATTCAATATTTTTGGAACCTTGCCTATCTGCCTCCATCGAGCCATTAGCCGATCATCATTGTTGGGTCACTTCCTAATCGACCTCAACAAAGTATTTCCTATTCACCACCATCAAAACACCATCTATCCTTTATTATGGACACTGCTCGACCACAACCAGTGGAAAATTGCTTGTCTCCATCTTCAAATCACTACTTGATCGTCGCCGTCAAATAACCACATATCTACTACCATTTGGCCATGACCTGTTTATAGCCATTATCCACAAACCACAATCCTTGAGCCACTAGCTGAACATTATTGTTGGACCACTGCCCGACCATAACCGTGCAACCACTGGCTAACTATGACCCTTTGACAACAGTACGTCGACAATGATCCTCTGACCACCACAGAATTATAGGAATATCAATCGAGCGTTTTCTAGGAAAAGGGTGCCAAAACAATCACCTTTCAAAAAACATTTAATAGCAACCCTAAGCACACTATGCATTCCCCCAAGCTTGTGTTTGGCACCTATTAGTAGTCAACCGGCCGGTTCGACTACTTATGCATGTCCATGTCATTTTTTGTCCAGGACAGTCTGAATTTGATGTATTTAGGGTCCTTAGGATCTTTTCTTGTTGTTCTAAATTCAATTTTAGCACTCATAATGTAATCAATTTTGAATAATTTGGAGGAATTTTTTTAATAATTTTAATTCCGATTGACTCTCCAACTTCTTAAAAGTTGAAATTATAATTAAAAAGATTTTACTTAGTTTGCGGCCCAAAAAAGAGGTCATGATAAACATTTAGGGAGTGATCATGCCCATAATTTTTATTTTAAATTATAATTTTACACTGTAGATTTTTTGGAAGACTGAATATATTATTTTGGATGACACAAACTCTGACATCCTAAAATAAGGGCCAATTGGTATGTCATAAAAAATTGCATTAATAGAACACGAATCGCAAAGCTTAGTTGCATTGTAAACTTTTGAATTTAAATTCAAAAACATTCAATCTTTGATATCAACAAACTTATAATTAAGTTGAATTTTTTGATGATTAGATGAACTCAACAAAATCAAAAGTGGTCTAATCCAAATCTAAATGAGCCCAAATCAAGCACTTCAGGGGAAATAAAAAAAGGATATTAATTAGAGGATCAATTTATTTTTAAATCTTGCATACTTTTATTCAAATCAAATGTTTTGATGAGACAAATCCAAAGAGCTCAAAATCTTCTAATTATGACATCATTAAGGTACTTAAATGTTGAAAGAATAGTCTATAATTAGATAGCCCAAAGAATATTCTATAAATGATGAACTCATTAAGGTTATATGGAGGGGGCTTGGACCTTGCTTCAGATTCATGAAAGCCCAGAGGCTAAAAGAATCTCAATATCCACTCAAACACCACTGTCAAACCATCACATGATTCCCACCATCAGATAACCACCCGACTGTCACCTTTAGACCATCATATGATCATTTTTGTCATTGGATTGTTGTTTTCAAGCCACCAATTATTTGAGGCCATTAGTCCACTACTTGACTTCCATTGTTAGAAAACTGCTCCATCCACCATCATCAGGCGACAATCCAAACACTGCCAACAAGCCACACCGCCTAACCCCTACAGGCAAGCCAATGCTCATTCACTTCCATCTGTAGACCTTCCATCTACCTTAATTTAGTCACCATTCAATCACCATCATCAGGTTATTGCTTGACAGCTGCCATTAGACCATTACCAATTCATCATCGCCTAATTTACACCATCAAAATATTGCTATTCGTTGTCGTTAAACACTATTAGATCATCACCATCAAACAACGCTTTGACCACTATAATCAAACCATCACCCATTCACCACCATCAGTCCATCACCCAACTAACACCATTAAGCTACCATCCGATCACTACTGTAAGACCATTGCCCGAACACAGACCAACTATCGTCATCGAGCCACCACTGTTTGACCACTAATAGACTATACGTACACTCATCAATAATCTCTTGATTAAGATCCTCTACCCATCATCACTTGACTACAGTCCTCTGACCCCCTCACCTGATTATAATACTCTCTCTGCTCGCTATCGCTCGATTGTGATCTTTTGCCAAAAATCACCTTACTACGATCTCTCGATCATTGTTGCTCAACTACAATCCTTTGAAAACTGCCATTCAACTAAGTCCTCCAACCACTGTCACTTAACTTTAGTCCCTCTACCAAGGTTATTCGCCTAAGATTGCATGACCACCATTGCCTGACCACTTACCTCTACCCACTATGGCCTACATTTAGTACTCTAAGCTCCAACATATGGTTGTGGTCTTTCAAACACCTAGTTATGGTCTTTTGACCACCGTCGCCCAACCACGCTCTCCTAACCATCATTGTCAGGAATCACGATGCACTCTTCCAAACACAATTGACAACAATCACTTAATCATCGTCACCATATTATAATCTCTTGATCGCCATCAACCCATTACAGTCCTTGACTACTGCCACCCAAACTACATCAATGTTCATTGACTTTGTTGCTCATAATCACCAAAAAAATTTAACACACCATTATCTATAAGGTTGATGTATATCAAAATCATGAAGGCCAGCTCCTGCTGACTTCATCATCACTAACATCGATGAATGATATTGCCCATACGACTGATGCATAATGTCGACACTAACACTTACTTTTGATACCAATACCAAAATTTATTCTAAAACTTCTTGATTTATGGCCTTCCATTCCCAATGGAGAATGATTGAAGTTACAACAAATGATTTTCTAAAAGGCAACTCCCATGCTACATGACTTATTCAACTTTCACCTAGAAATCCATTCTATACGGTATAATTCTACTATATTGTATCAACACCTTCTCAATTATGAAGAAGGATATTATTTGTAATAAATGACATGCACTCGTGAAATCATTTAAACTGATTTTGACCTAATGGTTTTCCTTTTTATAGGGTTTTATGGTAAAAACTTGATTTCTCTTACAAACCTCTTTTTTTGTCTGTATTGTATCTTTATACAATGCTAAGTTATTAAATTCTCTCAAATTCATTTTTAGCTGAGTTTAGCTCATTCGTTGCTGCTTAACTTCAACCTGAATCAAATTCAATCCAGTTGTAAAGTAATCTTCGAGCAAAATTCATAGCCGTACTCCTGTGCCTATCTAATGCCTTCTCTAGAATGGCTAAAGATGCATCATTAGCATTTCAATGAATGGCCTGCCAAAAATTCCATATGCACATAGCTAATATTTTCATCAGTAATTACATGCTTAAATACATTTAAGAACTACAACCCAACCTTAAACGAAGTGGATAGTAAACTTCATTTCTAAGTGCAGGATACTTGAGCCCTTAGTGTTTGGAGACTACCCAAAGATTATGAAGAAAAATGTTGGTTCCAGGCTTCCATCTTTCACCCAACAACAGACTGAACTTGTAAAGGGCTCATTTGACTTCATCGGCCTGAATTATTATACATCTTCATATGTTACTGACAGTCCTAACAACTCCCATCTGGTCCTGCGAGATTTCAGCAAGGACATGTTCGCCAAAACCAGAGGTTTGGTTTTCATCTTTCACTTTAGCTTGTTCTATCTACCCGACATAAAATACAAACTTGACAAATACTGCAAAATCTTCTATTTCAGGTTTTCTAAATGAAACAGCAAGCGAGGCAAGTATAAATTTTGGTCTTAGAGTTTGGTTTTAGATGCTATAAATTGGATGAACGAGTTTCTTTTTTGAACCAGGGTCCTCCAACTCATATGCTCAGTGATCCCTTGGGCCTTCAAAATATGTTGGAATACCTCAAAAACAAATTTGCTAATCCTGCAATTTACATTGAGGAAAATGGTTAGTAATTGATGAACCCCTTATCAGTCTTATCTCATATAGCTAAAGATGACATTTTGACAATAAAAATAACTATACTTTCTTCTTTGTTTAACCTATAATCATTTGATACCTTCAGGTTATGGGTTGGGAGCCATCAAAATGCTCCATGACACAGATAGAATTAATTACTTGAGAGATTATATTGGAAGCATCCTCAATGCTTTGAGGTATTTCTACTGGCACTTCAGTTCTCTATTCATATTGGATGTCACAAAGTATAAAATGTTTTTTACAACTCTTTCTCCAAAAAAAAAATGTAGGAATGGAGCAAATGTGAAGGGGTATTTTGTGTGGTCATTAGTAGATCTGTTTGAGTTATTGGCTGGCTACAAATCAAGCTATGGGCTCTATTATGTGGATTTTGATGATGAGAAGCGCAAGAGAGTGCCAAAGCTCTCAGCACATTGGTACTCCAACTTCATTAAGAACATTGAGGGTGATGCTGTAGGAGAAAAATCCCTTGCTTCACAGTGACTTTGTTTTGAGCCTTATATATAGTATTGGCATGGGCTTATATTAGTTTTATGGAACTTAGCTTATTTGTTTGGACTCAGGCTTCGTTTGAGACGGTTTTTTTATTGCTTGTTAAAGCAGCTTCCTAGTACAAAAATTTTAATTTTTATTCTAAAAAATTGTTTTAAGAAGCAGTAATAACGTAGTCCCAAACGAAACCTTAGTTAATATTCCAAACTGCAAATAATAATTAACCAGAGGTTATTTCCTTCACATGACAATCCCTCTGGTTGTTGGCTGATATCTCACTCTACACTTATAATAATAGAAAGTGATATTTGTCATAGTTATTTAAATTTGAAGACTTTTATGTTAATGCATGGAGTATTTTAATTAGTTAATCATGTATTTATGCTTATAAATCACTAATATATTCACCAAACTAAATCATTAAACTTTTTTAAATCAAACTAGACCAATCCAAATATTGCATTTCTAGTTTCTTATAAACAAAAATCAATCAATGTTGAATCCAACCGTTCAGTTTCATTTTTCATCAGTTCTATTTTAATGTTCAGTTGGTTCGAAACCAATATCATTTCGGAACCAAATTGACCAAAGATCACCAATAATGAAGGCCATTGATATGTGGTGATAAAGCCATTTTAGGAACAAGCTACATAGATGAAGAAAGAGTGCAACGGTTACAACTCTAGTTAATTGGCGAATTTCCGGAGGCTTTACGGCGGATGTTTTTCTGTTGGTAAAAGTCACGTAGGAAACGACAATTGGTGGCTAATTTCTGGAGGTAATTTTTTCTAGCAGAATAATGCCGCCAGAAATTAAAAAAAAAAATTTAAAAAAACCAGGATGTCGGCTGCTCGCCAGCCTAGTTGCTAGCTCCCTCTCGAGCTGTCTGCTGCCCGCTTACCTCCTGCGCTGTCTACAAGGCTGCCCGCTGCCCCGCCTTCCTGCCCAAGCTGCCCGCATGCACTGAGATTTGAAATTTTCAAAGATCCAACCAATTTACTAAAGGGCAAAAGTGTTTAATTGTCATGTTTTTTTTTAAATATAAAAATTAAAATCCGACAAAAAAGCCGCCGGAACCAAAGCCGCTGGAGAGCCACTGAAAAATCTATAGAAAAATTAGTATGACAAATTCCATCGGAAATATGTTAGAAGGCCGCTGGAAAAATCCGCATATAAAATAGCTCCTCCTCTAAGAATCTAAGGATTTGGCCTTTCTCACACACTTCCAACGAGTAATCTTCCAACATATACAAAGACAAGCTAACAAATGTGCTGACTTTTTGGGCAACTTGCTTCGATCACTTTTAATTTTTTGTGGAGATATAAGAATAGAGACAAACATACTTCTTTTTTTTTTTGTCGAAGGCTGGTGATGATGAATTGGTGATAGGTCCATACACTTTGAATTGTATTTTCTGTACTCTTTTTTTTTTTTTTTTTTTTGAATGAACAACGCAACTTGCAGCTCTAAGAATATGAGGAATAAAATCACATCAATTAGTTCATCTCCATAGTGTAACTTAATATAATTGACATATAATGCACATAACCATTCTTTGTAATAAAATAGTCATATCAAAATAACACATTGACAATCAATCTTCCTAAGACTAAATTTGTTTGCATTCCCTATTAGGACAGTTCATGAAACATTAAACCTTACTTTAATATCCAATTTAGTAAAATCAAGCAAATACAGATGCTTTCATGAAGCATTACTTTAGAGCTTATTGTAATTTCCACTTTTCGATTTAGTAAAATCATCATCTCCTCAATGGAGACGTACGCATCTTCGCCGAATCACATAAATCTCTGTGTTTTTTGAGATTGATTGTGTTTTGTTTCGATTTAATTCAGTTGTTTACTCAACAATAATCTCAATAATCTCATTTTATAGTTATTATATTATGAAAAACTAAAGAAATGAGTAATTAGTATTGCATAGTTGTGCCACTTTTCAAAGTCAAATATCCTCAAAATTAACTGTGAGCCAAAAAAAAAAACATCTTTAGAGTAGAACATGTATGTAAAGATTTCACTTAAGTATTTGATAAACGCAAAAGTTTTTAAAAACATCGGACCAGTCAGTTCAACCGGTTGAACCGTGATGCTTCATGTTTTTATTATTACTGGATTCACTTAAAATCATAAGAAATTGATTTGAACTGACAGTTGAATAGCTCAAGCCATAAACTGGTTTCAGTTTTCAAAAACCGGGATAAACCTTAAAAGGTTAGCAACCCATGATGCCCATAAATTGTCTCTAATTAAAGAAGTATTATGAGTCTATGTGAGGAACTTTTATTTGGTCCGGTGAACGGACGTAGAGCTACGTTCGGCCGGCATTGAGATCGCGCCATGTAGCAGGCACAAAACCACGTATTTGTTGATTTTGCTCGGCAATAACAAAAAATACAATTATGTGAAGACAAATACCGAGCAATACCGAGTAATACCGAGTTTTTCTAGAAAAGCTCGGTATTACTCGGTATTGACCTTCACAGAGCGGTATTTCTCGTTATTGACATGCAATACCTAACAATACCGAGTAACTCAGTGGTGACCGCACTTAGAGCTACGTCCGGTCACCGGACCTAATAATTGTTCCTATGTGAGAGGGCAAATTTGTTGTTATTATTCCCTATGGTTCCCCTTACATTGACTAAGCCCATTGCTGATTGCTGCAAGTTGGCCTTTCATGTCTCCAACACAGCAGGAAGTCCACAATGAACACAAGCAGGCCCACAGCCCATTTTGCTCGATTAGAAGAGGCCTGATCTGTTTAAATAATAATAATAATAATAAAATGAGAAGAAACTAAGATTTGAATATCTTTATAATTTTTAAAATAAGCTTTAAATTTTTTAAATCTATTTTTAGATGAATATAATATATATTATATTATTTAGTATATTTATCTCAAAATATATCTAAAAATTTTAATCAGAACATTCCATCATAAAATTTTAAAAATTACTTAATTTAAAATTAATTTGGCTAAAATTTAAATTAAAAAATTTTAATTTGGGACTCAAATTTAATATGAAATTGAAATTCTTTTGAGCATTTAATTTGATTTTGAATTGATTTAAAATAAATTTATATTTATACACGAAAGTGGAAATTAGTCAAACCACGATCACTTGTCTTATTATCTCCACTAGAAACGTATAGAAATGACTCCCATAGAGACTTTAGTTTCATCGCTCCATCAAATGAAAGGGAGAGGTTTTTTTAGCTTTGTCATTATGCCAATTTAATTAATATTTTTAATATATACATGTTTAGGGTTAGTCATACCATTAGAAAATTATTAATATTTATATTAATTAAAGTTTCGTTTGAAACGGCTGCTTTTTAAAATAGCTTTATAGTACAAAAAAATTTAAATTTTATACTAAAAAATCGCTTTAAGAAGCAATAAGAATGCCGTCCCAAATGAAGCATAAGGTTTTGCTTGGACGGCTTTCTTACTACTTCTTAAAGCAGCTTTTTAGTACCAAAATTTTAATTTTGTACTAATAAGTTGCTTCATGAAGCGATGAAAGTCGTCCCAAACGAAGCTTGAGGTTTCGCTTGAGACAACTCTTTTACTGCTTTTAAAAATAATTTTTAATACAAAAAAATTTAATAACTTTCATCGCTCCGTCAAATGAAAGGTAGAGGCTTTTTTTAGCTTTGTCATTCGATCAATTTAGATTTCGTTTTGGCAAATTTTTTTTATTTTTTTATTTATATTAAAAACTTATTTTAAAAACAGTAAAATATGTTCATATATATATATATATATATATATATATATATATATATATATATTCAGCAAAAAAAAATTTAATATTTCTATTAATTATATTTCAACAAGGAGACTCCCAAATAACAATAAGCAATGTGGCTAGCAAATTTTTGACAATAGAGTGTCTATTTAATATTTTAGTATTATACAAAGATTCAAACATACACAAATAAAAGAAACTTATAAAAGGTGTAAGAATTATATGGAGATAATAAAAAGCCTTCCCAAACAAAGCCTTAGTCTCATATGAATGTGATGAACATACTGCAAAATTGTGGGGGATAATTGACGTTGATGTTGGTTGCTAATTGGTGGAAAGCGAAGATGATCAAGAGATATAGTTATTTAGTAATGACAATCAAACAATAATAGTCAGATGACAACGGTCAAGCGATGACAACATATCATAATGATCAGACAACATCGCATGCAATGACGGTTGCTAGAAATGATTGTCATTATCAATCAATCGGAAGAGTTTCATGATTCTTTATATTTCTAAGCTCAGCACATCATCTTGTGTGACATTATCTATGATTTTTGAATTGAAATTTCAATTATTTAATCCATAATCTATGAGCACTTCATTATAATAAGAACTTTTTAAGTTCACTTAAAAAGCAGAAGTTGAGTTGAAATTGTACTCTAATAATTTACTCATTTAAGAACATCTTGAATCATGGAGTTCGTCATCGTTTGAAACACCTAAGATAATCTTTTTTTTTTTTACCTAAGATAATCAACTTCCTTCTTCGAACCGGACAGGTTTGCTCCCATTTAGACCTGTCAATATTTGACCCGACCCGAAAACCCGACCCGAACCCGACCCGGAATTTTCGGGTTTGGGTTGACCCGAACCCGAAGCGGGTCGGGTTCGGGTCCGGGAAACCGACCCGTTTGCAAAAACGGGTCGGGTTCGGGTTGACCCGGCGGGTTTCCGGGTCAACCCGAAAACCCGTTTAATTTAAAAAAATTTGATTCCCGCTGCCCTAGCCCGCCTTGCCCGCTGCCCTTGCCCGCCTTGCCCGCTGCCCGCTGCCCTAGCCCGCCTTGCCAGCTGCCCGCGTCCGCTGCCCAGCATCCGCTGCGGCCTGCGGCGCTGTCTCGAGCGATCGAGCGGTGGAGGCGTCGAGCCCGCCTGCGGCCTGCCCAAGTCGCGACTCGCGACTGCCTCGAGCGGTCGAGGCGTCGTCGCGTCGAGCCGCCTGCGGCCTGCCCAGGCCAGCGCGTCCAACGGTTCTGGCGTTCTGCGACACAGCGAGTCAGCGAGTAGCGACAGTTTCGCGTCCGCGACAGTCCAGCTTCCGGCGTCCGCGGCTGTTCCGTGTCCGGCGTCATGCTTACGCGGGTCGGGTCGGGTTGACCCGAACCCGAAGCGGGTCGGGTTCGGGTCCAGAAAATCGACCCGTTTGAAAAAACGGGTCGGGTCGACCCGAACCCGAATAATACCGGGTCAATTTCGGGTTGACCCGAACCCGACCCGTAACCCGAAATTGACAGGTCTACTCCCATTTCTCTAAGCGGAATCGCACCCGTAATAATGCTCCACCGGTTTGCTGAAGCCTCAACTTTCAACGGTTGAGATTTTCTTGTGGAATTTATGCTCCCAGACAAAAGAGATAAAACCATTCGCTTAGGTAGAAGAAAAACACAAAGGTAAACTTTCAACCTAAAAAGTTCTTTGTTATTATTCTTTAGATAATTTGTTCATCTCTATTTATTTTTTACTCTTTATTACAAAGATTTTTAGGCAATTGCCCCTTTAAAAATTTTAAAATATTATAGTCTTTAAGAAATTGTCCCCAGCAAATAGTAAATAGAATTCATCATTTTATTTATTAATTTAAATTCCAAAAATATCCTTATAACCAAAATTTGTTCTGAGAGCGCTGCCCTTTAACCTGGAAACCCCCATATGGTCGAACCCAACAGGGGGCGCTGCTCTCTTGGACCCCCGATATATCTGCAAAGTAAACGTTGATCAATAAATGAACAAATAGGGGTCGTTATTGACCCTTTTTCTTGTAGTGAAGGGTCGAGCCAAATTTTAAACAATACTAAGCTGTTACTTATAAGTTTGCTTTGCCCCTGCCTCAATGTATGAGCAAACCAAAATGTTGTAGTTCCTTTGATATATGAATGAGTCATTTGTGTATTTGAAAATGAGAGTTGAGAAGGTTTCGAGTATATTGGCAAAATAAGTTACTAGCCAAAGGAGATGCCAGAATTTATGAATGCAAGAAGTGAACCAATGAGATGACGATAAAGAGTGGGATCTACAAAGATCAAGTTGTAGTCATTATTGGATGGGGATCTTGGCTTCGTTTGGTACGGCTTTCTTACTGCTTCTTAAAGCAAGTTTTTTGTACAAAAAATCTGCTTTAAGAAGCAGTAAGAAAGCCGTCCCAAATGAATCTAGTGGGTCAAGAAGTAATTTGCAATCAATCATGTCGACTTTTGAATAAGCTCCTTAGTCTTTTTCTCTTGGCTATGGAAGTAACAAAATGATGTATTTATGTCAGGCTAAATCTAATTAAAAGAATTATACTTAAACTTAACTATCAGCATATTTCACAATAGGAATCGAACAAAAAGAAACAAACATAAAACTCTTAAACCAAAAAACAGAATATTAATATGTCTGCTTCAGGTCAGAAAAGGTTGCAGCTTCCAATAAATGCTACTTTTCTTCTTCTCCTTAAATTATTGTGGGTTGCGGGTAGAACTATTATGGCTTGGTTTCAGTTCTCGTGCTGGACCGAATCTCTATAATAAAAGGCTAAATTTTAAAAAGGAATTAAGTATAAATTAAGTAGAAACATGTGCAGATTAATTTTTTTAAGCTAGTGATCTAGAAGTCACGTGGGTGGTAGATTGCCAGACACGTGACCAAGTGGCGGTGCACGTGAGGAAAAAATATTTTTATTATTTTTTATTTTGATATTGAAATTTTTTTTTTTAATCATATAATCTTAAATTTTTTTTAAAAAAAAAATTCAGCAACATGTCATTTTTTTTTAGTTTCAAATTACCTTCTAATATTTTAGAAATTTTTTTTCTCTTTTGAATAGAAATTTTTAAACTTGAAAATTTATTATTATATGTAAGCTTTCCTTTTTTAAAATTTGTCTTATAATATATGTTATTTTAATTTTCTTAGCTGCAATAAATACGATTTTTTTATTTGTTATTTTAAATAAAAATTTAGTGTTATGAATAAAATTTTAACTTCTAAAATTTATTATTAAAATATAAACGCCATGAAAATCCCCATCTATGAAGCGACTTCCACTGCAAATGGCAGAAAGCATCATGCAAGCAACTCATTTGGGACACCTCTTAAATAAAAATTTTTTTGTTGCTTTTAAAAAAATTTATAATAAAAAAATTATTTTAGAAAATAATAAAAAATATATTTCAAATTAAATCAGCTTTAATTTTTAGGCTAAGAAGCACCAAGAAAACTGTCCCAAACGAAGTCTTAATTTAGGGTAACTTTTTTACTGCTTTTTGAAAGTAATTTTTTAGTACAAAAATTTTTAAATTAAAAAATTTGTATTAAAAAGCTGGTTTTAAAAATAGCAAGAAAAATGATTTTAAATTTTATTTATTTTTCATCCCATTGTCTATTAATATATTATAAAAGTTGTTGGTTTTCAAAATTTCGAAGTTATATATATATGAGCTAAACCTCAATAGTATTCGCACTACAAAGAAGACTCCAAGCTGAGAATGTCTCTTATAATACTGTTGATGCAACTAGCCGTTGCTTTGGCCTTGAAGAACCTTTTGGTTCATAGCGACACCATAGTAGAATACAGCAGAGATGACTTCCCTTCAGATTTCGTCTTCGGCGCAGGAACCTCTGCTTTCCAGGTGCATAGCCACATACATCTCATAAAACTGTACATAGTATTTGCGCTAGTTGTTTTGCCACACCAAGCTACAGGACCAAAGTGATTGCAATAGTATTAGCTGTTGGAACAGAATATATAAATGAAATGTCAACACACAAGAATTTTTGTATAGTTAGGCACAAGAATGCTTATGAAGTTGTTTTCAGTATGAGGGGGCGCTGGCGGAGGATGGACGGACTCCGAGCATCTGGGATTATTCAATATATGAAGGTAAATCTCCTGTTCAAATTGGTTTTTTTCTTTGTTTTTAATATTTTTTTAACATGAACACTGATCTCACACACCTCGTAAGACTGCCTCACACCCGACGGCAATCACCGAGCTATTCAGTGCTGGCCGCTATGGCCGGCGCCTCACCGCCGTTGCCCCCATAGATCACAGGCTACACCCCACCGCTACTCGCCGCTCCTCGGCGCCAGTAGCCTGCTTCCTTCTGTTCAAGCATTAATTAGTAATTTTCTTTATTTATTCTTTAAAATGCGGTTTTGATCCTTTCCTTCCATAAATAATTGAAGTTATAAAGCTTTACTAAAAACAAAATACAATCTGAAATTATAACGTTACAGGGCAGAATAGTGAAGTCACCACGCCAGATATTGCTTCTGATGGTTATCACAAATACAAGGTATTCTCTTTTACTTGGTACAGATTCATCTTCCCATTGCCGATTTCAGCAAAATTGATGTGGTTTTATCATCCCTGCAGAACGTTAACGCACCTATTTTCGTCTCCACTTGCACTGTTAATTACTGTTTATTCCCTTTTTCTGTTAGCCATAGTAGTACTGTACTCTTTTTTTTTTTTTTTAACGACGAGGAACCATGCGCTACCACCCTAACTTGGCCCGGTTGGCCTGGACGAGCTACCCCCGGCCATTAGAACTCGTGGCCGGCGTTTGTTGGACCCCCATCGAAGGGGCGCTGATGCCCGAGGGAATCGAACCCGGTATGGGGGTACCCTCCCGTGCTCGCCCACCAACCGAGCTAAGCATGGGTGGGTACTTTTTTTTATTTTGATTCCCCACATCAGGTGATATGGAGGACAGCAGAATACATTTTTAACCCAGAAGTTACCATTACATTGGTTTACTCTGTTTTACATTTCTTTCCTTTCCGGAGCTGCTGCATAAAAAACTTGGTAATTTTTATTAGAAAGAAAAAAACTTACTGAGAAAGATTGAAATTTCATGAGATACCAAGCATGCATGAATTAAGCCTCAGCAGTAGGAGATGATGAGCAATTTTCCTGTAACATAATTTAGGGGCAGTAATTAGCTCAACCACTATTTGTTCATGTCCTTGATAACACATCACAGATATGTCGGGGGTCCAAGGGGGCTGCGCCCCTTTGTGGGGTTCGACCTGCAGGGTCAAGGGGCAAGGCCTAATAATAACACCTCTACACAATGTGTTTAATTGTCTTTGTAAGGGTATTTTTGTATTCTCTTTAATATTTCACTTTATATTCATCGTTCCCTAATAATAACACCTCTACACAATGTGTTTAATTATGCTAGAGGCTATTGCCTAAAAATCATAATATTTTTAAACTTTTAGGGGGGGCAATTGCATTAAAACCTTTGTAATAAAGACTAAAAAATAGACAGAGGGGAACAAATTATCAAAAAATCTTATAATAAAGAATTTTTTTTTAGACGGGGCAATTGATCGGCATTTGGCTGTCTTTATGTGAACTATTTAGAAGGCAAAAGATAAGGCCGATGGCTTAACTACTTTCATTAACATGTTTGAAGATTTATGCTATATTTGAAGAGATTGTATTGCACTAGTTATAGAGTAAACGAACAAGCCGATCTCTTTCCTTCAACTTCATTTCATCATTCCAAGCATTGCATTGTTTAGAAATAGAAAAGTAGATAAAAGGTAGGAGAAAAGCTGATATTAAAAGCTTCATTTGAATTCTTGCCCATCAACGGGCCATAAATATTAACACGTGGTTCTGGTATTAAATGAGCCACAAGAAAACATAAATTTATAGAAAGAATTGTCATATCATAACATGGGTTAATTTGTACTGAACTGCCTAACTACCGGGCTTAGAGGAAAATAACAGCCACCAAATAAGATTAGGTGAGTTGGTTAATGTAAATTTTTAAATTTTTTTAAAGTTATGAATTACGATATCTTAATCAATCAATTAGCGATGCAAGCCAAAGTTGTGAAAATCGGATCAGACATAGAATCAGAAGAAGTTGAAGTTCAAAGTTCAATTATTCGACTGAGGTTGAATCGGATGATGTAATGAATATTAAAATTAACTAAATAAGATCTAAATGAAATAATAATAATATAATAATCATAAAATAATATAAATTTTTGATTAAAAATAAAAAAAATTTAGACATTAAAAATATATTTTGTAAATTTAAATTTAAATAAATTCAATTTTAAATTTGATTCACAATTAATATAAAATTAGTTTACATATAAACTTATGAATTTAATACAATTTGTTATTAATTTATGTTGTATGCTTAGATATAATTAACATCTATAGGTTATATATCAAATTTATATTATAAATTTACATTTATAGGTCATTTATGCTAAATAATTTATTATTATTAAATAGATAAAATTTATTTGTTTATAATGTATAAATAAATAAATTAAATATTATTAATTAAGAAAATAAATATTATTCACATTATTAAAAATTAATTTAAAATTTTGTTTAAAACTATATAATATATATGTTGTGAACTTGATAACCTCAACTTATTCATTTAATCCTACATCACTTAGAAACTTTTCTTTAATATTATTTATATAATTTTTTTATTTTGCATATATTAAGAACTCACACAGAGTGATGGAGCCATGTGAAGATGCTTGATTGACATTTTGAAGGGAATAACTATTATAATAATTTCATGCTTATTAAAAATATTATCTTAAATTTAAATTAACTTGTTAAATTTTGATTTTTATTTAATAGTTTATCCTTAACATATTAAATTTATTTATTTAATTATTTAAACAATTCAACAGTTGATTTGTCGATTGGACCAATGGTTCTAGTCAGCTCAATCATAGTTTATGCAAAAGTGGTTTTTAGGATGGATTGAACGTGCCTCATAAACGGTTCACAATTGAACTAGCTGATCTAATTTGATTTTTAAAACTTTGCATAAGAGTGCACCTTTCCCCGAATGCACCCCTACCACTATGTTAGATTTCCTCCACAAGCACTCCTCTTCATCCCTAACTTAGTTTCTACTTTTTTCTCCATTGATCTCCCCTTTTCTCAATAGCTTAGCCAAAGAAAATCCCTTGAAGTCAGCTCTTGCTTGGATAACCGGTGTTCTTTGCTTTTACAATTTGTCTTTGACCACCTATTTGTAAATTTCGACATATCAAAGAAATCTATGTGTAATCCTCTATTTTTTGAAAACAAAATGAACTTCATAATATAATAGAAGAATATAGCCTTTACCACTAATTATTACTATTTTTTTCTAATTTTTTTAATTTTTTATTTATGACTAGCTTATGTGAAGCACTCCAAGTTAGATAGAAAATGAGAGGATATTTATTCAGGAAAGAAAGTTATCTTAATTGGTTAGAAAATTTGGTAGCACTATCTATGACATATTTCAGTTAAGAAAATATCAATTAAAGGTTCCCACAAAGATTTAAAAGAAGTAGCAATAACATCTTTCCCAATAAATAAAAAAGGGGAAAGTTGCAAGTAAACAATAAAATACAAATTCTAAAGGGAGGATTTATATGAGAGGACAATTTTTAAAAAAATATGATAGATATATGTTAATAAGCCCCAACAATTTGATAGTAAAAAAATAAAAAATCAACTTATGCTCCCACTAGATAATTAAATTAATTTATTTACTCCCATTAAGGAGAATTATTGGCCTCCATTGCAAGCTCTAATTTGTTATGTAGAACTCCAAATTCAAGATGGAAAGGCAACAAACACACAAGAAGCAAGGGTTTAATATGGTTTAACAATTTGCCTACATACATGGAGATAGCAATCTCCTATATAATCGAGAAAGTAAAACTAGGATCCTCACACATATAGATGCTATTACAAGTTTGAAGAGTTACTTGGAGAAAAGCTCATCTTTGAACATCAATAATCAACCATTGTTAGAGATTTTTATAGTCTTCACGGTAAATTTGTCTAGTAGTCTCCATTTAAGGCTTTGACATAGCCTCTATTTAATACTTTCTAATAGAAATTTGCCGCTATTTTCAACATAATTAAACTATGAAAGTTATTGTACATTTTATTTGCATTTTCACCCTTAGCCAACACAATAACTTAGCTCATCTAGCTACTAAAAAAATGTAGCACAAAATTTAATAAAAGAGATTTAATGTTGTCTACTAGTTATGCATATCATATCAAAATAATAAAATGATAATGTTTTTATTTTCTTTTATGCTTTAGAGTGACATGCACTAACTTTGAAATTTTGTTTCTTATTAGGAGGATATTGAGCTCATGAGTATTACAGGCCTGGAAGCATACAGATTCTCCATCTCTTGGTCCAGATTACTCTCCAGTATGGAGCTATCCTTCAATAATGTTTATTACAAACCTTAGTTATCTTTTTTATCTTGTGAAGATCCTTTTAGATACTCATATTTTGATATTGACAATTGATTAAATTCTTAGATACGAATATGCATTTTAAGTAGCCTTTTTTGTTAGTGTTTTTGATGTGTTAAATTTATTTTATGCAAATCTTATCTTTCTCTATATCCATATTACATTTGATCTATCCCTTAAGTTATTACACTGTTTAGCTCAAAACTTTCATAATGACCTACATGGGCTAATTTATAACATATTTTTTTATTTATCATAAAAAGGGACACAAGTTGGCCAAATGTATATATATATATATATATATATATGTGTGTGTGTGTGTGTGTGTGTGTGTATTTCATAGGTATTGAATTTAGTTTTGTCTATGAGCAACACTAGAACATTAGTTTCAAGACTCACAAGGCTAAAATATAACATTAGATATAGGGGAAAAGAGAGGAAGTGCAAGAGAGAAAAAGGGAGAGACTTCAAGGATTTTATTATTAAATCCAAGTGCTTCTAAATGCCTTCATCCTCCCCTGAAATTGCCCGATGACTATTTTTTATAAGATTATAGGACTACAATAAAAGTTGTACGAATAAACATATGTGCGCGAGTGGTAACATTAGTCTACTAAGTTCACCATGAACTTGATGAGTTCATATTAAAAGTCGAGAGTCCTATGATAGTTCTTGGAGAGTTTACAAAGATTTTCTAGAGAGTCCTTGGAGATTTTTTGGAGAGCCTCTGAAGATTTCCTAAAGGGTCCTTAGAGAGTTTTTGGAGAGTCATTAGAGAGTTGCTAGAGAGTTTTCAAAAAAAATTTAAACAATATACAATTAGCTTTGACTAGTGACCATTGGCCCTTGATAAGTGCATGTTGGTCATAGAAGAATGCACTTTAATAAAATGAAAGAACTTTTTTCCCCTTTTTTTATATCATGGTGCAGTTTTTAAAGCACAAGTATTTTCAGGGGCACTTCTTTTGCAGGTGGGAGAGGAGCAGTTAATCAAAAAGGCTTGGCATATTACAACAATGTTATCAATGAGCTCGTTAAACATGGTAAGATTTTACAAGTTGCAGAGTATATTATCTCAGGCTTCATTTGGGACGGCTTTCTTACTACTTCTTAAAGCTGTTTTTCAGTACAAATTTTTTTAATTTTTGTACTAAAAAACTAGTTTAAGAAGCAGAAAGAAAGCCGTCCCAAACTAATCTTCAATCTATCATATCAATTAACTATATGATTAACAATCATAAACTTTATTCATAGAATCAAAACTCACTAGCGAATCTCATCCAACTTGAAAGTTCAGCATTTTTTTTTCTTTCTATTGAGTAGGAATTCAGCCGCATGTATCACTCCATCATTTGGATCTTCCTAAAGTTCTTCAAGATGAGTATGGAGGTTGGCTAAGCCCAAGAATAATGTAAATTTCCTTCTTTCCTTTTTCCCCAATATATATCTGTTACTTGTAATTTATCTAACTACAGATGGTTTTAAGCAGAGACGACTTCAAAGGATTTGCTAACGTTTGCTTCAGAGAATTTGGTGATCGAGTCTTCCATTGGACCACCATGGCTGAGCCCAACATCAATGCTATTGCCTCCTTTGACAATGGTGTATTTCCTCCTCATCGATGTTCATATCCCTTTGGGTACAATTGCAGGGAAGGCAATTCTGCCGTTGAGCCATATGCAGCTGCCCACAATATGTTATTGGCTCATGCCGCAGTTGTCAAGTTATACCGAACAAGATATCAAGTATGTCATGAATTCATTCAATACTGCTTTGATGAGTAATTGCGAAATCTTGCTTAAATCCTACCACAGTAGTTTGGAGACTTTAAATTCTACTATTTTGATGAATTCTTTCAGCACTATTATTGTTTAAATTTTAAATTTGTTAAATCTCATCATTCTTAGAATCTACTAGATTTAAGAATTTCTCCATCTCATAACTCTTAAATTCTGAAATAAATTTTCAAATAATTTATCAAATTCATCAATTATCACTGTTATTGCGCTAAACTGTTTTCGAGTAGCAATCCTTCAAATTTTACAACAAACTTAATTTATATGGTTTACTAAAATTTTGTTTTGGAGAGCTTTTGGCCACCGTTTTAACATTGTTTTTAAGATATTTTTAATAAAAACTGCTTTGGAAAGTAATAAGAAAACTGTCTTAAATGAAGCTTAAATCTTACTTAGTTAAATCCAACTAGTAGCCAAACAGCTCCTAAGCTAACAGAAAAAAATCTTTATAGAAGACGGTGAAGGAACCTTTGCATTACACCTAGCATTAGTGTGCATCAAGTAAGGATTTCAAGATACCAGAACCTATCTTCACCATTGCTTTCTTAATGACATAATTGTAAGGTTGAATCCTACATAAAATCCCTTGTGAAAAAATTTTAAATGCTTTTTTCTGAATCAGTATGCGTTTAGGATTGGTTGGGGTCGGTTAAGCAAACCTTGATCCAAACTCAATAAAATGATCCTAGTTAATGCACTAGCTCTTTTAACTATTGTGGGCTCCGAAAATTCGTGCCCCGTTCTCTCTGTGGTCCCTTTTCTCTTTTTTCGGGTGGTCGAGGAGAGTTTAAACATTTATGTTCTGAGGCAAATTTTCATAAGGCAGATTGGATTTTAAATAAGATACTACCCAGATATGTCACCCTCATTTCACGAGGACTTTGTGATCTAATTTCAGGTTTCCTATAGGCGCAAGTCTTTATAGTTAATTACATCTCCCGATAACAAGTAAGAACTTTCGATTAAGACTAGTCGTCAAATATATATGTAGTATTCGGCATATAGTAACAGCATGATTTGATATTTGAGAATTTAATATTTAAAATTAAAAATTTACCACCTTGCACTTAAAGCATATGGTGGGTGGAATGATGATAAACCCGATCAAGATCCCATGATTCTGTCGTCCTAGGCCATTATGGTCCATGATCTAATTAGTTAGAAGATGTAGTTGGCCCAACCTAACAAAATGGTCTTTATCGATGGCCATGGATTGCTTCGTTTATACGTACCTTGTAGACCTGGGGTGAATGTTTGTCTAAGGGGATAAATTTGAATATACCTTACCTAACAGAGGGCTTTGTGCCCTATCGATTATATCCTACGGATTCATAACTCAAAGATTTAACGTCGTTGGGGAACATACAGTTTTTGACCATGATCATAATTTAATGGTGACATTTGGCTGCAAAATCAACCGGTCATAACCATTTACTTGTAGTGCCATTTGATGATGAAACCAATGATTAGAGGACACGTGCCACGTCCTTACTGGTAAGAGACAGTTTGAGAATGAATCTTAGTGATATTATCGTTTAGACATTTACTCTTTGTGAGTTGAAGTGACTTTTAGATTTGTTCACCTCGGCAAACTATTGCGGAGGATGGATGAATTTTGATTTAAGTATTTTTGTATTTTTATTTCAATTTTAAATATTTAGGTTTTTGTGACTTTTGAGTTTTGAGTTTTCATGGGAATTTGGGAGTCATTTTCGAATATTTGGTGTCCCCTCTAGTTGAGATTTATATTCAACACGGTCATCATCGGGGTATTTATGGCCAATTTTATTTTATCAGAGAAAAATGATACATATAGCTAACCTCATGTATTGGGATAAATGCTTGATGTTGTTGTTATTCTCACCATAAATTTTGTAAGGATATTCTTCTGGCATAATTTTCTTCGGAAAAAGAAAAAAAAACTACCCAAAATGGTACTCTAAACATCCTTTTTTTATCTTCAAAGTCCAGTCATGTATTAATTTGTTTGTTTTTATAGAATAAAACGATTGAACTGATCCTGGATCCAGATAGTTTCTAGCCATGCCTCTATTTCCTTGGAATAAAAGAATATATGCCAATTAATACCCAAGTCAAAGAGGACCAATGAGTTATTTGTCTCAGTATAGTTATCCTCTAATTAAAACACGAATTCACAAATAGTTAACGATAAGGCTAATGATAATGATTAGTCAATATAACCACTATTTAAGCATCAGCGATAAAACCAGATTTTACATAAAATGCATCATATGTTATTCAACTATTGCTGACTTGTGTATCAGCCTATACAAAAAGGAAAGATTGGCATCAACTTGTACGCAACGTGGTTCTCTCCATTGACAAACTCCATACAAGATTCAATGGCATCCAAAAGAGCAATGGATTTTACAATAGGATGGTGAGTTAATCAATCCTTGTTTACTAACATCGTATGTGTGAAATTACTGAGAAAAAAAAAGTTGCCTTCAGGTTTATGAGCCCGCTGATCTTTGGGGATTACCCTGAGATCATGAGGAAAAATGCAGGTTCAAGGCTCCCAACTTTCAGTGAAACTGAATCTCAAGAAGTCAGGAGTGCTTTTGACTTCATTGGTATCAATTATTACTTTGCATCTTTTGTGGTTGATAACTCGGATCGTCCCAAGACAGGTTTCCGGGATGCTAATGCTGACATGTTTGTCAAATTCACAGGTCAGATTCAAGCTTAAGTTTTTATTTATATAATACAATTGATTCTTGATGTCAAACATCATAGCTTAAGTGTTCTTTAGGACTAGCTTACTATAGTTTGTTACAATATTTTTAGAATATTCTTAGTAGCTTATATAAGCAAGATAAGGAGAAGTATTACAACAACAACAAAGTATTGATTAAAATAAGGAGAAGTATTGATTAAAATATATTCTCTTTGAAGCTTTTTGAAGTGTAGTTCTTGTTTTTGTTCTCTGGATTGGGAATTCCCTTCAAGCAGATCCGATTCTTCCGATGATCACCTCATCAATTTTGGGATTCTCTCTAATCATAGAGTAAAAGTCAGATATTTTGTTCTAATCCTCTAAATGAATTTGCAAATAAATTTCTCAGATATGATGATGATGAATCCATTCTTTTATTTCATTCTCATAAGTATCATGGAAGGAATAAAAAGAAAGACTAATAAGATTCTCTGTTAATAAATCTATCAAATATGATTTGCCATTATTGAGGAGTAATCATGACTAATTTGAAGTTTTTTTACCTTTAATTTTACTGCTCTTTGTGGTTTTTATTTGATATAAGCCCCTTCTATTTATTTTGCGGGTCTCTTGATTCCTTGGACTTGCATAGTGTATTTTTTCAATAATCTCTATTTGGTTAATCAAATTTTCATCGCTTTATAATATATATTTAACAATATTGATTATGAAAAAAAAAAAAAAAACACTAATTGAAGCTGGTGCAGGTTCAAAGGATGAGACACCAATAGATCAGGTGAGGCTTAGCAAGCCCATTAATTTTTAGTTTTGGTGATATATTATATGGAGCTCTGGCTAATAAATTCTGTTCAAAAACAGTTTATTCCACCAGGTTACATACCAAATAAGCCTAAAGGTCTGCTGAAAATGCTCAAATATCTCAAAGATTCCTATGGAAATCCCCCCATCTACATTCAAGAGAACGGTATGTTCATGATAACAATAATGAATTTAGCATTAACAGACCTGAAACGGGAGTAATCAAATCATTAAGATTTAAAGTCCCCAAAACTCTATTTAGCTTAAATCCTGCCTAAAATAGATGACAATCTGCTCTTAAGTTACACTGATATGGCTTATACCAGAGTTATTACTGAAAAGATTGCAAATAAATAGGTTGTGGCCTGGGTGTCAAAGACGTGCTCAATGACACTGATAGGATATCCTTTCTAAGTGGTTATATTGGAAGCACACTTGAGGCTATCAGGTAACTTTTAAAGAACTAAGAACTATCAACTGCTGAAATATAGAATAAATAGTCTATCATCAAGCTTGTTCAGAATGATAATCATTTGGATTGCAAATTCTTACAGGAATGGATCAGATGTGAGGGGCTACTCTGTCTGGTCATTTCTTGATATTTTTGAGCTACTGGATGGCTACAAAAGCAGTTTTGGGCTCTATCATGTAAACTTTAAGGACAATGAGCGTCAGAGAGTGCCAAAGCTCTCTGCTTATTGGTATTCAAACTTTCTCAAACATGGTAGTGTGATCAAGATAGAGAAGACACAAGGAGATCAGGAAGAATATCATGCCATGCAATAATCTGGTCTCGTATGTCGAATTTAACATTTATGAGATAAATCACTCTTGAAAGTAATGGATTTCTTTAAGATTGTTGCTAAGGTTAAGTAGAGAAATGCCAAAGAAATGTGTCATAACATTATTGTAAAAGAAGATGTGATGAGAGATCTATTTAACTTGAAATCTACAGAAATTTCTCACAACAGTTTGCAAATAGATGGTACATTTCAGTTAATTTTATGATTTTAAGTAGAGCAAGATACAAAGTCCCCAAAACTCTATTTAACATGTTCTTTTTTTATTGTGGTGGGATATCGCTCTTTTGCGAGCTGTATCTTCGTATATTTCTTTTGTAATTACCATTTTATAGTGAATGATATGTGCTAAGACCCCTAATATTCTCAAAAGAAAAAAAGAGTTCATGTTTTGCGTCGTCCCTCCTTTTTTGATATGTCATGCATAGCCTTATACTAGTTGTGTTCAAGTTGTATGTTGAGTTTCTCAATAACTCAATAAAATTATGTGTTGATTTTGAGTGTTGTTTTGGCCATGTGCAATTGTGCATACTCCATGTGTACATTGATAATATGAAATGATGTTTGCCAACTGAGTCCACTTCAGTTTGCTTCTCTAGTCTTGTTTATGGACTTTTATTTATTTTCCCGTCTTCTGATTTTTCACAAGTATTGTATTATTTCTTGAACACGTTGGACATAAGATTTATATGCCGTTATTATTCAATCAATATAAGTAGTTGGAAAGTTCTTAATTTTCCATTTACTTTCTAAAGATTTTTTTTTCTCGTATAACAAAAAAGGGTTGCACAAAATTTGTTTGAAATTTGGAAGTGACACTGTACCCTTATGTTCTTATTTTGCCTAAAGGGCTCAACCAGAGTATTTTGTTTCATTATGGGACCATAATATTTAGGTAGAGTACGAACACATGATTTTATTGTCACGTAAACCTAGAAGTTTCCTCATATCATGATTGAAGTAGGTGGTGGCAGCAACAACAATTTTAAGTTTGAAATCATATACTTACCTCATAATTTGGGTATGATGCATTTTTTGTCATTAGCATGTATTTTTTTTGAAACTTCTTTTGAATGAAATAAAGATAGTATAAAACTCACATATAATGTTTTCTTAATAATACTATCTCATTATGTCTTTTTAATGTCAATTTTAACTTCATAGGTGGATACAACTTCGGGATAATGGCACATTGATTGATAGGACTGCACTTGACTCTAGATTTATTCCTAATCCTAGTTGCAAATATATTAACTTTATGACTTTTGCTTACAAATATTATGATTATCTGACTAGTTCTTATATAGTTCTTATATTCATTTAGTTATACTTTCACTCCACTCACATTACTGCATGCTTCAGAGATCTTATGGGCTTCGAAAATTCCTCAGACCTCTCTGCAACCTTTTTTTTTATCGTTGAGGAGAGTTTTAACGAGTATGTTCCGAGGCAAATTTTCAGAAGGTAGATTGGATTTTAAATAAGACATTAACCAGAGATTTCACCCTCATTTTGCGAGGACTTTATGATCTGAATGCAGGTTCCTTATAGGTGCAAGCGCCTATAGTTAATTACCCCTCATGGTAATAAGAGAGAAATTTCGATTAAGGCTAGTCGCCAAATAGATACAAAGTATCTGGTGTATAGTAACAACATGTTTGTGTTTAATTAATATTAAAAATTAGAAATTGACCACCTTACACTTAAAGCGAATGGTAAGGGGAATAATGACAGACCCAATCAAGATTCCATGGATCCGTCGTCTCGGGTCATCATAGGATATAGTCGACTCCACCTGACAGAAGGATCTTTGTCGGCAGCAATGGGTTGCTTCGTCCAAATGTACCGTATAGACCTAAGGCGAATATTTGCCTAAGGGGGCAAATTTGAATCCACCTTAGCTAATAGAGGGCTTCATGCCATATCAGTGATATCCAATTGATTCATTACTCAATGATTTAGCATCATTGGGGAACATACGGGATTTGACCATGGCTATAATATAATTGTGTCATTTGGCGCACCACCTAGTCAGAGGGTCCCGGTCATAGTCGTTTACCTGTGGAGCCGTTTGGTGGTGAAACCACCGGTTAGAGGATATGTGTCACGTCCTTACTGATACGAGATAAATTGAGAATAAATCCTAGTGATATTCTCAAACAGGAGATAAATTGAGAATAAATCCTAGTGATATTCTCGAACAGACATTTGCTTTTTATCAGCTTAAGTGATTTTCAGATTTGTCCACACTAACAAACTATTACGGAGGGTAGAGTGTATTTTCTGTAAGTATTTTAATAATTTATATAAATTTTAAATATCGATATCATTGAGTATATTTTATGAGAAATTGACGGCATTTTTTAGTATTTGGGGTCCCCTCATGTTGAGGTTTTCTATCAACACGGTCATCATCGAGGTTGATTATGAGCATTTTCATTTTATCGGCATAACCTTCTCGACTCTGCCAACTTGCTAACAAAAGATCGGATTTGTTGTCAGCTTTATACCTTTATTAGTGAATTTTTCTTGTTATATACCTTGAAGGCATAATATGAATATATTAGATCGGTCCTTAGTGGATCGGTCCAGCTAACCCCTTTTAAGGGGCCGGTTCACATTTACAAGAGAAGGGCGGCGGCAAAAAGGAGAGAGAGGGTTTAGGTGTGGTTCACTAGAGTTCAAATTCAAATTTAGGAGCCAAAGGAGAGGGCAACAAGGGCTATTAGGTCATTTTGCTTTTTGTTGTAATTGTATGCCTTAAGTATGAGGAGGAGATTAAGGTTAGGGTTATGTTTTTATTATTATGTTCTTGTAAGAGTTCTTTTTGGTGTCTTGGGATCTTGATTCATCTAGAGATTGGGAAAGAATGATCCTCCTCTCTAATTGAGGATCAATTGTATATTTTCTTTCATTATTTCTATTAGTTCTCTTTTTTGCAATCAAATTACTATTTGGAGAGTTTTTCACCAGGTTTTGTGTGAATCGTTTGTTGTTTTTCTCCATCTTTGTTACGGTTTACTTAAAATATTCAATTATTTCCTATCAAATTGATATAGGTAGATATTTCATTGTTAGAACAGACCAGAGAAATCTGAAGTACTTATTGGAGCAGCCGATGGTGACAGAGGAGCATCAGAGGTGGCTGTTCAAATTGCTGGAATATGATTTTGAAATCCAATACAGGCCAGGAGTGAGGACTAGGTCGTAGATGTCTTGTCCAGATGTATGTCGGAGTTGCAGGCGATAGCAATATCGACAACATTGTATAAGAAATTTGCAAATACTCTGAGAACTTGTCCTTAAAATTCAAGATCAGGGAACTTGCACTTGGAATTTATGAAAGACTCAAGAAACTTGTCCACCATATTCGACCCACTTAATAGTTGAAGCCAAATGAGAGTTCAACTCTATCCAAAAATTGAACTTGTCGAGGGAGAGCTTAACTCATCCAACTTATCAATGGAGAGCAATTCATCCAAAACTCATCAAAAGAGAGGTCAACTTGTATAACAGATGAAGTTCCCAAAATGATGTTCAACTCAAAAAATTTAACTTGCCGAGGAGAGTTGAACTCATACATAAATTTTACTCATCAAAAGAGAGTTCAACCCATTCAAAAATTGAACTCGTCAAGAAAAAGTTCAACTCGTCCAACAATTGAAGTCATCAAGGAAGAATTAAAGATGTTAAAAAGAGAGTTCAACAACTATGCAGAATCAAACACAAAAATTTAAGCGAACACATTCCCCTCTTAGAGAACTTTATATATATATATATATATATATAAAGAAATGGTATTAGAGAAATTTCAAAGAAATTGAATCTTAAAAATCAAGAATTAACTTATAAATATGGGGTGGGACAACTTTGAGTTAGAGAGTTAGCACGTTGACTTAAATCAATATTAGAAAAACTTATTTCCTAAATATGGTATCATAATGATCTCTATTTGAGATTAAATTTAAAAATAATAAGTCTAGTCCCTATAGAAGAGCAAAGTATTTTATTTTTTTGGAACGAGAGCATCTACTCGTTGTCACTTCCTTAGGAGGCGCATGACGGCGTAATTAATCTTTTGGCGGAATCTAACGGAGCCAACCAACAGGCGTTGGACCCACGCTTTGCTACTCCTCTCAAAGAAGGTGAGCCGCTTGATAGGCAATTCGAACATGATCGGAGGATACCCAATCATGCTTACCCACCGGGCTTGCTCACCCACCAAACAAGCTAAGCCCCATAGAGATCTGAGTGATGTGACTCATTAGTTGACAGATAAAAAATTCTCCCCGCTGCTCGTGATCAAATCCTATAACTTGCCCCCCCCAAAAAATATTAATCCATGGTTTCAGCTAATTAAAACCAATCAATCGAGTCTTTTGCTGTCTCTTAAGTCATTCCGCAAGAATAAATTTTTTATTATGTCGCTAATCTTAGTATGACTTTTTGGATGGTGAGTTATTTTCAGTGTGCTGGAAGAGGCGTGAATATTTCTTGTTGATATTTTTTTAATGATAACCCTATCCATCATATTTTCCCATTCATAATTTGACCTTCATCCTCAGGATAGTAAAAAAAAAAAAAAACTTAGTTATCCTTATTATTTTGTAAAATTACTATATATTGAAAATAATTTTTTAGTAAAATTTTTTTAAAAAGATTGAAAAAATAGTGATCAAGTAGAATTTATGATTGCGATTTGAAAACAATACAGGAAGAAAGCAGTCCCAAATGAATTATAAAATAATTATGATTCAGTTCACGAGTAGCTCATTGATTATGAAAGAACAAAAAATTATGATTTAATTAATTATAATAATAAATGATAAAAAAATAAGAAATTAAAAAAAAAAAAAGAATCGCTAAATATATTGAAGTGGTATATACCTTTTCAAACATTTTAATTATTTAATACTTAAAATACCCAATCTTAATATATTTCAACTATAATTTATATTAAAAATTTTTAAACAAGCCAGCTCATAAACTAATAAGTCGAGTTAAGACTAACTCATATTTGACATATTAGCTCATCAAGATTGACTCACCAGTATTTATGAAGCCAAACCTGAGCCGGCTCAATAAGAAAGATTGTCATTCCTTAAAGTGAAAACTTTAGCATATTAAAGTTTACCTAAAGGGTATCACCCTTCATAGCACATTAGCACAAATAGAAGCTCTTTATTATGCTTCCATGCATCCTTATTAGTTTATTTTGAATCATTTTATGTACATAATGATAATAATTAGTGATTAAAAATGTAAAACTAATATGTTTTAATCAATTTGAAACTCAACTTGAAATCAACTTTTTCTTCCATTCAAACCTATAAGGAAACTTTTTTTTTTTTACATTTAAGCCAGACAAACTCACATACATAAAACTCGAAACTAATTTCTTTTGATTAACAGCCAAAACTTCCGACCAACAGACAAAATTAAGTTCTGTATCAATAAACATTTGAATCTCGCCCAAATCAAAATTGTACATCTAAATAATGCAAAAGATCACACAGCTCATCTTGGTGAGCTTAAGCTTCCAACTAAGCTTAAGTCTCCGCAGCCAGGATTGGCAACACACCATATCAAAGAGGAGATAAATAAAAATTGCTAAAATTCCAAATCTACTGATACAAAACCAACTGTATAAACCCATTGAAGGCAGTGTTCATGCATCAAATGCAGGAAGGATTGAAAACTCTGAAGCATCTCGATAAATTAACTTCAAATATCAATCTGTTAAGATGTAATATAATGCTTCCTCTGAACATCGTATCTCTGGCAGAGGTTCTTCAATGTTGCAACTGAATGCTGCATCGAATTCAACTTAGTATCCATGAACATGGCCTGAAAATTACAAAGTGTTTAAGGGATGAACCTTCATGATTGCATGAGCAAAGTATATCAGAAAATGAAAGAAGGCAATGAAAGTTTACTTGGTAGTCATCTCCGTATTTCATAACCAAATTGCCAATATGAACCCTTTGCATGGTTGTCAAAGGTTGCAGTGGTGCAGCTTTGCCGTCCCGGCGCTTCTTCCCCAGAGCAGTTTTCAAGTCTGTTAAATATTCAGGAACTTTTTATTATACTATATAATTAGAATATTTAATACAAATAAAGGAAAGAAAATAAAATATTATAGGATCAAGAAAACATTCATGTAATCTGCACCTCCAAAATATATACTTTATGTGAATCCAGTACTATCTTCTCTGACAGAAACAGTAAATGTGTTGGGCAAATACAAAATGTTGTAATCTAGTTAAAATTATTTGTTCTAAATGATTACAGCAGAGTATTTATAGATATCCAGCTCCGTGAATAGGTCTCAAGTAATGTAATGAAGGTCATAGGAATCACATAAATAAGCTATCTGCTATGATGACCTGAGCTAAGCGGCTATGCAGTGCTAGTGTGGGACACAATTGTCAAGTGTCTAATTTAAAAAAAAAAATCAAAAGTGCCTGTCTGACATTTACTTCATCAAATTTAATTAAAATTTTATAAAAGAACCTCACTTTTTCTATTTTTCATTTCTATTTCTAACAATTCTCTTGCAAATATTTACATCTAGACTTTTCCTTTCTCGCACGCTCGACTAGGTTTAGATCAACATGCATCGATATTTGATATTTTGTATATATCTTTATTCTCATTGTGCAATATGCAATATAAAATAAAGAGCATTACTATAATTTTATAAGTTTATTCTATTTATTTTGTTTAATTTATATTCACTATTTTTAATTTTAAAAATATAAAATTCTACTCATTGTGTGTCCGTGTCCTATATTTTCAATAATAGATGTGCCTCGTGTCTGCATAGTGTAATATCCATGTCTGCACGTCCCAGGCTCTCTGCAATATATGAATAAAACTAGATGAATGCATCATCCCATTTTCACACCCTAGAATTTTTTAGCACTGGCCTTATTTGCTGAGCTTTAAATCCAAAGACAACCAAGTTGAAACATTCAAGGAGATTGTCATCTATTTTGCAAAAAATCTTTCTAATTTGCAAAACTAACACCAAATATATAAAATGAACTACCAATCCATTCTATTTGCCCATGATACAAGTTAGCATTGGCGATATGATCTTTAGGAAACTACTCGATATATAGAATTAGTGGGAAATGTTTATTTAGTTATAACCTTATATATTGTATTGATTATTCTATTTATAGTATAATTACTCTATTAATGGTGTAGGATTTACATATTGAATAAGATGCTAAAATCTCTTTACCTCAACATGACAGTAGAGTGGAGTTAATAACTATAGCCACAACCTCCTTACTCTCCACTTTGCCAGCTTCACCTTATTTATTGAGGTTCAATTCCGAAGACAATTAAAAGACAATTTAGATATTTACTTGTATTTTGCTAAAATGATCCTAATTTGCAAAACTAACACCCAAGTCTATAAAACGAACTACCAAAATAAAGTCTAATTCACATGAAAACCCATAGCACAACCATCTTGCACTCTTGCCTTTACTCTTCATCGAAGCCAACTTGCATCAACCTAGTCATTGAAGTTGTCTCTATCTCCATTTCACTGGTCAACGAAGCCTTGTTCGTCCATCTAATCATCAAAGCCTATCCACCTGGTCTATCTCACCTCACATGGCCCGTCTTGATCCTAATTTGTAAGACTTTAACAACTTGCATAACCTAATGATTTATTTCATATCTTTCAAAATTTAACACGAACATAATTATTTTCAATAATTCTAACTTTATAAACATGTACATTATTTGTTTTCAATTTTAAGCATGCACATTATTTATTTCAAAATTTTAAATGGTAGATAATATTATTTGTTTTCTTCAAGTGTCAAAGTTTTATATAGTTCAGACTTTATACTCTCCACAATAATTTAGTTTTAAATTTATAATAGCTTTGAATTTGTAGATGTGCTATGGGGTAAGAAAAATTGATGATTCTTGAACTTGTCATCATTTTCATCATGCATATTTGTCATGGACATTATTGATTTCACGTTGACAACAACAACAACAACAACATCAAGCCATTGTCCCACTATGTGAGGTCGGCTACATGAATCCTTTTTCTCCATTGTGTCCTGTTAAAAGTCAAATTCTCATTCAAATCTAATAAAGAAAATTCATTTCTAATATTTTCTAAACAAGTCTTTTTATGTCTACCTCTATCTTTCTTAACATAAGTCAAATCTAATACCTCTGCTTTCCTAACTTGGTCATCGAAAGGCCGCCGTTTTATGTGACCAAACCATCTAAGGCAACTCTTTCTAATCTTATCTTCCACTAGAACCGCTCCAACCTTTTCACGTTGATAAATAAAAGCAAATAATAATTATTTAAAAATCATTTACTGAAACTGTAGTTGTGAATCTCTCAAATTTTGGTAACAATAGTGTTCAAAATTTATGAATATGTGTGAGCATACTCATAGGTTGAAGGGTATTTTACTTGTGATATGCTTTTTTGAGTTTTTCTAATCAGTAAAAAAAAGGTAACTATCTTAAATAAAAAATATTTAAGGTGTTACATAAAGTTTAATCAATCGATTAAAGCATATAAACTACAAACTCGTTTCTTTTGCTGTTTACTAGGATAATGACTAATTAGATGGGCACTCATATTGTTGGTAATAATCCCATAGAGGATGAGACAAAACCTATACAATATTTCATATAAATAATTTATAAAATATATTGATATGTCCACGGCATGTCGTAACCTACTCTTTGTAATTATATCATATCGTTGTGTCCGTATCATATCTGTGTCCATGGTTTATAAATAAGAGTTATACATTGAATAAGTCACTAAAATCTCTACCTCGACATAGTATTAGAGTGGAATGAATAACCCTAGCCACAACCCGATTACTCCCCACTTTCCCATCTTCAACATATTTATTGAGGTTCAATTCAAAAGACAACCAGGTTAGAACTTTTGGAAGATTTATGCGTATTTTGCTAGAACCTTCATAATTTGGATAACTAACACCAAAGTCCATAAAATGAACCACCGGATCTATCAATTTGCCAATGATACAACAATTTAGCGTGAGAATATCATTTTTATAAAATTATTCTATAAGAGTTAGTGGAGAACATTTATGTAGTTATACCGTAGCATATTGTATTGATTACTCTATTTATATTATAATTGCTCCATTCATGTTATAGGAGTTACATATCAAATAAGATGCTAAAATCCTTTTACCATAACATGTTATTAGAATGGAGTTAAAAACCAAAGCAAAGGCATCTTCAAGAAGATAGAATTTGATGGACACCCCAAAAAACTCCTTGCACTTCCTATAGACAGCAAAATAAGAATAAAGATGCAATGAGATAAACAAAACCCCCTAGCTTTGTCAACTATGCTGGCAAGAAGGTAATGATGGGGGTGATTGGAAACAGGGGTGCGCAAATATACTTACCCCTCTTGACAAAAAAATATGAATAAGATGTTTACATATGGGAGGGAAAGTTCTCCCATACTTCTGCCATCATTAGGTGGAAGTCAGAAGCCATGGGATTGAATAACAACAGCATCTTAACTAAAGCATGTGTAATGTTATAAACATCAACCCCTCCCCAAACTAGTAACTACAAACCTATTTAAATAACCTCCAATGGGGAGCTGTTGTAATAAAATAACATTCAGTGACACTACCATAATTTGACGACCACATCAACAGCCACATTCCATTAGCTAAAAACTCATTTTATGAGTGGAACAAGCTCCTCAGTCCCTCTTTCACCCATACCAATGGTGGTAAGGGAAGCTCTATAAGTGAAATGAATCGACTAAAACCCTTCAGTAAATCTACTTTTCAAATAAAAGCAGGAGAAGCATTGCTTATGGAAGAAGAACGAGAAAATATTTAATAGAGATAGCATTCTTCTTTCCCAAAGGTAGAATGAAAGTTAAAAGGTGAACCATACACCTTTTGATTTTATGAAAAACAATGCAATTAACGAAAGTTCTAAAAACATGAGTACTTAAAGATGGGGAGGTGAAAACCAACTATCTTGCAGGCTTGCAAGTTGCACGATGAGAAAATGAGGGATAAAAAAATCTCATCTTAAAAGGAAATATAGAATATCATCAGCACTTAAAGAAGTAAAAGAAAAGGAGAAAAAAACTAAGAATTCATTAAAACAACAGCAAAGATGGCGATGTAACATTCTTATACAAAATAAGAAAACATTTTATGCTACCATGCCTCACAAAAATTTGTCCCTTGGCATTCCCTTGAAACGGATTTTTTTCATCTAATTTGAAATAAGGCACATGATTTAATCATAAAAATTTAATTTTCGTTCATCTAGAGGCATCTCAAATGTTTTTTGAAACCATATCTATGATGAATCTAATAAAATTTAAACAAGTATTTCCATTTACTTTTTAAGAAACATTATATTATTAATATAAAAAAAGAATTAAAATATATTAGTTAAATGCATAAAAAAATAAGCCCAAAGACATTTTCACAAACAAAAGGAAAAAACTAAAAATTTCTTCTGAAAATAAACTAATTTAGTATAAAGATAAAGTTTATGATTTTGAGAGGATTCCCTCTATTCATGATAATGAAGGAAAAAAATGCTACCATCCTTTAAAAAAAAATTTTGAAGTTATGGATGATTGATAAGGAAGCTATGGATGAATGATAAGGCAGTTACACAAAAATAATTATGCTCCTTAGCCTTTTGGTAACTACTTGTTTATAAAGTTTGTTTCAACTGAATTCTTCAGGCAAAAAGGCAGTTCTTAAAGGTAAAAGAGATTATATTTATATGGCACGTAAAAAAGTGGTAGTTAATAGAATTAACAAGAAAGCGCAACGAAAGGGATAGTGTACACCAACTAAGGCAATAATGGTTAGTAGTAGATAGCAACAAAATAAAACCAAAATTAACTCGAAATTCAAATCATAATAAGGATCAAGAGCAAAGGAGTCATAAAGCTGAGGAAAAGTTAGTGGAAAGAGGTTGATAAGAATTTGATTCCACTAAAAGATATACAAATCAAACAGCCATACCAAAAAGCAGCTCCAGCTGGAATTGCTAACAGAAATAAAATACTGAGTTTTTTTTCCTAATATTGCTAATTTGAAAAATGGCTAATTGAACCCTACCCAAATAAATAAATAAATAAAACAATGAACTCTTCAACTAGTAAGCACATTCTTTTGGAATAAGAAAAAAAAAAGGTATGACATCAAACCATTCCATGAGAAATTCAAGTAAACCAACTATCATTTTCCCAAAATTAGCCAATATAAAGTAACTGATCGTAAAAAAAGTTCCAAACTTCTAGATCCAGTTATTCATACTCACTGTCCGACGGAGGGAAAAGACATAAATTATATCTCATAACGCAACCTCCAATCCAAAAGTTTATAGGAAACACATAAAAAATTAGCCAAAGCATGTTATTAATGCGACCAAAGAAACTTATATCAACGATGAATAAAAAAATCAGCATGATTATAAAAACAAGAGGATGGCAGAACTAACCTTCGGATTCGAGATCGCTTCCGTTGTCAACCAGATCAAACTCCGAAACAGGTGCCGCATCGTGGTCAGGAAGCTGGAGTTCGGCGCTTTGAACGATATCCGTGGTGCGGGCACGAACGCCAAGGAGGTTAGGATTTGCGACAACGCCGAAGGTGCGGTAGTTCCGAAGGTAGCTACCCTTATCGTCCCAGAAAATGTTCTTCTGCTCGCCCGCAGCGTCCGAAGAGGCGGCGGCGAGCGAGAGAAGCTCCTCCGGGATCGTGAAGGTTGGCTTGAAGACGCCAGGCTTCTTCCTTGGTAGTCCCACCCGCACCTTCGGGCGACATTTCTTATACTTCCTCCGCGATCTCGCCATCGTTCGCCGAGGGGCTTTCTCCGGAGTATAGACAAGGTTTAGGGTTTCCTAGTTGAATTAACAGTCCGAGCAAAAACCAATAATAATAGTGAGTTAGTATATTTGAATATTATAGTCATTCACATGCCCTTTCCATTGGCTCTTGTGTGCTACAATAAATTAAGCACTTAAGTGGTGCATTGGAGATATGATTGTCAAAATTGGGCACAGGTCGAGTTTGGGTTCAACCTGAAATTATTCAGATCAATCAAAACCCGACCTTTTTTTGAAAACCGATCAATTTTTCAAACCAGCAGGTTTGGGTCAACCCGACCATACTCATAACAGACAAATCCTGTAAATCTGGCTCCTGCCCAAAGCAAGGAGAGGCGGTAGTGTCGTCGGGAGCAGGGAGAGGCGGTGACGATAAGAGCAGGGAGAGGCAACGACATCAGCTATTGGGCGCAGGTAAAGGGAGAGGTGGCGAGTGTCGGGTTAAGGCTAGGGTTTGGTAATTAGACCGACGACATTAGGACTCAGGAGATGGAGAGGCGACAAGGAAGACTGGAAGAGAGGTCGGCGATGGGATAGCAGGATGGCGGTGGGAGAGGCCAGAGGGAGAGGCGGGTTGTGCGGGAAAGCAAGAGTTCGTGTCTTCGTGAATCACGAGTCGCGATACGTGAGGGAGTGCGGAATAGAGTACACCTTTTACTCGTTTATCCGTTTAGGCGGTCACTATTTACAACGGATTACGAGTTATTTTTGGGTTTTCAGGTGAACCCGAGCCTGACCCGATTTTACAAATGAATCAAAATCCCTAACTCGAATCCGACCCAGTTTGGGTTCGGGTCAACCCAAACCCAAAATTTTCGGATCGGGTTCAACTTGAGTTTTCAGGTCTTGTATATTGACATCTCTAATGGGAGATATCAATCTTGTACATGCCTAACACATTCAATAATGTTAATCAATCATCATATGTGTATGTCAAATTTTATAATTAATCTTATTCTATCATATATGGATTTTAAATCAAATGAAATGATCGGTCATATGGAGGGAAGATTTAATGGTAAAGAAAATGAAACTAAAAGTGTTTTTAGGACTTAGTTCCAACTCTTACATTATGGATGGTGTGCGCTTGGTCATGTTATGACCACTTATACGATTCAGCCTTATTATTCACACCATTTTCAAATTTATTATAGTATTTTTGTCCTTGCATATCAAGGTTCATGAAAATATTATTGACATATATTAAGTATAGACATGGGCGGATCCCAACTCATTTGAGGGTGGGCAAATGCCCACCCTCAAAAAAAAAATTTTAAGGTATAGGAGGGATGGTTTTGGAGTTCTGCCCCCCTCAAAAATAATTTTTTGCCCTAACATGTCCATCTCGTGCGTTCCTGCCCATCGAACGGCAATGCTAGTGGTCGAAAAAACTTTGGCGTGCAAGAAAAAGCGGCTGATGTCTCTGATCCTTTCTCCCTCTCCCGATCTGAGTTCCATCTCTGTGCCCTTGCTCGACGAGGCTTACTTATGCCCATTGACAGCTCGTCTCTGATGCATGAGGGAGCAAATGAGCTGAAGGTTATATTTTGCCATTAATGACGATATATGGCCTTCAAGTCAAAGCTTCTTTTCTTGATTGGTGCTTGTGGGAGACATTATAAGCTTTTATGAAAAGAAGAGAAAGATGTATGATGAGCGTGACAGGAAAAAGTAGAGAAAACTGAAAAAAGTTATAATTATTTGCTCTAATTATTAAATGAACTAAATCATTATGTCTAAATATTAAAAGATTACTATTTATATAATTATATTCCAATTTATAAAATAATTCCAGATATCTAAAAAGCATATATCTTACGGTGATGAAGGTAATCCAATGAGCAAGAAAATCAAAGTTCTTATATTTTGGATTGTAACCATTGTGCATTGTAGATGCATTAAGGTATATATTTTCAAACATATCTCCTTCTAATCTCTTTTTTTTTTAATATGTAGTTGGTGTAATTGTGAAAAATTTTGAGGGGGTTGTTGAAAAATTTATTAAGGGAGCCTGAATTAATTAATTTTAATTTTTTCTCAACTTTTTTAATCCGGGCTTATGACCAACATAGGCAATTAAAAAAAAAACTCAATTAGTATTTGATGCAAGATTTTTCACATTTAATTTCAATTTTTTAGAAAATCTACATCCACTCGAATGGGTTTCAATGTGAAGGCCGAGGAAGGTTAATGTGGAGTATAAGATTTGAGTTTCACTGCATGATGATTTTTAAATTTTTAAATAACTAAAATATTTTTAGAGTGCATAAAAATGAACTAATTATTAGTTTTAAATTTTATCAAAAAAATATTTTCATTTGTTTTTAAGCCAATCAAATATTTAAATTTTCTAAATCTCTCCATTTAAAATGTTGTACACTCAAATCCCTTTAACCAATCAGTACATAGATAAGTTTTATTAATAGAAAATGATATGAATAATTATTTTATATAAGATCAATTAAATATTGATTTAGGTTTTCATTCATCTTTTTAAATATTGATTTGATAACCACAAATACTTTGTGATCTGCATGATATGTTTGATAATTTGAATATATGAGCCCATCTTACTCAATATTTAAAATTTGGACCATATTTTGTTGTTATCATTTTTTTAAAATTTTAGCTTATAAATGTTTTAAATTTTTAATATTTAATTTTTTATATAAAAGTCTGCCCACTCTAAAAAATAAAGCTGAATCTGCCCCTGAGTATAGATAAGATTTTCTAACTCCTAATTGTAGTAGAAATCATCGCCAACAATAGTTTATACTTTATACATATTCTTCATAATACAATGAGTCATTGGGATGGCTATTACATAATTGTATGGCATGATTGGGTCTTGATACGTCATCACAAATTTATCTTGATCGGGCACGAATCTCAAGGCAAAAAACTAGTTGGAAACTTCAAAAATTAAATTTGAGAGCACCTGAACTCCGATTTCAGCGAGCTTACAGTCAAACTGAGCGTCTCGGAAATACGAACCCAACGACACCAAATTCAACCCAATCCGAGCCCAAATGGGTCCGAATCAAGGACCCGAAGCGCTGTTGGAAGGTTCGAATCACAATTTGAGTTACCAAACGGTCTCTGATTTTAACGAGCGTATACTCGAATCGAACAGCTCAACGAGACGAATCCAACAAGCCCAAGATCATTGAATTCTGACATCATTAAGGCCATCAAATGTCCAACAAACGATGCATGATCAAAGGATTTAATATCGGCCGTCCATTCAAACAACTCCCAATTCGCCCCTGATCTCACACTTATTTACGGGCTATGCCACTCCAAAAAACTATAAATAGAGCCCTCATTCTTCACAAGAGGACTCAAGTGAAGAGAGAGAAGAAGAAGGGAAGACGAAGAGAAAGGGGAAAGGGAGAATCATCTACTCCTCGACCACCGCCGGAGCTCTTGCCGCCGCCTGAATATGCCGGAACTCTGCCGGATTTTCAGGAAACGTCGGGATTTTGCAGAACTTTATAACTTTGTTAGAAGCTGATTGTAAACTGATCGTCTTGACTTATATGACGGATCAACCTTTGTACTTCAAACAAACACTAGTGGAATTACTTCAACTTGGCGTGGCCCCGTGGTTTTTTCCCTCTTCCGGGTTTTCCACGTAAAAATCCTGGTGTACATTTTCTTTTATGTTTGTGTGTGGAATATTCGTGCAACGCTCAAACGTGTCTATGTATACTCTAAAAAAAAATTTAGGAGGGGCAAAAAGTTTTTTTTACTCTAAAAAATTACATGGTGCATGCACCTTGTCTCTTCTAGACATCTTAAAACGTACTTAAAAAAAAAGCAACAATTAGAATAGATATCCAACATGTTGAATCATTATAGGATGAAATATATTTACATGGTGCATGAAGAACATCTAAAGTATAAAAAAGGAGATTTATCACTGGATAATAGAAATAGATTTGACCAAGTGAATACTCTTTTATGATTGTGTATTTAGATATAATTAATATAACTCACAAATGCATAAAAATATTTTAATTAGGTATTAAGACTGGAATGTGGTAGCAATTAGTCACATAATCTATTATAATATTATTGGTTTATTCATTAAATGACATACTGGTGCACAAAAATTTTAGCGCTCAACAAATTACAAAATTACTTAGTCACATTATCACACTCTAGATCAGAAAGATGATACACATTGGCAATACAAGTTATGAAGGGGTTGTAACTAAATTTAAAAAGAAAAAAAAAGATATTAAGGGATTGGCATTGTGAAACCCCTTAAGTAAAAATGAAGCTAAACTCTTAAAAATCGAGGTGTCTTTTGGTGTAATGATCGAACTTCATTAGGAAACTCCGCAATTAAATGTGTTCATTCCGTAGAAATCTTGGAATGGGCGACCTCCTAGAAAGCTATACCAATAAGATAAAATCATGAGACCTTTATGCCAAAGGGGGCAATACCTCGATATTTAAGAGTTTGAATTGTTACAAATGATATCAGAGAAATACATTAGCTAGAAGATGGGAACTAAGTGTCATATAAGATAAAGTGCTACGTCATGGGAGCCAACTCTTGAACCTTGTATTAGATAAAATGCTACGTAGATGAAGTCACCACTTGAATTTATAGGGGCCACCTCTAGTATCTTATCTTCTTGGTGAATAATTCTAGGATAAAAATACTGACGATGATGCTAATTACTTAAGTGGAAGAGATTGCAAAACCTCTTAAATAAAAAGAAACTAAACTTTTAAACATTGAGGTGTGTTTTGGTATAACGGTGGGAATTCATTAGGAAATTTCACATTTAAGCATTCTCATTCCGGAGAAATCCTGAGATAGATGACCTCTTGGGAAGTTATATCAACATGATAAAATCGTGAAGGCCTTAGGCTAAAGCGGACAATATCTCGATAGTTAAGAGTTTGGGTTGTTACAGACATCAACTCTTAAAATAAGTTTCAAGATCCAAGATCTATGAAAACCTTTTTTGTACTTACAATTAAAAGTTCATACAAGAAAATATAAACAATAAGAGAATAAGAAAAAAATATATTTTATTTCATTAATAAATTTTAATAGAGACAAATAGACTCGTCACTCTGCGGTAGATTTCTATTAACCTACGCACCATTAATGACATCTAATAATACAATCTTTAGTAACACCTTAAAATGAATAGGAAGATGAACACCAATCATGAAAATTCACTAATTTTCAATAAAGACAAATAAAATAGTCACTCTGTGAGCTTGTCAGCCCATATGCAAAAGATTTCTAATTCTTTATATATTTCATAAGCATGCTTTCAACATATATTGTATAGTCAATATGACATATGCTAGGCATGATTTACATAAGCAAAATTCATTATGTTCAACAAAGATCTTGTTATTACAGAAATAAATTAAATATATAAGAATTTAGATAACAATAAATTGATACAAACTGTCACTAACACATAATAATTCCATTATGAATATTAGATAAGATCTACTAAAATATATACAATAGTTATTGAGCAACGAAACAAGGATTGGCAACATATAAAATACATATATAAATATTAAAAATTATGCCCCTAATAAAAAGATGATATATTTACATTCCAATAGATAAAGTCACTTAACTCTAAGAAAGTGGCATGAAGCTTCAAATTTATTTGAAATTCAATTGGCATGCGTTGCTAGTACATAATGCGCGCATATATAAGACTTTAAAACAAGACCTCTTAATTGATGGCGAAGTGTATAGTAACATGATCGTCACTACTAGAAGAGATTATTCTGTATCGACACCAGACCGTTCAGAGGCGAATCAGAGTGCGTCATATCACCCGATATACAGCAGAAGTACACAACAAAATGGTGATATGACGTGCTCTGATTCAACTCTGGATGACGTCCGATGTCCTCATAGAATAATTTTTCTAGTGCTTGAGCCTACTTATCTTTATTTTTTTTATATTTAAATACATCTCAATTTTACTTGAGTCATTTTGGTTGGCCAACAAAATTATATTGATCAATTAAAATTTCATTTCCAAAGACTTCTTACTACTTTTTAAAAAATTTAGTATGCCAATGGAACCAACATCTAAAACCATCTAAACAGAATAATAATAATAATAATAATAATAATAATAATAATAATAATAATAATAATAATAATAATAATAACATTTTAGAATAAAAAATTTATCATGAACTCCTAACCGCAGGAAATTGAATCTTTCATGTTTTTGATAAAACCAACTATACAAGATTGTATATTTTGAGCCTGCAAACATCACACAAGTCACTGAACGATTGGACTGGACATCATATAGCTATAAACTTATGTAAATATTACATCTTCCAATAAATTCTCAAACGGTGCAGAAAGCCAGACACAAGCACCCAGAACAGGATCTGAGCGAAGATAACATAAAGGAGAATGCCCACCCTTCTTGAATGCCATACTTTGACAAATACGTGCTTCTGAATCCAATAAACCTATTTGCAAAATTTTCATTTATCACTGTAATGTGATTAAAAAATGTGGAGCTGAACAAATGAAGGTTTGCTGATATAGAGTAAAGGATAAAGTCATTTTTGACTAAATAATTGACTAGAAATGTCATTTTTCAGTAAATGATGCAGTTACCAAAGTGTTGTTTGTGCTCTCATAATACCACCCATTCAGGAAGCCTTCAAAGATGCCTTGAGCAGCCATGACGAAGACTAGCATGGCATTCATGCCAATCCACTCTAATGGTAGACAGAATGTACGTAGATGTAAAATGTCAACCTGTGACAAACAGACGAGGATACAATTCGTTTTTTTTTTTTTTACTTCTCTCCAAGAAAATATACTCAAAAAATGAAATTAAAAAAAAAGGTTAAAATCACGCTTTCCATTGTCATGATTCTCCCACGGAATGAAGTTACAACTAGGAGTGTTTTATTCTATTTCTTATAAGCTTTAGAATCAGATTCTAGCATGCTAAAACACATGCATATCCACAGGGGCTGGGAGTGGATCTCAGACGCCTTAAACTTGAGAAAAATCATATGTATAGCATGGAAGTTTTTACTTTAAATTCTATTTCCACTTTGGGGCTAAGGTATGTCTAATAACCTAATTGGCTAGCCTAAATGTGAGGTCCACTAGAGGCAAAGGGAGCTAAGAGGAAAGTCCTGATGAACCAAGTAATAGGTTGTGCTAAAACTCTATTTGACATCGCAACATTATTTAAGGTAATAAAATGTTGAAGATAAAGAGCATGTGATCATTCACTTCTGTTTCGTAACAAAAATTAGAAAAATAACAATACATTACCAATATATAAAATACAGAAAACACAATTCCAGCTGCTCCTGCTGTTGTGCAAACAAAGCTAAAGCTATACAATTGTTTGTTGAGCGGAATGGCTGCAAAAGATGTGTGATATTAGCACGCCAAGGGACTTTAAGGTGAAAGAATATAACGTCAATGTTTGCATTATAAATGCATATCGAACAACTAGTTCATTATCTCTTACCATGCACAAAATGTAGCAAAATTCCAAGAATCAGAAGCCCTAATCCAATCAGTACCCAATGCTTTAACCTTTCCAGGTGACTCTGGAAGGAAGTAGAGAAGACAATGCAACAAAAAGTTGGAGACCATGCAGAGTAAGAAAATAACTATTGAATATATTACCTCAGTCATTTTCAGCTAAAAGATACAATTTAAAGGTTGATGTTAAAGCAGACCTTCATATGCAGAAGCACGTGCCCATAGTGTACTCCGATGATGGTGCTTAGAATAGAAGAGATTGAGCTGCACAAAAATATCAATATCTAAAGTTATACACTACAGAAAAAATATAAGCTTTCTCTTCTAAGTGCATGGCATGAGGGTAGTCAGAATGATAAAAAAATTTCCATCTGATTTAAAAGGAACTCTTCGGAAGGTCCTCTAATTTTCTTTTACTAGTTTTATTTAAGAAGAGGTTATGCTTGTTAATTCAAATCCGTAACATCTAGATCATAATGGAGGCAATTTAACCATTGCCCTGGCTGCCTTCTCTTAAACAGAGAGTATATACTGAGAATAAAATTAGCATTGAAGATGAAATATTTGCTCCCATAAAGAATCAAATACTCGTGGTTTTCACTACCAGTCGATCAAAATGAAAGAATATTAAGACAGATAATTGATTGAAGGACACAATCACAGGAAGGATGTATTTAAATAGAAAATTGACTGCATGCATTCATAAAAATGTGAACAAAAGAAGATTCGTTGAACTGAAAAAAGAAGCTAAATTGCTAAAAGTTCACAACACAATCTAGTAACAACCTAAGTATCCCTTCAGGTTCAAATGGAGCCTGACACCACGAAGAAGCATCCTTCCGAAATGGACCCTCATGGGGGGAATCGTAAGTGCATGCCTGCATCACTAATTGTTAATTAAATATAAGTGCAGAATTCAACACAGTGAGAGTTATTTGACAAGGCACCTTGGATCTCTTCCAGGCAGGATGTTGGTACATATGGTTGATTCCCAGCACTCGCCTATCAATATACCCTACTGCATTACATGGAGGATCCAATCTCCCCCTTGTACTGCATAAAACCTAAACATTCATAATAACTCCAAAATTAGTACAGCAGGAAAAAAAAACCATAGCAATTTAAATGTGATTGCGCATCAGAAAGGTCCATTAGCATGGCATATTTTAAAAAGAGAGAGATTGTATGCAATTAGATAACTACCAATTACATACGATGGGTGAAAAAGATGCTTACCGTGAAGACTTTTCCGTCGTCCACACTATTAGTATTATGAACAGTGTACTCCCAGTCAGGAACATATGTCGCATATATTGTAGTGAAGTAGATCACAAGAATGCAGGCACCCAGAATCCTGATAATTTTCAAAACTTCAAATTTAAACCATCCCGTTCTCATTCAATGAATGGGCGAAATCTTAAATAAGGAGCAGAGACAGGAATTTTCAAAAAGTTAAAAATTTTGTACTAGAAAGCTGCTTTAAGAAACAATAAGGAAGCCGTCCCAAACAAAGCCTAAATTTTCCGACTTAAATTATTAAAGAGAAAAATATGAAAAAAATTATTTTAGCAAGAAAAATCAAGACGCGAAAGAAATAAGAAACACCTAAACAGATGTTGTCTACATAGCAAAAAGAGCAAACCAAATGGGCAAACCCCAAACACAACGCATAGTAATAGATGCTGAAGAGAGATAAAAGCCAAATTACATATTGGGTGGATCAACATTGCTCGTTTACTAAGCTCGAGGCCAACTCGTTAAAAAATTTATAGGCTCGAGTTGAGTTCGATTGCTCGAGCTCAACTCGATTGTTGAACTAGTTTTAAATTAAAATTTCAGTTTTTTTAGAATTTTAATTTAATATATAATTAATTTACAAATGTTAAAATATTTTATATAATGCTAATTTAAATGAAATTTTCAATAAATTTTAAGTTAATCGAGCGGCTTGGCACACTTACACCCCTGACCAGCATACACATCACACACCCACATACTCGCTTGCTATTATAAAAAAAAGAAAGAAAAAAAAAAGACTCCATTTTAAGTTATTTAAGAAAAGATATATAGGATGAGAAAATTGCTTACCAATGCCAACAATATATTTTGAATAAAGACCATCCTACAGGCGTCTCTTCCTGACCTTTCGCATTCTTTACAAAAATTTCCAATACTGCCACCACCAAATATGCAAAAGCAATTCTCTATGGATGCAAAATATAAATTAGATATTATGCTGAAAAGCATAGGAAACAAAGTAATCAAGCAGGATGCTTCACCTGAAGGATGCCACACCATCTTATGTGTTTCATATCGACACCATATGTCAATTCATTAGGAGCATGGGAGTATCCACCTATACATTGATTTAAGAAAAAAACAAAAAAGAGAAATTTTTGTTACCAAAGGGATTGAGCATCAATATGCAACTTTTGATGGAATATGTCAACAACACAAAAATAATTATAAGAATGAGAACCTTATTTATTATACATATTTCTAAAATACATACAAATTTCAAGCTATATGCACTTTAATTTCTAACTAATATATATAAATAAGATTCATGAGAGTAAATTTAATTAAGAATTTAAAAGAAGTTAATTCACTAAAAAATTGGCGCAGCTGAATACGCCAATTATTTTGACTTATTCAAGTGGAGAGAGAGAAAGTTAGTGGAGAGAGAAAAAGGTTGCAGATAGAGAGGAAGAGAAAAAGGCGGAGAGAGCTAAGAGAGAAAGAAGAAGATATTTCAGTGAGCCATTAGCTATGGTTCCGAAAGGAATTAGCCCCGGTGAATAAGAATAGGAGAGTGGGCCTTCTGTAGTGGGAGGCTTCGATGCATTTTGAAAATCAAATTAGAAGTAAATCCCAGGTACACCCGAAGTACGCCAATAAGACATGTAGTACTGCTAATAAGTTATTAGGTAACTCCCGATTCCTTGTGTCCCGGTGTGTAGCTGTATCCCTGCTAATCAATGATTCTAGAGCCAAGGTAATTCCAGATGATTAAGACAATATATTAAAAAGGAGCAAAAGGAGGAATCTGCCCGAGGAGGGGCTCGCGTCTGATTAGCTAGTTGGTGAGGCAATAGCTTACCAAGGCGATGATCAGTAGCTGGTCTTTTCGGATGATCAGCCACACTGGGACTGAGACACGGCCCAGACTCCTACGGGAGGCAGCAGTGGGGAATTTTCCGCAATGGGCGAAAGCCTGACGGAGCAATGCCGCGTGGAGGTAGAAGGCCCACGGGTCGTGAACTTCTTTTCTCGGAGAAGAAGCAATGACGGTATCTGAGGAATAAACATCGGCTAACTTTGTGCCAGCAATCGCGGTAAGACAGAGGATGCAAGCGTTATCCGGAATGATTGGGCGTAAAGTGTCTATTTCCTGCTAATGTCAGTTGCTCTCAGGACAAGAAGCTCGGGAATCCCAATAATGAGATGGCGGCGGCAACCAAGCCCTCAAGAGAGCTGCAATCCTTGCTCTCTGTAAACACAATATTTAGTAATCCTGAATGTGTCACTTGCTCACCGCCCCGGGGCCCCTTTCATCGGATTTCTCCCGCGGCCGGGTCAATTCATTATCCCGAGCAAGAGCGATCTACTCTGTACCTGAGTAGATCTAACATGAGAGAGTCAGTTGAGGGGCGTTGATATAGAGTACCAAAGGCTAGGCCGGACTAAGCCCAATAATAGGATAGAAGCTAGATTCCCCGAATTAGATAATATTGAGCCCTTCCTTAGCCAGTCCCCTGGGATTTACTGGTACAAACGTTGAAGGATCAGCTGGAGGTTTCTCCCTAATTACTAAACTTCTAGAGTACTCTCTAGCTAATAGGTTCGCCCTTATCGGGAATTGGCGGAATTTACTTACTGAACTCATCAGATTGTTATCCATTAATACAGACATCTTGGCTCATACGATTCTTAGGCTTTGAGCTGGGATTATTAGTTTGAAGATAAAACAGATCTCATCCGGATTCCCACGCTTGCTCTAGACCGATAGCAAAGTCTGGGATGATTGGAACTAAGAAAATGAATAGTTTCATAGTGAAAAGTAACATTCTCTGGAAAGTGTTAAGCATAGTTGCTAGACTTCTTCATCTACTGTACGGAAGAGAAGGCACAGCCTCTGAGTAAGGGGCAGAATCAGACTGACTTCGTCCCATTCTCTTTATTCTATCCTGTTCATACTCTTTAAGAATTACTTGATTCAAGAACTACTAGCAAGGAAAGAAATTCTTTCTTACTTTGCCCTTGTATGAGCCGATTCAGCCCTTGCTTGGAATGGAAATGCAGGGTCTAGGTTTAGAGGACCGTCCCCTACAGTACAGGAGCACTACCCCCAATGTAGAAAGATTCCATGTCTCCTCCGCCTGCTAACAACTCCTGCCAACAAGACCTATCTTTGCTTTGTTTTTTCTGCGGGTTCGCTACTGTCATACCTAGTTCTTCCTGCCTTAGAAAAAAAAGCTGCTTGCCACTACCTGCCGGGCGGTATAGGATACTATTAGAGTATGTAGCTGGTGTAATTTGGTTTGAAATTTCCAGATCCTAGTATCTTATACGGGTAGGTTCCACTGGCCTCCAGGTCTGACTAGGACAGGTGAACTGGCTGTAATCTCAGGACTCCTGGGCGAGCTCTTGGAGAGCCCAGCCATTATCCGGGCCTTATAGGGAGGTACTTGTAATCCTGGGGCTAATTAATATGGGTGGCTCCCCAGGGAAACACTTCTAGTACGGGCATATTTAGTAATTGTTACTGGTTGTCCCAAGGTAATTGTAGCTAGCCGGAAGATCCCTCCTAGGGAAGCTTTGGCCTATTGAACCTTCCGTTATGGATCCTCACCAAGGGCATTACCTCTCGTGGGACCAAGATGTTTCTTCTCAACTAGTACGGCTTGTCAGTGCTTAAATTTGGTGACCCATCTGCCTGCGAGGAACACAGAATTGCTGGCTCTAGTACTCGACGAGTGTTAACACTGATTAGCACCGGCTCGTCATTCATGCTCGCCATTTCTTTAGCAAGTTTTGCTAAAGAATCTGCTTTACTATTATGAGCTCGAGATACTTGAATCAATGTAACATTTGTAATTTGCTTCATGAGTTCAAGGACTCGTCTATGATAGTAAATCAGCCCGACTCTGCCGATTTTATAGATACCCAGTACTTGATTTATAACGAGCTGAGAATCGCCAAAAATTCTGAGGTTTTGAATTTTCATAGAAATAGCAATCTTTCTGGCTTAGCCTACCAGGGAAATGGCTCGATAGCACAGGAATATGACCCGGATTGATCGCATCAACCCTTCCTTTTTTTATCTCAGATGGTACGAGAGGCGCTAGAAGCAAAAGACGCCTGCTATGCTTCCTCCTTTGCTTTTGCTAAAGCAAAAGAGAACGCTCCGTGCCTTCGCCTCTTCTCTGGCCGTGGGTGTGGTTATTCGACTAGTGATCTTCTTGTAAGGGACATTGGCTGGCTTCATTCCTATCCCAACAGCGAGTAAGGATCCAAGGCAAGGAAGGTAATAGGGAAAGTGCTAACATGCTAACACCAGGAAATCCCCGGGTATAAAAAGGAATTAAGCGGCGGCAATGAACAGCTCACTTAGTGATGATTGATGTAGTCAGTCAATGCCCTCGATTGTTCCAGATAGAAGGATCATGGCGCCCCGGAACCATGACATCCAGCAGCAACATCTCATTGCTGGCAAGAGACTTCTATGCCGGCCGTGATTCTCGGCTCTGTGTTGAAAAAAAGCGGCAGCTAAAGCAAATAGAAAGCCTTTTTTTTTCTTCTATTCTGATTCCAACCAACCATTTGGTACCAAACAACCGGTTAGCAGTAGCGCTTTCAAAGTAGAAGAGTGGTCTTTTATCTGAGATGTGGTGGTGTCAGAAAAAAAAAAGCCGCCCCGCCACAGCGGGCAGGTTGGTTCCTCTGTCGTCGCCGGGGAGCTCTTGGCGAGGAGACCGTAGGATAAGTTGCTAAAACGGGAGGATCGACCCGTTCAGTAGAATTCCGAAGAAAGACTGTTGGCAGCAGGTGGAGACTTGGCCCCCTGAAAAAGAAATGCGGGCAGGGTCGAGCTCGGCAGAGGGTTCGAGAATAGGGTCATCCATTCCTCCCCTTGATGTAATTATAATTCATGTGATGTCCACCTACGTGGACGGATGAATTGCTTGAAAGCCCTCTAGGGTTACCTATAGTTATGATTCCAATAATTGTGTATCCCCTGCCTTCCCCTGGGTGGTCCCGCCCAGGGCTAGCCCCGGGCTTATCTTAAACTAATTGTATTTATATATGTAATCCTAGCACTTCAATTCTATCTTTACTTCATCACCTTTGAAGAGTTGGAATCATAGGTATATGATGCCATACAGCGTGGCTAACTATTATTTATTGTATTGACTTTAGTATCGCTAGCCCTGGGTGTTGTTCCTATTGGGTTTTTCTTGAATAAGCCTATGCCTCTATATATTTATAAAAAGAGCCCCTGAGTGCAGACCAATCCCCAAGGGACTAAGCGCATTCAGTTCTCTTTCAAAGAAAAGAGCTTATTCTGATTCACTTCCTTAACCACCAGCAGCGGATAGGACCAGAGCTTCTATTTACTCAAAAGCTTTTGCTGTAACAGAAAAGACATGCACCGCTTATTCCACAGAAAGAGGAACTTTCATTAGCCCTCAGGAACCATTGTCACTCGTTACGTAACAAAGTTCAGTATCCGTATGTTAGCCAAGATCGGTACTATGCTATTAATGAATAATCTTATCTATTTCATAGGAGATCCTGGTCCTTTATTTGTAGTTCTCGCATTAACCGGTCCGGAATTAGGTGTAGCTATATCACAAGCTCATGTTTCTACGATCTTAATCTGTATTTACTTGAATGATGCTACAAATCTCCATCAAGTTTAGAAAAACGAGGAGCCGAAGATGTTAGAGGGCTACATCCTACGCTTTTGCAGCACTGAACATGGTTCCGGCAAGATATTGTGTTTGGAGAGGTAGATGGATAGGACTGCGTCTTGCTCGATCAAGTACTATCTTTTTCAATGTTACTCTTTTACCCGCAAACACAATGTAGGCATTAGGTTCAACAATAATGATATCTCCCAACATACCAAAACTTGCTGTAACTCCGCCAGTTGTAGGAGATGTAAGGATTGATACATAGAAGAACTTTTTCTTTTATTGATAATCATATGAAGCAGAATAGATTTGAGCCATTTGCATCAAGCTCAAACTCCCTTCTTGCATGCGTGCTCCTCCAGAAGCACACACAATAATGACAGGTAGAGATCGATTAGTAGCATACTCGATCAAACGGGTGATTTTCTCACCTACTACGGATCCCATACTACCTCCCATAAACTGAAAATCCATAACTCCAATTGCTATGGGAATACTATTTAGTTGACCTACGCCCGTTTGAACAGCTTCAGTGAAACCCGTTTTTCTTTGATAAAAAGAGATGCGATCTATATAAGGTTCCTCCTCTGAATGAAATTCAATGGGGTCAGACCATATCTTCATCCATAGGCTACTTTATATTATTTTTAATTATTAAAAATGATTTATACGCTTATTTTTTTTTACTCAAATTTTTCATGAAAATTTTAAAATATTTTATTTAAATATCATTTTAACTATTGTTTTAATATATTTAAACAATAAATTTTATATAATATTATTAAAAAAAATAGTTGAAATATAAGTTAAATATTAAAAAAAAAACATTTAAAATAGTATTTACATAATTAAAATAACCTAATATTTAATATTTAATATTATTTTTCTTTCAAAAATTTTATTTTTTAAATATTTAATAATATAAAATAATTTTTTTTGTTTAAAATAGTAACTAATAGAATATTAGCTTATTTTAAATATTTAAAAGATATATTATCACTATTATGTTGTTATTTAAACATTAAATTTTGAATATTAGTTAAATATTAATTTGAATAATATTTAAATAATATTTTATATTTAAATATTATTTAATTTTTATATATTAGTTTATTTTATATAAAATATCAATTTATTTTAAATATGTCACTATTATTTTAAATATTTAACTTATATTTCAACTATTTTTTAAATAATATTATATATATTTTATTGTTTAAAAATATATTTTTTAATATGATATAAAAAGTTATACTTTTTATAATTAAAATAATAGTTAAAATAAAATTTAAATATAATATTTTAAAATTTTTATATGTTTAATCTTTTCATAAAAAAATTTAGCCACCAAAGATTAAACACATAAACCATTATTTAATAATTAAAAATAATTTATAAAATTTGTATAAAAGAGACAGGCAACGATACAAAAGTATTCTCTCTCTCTTATCTCTGCACCTCTTTTTCTTTCTCTCTCCACTTGAATACACCAAAATAATTGTCATATTTAAGCAAAAAAAAAAAAAAAATTGGCCAATTTTGAATGCACTAATTATTTTAACGAATTAATTCCTTTCTAATTTCTTAATTAAATATGCTTCTTATACTAATTGTGATTATTTATACGCTCCTCTTTAAAAATTATCACGTGTGCCATCACATGATTAGTAAAACTCCTCTCACAACGTCTTCTTCTTTTAAAATATTGAAATATATATGCATGAATACAACTTTTCATCTACTTATTGTAAATAATGCATATAAAAAAATTGTTATGGCAAAATCATTCGTAGCTCAATAATTGTTGCTGATGCATTCCATTGTCTTAAAGTACACCGAATCAAACTGCTTACTCAAGCCAAAACAAATTTGTAATATATAATTTTTTTTTAATGCATTAGATATTTTGATCCCAAACCTTGCAAAATGAGGCCCCAGAAGACGAGCTTAATCGTCCTAACAAGAACCCTCCTCACAGCAAGCGATCGGTTTGGCATCCTCTGCTCACACATTCACACAGCGCGTCAGAAATTAAATTAAAAAGAAAAAAATTAACTTCAACTGCTAAGGGCATCTCCAACCAACAACGTAATTTTTCACGACAAAATATAGCAAAACTCCAAAATGACGTAATTCTGTTCTAATCAAACTTCATTTTAGGTGCTTTAGAGAAGGTAACGACCCTTCTCCCCTTTCGGACGTTTTTTCGCCAAATCCAGTTGAGAGAGCAAAATAGCGTGGGTGAACAGTGCAACACCAACATTGACGTCGCACTGTTCACAGGCAAGTAAATGGCGGAAGATTTGACGTTCAGCTGGAGCGACTGAACGACGCTATACGCATGTTTGACGCTCGGTTGGAGATGCTCTAATTCCAGCCAGAAGCAAACCTTTAGGGACAGAGGAATGGCCATCCCTACGATGAACAAGAAAAAAGGCATCACAAAGTCCGCCAGATTACAGCCGTCCCAGGGCGCATGCCCGATCACCGGCCACTCGCGTCTTGCTCCGTCCACCAGGATCATCAGCTGCACACATCGGAAGTAAGAAGGCCATAGGTTTCCCAATAAACCAGCTAAATGGGAAAGAGAGAGGTAAGGGCCTAAGGCTGGAGGGAAAGACAAATTATTACGTCCGGACACCAATCCAGAGGCGCCACGTCAACCAAATACATCAGGGCCCGATGCATTTGGGTGACGTGACACGTCTTGATTGTATGTTCGGACATCCGGTGACCGGACGTAATAATTCGCCGGAGGGAAAGGGTAGTACGGCGACGGTGAGTCCGCGGAAGATGTCGAGCGCAGCGAAGCGCTTCGTCCTTCGAGGTTTCTCGTCCTGTAACTCTACATCTTCCTCACCGGTGGTGAGAGGAAGTTGAAGCTTCGCCGGATCCTCTTCGGAAGCGGTGGTCCGGCGGATGGGCTGCAGTGCCGTGGCCATTCTCTCTGTTTGGAATGCGAGAGAGAGAGAGAGAGAGAGAGAGAGAGAGAGAGAGTGACAGGAGGATGGAAGTTTGGAAGCGGAAATGGAGAGAAAGAGTGGCCGTGTGGGCTTTATGTTCTTCTGACGTCGATGGGAGTGTTGAGAAGGAAACTGGATAAGAATCTACTGGCCTCCGCCGCACCGCGGTTCCGTGGACCGCCAATGGGGTGAGGCAGTACCGGCTCCATTTAATTTTTTTTTTCTGATTTTGGAGTAATATAAAGCTGCTTCAGTTAAAGTTTATTTATTTGTTTGACACAACTTTCCGCTGTTTTATATTTTAAGATATTAATCTTAAATTTATTTAATTATTTTTTTCTCATTTTTTTTAAATTATAGAGAAAAGCTTATTTTAATAATCATAATAGAAAAGTTATTTTCTCACAATAATTTTATAATTAAATTTATAAAACTCTACTGTCTTAACAGACCAATAATCTTTATTTTAATAAAATCTGAATTATTGGATTTATGTGTGCACTCGAGCTCAAGTCTAGCTACGAAGAAAAAACTAAGGGGTTGTTTTCTATTGAGAATTTATACATAAATTCTGTCGAAGTTTAATCCTACGTTATGAAAATCCTGTTTCTCACCATCTTGTGATAAATCATGAATTTGTTAAATTCAGGTTTTTTTGTAATTTTCTAGGATTTAGTCACGAACGGCTCTTACTTGCATAAGATTAGATAAAGTGAGGCGCCAAAGAAGAGAAAGATTTAGTCAAAAAATTACAACAGTTAATAAGTTTTAAGGATGAGCCAAGCCCATGCTAATTTTATGGGCTCAACTTGAGCTAATAGATCTTGTAGCATTCACGAGATCATCGATGTGATTCATAATAAGTTAGTTAACCGCTAGACATGAATCTTTTAGTCCTTTTTTGCTTATAATATTATTGGATGGGCTAGCTATGCAACCTCTGTTAGCACCTTCAAATTCATTATTATATGTTCAACATCTTGACTTAGATCTCCTTGCATCTTTCTTAATTCAGGAGACATTAGTCGCATTACTCTAGAATTAGAAACCTTGTTGCCACTATATGACCAAATATGGGCTCCGAAAGTTCCACGTTCGCTTCCACGACATCTCCACGTCATTCTCTCTTTTCTTTTCTTATTTGTGACGGCGAAGAGTTTTAACAAGCTTAAGTTCCGGGCGAATTTTCAGAAGTCAGATTAGGTTTTAGATAAAACACTACCCAAAGATTTCACCCTCATTTATGAGGACTTTATGATTTGAGTTATGGTTTCCTTTAGGCGCAAGCCCTTATAGTTAATTACCCCTCCTGATAACAAGAGAGAACTTTCGATTATGGCTACTACATTCAGTGTCTCGTAGTGTGACTCGTCAACGTGTAAGTCCTCTATTCTTCAGGGGCTATAAATCATGCCTATCCACGTCACATGGATCATGCCACCTCCATCATTCTCTCATGTATGCTCTGAATGCATTACTTATTTCTTTTCTCCAGTTTCTTCTCACTACCTTAATCACTCTGAATGTCAGTGTAAGCCATGTGTGTTGACTAAACCACTTTGAACCCTTCTTTCCCTTTGAGTAGGAAATTCCTAATTTCATCTCCTCAATATATGAGAATCCCATTTGAAAGAATAATATAAAATCCTTAATCGAAAATATTCTCAGGCTCTAGGCCTTTGATGTAATTAACTGCAGGGGCTTATGCCCACGGGAAATTGAATTCCACCATCAAGTAATTAACCCCACTTGAGTTGATGTATTGAGTTGGGAAAACCCGTTTGATGCAATACTGGATAACTCGGTATACCGGCGGCACATCCCATACGCCTCAACAAACCGCACACTCCCACTATCCTATTTGATATTTTATGTTAGTAGCTACTTTTACAGCCTTTTTCCCTTTAGTATTTAGAAAATGTCTGGAAATACTTATAGGAGTACAGATGAGAGACAACACAAATATCTTCCCTTTTTACAAAAGAAATACAAACCCCAGAATACAGAGGTATTCTTCTACCCATCTTCCCTGTTTTTGCTTGCTGTCACTTGTGTTTTCTCTTCCAGGTAAAACTGATCCTGTAGAAGGACTTCAGTTGGTATCAGAGCCATCACCTCGAGACGGAATGACGGACAAAGGCAAGGAACCGGCAACAGAGGGAGTTGCAATCACGCCAACGGGAAGGCCGGGATAGTATCCGCAATTGGGCAAGAATGAAACAATTGCTGCGGGCACAATTTCTTCCTACCGACTTCGAACAAATACTGTACATGAGGTACCAACATTGTGTTCAAGGCACGAGATCGGTCAGCGAATACACGGAAGAATTCAACAGATTGAGTGCAAGGAACGATCTCAATGAGTCCGCCAATCAGTTGGTAGCTCGTTTTATAGGAGGCCTCAAGGACAACATTCAAGACCAATTGGAGTTGAATTCCGTTTGGTCTATGCCTCAAGCAGTGAACCTAGCCATGAAAATTGAGATGCAGCAGAACCGCAAATCGAAAATTCCCTCTTATCGGCTGCATTGGCAAGAGCCAACTACAACCAATAATAAAATTAACTCGCAGTTAGTAGTGAGATTGTCACCAAATGCCAACCCAGCCGCTCCTGCTGCAGGACCGTCAAGTGCAGGGATTGAAGGAAAAGTTGTACATAAACCAAAGACTGCCAATAATTCTAATCCCTATGCGAGGCCTTCCACACTCAAATGTTTTCGCTGTTTTCAACCCGGACACAAGTCTAACGAGTGTCCCCAACGGCAGCAAGTGCAATTAGCAGAGATGGAAGACAGAATGGAACCCGAAAATACTGAAGCAAAAAGGGATGATGAGGCTGAAGGCGTACAAGCTGATGAGGGAGAACCGTTCATTGGGGTCATAGAAAAATTACTATTGGCACCTCGCCAATATGGAATGTCGCAACGTCACACTATCTTTAAAACCCAGTGCACTATAGGTGGTAAGGTGTGCGATCTGCTAATAGATAGCGGGTGTACCGAAAATATCATTTCAAGAGCTGTCGTTCAAGGATTACAATTGAAGACCACTAAACACCCGCACCCATATAAGATCAGCTGGGTCAAGAAGGGAATGAAAATTCTGGTCACGGATTCTTGCCGTGTGACATTTTCCATAGGCAAACATTATACATACGAAGTACTGTGCAACGTCTTGGAAATGGACGTGTGCCATCTGATCTTGGGCCGACCGTGGCAATTTGACATGGGAGTTCATTAGGATGGTCGGGCCAATGTATATTCCCTTGACTGGAAGGGGCGAAAGTTACGATTGTTACCGGGCGTGACCAGCACGCCGTCGCTGGGTAAAGAACCAGCCAAGCATGCGGCTATCCATTTGGTTTCAGGAACCAAATTGGTATAGGATTGGCGGGAGTATGCTCCCATATTTGCCTTAATTGTCACTGAACTAAACCAATGCATTTCATCGCAAAATCATCCGTAAGAAGTTTTCGAACTTCTGGAACAATACCGTGATGTTATCCTTGAGGAGTTACCTGTGGAATTGCCCCCACTACGAAGAATTCAACACCAGATTGATTTTACACCTGGTGCCACGTTGCCAAACTTACCTCACTATCGGCTCAACCCAAAAGAGCAAGTGATATTACAGGAATTGATCGATGATCTATTGCGGAAACAGCTAATACAAGTGAGCCTCAGTCCTTGTGTCGTGCCGACATTGTTAGTACCCAAAAAAGATGGCACTTGGCGGATGTGCATCGACAGCCGGACAGTCAATAAAATCACAATCAAATACCGATTTCCCATGCCTCACATCGATGAGCTACTTGATCAACTCACGGGATCTACGATATTCTCTAAACTAGACTTGCGAAGTGGATATCATCAGATTCGTATCCGGCAGGGTGACGAATGGAAGACGGCTTTCAAGACACCCTAGGGGCTATATGAGTGGAAGGTCATGCCGTTCGGGTTGTGTAACGCACCTTCCACGTTCATGAGAATGATGAACGAGATCTTGAAACCTTTTTTGGGAAGGTTCAGTATCATTTACTTCGACGATATCCTAGTATACAGCTCGGACCAGCTGCAGCATCTCCAGCACCTAATGGCTCTGTTCGAGGCTTTGAAGGAGCAGAAACTATACGTTAATCTACCTAAATGCGAGCTGGCCACTCCAAAGGTTAAGTTTCTCGGTTTCATTGTTTTCGGTAATGGCATAGAGGTGGATCCGTAAAAGAAATCAGCTATTAAGGATTGGCCCCATCCCAATTCTTTTTTTGACGTGAGAAGTTTCCATGGCTTGGCCAATTTTTATAGGTGTTTTATTAAAAATTTAAGCCTTATCATGGCCCTTGTTACTGAATGTCTGAAATTTAAAATATTTAGATGGGATGCCGCACAACAGCAGAGCTTTGAAGCTATCAAGGAGGCTCTTACTACCGCACATATTTTGGCACTCCCTAGTTTTGATGAACCGTTTGTAGTGGATACAGATGCGTCATCCATCGGCATCGGCGTGGTATTATCTCAGTTGGGAAAACCTGTCGCTTTTTTAGCGAGAAATTATGCTCGGCCAGGCATAAATGGGCAGCGTATGAGTAGGAATTATATGCAATCGTCCGGACACTCAAGCAGTGGGAATCCTATCTACTATATCACGATTTCTTTTTGTGTAGTGATAATAAGGCTTTGCAATATATAAACACACAAAAAAATATCAACCGGATGCATGCGAGATGGTTTGTATTCTTACAACGCTTTTCTTTCACCATAAAACACAAGCCGGGAGTAGAAAATCAAGTGGCTGACGCACTCAGCCGAAGGGCTGTGCCACTCACGAAATTACAAACTGAGCTCATGGGACTTGAACACCTGAAAGGTCTATATGAAGAAGATTCAGATTTTGGAGCGATCTGGGCACTCTGCAAGGAAACACTTCAGCATGAAGACTATTCAGTTAGGCATGAATTCCTCTTTAAACAGAATTTATTGTGCGTCCCTATCTCGTCTTGGCGGCAACATATTATCCGGGGGTGTCGAGCTTGTGGTGCACCTTGGAAGAGACAATACTCTTCGCCAGTTGCAGTCACTGTTCTTTTGGCCAAGACTACGACGTGACACGTTCCGGTTTGTGGACAGGTGTCCGATTTGTCAGACTTACAAAGGGGGGGCCCAAAGCACTGGCTTATACATGCCGCTACCGGTACCCAATTCCATTTGGGAAGATTTGAGTATAGACTTCGTACTCAGTTTTCCACGAACCAGGCGAGGCAACTATTCAATTATGGTGGTCGTCGACCGCTTCTCCAAAATGAGCCATTTTATCGCCTGTAAGAAAACCTCCAATGCTATGATTGTTGCAAATCTTTTTTTTAATGAAGTGGTTCGTTTGCATGGATTGCCAAGGAGCATCACCTCAGATCGAGATGTCAAGTTCATAAGTCATTTTTGGCGTGAACTGTGAAAGCGGCTCGACACCAACTTGAGATTCAGTTCAGCCTACCATCCCCAATCCGACGGCCAGACAGAAGTCGTGAATCGGACATTGGGCAACATGCTTAGATGTTTAGTTCAAGATAAGCCTAAACAGTGGGAAGAAGTCCTCTCGTGGCCTGAATTTGCTTATAATGTGATGACAAATCGTTCTACCGGGAAGGCACCATTTGATATAGTGTATACAAAGGCCCCTAATACTGCAATAGACCTCTCCATACTACCGAAATGCAAATCTCCTGCAGATGCCTCATTCATCGAAGATTACTCCAAAATGTTGGCTGAAATTTGGCAGCAGATTGTCAACTCAAATCTCCGCTACAAAGAAGCTGCAGACGTCCACCGACAGGAACGTTTATTCCAAGTTTGAGATTTGGTCATGGTTCGTCTCCAACGCAAAAGCTTCCCACCCGGCACATACTCTAAACTAGCCCGCCGTAAGCTCGGTCCAGTGCCTATCATTGCCAAAATCAACGACAATGCATACATCGTAGAGTTGCCAGCGGATTGCTACACAACCTCAACATTCAACGTATCCGATATTACCTTACAAATCTGCAGATGATGCAATTATCTCGATCAGCTCGTCAGAGTCGAGCACTTCTGAAGCCGGGGAGGACTGATGCAATACCGGATAACTAAGTATACCAGCAGCACATCCCATACGCCTCAACAAACCGCACACTTCCACTATCCTATTTGCTATTTTCTGTTAGTAGCTACTTTTACAGCCTTTTTCCCTTTTTACTAAAATAGTATTTAGAAAATGTCTGGAAATACTTATAGGAGTACAGCTGAAAGACAACACAGTTATCTTCCCTTTTTACAAAAGAAATACAAACCCCAGAATACAGAGGTATTCTTCTACCCATCTTCCCTGTTTTTGCTTACTGTCACTTGTGTTTTCTCTTCCAGGTAAAACTGATCCTGTAGAAGGACTTCACCGTTATTTCGATCAGGTCGTGTATATTATTATTCATCGGGGTGCTTTAGCGAGAGCCGCTATCCTTAATGATTAATTATATGTGCAATCTAATCTGCCATTCTATTGGCCCACTTGCGAAGAGCGCGAAGTCCTGTGATCGTCTCATCCTTCGGGATGGTACAGTCGTAAACCCTCTACACTCTGTCCACCACACGGTGGATGAGCCTTCGGAGGTCCTTAGAGGCCGATGGATATTCTTGGGTAGTGAAAAATTGGCGGACCATTAGATTTTTAATTGAAGCTAGTCTTGCAACTAAGGCATGGAGCTACATGAGTCTTTCTTCAATCAAGAAATAAGCCAAAATCAGTTTCTTTGGGATTTCAAATTACAATAGCTAAAAGTTTGAGGACCATAGCTAGAGTACATCAAGGTTTAATTGGTTGTAGCTTGGGTGTAAACGAGTCGAGTCGAGTCGAGTTTTGGCACTATCGAGCTCAACTCATTAGTCGGAAAGTGAGCTCGAACTCGAGCTCGTCCTACTATAATTGAGCTCAAGCCGGCTAAAATTAATTTAATATTTAATTAAACATTTTATATTAAATTAAAATATTTAAATATATTATTAGTTGAACCGGCCGATTCTTAAGAAGTGGAACCGGTTCACTGGTTGAATCGGTGATTCAAACCGGTTTTGACTGGTTCGTTGCTAGACCACTTCTTCAGGAGGACCGAACCGGCCATAAGACCGGTTCACGGTTGAACCGGTCGAACCGACCGGTCCGGTCCAATTTTCAAAACAATGGTACTATTATGACTGGAATGTGGTAGCAATTAATCATTTAATTTATTAAAATATTATTAGTTTATTCATTAAATGGCATTATGATGCACTAAAAAATTGAGGGCTTATCAAATTACAAAACTACTTAGCCACATTATCACACTCTAGATTTGGTAGATGATAAACATTAGCAATACTAGATATGAAGAAAGGGTTGACACTCTGAAATCCCTTAAGTAAAAAAAAAAGCTAATTTCTTAAACATCGTGACGTCTTCTGGTATAATGGTCGAAATTCTTTAAGAAACTCCGCAGTTAAGCATGTTCATCCCTAAGAAATTCTTGGATGGGTGACCTACTGGAAAGTTATACTAACAGGAGAAAATCGTAAGGCCCTTAGATTTAAGCGGATAATATCTCAATAGTAAAAAATTTGAGTTGTATAGACATCTACTCTTGAAATAAGTTCCAAGATCCAAGTTCGATGAAAATCTATTTTGCACTTACAATTAAAAATCCATACAAGTCAATATAAACAATAAGAGAAGAGAAAATATATTTTATTTCATTAATAAATTTTAATGGAGATAAATAGACTTGTCACTTTGTGAGCTCGTTAGCCTAGTTATCCAATATCCAGAAGATTTCTACTGACCTACACACCATTAATGACATGTAAGAACACAATCTTTATTAACACCTTATAATGATTAGGAAGATGAACACCAATCATGAAAATTTACTAATTTTCAATAAAGACAAATAAAATAGTCATTCTGCGGGCTTGTCAGCCCATATGCAAAGATTTATAATTCTTTATATATTTCATAAGCAAGCTTTCAACATATATTGTATAATCAATATGACATATGCTAGACATGATTTACATAAGCAAAATTCATTATGTTCAACAAAGATCTTGTTATTCCAGAAATCAATTCAATATATAAGAATTTATATAACACTAAATTGAGACAAACCATCACTACTAACACATAATAATTCCATTATGAATATTAGATAAGATATACTAAAATACCTACAATAGTTATTGAGCATTGAAACAAGGATTGGCAACATATAAAATACCTATATAAATATTAAAAGTTATGCCCCTAATAAAAGGATGATATATTTACATTCCAATAGATAAACTGATAAAGTCACTGGGCATGAAACTTCAAATTTATTTGAAATTCAATTGGCATGAGTTGCTGATACATAATGCAGATTTTAAAACAAGTTGTTTTAGTTGATGGCTTAAATTTTCAACCAACTAACTAAAATGAGATGTGTACTACCACATATTGAACATTTGAAGGATTGAAATACTTATTTGTAGGAGCTTCAGCCACCCTCGCATTAAATATTACAGCTTCCAATAAATTCTCAAACGGTGCAGAATGCCAGACACAAGCGCCCAGAACAGGATTTGAGCGAAGACAACATAAAGGAGGATGCCCACCCTTCTTGAATGCCAGACTTTGACAAATACGTGCTTCTGAACCCAATAAACCTATTTCCAAAATTTTCATTTAGCATTGTAATGCGATTAAAAAATGTGGAACTGAACAAACGAATGTTTGCTGATATAAAGTGAAAAGAATAAAGTCTTATCTGACTAAGGCTTCGTTTGGGATGGTTTTTTAATTGTTTCTTTAAGCAATTTTTTAGTATAAAAATTTAAAAATCTGTTTTAAGAAGCAGTGAAAAAGCTGTCCCAAATAAAGCATAAATAATTGACTAGAAATGTCATTTTTCAGTAGAAGTTGTACTTACCAAAGTGTTGTTTGGACTCTCATAATACCACCCATTCAGGAAGCCTTCAAAGATGCCTTCAGCAGCCATGACGAAGACTAGCATGGCATTCATGCCAATCCACTCTAATGGTAGAAAGAATGTACGTAGATGGAAAATGTCAACCTGTGACAAACAGAAGAGGATACAATTTTTTTTTCTTTTTACTTCTCTCCAAGAAAATATACTCAGAAAATGAAGTTAAAAAAAAATAAGGCTAAAAGTTGCGCTTTCATTGTCATGATTCTCCCACGAAATGAAGAGTTTACAACTAGAAATGTTTTATTCTATTTCTTATAAGCTTTAGAATCAGATTCTAGCATGCTAAAACACATGCATATCCACAGGGGCTAGGTGTGGATCTCAGACGCCTTAAAATTGAGAAAAATCAAATTTATGGCATGAAAGTTTTTACTTTAAATTCTGCTTCCCCCTTGGGTCTAAGGTATGGCTAATAACCTAATGGGCTAGCCTAAATGTGAGGTCCACTATTAGGTTGTGGTAAAACTGTATTTGACATCGTGGCATTATTAAAGAATGGGCATACACCCATTTAAGGTAATAACATGATGAAGATAAAGAACCTGTAATCATTCACTTCAATTTCACAACCGAAATTAGAAAAATAGCAAGACATTACCAATATATAAAATACAGAAAACACAATTCCAGCTGCTCCTGCTGTTGTGCAAACATAGCTAAAGCTATATAGTTGTTTGTTGAGCGGAATGGCTGCAAAAGATGTGTGATATTAGCACGCCAAGGGACTTTAAGGTGAAAGAAAATAATGTCATGTTTGCATTATAAATGCGCGCATATCCAACAACGAGTTCTATATCTCTTACCATGCACAAAATGAAGCAAAATTCCAAGAATCAGAAGCCCTAAGCCAATCAGTACCCAGTGCTTTAACCTTTCCAGGTGACTCTGGAAGGAAGGAGAGAAGACAATGCAACAAAAAGTTGGAGACCACACAGAGTAAGAAAATAACTATTGAATATATTACCTTAGTCATTTTCAGCTTAGAGAAACAATTTAAAGGTTGACGTTAAAACAGACCTTCATATGCACAAGCACATGCCCATAGTGTACTCCGATGATGGTGCTTAGAATAGAAGAGATTGAGCTGCACAAAAATATCACTATCTAAAGTTATACACTACAGAAAATTTAAGCGTCCACTTCCAAGAAGCACGAGGGCATTCGGAATGATAAAAAATTTTCCATCTTATTTAAAAGGATCTATAAGATGGTCGTGAGGCCCATAATGTTTTATGGTGCCGAATGTTGGCCATTAAAAGAGAAGCATAATACTAAGTTAAGTGTGGCAAAGATGAGGATGCTAAGGTTGATGAGTGGCTTTACCCTTAGAGATAGGATACAAAATGAGCATATACGTGAAAAGGTTGGACTAGCTCAAGTAGAAGATAAGATTAGAGAGAGTCATCTTAGATGGTTTGGTAACATAAAACGGCGGCCTTCTGATGACCCGGTTAGGAAAGTAGAGATGCTAGATTTGACTTATGTTAAGAAAGGTAGAGGCAGATAAAAAGACATGGTTAGAAAATATTAGAAATGATCTTTCTTTATTAGATTTAAACGAGAATTTGACTTTTAATAGGACAAAATGAAGAAAAATGATTCATGTAGCCGACCCCACGTAGTGGGATAAAGGCTTGATGTTGTTGTTGTTGATTTAAAAGGATCTCTTGTGAAAGTCCTCAAATTTTCTTTTGCTAGTTCGAAAGTTTGATAAGATTTTGCATGTTTTCATACATTTTGTGGCAATTTCTTGTTAAATTTGCATTAAAAAATATTTAATTTAAATATAATTCCAACCAACCACCCACTGGACATGGAAAATATCAAGACAATTTGACTATTAAGGAAATATGTACAGACTTGGTTATATATCATTGCTCTAGGTCTGCCTTATACTGAGAATAACATTAGCATTGAAGATGAAATATGGACTCCCATAAAGAAACAAATACTTGTGATTTTCACTAGCAGTCAAAATGAAAGAATAGTAAGACATAATTGATTGAAGGACACAATCATAGGAAAGATGTATTTAAATAGAGGATTGACAGCATTCATAAAAAAGGGAACAAAAGAAGATTCGTTGAACTGAAAAAAAGAAGCTAAATTGCGAAAAGTTCAAAACGCAATCCGGTTACACACCTAAGTATTCCTTCAGGATCAAAAGGAGCCTGACACCATGAAGGAGCATCCTTCCGAAATGGACCCTCATGGGGGGAATCGTAAGTGCATGCCTGCAGCACTTGAAAATGATAAGCACATCAATGCTACTGATCCACACAAATTGTCAAATATAAGTGCAGAATTCAACAGTCTGAGTTATTTGATAAGGCACCTTGGATCTCTTCCAGGCAGGATGTTGGTACACATGGTTGATTCCCAGCACTTGCCTATCAATATACCCTACTGCATTACATGGAGGATCCAATCTCCCCCTTGTACTGCATAAAACCTAAGCATTCATAATAACTCCAAAATTAGTACAGCAGGATAAAAAAAACCATAACAATTAAAATGTGGATTGTGCATGAGAACGGTCCATTAGCATGGCATATTTTAAAAAAAGAGACATGGGCGGATCCACGTAGGCCTGAGGGTGGGCAATTGCCCACCCTAAAACCGCAGAAATGACTAAGAGGGGAGGTCATTTTGGACTTTTGCCCCCCCTAAAGTTAATATTTTTGCCCTAATCCAACACATTGCCCAACTCCCGCTGTCATTCCGTCTCTTCACGCACACGACACAAGCAACCACAGCCGCGAGGGTTTCGAACTCGAAGCTACCCCTGGTTCCTGATCTCCTCTTTTTCACTGTCGCTTTCCAACGGCTCCCTCGATCTCTATTTTTTCTGGTCTGAAGATGAGCTGAAGAACTGTGACAACAAAGAGTTCGCCAATGCCTTTTCTTCCGGTCACGCTTCTAGCCCAAGCGAAGATATATGAAGAGGTTCTTCTTGAACACCTTCTTTTTTACTTTTTATGATCTGTTTTTAACTAAAATTTGATATGTTTTATGATATGTAGCAATGATCAATTTTTTATGGTCTGTTTTTCAGTCTTTACCGTCATCATCTTCTTCGCAGCCTTCGGTTTGTTTTTAACAAAAATATAGTCTGATTTAGCAAAGTTCTGATTTGGTTTCTTCACAGCCAAAAGCTTGAATCAGGTACACATGTTCCTTTCCTTTATAATGTCATGTGAATATATTGAAACTGTATGGAATGCAGATATTGTAAGTCAGATTTTTTGGTTTGCTTGAATGTGTTTTGAAATTTCATTTACTTGTATTTTGTATATTTTTTGGTTTTAAGAAAGCATTAAATAAACCAATGTTAACCCGAATGGTAGACTTGCCTCTCTGTATAGATTATTCATTGAATTTTTGGTTTTTTCCTAAATAGCAAAGTTCTGTAGAAATGATTTTTTTCTGAATAGCAATATTCTGAAGCAAGAAACTTAGCAAACAAATCTTGTAAAAAACCTTTGCAATACAGTTAAAAAATCTTCTCTAATCTCCAAAAATAAGTTTCCTCCATTAAGCATTAGAAGGGGGAAAACTAGTATAGCCAATCTAAGACAACTGAGGAAGAACACTTGTTTCCACAAGGCCAATCTTTATAATGAATTTATTTTCTTACAAAAACAGAGCATCTAAAAACTCAACGGTGATGAATTTATTTATTTTTTTTCTGAATTTATTTTATTATTATTATTATTATTATTATTATTTTATTATTTTATTTTATTTTATTTTTATTATTTTTATTGTTGTTGTCAAATTAATTTAAATTTTGCCCACCCTAAAAAAGGAAGCTGGATCCGCCCCTGAAAAGAGAGATTGTATGTAATTAGATAACTACCAATTACATACGATGGGTGAAAAAGATGCTTACCGTGAAGACTTTTCCGTTGTCCAAACTATTAGCATTATGGACAGTGTACTTCCAGTCAGGAACATATGTTGCATATATTGTAGTGAAGTAGATCACAAGAATGCATGCACCCAGAATCCTGATAATTTTCAAAACTTCAATTTTAAACCATCCCGTTCTCATTCAATAATGTGCGGCATCTTAAATAAGGAGCAGAGACAGGAATTTTCCAAAAGTTATTGATGGTACATTTGATCGATTCATTGCAACCATGACTTTAGAGAATTTTTTAAAACAACAGTAAAGTCGGAGAAATGCGTCAAGCTACTATACTTCTTCACCGCCTCAAAACGGCTCCACATACACATTTTGCAATAACCTTTTGGATAAAAGAATTGGCCTTTTTAACGAAATTAAAATAAGTATGACTTGGAAAAGGGAACTTTATTTGGTAGAGCATTTTGAGATGAATGAAGATTTGCAAAACTATGGGACTTAACACTAAATTCACTAAATTAATAATTTCTTCTAATGTGGTAAGAAGAGGAAGAGAGCACAGAGATGAACTGTAAGAAAACAAAAAAGGCACGTTTGGAAGTCAAAGCACACATGGTTGTATTGGAATATAACATTAAGGCTTCATTTAGGCAATATTCTTACCGCTTATTAAAGCAATTTTTTAGTACAAAAGTTAAAATTTTTGTACTAGAAATCTACTTTAAGAAACAGTAAGGAAGCCGTCCAATGCAAAGCCTAAATTGTCCGACCTGAATTATTAAAGAAAAAATATGAAAAATATTCTTTTAGCAAGGAAAATGAAGACATGAAAGAAATAAAAAGCACTAAAACAGATGTTGCCTATATAGCAAAAAAAGCAAACCAAACCCGAAACACAACACACAGTAGTAGATGATGAAGAGAGAGAAAAGCCAAATTACATATTGGGTGGATCAGCATTGCTCATTTACTAAGCTTGAGCTCGACTCGTTAAAAAATTTATAGGCTTGAGTTCAGCTCGATTGCTCGAGCTCAACTCGATTGTTGAGCTCAATTTCTTAGTTTTAAATTAAATTTTAAAATTTTTTAATTTTAATTTTAATATAGAATTAATTTAAGAATGTTAAAATACTTTATATAATGCTAATTTAAATTAATTTTTCAATATATTTTATGTTAATCAAGCGGCTCAACGAGCTTTCGAGCGGAGCCAGGCTGAGCTCGAGCTCGTTTAATATACAGACTCGAGCTCAAACTCATGGCTCGATAAGCTCGACTCGTGTGCTCGTTAATGAGTCGAGCTCGACCCGGCTTGGCTCACTTACACCCCAAACCAGTATACACATCACACACTCGCATACTCGCTTGCTATTAGAAAAAATAGACTCCATTTTAAGTTATTTAAAAAAATATATAGGATGAGAAAATTGCTTACCACTGCCAACAATATATTTTGAATAACGACCATCCTACATGTGTCTCTTCCTGAACTTTTGCATTCTTTATAAAAATTTCCAATACTGCCAGCACCAAATATGCAAGAGCAATTCTCTAGGAAGCAAAATATAGATTAGATATTCTGCTAAGAAGCATGGGAAACTAAGTAATCAAGTAGCATGCTTCACCTGGAGGATGCCAAACCATCTTATGTGTTTCATATCGACACCATATGTCAATTCATCAGGAGCATGGGAGTATCCACCTATACATTGATTTAAGAAAAAAATATGACAATTTTTTTATACCAATGGCAATGGGATTGAGCATCAACATGCAACTTTCGACGGTATATATCAATAAAGCAAAAAAATTACAAGAATGAGAACCTTATTATACATATTTCTAAAATACATACAAATTTCAAGATATATGCACTTTAATTTCTAATATATATATATATATATATATATATATAAAGATTCATGAGCTTTATAGTCTTTTATTTTACTCTTCAATTAATAATTCATTAAATCATTTTTTTTTTAATTTATTTTAGCAGTGTTATCTTAAATTACTGATAAAAATTCAAAATAGTCTCCTGACTATTATGATAAAGCAAGTTTAATATCATGTTTCTCTAATTTATTCCATTGGCTATAATAATTGATCCCAACTGATTCCTCAATGACTAAACTGAGATAAATTTTACATCCATGTTTCCATCAATTTTTATTTTAGGGATTAATTTTGTATAGTTGAGAGGCTAAGTTGGAAAAATGTAATATTTTGGGGTTAAATTGGCAATATACGAATAATCAAGGAACAATTTCGGGCATTTTCTCTTAAATTATCATATTAAATGAGAAAAATATTTTAACACTAAAGTACATAAATGATTTCATAACGTGGTAAAAATGATCTTCTCTTTAAACTCTAGACATGATTTATAAAAGCTATATTAAATGAACTTTATTTGCATAAAAGTTTCAAATTTCATTAGATGCTCGAGAAATTATGATCTTAATTAGAAAAAGGCAATGATAATTCAACAAAAACAATTATAAAAGCTATAATAATACCTAAGATTGCTAAAAAAGCTCAAAACTTAACTTATTCAGAAATTGTTGAACACTTAACTCAAAATTGACTCGATTCAAAATCTAGTCTATTTCGCTCTTCACTCTAAAGTCGAAGTCAATTTTGTGTTTGTTGTGGCTCTCTTGAATATGGTTTGAGTTAACTCAATATAAATAACAACAACAACATCAAGCCTTCATTCCATTACTCGAAAAAATAAAACTTAGACTTCGGTAATCAATCTAATTTGCCTCGAGGATTTGTCAACTATTAGGAAGCATGACAAAACATGCAAAATTTCATTTGCATGCCAAATAAGGCTTCATTAGCATTAAGAAGAGATGTTCATTTAGAGTTTTCTTAAGCCATGCTTTGGGTGTTTTCACAACATACCCTCTCAACGTAGGATTTCATATATTTGGACAAACAATTGTAGATATTTCTTGTTTCTCATATGCCCTCTCAGTGGATAGCATTCTTGAAGGATCTTGAAAACTTAATCAATGAAGTAAGAAGGAGGCTTCATGGTGTATTTGTGTTTTGGGAATGATTATGAGTGTTGTTTTAATTTGTACACCATGATTTTAGCTTCTGTGTTTTAGTGGATCAATTATCTTTACTCTCATGTGAACCTAGGCTTAGTTGAAATGGAATAACATAATTCTCAGTGACTTTATATAAATATATATATATATATATATATATATATATATATATATTATATATATATATATATATATATATATTTATATATATATTATATTATAATCCCTATCTATCATCTATCCCTCCCTCATTATAATAGAGTACACCCAAAGCTACTCAAGCAAGTTCAAGTTAATAGTACAACTAGGAGTAAGCACATTGAACCATAGTGGTGAACTTGCTAATCAGATCAAGTTTTCTAAGACTAAAATAGCTGAAAATCATCAAAGCAACTTGCTTGCCTATTCAACTCTAAGGGCTGAGTACACATATTCATACAAAGCACTTAGTATGACCACTCACTAGGACTCAACTAAGAAAGATAAAATCAGACAATGACTTTATATTAATCCATCCTGTATTTGGAAAGCCTAAATGTATATCTATCATGATTAAGATTCATAAATGACTTGTCTTCATTACATGATAAGCCTTCATCAGACTATATTCTAATACAAGTTTTCATCTATTTATTATAACATAATGCATATATACAGATGTGTGTGCGATTGGATTAAATGACTTTGAAGCAAATTCTGAGGTAGGGCGGGATCAGCTCAATACAGATCATTCTAACCTTAACAATTGTTGCCACACATTTATATGATCTAAAAGCATACAGAATAAAAAAATTGGTAAAGCAAAATCATTCGTAGCCCAATAATTGTTGCTGATGCATTGGATTGTCTTAAAGTTCACCGAATCAAACTGCTTACTCAAACCAAAACAATTTTGTAATAATTTTTTTTTAATGCATTAGATATTTTGATCCTAACCTTGCAAGATGAGGCCCCAGAAGATGAGCTTAATCGTCCTAACAAGAACCCTCCTCACAGCAAGAACCCGGTTTGGCATCCTCTGCTCACACATTCACACAGCGCGTCAGAAATTAAATTAAAAAGAAAAAAAAATAACTTCAACAGTTAATTCCAGCTGAAAAAGCAGTTTCCAAATTTCAATTACCAACCAGAAACAAACCTTTAGGGACAGAGGAATGGCCATCCCTACGATGAACAAGAAGAAAGGCATCACAAAGTCCGCCAGATTACAGCCGTTCCAGGGCGCGTGCCCGATCACTGGCCACTCGCCTCCAGCTCCGTCCACCAGGATCATCAGCTGCACATCGGATGTAAGAAGGCCATGGGTTTCCAAAAAACCAAAAAATTGGGAAAGAGAGAGGTAAGGCTGGAGGGAGAGGGTAGTACGGCGACGGTGAGTCCGCGGAAGATGTCAAGCGCAGCGATGCGCTTCGTCCTTCGCGGTTTCTCCTCCTGTAACTCAACATCTTCCTCACCGGTGGTGAGAGGAAGTCGAAGCTTCGCCGGATCCTCTTCGGAAGCGGTCGTCCGGCGGATGGGCTGAAGTGCCGTGGCCATTCTCTCTGTTTGGAATGCGAGAGAGAGTGACAGGAGGATGGAAGTTTGGAAGCGGAAATGGAGAGAAAGAGTGGCCGTGTGGGTTTTATGTTCTTCTGACGTCGATGGGAGTGTTGAGCTTCCCAGCGCTGGGGAAGCGCGCGCTACTAACTGACAAAGATAGAATCTGGATAAGAATCCACTAGCCTCCGCGGTAAAGTGGACCGTCAAGGGAGAGAGTTTTTTTTTATTATTATTTTTAAATAGTCGTCATAAAGTATGATTCTGATTTTGAAGTATTATAAATAATTTTAGAGTTTAGAAGATGCTTCAATTAAAGTTTATTTAATTGTTTGAGATAACTTTCTAACTGTTTTATTGTCATCAATTTATTTGACTATTTTTTCATTATTTTTTAGATTTTTTTTTTCAAGAGAAAAAATTATTTTTAACAATCATAATTGAAAATTTATTTTTTTTTGCAGCAACTTTATAAAGCTCTAATTCCTCAAGCAATCTCTTAATCTTAATTTTAATAAAATCCGAGTTAATGAATTTATTTGTGCACTCCAGCCCGTCTACCTACGAAGAAAATACTAAGGGGTTATTTACTATTGAGAATTTATACATAAACTATGATCATGATATCTTGTTTGTCCTCATCTTGCGGTAAATCTTGAGTTTATTAAATTCGGTTTTTTTATAACTTTTTAGGATTTAGTCAGGAGAAATGATGGAACGGCTCTTACTTGTATAGGATTTGATCCAATAATTACGATGGGTAAGAAGTTCGAAGGATAAGCCAAGCTCGTGCTAGTTTTATGAGCTCAACTTGAGCTAATAGATCTTGCAGCATACACGAGATCATCAATGTGATTCATAATAAGTTGTCAACGCTCGACATAAATCTTTTAGTCCTTTTTGCTTATCATATTATTGGATGTGCTAGCAACATTAGATCTTTGTGCAACCTTCCATAGCACCTTCAAATTCATTATTATATGTTGTTCAACATCTTGACTTAGATCTTCTTGTATCTTTCTGAATTCAAGAGACATTAGGCACATTACTCTAGAATTAGAAACCCAGTTGCCACTCCAATCTTATTCTATTAATTTAGGCTTCATTTCAGATAACTTTTTTTATTATTTTTTAAATAATTTTCTACTAAAAAATAAAAATTATTATATTTAAAAAACTGCTTTAATAAACAATTAAAAAACCATCTCAAACAAAGCCTTAAACACAAACTTTATTTGATTCCACAAAAAAATTTAACAGAAACAAAAATATGAAGAGAAAAGCCTATAATTTATCAACCCATGGCTCATTTGAATCATCCATAAACTTTATCTCATTTATTTATTTATTTTTTCTTGGAAGCAAATATATCTCATTTATTCTTTATTTGTGTATGATCATACATTCTTCCTATTCGCTTTTTAGTACCCTATCTTCCGTTTGCTTCTACGTCTACTTATTGAAAAATATTAAGGCATCGTTTGGGATGGCTTTCTTTCAGCTTTTAAAACAGCTTTTTTATACTAAAAAGCAGAAAGAAAATTGTCCCAAATGAAACCTAAGACTAATCAATAAATATTTTAGAAAAAAAATATAATACAAAAATTACATCTCTTTGGTTTCGTTTGGGACGACTTTTTTATTGCTACGTTTGGAACTCTATTTTAAGAAAAAATAAAAAAGCCATCCCAAACGAAACCTTTGATTAGTAGGCACCACCTTCATTAGTAAGTATAGTATTTGTTTTGATACAGATATAACAAGAACCTTCTGAGGTGCAAGGAAATAACGAGAATTTTCAAGCTTGGAAGGCAAAATTTCTTTTAAAAAAAAAAAACTTTACTCCAAATTGCTGATGCAGGGTGAACATATTAATGGCTGAAATGAGAGTAAAAAAGTAAAATATTTCAAGGTGTCAGCTAAGAGGGAGATTGGGAATCTAAGGGGAGTAAACGATCATATCAATGTAGTGCAATGGGGAAACAAGCTAAGAGGCTGAGGTTTAAGAAAAAAACTTCCAACCAAAGAACTGAGTTACAACTTTGGCATAAGCTGACTAAAAACTTCACTTCCCAATTCCAAGTTCTCTCGAGATGTCTCTGGTTAAGCTGAACTGCAAAGTATTCTGCCATGGAAATAGAGTCCGAGTAACAGGAAGCTTCCTCCTAAGATCCTGCAGCCACCATTACACAATTCAATAGAAAAGGGCATAGATAGAGGAGGAAATTATAAAAGAATATTCACAATAGAGTGAATAACCTTATAGACAATAGCTTTTCATATTTGGAAAATTGAAAGAAAAAACTGTAATCCTACTTTAACCCAAAACAGCACATTAGGGGTTATTCTACTGTGCTGTTGCACCGACAGGGTGTAACCAATCTTAATTTTTAGAGAGGGCAAACTTATAAATAGAAAGTGTAGAGATTTTTTTTTTCATATAATGTAAAACAGTGTCGGAGATCCAAGGGGGCAGCGCCTCCTGATGGGGTTCGACCTGTATATGAAAATCCCTTGTAATAACCCCTTTACACAATGTGTATAATTCTACGAGGAGGCAATCGCCTAAAGATGATAGTATTTTAATTTTTCTAGGGGGAGGGCGCAATTGCCTAAAGATTCCTATAATAAAGAGTAAAAAAAATTGGAGGGGGACAAATGACTTAAAAATTTATATAATAAACAAATTTCTAATTTTTTTAGGGGGGACAATTGCCCCCCGGGCACTTAAGGGTTCCGGCCTTGTGCACCGGCCTAATTTGGCAACTTCTGGTGGTGCAATGTGCAAAGCATGAGATAAATTCAAGCACCAACACAAAGATAAAATCCTGCAGCAGAGGTCTCATGTGTAGGGCTATCAAAAAGCTTCTTGTTCATTTCAATCGCATTCAACTCAATAATTAGGTCTAGTTTAACTTAATGAACCAAACACAAATAAGATTTGCTCAATCATGCTCGGCTTTACTTATATGCATATAGATGTATAGAAATATGAATCTATATGAATGAATACTTAGATGTGCTCATGTATATATTTGTACATATACCTGTATAGATTGTATTTTATTCATATTCATACATTTATATTTCTAATGATATGTGTATATTTGTGATGACATACCCATTGATTTTATGATCATGAATAGCTCGTGTTCGGCTCAACATACAAATGAGAAATTTTGCACATTTGTTTAGCAAGCCGAGCCAAAAAACACTTGCGCTAGCTCAAGTTCAACCAGTTTATATCCCTTTGGGCCCATGTGTGTGAAGTTTGTAAGCCATCTGAGCTTTCAATGGTTGCATAGGTTGCGTGGCGTCCAACCCTTTAGGCTTGAAACCCACAATCTCCCCCACCCCACATGACCACACCACACGTGCTAATACACAACCGCAAATCTAAAAAAAATGATGTTAAGGCTGCATGCCAAGAGAAATTATTAGGTGCGGAGTCCAAACGTAGAAATACATTCGGACATCCACTTAAAATGTGCCACGTGGAGCGCGTTTTGGTTGCATTTTTTTGTGTGCATTTTACATGCGCTTTAGTTGTACTTTGACTGCTTTTTGTTGCACTTTTTTACTGAGCTTTACCTGCACTTTGGCTACACTTTTGGTGCGCTTGGCTTAAAGTTCCACGGACACATTAAATATATAAATTTAAAAATAAATCCAATTGAATATCCACGTGTCCACTCCACGTGTCAACATTTTATTGGAGTCCAGACGTATCTCTACATCCGGACTCCGCACCTAATAATTTCTCGCATGCGAGGCGCGGAGAAAAACTGAACAACTGTGACTATATGATCATTGCTCTGATGATGCAATGCACAGCTGCATGGGCTCAAAGCAAGATTAAATGCAAAGTTAATAAAGACTAATTGCATAACATCGCAAAAGATGACAAATACCTTGAAAGTTGAGTCTGGCAAATGCAAATAAGATTCCTGTGAATTGTTGAAGAAACAAACTCAGAATCTCTTGATGACACGTACGTCATGAGACATTAAATCCAAAATAGATAATAACCTCAAGAGATGCCATATACTCAGCCTCGTGGTGGCGGATTGTGTTTGATATTGATACAGCACAATCTTCTGGTGACTGAGAAAATCAATCCTGGAGTTAGTTTCTCTAAACAGAAGCTATTACTAGTTAATTACAGATTAAAAGGTTAATCTCAACAGAGAGAATATTTAAACAAACAATTTCAACAAAAGAATCCCTTTTAAGGTATTATAACGTGCCTTGGGTTAATCACTAAATGTTGGATGCATGTCATAAATCGAAACTGATGAAGTTCTTAAGGATCTGTATGTAGAATTCTGTTTTTTTAGTATTTCTAGCAAAAATAAGTCAAGATCCTAAGCACCCTTGATAAAAGAGCATGGTGACTAGAAGCAAATATCTTACATGCTATTGTAAATGTTTCAAAGAGCTGTATGCAAAGACGAAGGTTTTAACAAGTTCATGAGGAAAAATCTTTCAACTAATTAGTAATCCTAACACTGCAGTTCAGCATTATTAGCTTAACATAAAATTCCGAAAATTTTATGCTAATGTCTGAACGGCTTAGAATTTCCTAAAAAGCTATGGCATGCAAATAAGCTAGTGTTTCAACTTCTTATTATGATAACGAGCAGAGCTTGAAGAAATATTTCACGCTCATTTCTTAAACAAGCCGAACACAGAAATAGTTTGATTGTGTTCGAGTCGTTATTTATTCATATATATATATATATATATATATATATATATATATATATATATATATATATATAATTTAAATTTTATAACAATTATTTTACTTAGTATATAAATTAATAAGCTAATCACAACTCGCCATTATATGCATAATTTAAAAAAAATTGAAGCTAATTTTTTTTTTAATAATTCAAGATAAATTCAAGCCGAACAAGCTCATTGGGTGAACATGATGTTTACAAAAAATTTCAAACACAAGCCATATTTGAACGAAAAATCAAATAAGACGAACACAAACATGATATTTACTAACAGTTTCAAATGAGTTGAATTAAAAGACAATTGAATGAGCTGAACACAAGCTGATGCAAGCTCGCTCAAACTCAGGTTGTTTACACCCTTAAATATAAATCAATGATACAAATAACTTAGAATATCTTCATGTAAGCCAAAAAAGTCATGCAAATCATGAATATGACATGAAGCAAGTAATGAAATGTTAAAATACTAATACAAATCCTAAGGGATTCTTATGAAAACCTATATCTAATTCTTAAAGAAAAGGATGACAAATAAAAATTGAAAGCAAACAAACAACACAAATGTTACATGCCTATATGGGCTAACTTGATTGGTTTAAAATTTAATCGTTACAAATTATGGAATTTCAAATTTGACTAGATCGATGAATATTTAAATTTTAGGTTTCTATAAAAGTACCCATCATAAAATATATTTCTTGAAATATTAACACAACTTAACTCTCTCCACTTCATAACATTCTTCTTATGAATTGGTAATTAAGAAACTAGAGATCAAAATTAAAATCAACATCATTTATCATAGGATTAACATTGACAAATAATCTATTAAAAATTGCATTTTTAGTCCGTTCAATTGGTTCATGAACAATATTAAATATGATTAGAGCAATTTCAAATTTAATAATAGGTTCAATTTCAATTAAAAGTTTGGGTTTAGATATGAACTCACACTCAATTTTGCTTTCAATCTCAAATTCTAGCTCTTACTCAAATATATGTTTAGATTCATAAACATGATCTACCCTAAATGCATATTAAAATTCAATAACATCAAATGTACACTTATATTGTACCTATAAATTATATGTTTGCATCTAATACATCCTCAAAAGAACATTCATAAACTATAGTTTGTTTAATTAGATCAAATTCAACCATATAATATATGATTGATGTGAAACGTACATGCGATGGAGTTACTTTAGGAAATTATAGAGAGCAATTTGAACAAAGTAATCCAAATTAAAATTATCATTTGTAATAAAAGAGTGAACCTAAGAATTCTTAGTTTTAACTCGCTTAGGCAACGAAGAGCGACATTCGATTAACCAATCAATTCAAGAAAAGGCAAAGAATAATTGTACGCTACGACAATAAACAAGAATCCACGAATTAATAAAGAGAACTTTCACCTTTGGAGCCCATACACTCAACTAATCTAGGCTTTAGCGGAAGAAGCGTCTCCACATTAGAACCGAGGTCACTCCGAGGAAGAAGGACCCTTAGATTGTCGTTCTTGGATAGGTAGCCGAAGCTTGCAATTCTTGGACAGCGATTATACGTCCCAGGTTGCCCGAACAGCAGGTTTCAAGTGCTTGAGGCGCTAACAGCAACCATGGAAGGTCTAGACGGTGATGGGATGAATTTAGTGGCTGGCCTGCCTACATGGGAGTGCAGAAATCTGATTGGCAGCAGTGTGTCTGACTTCTAGCAAGCTCGGACAGCAGCTAGGCATTAACAGAGGTTGTAGACAATCTCTGGCATTCTTGGGAATTGCTTGGCAGCAAATTAACCTTGCTGGGATCACAGACCAGCAAGCAGCAACTGCCCAAAACGGAGGGCAACAAGCAGTAGGGGCCGACTAAGGACGGGGAGAAGGGTGGCCGGTGTGGTGGTGAGGGAATTCCAATTTTCTCAAGGGGGAAGAGGGGAATTGATTTCAAATTTCAGATTTTGAAATCTGAAATTAAAATTCTGGAGAAAACTAAAATTAAACTTGAGAGGGAGGTGTATTAAAGAGGTGTTTAAGTGGTGATGAGGTGGCAAGTAGAGAGAGAAATGATAGGGAAAGGTGGCCGGCCATATGGGAGAGAGAGAGGGGTTTGGAATTAAATAGGTGGGGACCACAATTAATTGATCCAAATATGAAATTTAAAGTTCAGATTTTAATTATGTCATGTAACTCCCTCATTTAAAGGAAATTGGGAGGGAATTTGATTTTCAAACAATTGTAACTCCTCTTAATTAATTCCCCAAATTAATTGGCTCGATTAATAAGGTAATTATGGAAAATTCAAATGTGCAAGGGGAAAACCAAAGGGGCCGGCGGTATGGAAGGTGGCGGCTAGATTGGCCGGCGTGGATCTGGCCGGCGGGTAGCCGGCCGGTGGTGGCTGTTTTTCTGGCTGGCGAAATAGGAAGGGAGGGGCAAGGTGGTTAGCGGCTTAGGGTTGCTTGGAGCAAGCAGCGGCAAGGGCAAGGAGGAAGAGATGGAATCTTCTGACGATTTGACGACTATGAATTTACTAACCTCAAATGTCTTCTCGTTGAATTTCGACAAGATTAGTTGGCACGAACTAGAACTCACAAAGAGATCTAGTCTTCTCCGGCGAACTCACTAAGAGATCGAGGAGGGTGAAGAACTCACCAAGAGATCTTCTTGAACTCAAAAAGAGAACACATAGTAGTTAATTTCATTTCATCCAAAACTAACTATTACATGAGAAGGACCATATAAATAGGACTCACAATGTCAAAGAAAAACAAAAGACTAAAATGCCCCTTGGGCTACAATAGCTATCAAATACCCATAAGGGCAAAAATGAAAAAACATAAAGTAAAAATAAACTACTACATAAGATGATGAAAATACAACTCATGCTCGTGGCCGTCGATCTCCGGCGTCGAAAATGCTGACGATGTCCTCATCAATGATTCTTATGTTATTGTGTTTGACAAACTCGAGAGGAGATAATATTGACTTTTTTTAGGGATAATAATCACAGGCGTGACAATACTAATTGAATGATTGTAATATTACTAAAAATCTAAATATTCGTATAAAACCTAATGTAGAGTTTTGCAGTGTTGTAGCTTAATTCATCTATAACTTTTTCCTAAGACATTTAATAACATAAATAAGGGTATTATGATATCTAAGGGACAAATAAGATGTAACTACGTGACTTATGAACCTCACGTATAATTCATACACAATAATTTTTTTTACAATCCTTAAATCAATTATATAGTAAATTCTTATAATCACTAAATAATAAATACAACTATTTAAGCCTATGTTTTATATTAGTAAATGAACACTTAGCAACAAAACTTCATCAATATGTGATGAGGGCATCAGATTTCGACATGTGTACCATCGCCGGGGACGACGATCGACGGCCCTGATTCAGAGTCTTTATCTGTGATGATTTAGCTTTCTTCTATTAGTTTATTTCTTGTCTTCCGTTTGTACCCCTATGAGGGATGTATCACTTATTGTAGCCCAAAGGATATTTTAGACTTTATGCTTTTATTTTTCAGTCAGCCTATATATAAGGCTTGTATCATTGTATTTGGGATTATTGATGATTGAAATGAAATTTCCCTTGTTTTGTTCTCTTTGTGAGCTCAATGACGTAGAGATCTCTTAGTGAGTTCTCGTGTGTTCTCTTTGTGAGTTCACTTGAAAGCTATCCAAGATTGGAGTCCTCGATTCTTCATCTCCATCATAGAAGATTTCAAGTGAAGAAGAAAGGGATACGAGGATCGAGCCCCTTGTTGCCGCCGCCCCTAGCTCTGCTCGCCGACCACCCCAATTGCACCGGCCGGCCACCTTGCCGCCGGCCCTCCTCCCTTCCACCGCCACCCGTCCACCTCCTCTTCCAACCCGCCCCCCCCCCCCCCCCCCCCCCCCTCACAAAATCTGATTTTCAAATTGCAATCTCCTTCCAAAATTTGAAAATCTATTTTTGGAAAGTTTTGGAATAAATCCCAATTTTAAGTTTAAGATTTTATTGGGAGTTTATTTCAGAAATTTTAAATCTAATTCTAATTTTGGCAACCCATTTTCCCCTCTTTTAATTCCCTCTCTCTCTCCCCAGCATTGCCGCCGGCCTCCATAATGGGAATTCCCATTAATTAGGCAATTAATTTCCCTCCCCTCCTTTTGTTTTGTTTGAAATTCAAATTAAGCCTAAATGTCCTCCCTCCACGTCATAAACAAAATAAAACTGAAGTTATTTCAGTTTTCCAAAATCTGCTCCTTTTTTTGCTCTACCGCCGGCCCCCATTAAGGCTCAAATCCATTAGGATTTATTTAATGCCTTAATTACCTATTGATTGGAAATTTGAATCCTAATTTTACCTCTCAATTCTCCCCTAAACTGAAATTTCTTTCAGTTTTCCATAAGCTCCTCAATCCCCCTCCCTCACTAGCCCGTCGGCCTCCCTCTCCCTCTTGGAATTTCTTGGCGGCAACCTCCTTTCTCCCCTCAAATAATGCATGGAGGTTCCCGAATGGAATTTCGGGTTTGAATACGACGATCACGGACGAGTAGACATCCTCCGGTCCCTTTCTTTGACGTCGGATTCGACTTCGACGACACCGTTGAGGAGTACTTGGCCGGATCGTACCCACCTTGATAGAGACCGTCGACGATCATTTTTCAGTGTACACTTGGATCGTCGAAGGACGTCGCCTTGCAACACCTTCACGACCCGCGCCAACCTCTTCCTCCCTACGGATCTACGGCACCTTCGCCCTAGGAGTGATCTCATCCATCGTGTGGTTCTTCTTCTCCCAACAAGCCTAGGAGTAGGTAAATGAGAGCGGCCTCAAGGTGAGACGATCGCTTTGTTAACTTTGGGATTCTAGTTGTTCTCCTCATTTGCTTTACATTTATTAAAGTCGTTATTTTCTTGGTCTTGCTAATTTAGTTGTAAGTGCTTACCTAATCATAGTTAACAACTAAGAATTTCTAAAAGCAAGAATTGGGAACAAGATTAAGTTTGCAATTATCATACTTGAATAATCCTTTTGTTAAATTTCTAAAACTCAAATCCTGGATTTACATCATATTTGGTATCAGAGCATGGCTAGCATGCTTTGCTCATGTTAGATGCATCCTAGGAAGTCCTCATTAGCTTGCCCTTTAACTTTTACATGCATAACATCACGTAAAACATTTATTTCGCTACTTTCGTTTGCTGTCCAGTAAATTACAGCACTTTATTTTCTTTGTTTACATGCATGTTTAAGTTACCCAAGTGTTAGTTGAGTCACTTACCACCCACTAGTCACTTAGCGCACTTGCTACACTTGTTTTCCTTGCTGTCCTGTGTTTTCCTGCACTGTTTAGTGGCTGGTAGGTGTCCAAAAGCCCTTGTCTAGTGGCTGTCCACACACCACAACCCACCCTAATCACCAACACCACTCACCCCACTGTGCTAGGTTGCTGTCCCCACTTTCCAGCGGCTGTTTGGTGACTGTAAGTGCTGTTTCCTGCAGCATTACACTGCTGTCCCCCATCCCAAGCCTACCCGTATCAACCCTCAGCCTATCCCATGGATCCGCAGCACCTCCAAGCCACTCTAGACCTCATCTTGGGCCAATTAGGAACCGTTACTCAACAAATTCGCAACACCCAAACTGATCTGGCTGACTTTAGGCGCCACACGAGTGACCGTTTAGATAATATCGAGCATAATGGGAATCCCGCGATTTACACGCCTTCAAGACCTCACTCACCTTATGGCGAGGACACCCGACCCGATCATGAACCCCCTCGAGATCCCGGACGTTTTCAAGATCATTACCAACGCAACCCTAGACCACCTCAAGAGCCCGATGACAACACTTGGAGAGACAACGACACTCAATTACTGAAGAACATTAGGATCGACGCTCCGACCTATGACGGAACCCTTGACCCTCAAGTTTTCCTAGATTGGCTGAAGTCAATGGATAGTTATTTCAAATGGTACAACATCTCTGAGGCGAGGAAAGTGAGGTTCGCCGAGATGAAGCTCATTGGTCGAGCCAACCTATACTGGACTAACTTAGAAAACATGCGTGAAGCTCGCGGTGAACACCCTATCAGCGATTGGAGAACCATGAAGCAAGAGCTTAGGAGAAAATACCTCCCACCTTCCTACTATCCCAAACTCCTAGATAAGTGGAATAGACTGACTCAAGGAAGCAAACCTGTTAAAGACTACATCTCTGCCTTCGATGATTTCTTGATTCGTTGCAACGGCGAGGAGTCTGCCACCCCAACCCAAATCCTATCCATGTTTAGAGCTGGCCTTAGGGAAGACCTGCGTACGGAACTCTTTGCTCGAGGTATAGATTCTTTAGAGGCAGCCTGTAGCCTTGTTCTCGACCTTGAAGATTCTAGAACCCACTCCCAAACTAGGCACTTTGACTCCCGCTCGAGCTCATATCGAACCTCGTCTGGACAACCTCAAACCCGACCCTCGGGATCGACTGCAAACCGAACCCCTGCTAGTTCGGCCCCACCTCGTACGGACCTCAAAGGTAAAGCTCCAGAGCGAGAGGCTTCCAAACCCAACTCAGGAACCAAATGCTATAGGTGTCATGGGTACGGACATATTGCTTCGCAATGTTCTAGCCCCTACAAAGTCACCATCATTGAAGAGGTGGACGAAGAGGAGGAAGAACCCGAGACTGATTTAGTTCACCAAGTGGATGAGGAAGAAGACTCTTTTACTGAAGAAGAGCCCGTTACCTTACAAGTTGTTAGGTGCGCTTTGGCCCAACCTAAATTAAGCGATGACTGGCGTAGGACCTCAATTTTTCATACCTTTATTAAGATCGGAGAAAAGAGCTGCAAGGTTATCATAGATAGTGGAAGTTGTATCAACGCAGTCTCATCAGCTATGGTCTCCAAGCTCAATCTTAAGGTGACCCCGCACCCGAATCCGTATAAGGTTTCTTGGATCAATTCGACTACTATAGAAATTAAAGATCGAAGCCTTATTCCGATAGAATTTGTGGGATATCAAGACAAGATTTGGTGCGATGTTCTAACCATGGATGTAGGACAAATTATCCTGGGTCGCCCTTGGTTATTTGACAACGACGTACATATTTATGGGAGGACGAACACCTGTGTGTTCGAACATAATGGAAAGAAGATCAAGCTAATGCCCTCTCAACCGAAACCTCCCAAAACTGAAGCTAAACCTATCTCAGCCAAGCAAAGTAAAGGCCTCCAATTACTGACTGCGAAGGAGGTAGAAACTGAGATCACCCAAGGAACATCCATGTATGCCTTGGTGGCTAGAGAAGTAGAGGAGGACCAGAAAGAACCAATCCCCGACGCCGTTAAGCCCCTTCTTGAAAACTTTGCGGATGTTTTCCCAGACGATTTGCCTAACCAACTGCCACCCCTGCGAGACATACAACACGCAATAGACTTGGTGCCAGGGGCATCCCTACCCAACCTTCCTCACTATCGTATGAACCCGACTGAACACTCCGAGCTTAAGAAACAAGTCGATGAACTCCTACAACGAGGATTCATCAAGGAGAGCCTCAGCCCCTGCGCTGTTCCTGCCCTTCTAACTCCCAAAAAGGACGGCTCGTGGCGAATGTGTGTTGATAGCCGCGCTATCAACAAGATTACCGTCAAGTATAGATTTCCCATTCCTCGGCTAGATGACATGCTGGACATGATGACCGGGGCCACTCTATTTTCCAAGATAGATCTTAAGAGTGGGTATCATCAGATTAGAATCCGTCCCGGGGATGAATGGAAAATGGCATTCAAGACTAAAGATGGACTTTATGAGTGGACTGTTATGCCGTTTGGACTGAGCAACGCCCCTAGTACCTTTATGAGAGTTATGACTCAAGTTCTTAGGCCCTTTTTAGGAAAGTTCGTAGTAGTTTACTTCGATGACATATTAATCTACAGCACTTCGGAGGGTCAACATCTCAATCACATAACTCAGGTCTGTGAAGTTTTGAGGAAAGAACAGCTATTCGCCAACCCTGCTAAGTGCAAATTCCTCACCGATAGTGTGACCTTTCTTGGATTTATTATTTCAACTCAAGGGATATCTGCAGACCCTGAGAAGGTGCGAGCAATAAATGAGTGGCCAGAACCTAAGAATATCCGGGATGTTAGAAGCTTTCATGGATTGGCTACCTTCTATCGGAGGTTTATTCGAAATTTCAGCACCATTGTGGCCCCCATAACTGATTGTCTTAAGAAAGGGGAGTTTCATTGGACGACTGCCGCTACTAGAGCGTTTGAGGATATTAAGAAAAGAATGGTAGAAGCACCTGTCATGCGTCTCCCCGATTTTTCTAAAGTATTCGAAGTAACCTGTGACGCTTCAGGAATCGGAATAGGTGGGGTTTTATCACAAGAAGGACATCCGGTAGCATACTTCAGCGAGAAACTCAATGACATACGACAGAGGTACTCTACCTATGATAAGGAGTTTTATGCAATCATTCAATCCCTTAGATACTGGAGACACTATTTGCTACCCCAGGAGTTTGTAATCTTTTCAGATCATGAGGCTTTGAGATACATCAACTCCCAAAAGAAGTTAAATGCCCGTCATGGTCGTTGGGTCGAGTTCTTACAGGAGTATTCGTATACTATCAGACATAAAGCCGGAACTGAGAATAAAGCGGCCGATGCTTTAAGCCGTAGGATAATGGTCACAAGAGAAATGAGAACAGAAGTTGTCGGATTCGAACGCATAAAGGATGACTACCCCGAGTGTGCTGATTTTAAGGAAATATATGTGTTACTAATGGCGGGGGACAAACCATCCGTAGATGATTTCTTGTTAGAGGATGGCTACTTATTCAAATCTCAGAAGTTGTGCATTCCCAACACTTCCCTTCGAGAGTTTCTTGTGTGGGAGCTACACGCAGGAGGATTAGCCGGACATTTTGGGCAGGCTAAAACCATTGCAGCCGTTGAGTATAGGTTTTTCTGGCCCAGCCTTAAGCGTGACGTCATTAGATTGATCAAACGTTGTCATACCTGTCAGCTAGCAAAACAAAGGAAACAGAATACAGGCCTATACACCCCGCTTCCCGTCCCAAACCGTCCTTGGGAAGATATCAGCATGGATTTTGTTTTAGGGCTCCCCAAGACCATTAGGAAGCATGACTCTATCTTTGTTGTAGTAGATCGTTTCTCTAAGATGACCCATTTCCTCCCGTGTGCTAAAACCTTCGACGCTTCTAGAATTGCCAAGTTATATTTTAACGAGATTGTCCGACTCCATGGACTCCCAAAAACAATTGTGTCGGATAGGGACGTGAAATTTACGAGTTACTTCTGGAAAACTTTATGGGTTAGAATGGGCACTAAGCTGCAGTTTTCCACCGCCTTCCACCCACAAACGGATGGCCAAACCGAAGTTGTTAATAGGAGCCTTGGTAACCTCCTTAGGGCCTTGGTAGGTGAAAACATTAGGGATTGGGACTCCAAGCTACCCATTGCCGAGTTTGCCTACAATAACTCTGTCAACCGAACCACCGGTATGAGCCCCGCTGAGATTGTTTATGGACACCAACCTAAGCAGCCTATAGACTTAGTCCCCATGAGTCCTAAGATTAGAGTGTCTGAGTCTGCATCTGCATTTGCATCCCATATCCAGGAATTGCATCGAGAAATTAACAAAAGAATTATACAAAGTAATGAAAATTACAAATTAAATGCTGATCTCAAACGATGCTTCAAGGAGTTCAAAGTTGGAGACTATGTCATGGTTCGGATTCGTCCGGAGCGGTTCCCACCTGGGGCCGTTAAGAAACTGCATGCTAAAAGTGCGGGTCCTTTTAAAATAACTTCTAAAGTAAACAGTAATGCTTATGTTTTGGACCTTCCAGAAGGTTTCAACATGAATCCCACGTTTAACATTGAGGATCTAGTAGCCTTTGATGGGCCTGATTTTAACCCAAACAATCCTTTGAATATTGAGCCTTGTGAGTCCATACCTAGTGAGATCCCAGCCTTACCTCCACTCCCCAAAATTCCCACACTACCTAATAGGGAGAAGATTGACACTATACTAAGTGATGAGATCATTTCCACCAGGGACGGCGGACGCCACAGATACTTAGTGCGTTGGAGAGGAAAGCCGGAGACGGAGGACACTTGGTTAGAGCGGGATGAGATACAACGACTGGACCCTGACATTCTGGAGCTGTACGAGAGTTCTCAGGACCTCTACTCGACAGGGTCGAGTTTTCTCCCACCCGGGGAGAGTGATGAGGGCATCAGATTTCGACATGTGTACCATCGCCGGGGACGACGATCGACGGCCCTGATTCAGAGTCTTTATCTGTGATGATTTAGCTTTTTCTATTAGTTTATTTCTTGTCTTCCGTTTGTACCCCTATGAGGGATGTATCACTTATTGTAGCCCAAAGGATATTTTAGACTTTATGCTTTTATTTTTCAGTCAGCCTATATATAAGGCTTGTATCATTGTATTTGGGATTATTGATGATTGAAATGAAATTTCCCTTATTTTGTTCTCTTTGTGAGCTCAATGACGTAGAGATCTCTTAGTGAGTTCTCGTGTGTTCTCTTTGTGAGTTCACTTGAAAGCTATCCAAGATTGGAGTCCTCGATTCTTCATCTCCATCATAGAAGATTTCAAGTGAAGAAGAAAGGGATACGAGGATCGAGCCCTTGTTGCCGCCGCCCCTAGCTCTGCTCGCCGACCACTGCCCCAATTGCACCGGCCGGCCACCTTGCCGCCGCCCCTCCCCCCCCCCCCCCACCGCCACCCCCACCTCCTCTTCCAACCCCCCCCCCCCCCCCCCCCCCCCCCTCACAAAATCTGATTTTCAAATTGCAATCTCCTTCCAAAATTTGAAAATCTATTTTTGGAAAGTTTTGGAATAAATCCCAATTTTAAGTTTAAGATTTTATTGGGAGTTTATTTCAGAAATTTTAAATCTAATTCTAATTTTGGCAACCCATTTTCCCCTCTTTTAATTCCCTCTCTCTCTCCCCAGCATTGCCGCCGGCCTCCATAATGGGAATTCCCATTAATTAGGCAATTAATTTCCCTCCCCGCCTTTTGTTTTGTTTGAAATTCAAATTAAGCCTAAATGTCCCCTCCCTCCACGTCATAAACAAAATAAAACTGAAGTTATTTCAGTTTTCCAAAATCTGCTCCTTTTTTTGCTCTACCGCCGGCCCCCATTAAGGCTCAAATCCATTAGGATTTATTTAATGCCTTAATTACCTATTGATTGGAAATTTGAATCCTAATTTTACCTCTCAATTCTCCCCTAAACTGAAATTTCTTTTCAGTTTTCCATAAGCTCCTCAATCCCCCTCCCTCACTAGCCCGTCGGCCTCCCTCTCCCTCTTGGAATTTCTTGGTGGCAACCTCCCTTTCTCCCCTCAAATAATGCATGGAGGTTCCCGAATGGAATTTCGGGTTTGAATACGACGATCACGGAAGAGTAGACATCCTCCGGTCCCCTTTCTTTGACGTCAGATTCGACTTCGACGACACCGTTGAGGAGTACTTGGCCCGGATCGTACCCACCTTGATAGAGACTGTCGACGATCATTTTTCAGTGTACACTTGGATCGTCGAAGGACGTCGCCTTGCAACACCTCCACGACCCGCGCCAACCTCTTCCTCCCTACGGATCTACGGCACCTTCGCCCTAGGAGTGATCTCATCCATCGTTTGGTTCTTCTTCTCCCAACAAGCCTAGGAGTAGGTAAATGAGAGCGGCCTCAAGGTGAGACGATCGCTTTGTTAACTTTGGGATTCTAGTTGTTCTCCTCATTTGCTTTACATTTATTAAAGTCGTTATTTTCTTGGTCTTGCTAATTTAGTTGTAAGTGCTTGCCTAATCATAGTTAACAACTAAGAATTTCTAAAGGCAAGAATTGGGAACAAGATTAAGTTTGCAATTATCATACTTGAATAATCCTTTTGTTAAATTTCTAAAACTCAAATCCTGGATTTACATCAATATGATTGAGCATGTCTTAGTAATATTGCTTTAATATTTAACTTTTTGGGAACTAGACATTATAATTTTCAAAGAAATTTTCTAAGTTATTGATCCAATTTGAAATTACTGGGGATTATACCTCTCATCAAATTTCCATACGTAAATTTAAGCCACATGATAGTCAGTTTGTAGATGCCTAAAATTAAAAGCGACCAATTTTATTACACTACATCGTTTATTATTTTTTATTGATCCCATTATAATTTAAGTCCTACTACTACTACTTGATATAATGATGCAATCTTAATGCATGGTACCAATTTACTGCAAGATATGTTATGATCTAGTATTCCTGAAGCAACCAAATGACGCACATGACGAAATTCAAACAAACCAATGGTAGGATTCAGAGATCCAAAAAACAACTAAATTTTTCTTCTTTTGATGCAGAATGAAGAATAAGAGAAATCCAAAGCAAACAATAACTTGATGATTATTCGAATAAAAGAAATTTAGCAGGAAATTTAAAATTAACAAGATAATACAATAAAATTGGAATTTACATCATAGTCAATAAATCAATCTAATTAATTTGACTAAAAACAATCACTCAGAAAATAAATATTGAATTAATTAGAAGAAAAAATGAATATGGCAAGAGATCTTAAATCATAGAAAATTTAAGCCTCATGTCAGGATAAGGAGATGACTTCCTCAAAAAATTAATGTGTCTTTGCACCATATATAAAAGGAATCAACATCTAACTAAGCACACAAAATTGAGAAAAATGAAAAATTATATTAATCAAATATCTTTTACAAGCTTCAATAAACTCATAGTTATAATCATTCAATCCCTTAGTTGGCTGTTCCAAAATGCTCATGTTCTTGAGAGAGATTTTTAAAGCGTCCACCAATTGTGGAGCAAAAGATTTTGTTGTAATGATATAATCGGGTCCGATGCAAGCTTGACCATTGTTGGATGGAGCAATTTCTGATGGCTTTAGGATAACAACATTACCAGCTGCAATAGCTCCTATGACAGGATCAATAGCGAGTACTTCCTCTTCATTAGCCTCCTTGTCAATCAATCCATCTTCTTCTTCATGTTCTTCTTTGATCACCTTAGGTTCCTCTTTGATTTGCACAGTGATTGGGAGATTGAAAACTTCATTAGCCTCCATCCATTTGTCCACTCTATCCCTTATCTCTCTGTCTCTTAGTGCCCTTTTTCTATCCTTTGAGGAAGGGAATCTTGCAGGTGTGTAAAGCGATGGGTCAGTCCTACCTCGCTCTAGGTTGTCGAATCGTTCGATTGTTTGATGGTGGAGGTCGGCTAAGTCCGCTTGATCCTCCTTGAGTTGTTGACTAACGGCGCCCAGTTGACCTACCAACCAATCTAAAGTCCGCCCAAGTTGATCCGAGTCCATGCTCTGATACCAAACTGATGTAGAATGAAACACGCTCTAAGTCCGCTTCCCAAAAATCTGAAAACAGTTTCCGATTTTGATCCCAAAAATTCTGAGAGAAACTTCAGATTTTCTTCTTGAGAGAATGGAAGTGGAGATAAAGAGTTTTGGGGTTTAGAACTCAAGTGAAGAGTTGAAGGTGCACAGGGAAATTTGGGAGAGAAACAACCTAGGTTGGGACTTTGAGAGTCACGGCCAACAGCAGGTTGGATCCCAAATTCCTTCCAAAAAGGGGAGCAAAATTTGTGGACAGATTTTGAGAAAATCTGTAAGGGGGTCGACGGGACTATGGAAAGAAATTAGGGAGTTAATTCCTAATTCTATTCTACATGTTTTGGAAAGTGAATAATGGTTTGGGCTTAAAAGAATTTCGGTTGGCAAGAGAGGGGGATTATTTCCAAAGAGGTTTAGTAAGAGATTAGGAAATAAATCCTAATTATCCATCCAGGGGGCCGGTAGCTTTCAAAACCAGGGAGGGGATTTCGGGAATGAATTTGGGTTGCCAAACTTGGGATTTGGGATTTAGGAAAGAAGTATATAAATCTAATTTGAATTTTGAAATTCAAATAAAAGTCATTTACAACTTTCCAAAAATAGAATGATAAATTAGGAAAGATTTCAAATTTCAAATTAGTTGGATTTGAATTTTGAAAACCGCCCAAAATTAAATCACCCAAATTAAGTTTGAATTACATCATGAATGAGATTCAATACTTTCCTAAAATAGCTTTCTAATTTAGGAAACTATTTGAAATTCAAAATTTGAATTTCAAAGGATAAAAATAATTTCCTAAATTATTTGAACTCTTTAGGTAAGCATTAAGGTGACATTGACTCATCATTCATGGAGACAAACAAGGGTGGCCAGCGGTGGAGGAGCTAATGGGGGAAGGTGGCCGGCGGCCAAGAGGGTGGGATCGGGTGAAGTTAGAATCCGGCGGCCAAACGAAGATGGGGAGGAGTAAGAACGATGGAACAAAAACAATTTAAAGAAGAGATAAAAACGAAAGAGAGAAAATAAAAAACTGCGAGCCTTGGACTCTTCCGAAGACTGACGGGTGATTCGTTTGCCCTTCTCCAAGGGACTTCACGTCACGAGCCCAAACCTATCCTGCGGCTGGTGAAACTCTCGATTTCTCATAGAAATCTCACTCTCCTCCTCTCTCAAGAAGAACACAAGTGTGAAAAACATAAAATTTTCATATCAATCAACCATCTCTTACAATAGCTTAAGACCCTTATTTATAGGCCATAACATGAGAAAAAAAATAGAAAATTACAAAAATGCCCCTTGGGCTAAAACACTCACATAAACTATCCCAGGTGTAAAATAGGAAATACATAAAACAAGAGCTAAAATTCAGAAAAAAAATACATAAATGAAAATTTAAATAATGGCTGTCGATTTACGACGCCGCCTGTGATAGATGCGCCAAATCTTCGTATTGATGTCCGCATCAGCTTCTTTCTATTCATTTCTCCAATCCCAAGCATTCATGTGGAGAGAGGATTCATGGTGAATATGAGAATTGGGTGGGAGGGTGTGATCTGAATCTTATTGCTTCAGAAGCAAATGCAAATTGATTCATGATCCAAACAACAGTTATATCGAGAACAACTGTAGTTTCGTTTAATACTGATAATTTTCTATTCTCATTATAATTTGTAGTTTCGTTTTATACTGATGAAGCCTGGCGTAGTTTTATCTAGAGCAAGTTTTGCATGCAGATCTTTCTTAAGATCAGATCAAATTTATGATAATAATACAGTTGTGCCCAATGTTTCTTGCATATGTTCTACAGCTGCTTAGAGAATACAATTTGTAGCAGACAAATCAAATAATATACAATACATGGCACTCTACACGTACAGAAAAAATGGGAAGACGATGACTCTACCAGTAGAAAGGACAATGAAATCCATAAGCAAAACGTGAAATAGATATCGTTACCTTAGCCGTGAGCTTCGATCTGGACTTTCGACACGATAGCAAAGAGGAAAGGGATTAGACAAAGAGCAAACCGTAAAACTGAAGAAGATGCCAAGGGTCAGGCTGATAGGGGTTTTGTCTTCACGGCGAGCTCCAATCTATACTTCCGATTTGATAGCACCGAAGAAATGGAGAGAATGAAGAGCAAACCTGCTCTCGCGACGGGCCGGGCAGATAGGGTAACGGAGTGGTAATTTAGATGAAACGGGTGTATTTGGGTGGTAGGAATGTAAATAATATACTTTGGGTGTTAGATAAGTAAATATAATAGTTTGAAGTATTATGTATGTAAAAAATTCCAAATAAATATTCCTATATTAAATTTATTTTTGCACTCATTTAACAAATTAAGCATACTTATAGTGATCGACCATACATGGTTTAGAAAACTAAGAACATAACAGTATTATCTATTATATTAGATTCTCCGACAGAGCTACTGATGCAGAGCACGTTAACCACCAAGGGTTGCGAGACAAGATACCCTTTATATCAACCCCACGGTGTCCACTAAACCTTATACCTTTTCTTACATTTGTTATTTCTAGTTAGTTTACAGTAATACTACCTTTTTCTTAGCCGTTCCCGATATAGTAGGAATGGAAGATGAGAAATGCATATAGGCAGTCCATAGAAAGAATTGTACTCAGTTTTTACATATATCAAAAACCACCATAGTTTCTCAGCTCGAGAGCTTGTGTTTTCTGTGTTTTTGTGTTTGTGATCGCAGGTGACAAGAGCTTGACGCCAGTTCGCGGCCGAGTCTTGCATTGTCTGGAGCTGGACTTCATTTTGCGACGGAGGTTTGCATCATCTACCTTTACAATCGAGTATGGACAACTTAAAGGAGTATTTGATGTGAAACTACTAGGAGTTATGTAGAAATTAAAGAGAAACGATTAAAGTATTGTCCGTTACGAATTTAAAGCTAGCACATAAAAGTTGAGTTAGGGATTCGAAAATATTAACTTGCTTAGGCCAAAGAGATGCACTTGAGATTAACCAAAACCGTTCATTCAAAATCCAAGGGGAATTAAATGCAAAGTACAAGTAACAAAAACCCAACGTTTAACAACGAGAATTTCACCTCGTGGCCGTCTCACTCAAGGATTGGTAGGCTTTTGGCGGAGGTAGAAGATCCAAGCGATGAAGGATGTTACCACTAGAGAGAGGGCGCCGAAGAACTTCGTCGGAGGAAAAGTAGCTGGTGGGGAGGGATGTCGTAGGTGTCCGTCGAGGCTCCAATTGTACTTTGAAAATTGTCGGTCGTAGATGCTTGCAAGGATCGGGACGACTCTCTCCAAGTACTCTTCCACGGTGGTTTCGTCTTCAAATCCTACGTCGAAGCACGCAGACAGTAGGATGTTTATGCTTCCGTCGGCGTTGAACACAAGACCCCACTCAAGCTCCGGATCCGCCATGCATACTTGTGGTTTGGGGAATCCTTCAAGGGGTAGAGGTGAATTTCGTGGCGTTGCGAGAGGGAGAGCTTTGTAAAATCGGAAAGAAGAAAGGGGAAGGAGAGAGGGGACGGGATTTCCCAGGGGAAGAGGGGCGGCGGCTCAAGGAAGGGGAGATTAGGTTAGGGAGAAAAGAGAGCAAAGGAGTTTTAATCCAAAACCTGAAATTAATTTCAGGTTTTAAGTGGATTTGGAGGGAAATTCCAATTGAAATTAGTTTCAAATTTCAAAGGAATTAATGGGGGAATTAAAGAGTAATTATTGGAGGCTCCTCTATGATGGCCGGCGGCATAGAGAGGATGGGGAGGGATTTGGGGAGGGATTTAGGGAGTTTCCAAAGAGGGAGGATGGATTAGGAAAGTTTTCATGAGATCCAATTTATTTGAATTTCAAATTGGGATCATGAATAAAAACTTTCCATAATAGGATTTCCAAATTTTGGCAAGATTTGAAGTTCAAATTTTGAATTTCAAATGGAGCCAAAATCTTCATGTCATGCTCAACCTAATTGGGAAATTTTGTGATGATGTGGATCATCAACAAGATGACTGGACGGTGGAGTGGATGGGCGGCGGCAATGGCAAGCTGGACGGGTGGGGTGCTGTGGACGGGTGGGTGAAGTAGGGAGCTAGTTTTGATGGTTTGGGAAGAAGGCTTATGAACCAAGTGTGATTTTGAACTTAGATGGTGGTGGTGCTATGGATGCCGTCGGGTGGGGGTGAGGGAGGATGAGGAGATGATGAAAACAAAGAAAAAAACCACGAGTCGAGGACTCTTCCAACGACTGGTGGGCCTTGCGATTTGCTCCCCTTGAGCTCTCTCACCCTTCTCTAGCTCTCATGCAAGAAGAAGAAGATAACATCAAATTTCATTCAAATATTCATTAAGCTCAAAATGATACAAGAGACCACTATATATAGGTCTCAACTCATACAAAGCGAAAGTACTAAATTGCCCTCTGGGCTACAATGATAAAATAACTCCCCACAGGGGTAAAATGGGAAAAATAGTAAATAAAACAAAACAAGAATAAAATGCATCATGACATCAAAATCAAAAGTAAATGCGCTGAATCGTGGCCGTCGATCTGCGGTTTCGCCGGCGATAAACATGTCGGTAGCGTCTGTCGATGTCCTCATCATTCTCCCCAGGTGGGAGAAAACTTGACCCTGTCGAGTGAGTGTCTCTAGAGCTCTCGTACCACTCTAGAAGGTCTGGGTCTAGACTCTGCAGCTCCCCTCGGTCAACCCACGTATCCTCCGTCGCCGGGGTCCCTTTCCAGTGAACTAAGTACCTTCGATGTCCGCCTCCTTTCGTAGTAATGATCTCATCATCTAATATGGATTCAACTATCTCCGCATTGGGTAAGAGGGGTAAATTTGGGAGTGGAGGAAGGTTGGGGATCTCACCAGGTATGGTCACACAAGGCTCAATTGTAAGTGGATTGCATGGGTTAAATTCTGGTCCCTCGAAGGTTACTAAATCTTCTATGTTAAATGCGGGGTTAATGTTGAAACCTTCGGGAAGGTCTAGTACGTAAGCATTGTCATTCACCTTTGAAATTATCTTGAACGGTCCGGCGCTTCTCGCATGCAGCTTCTTTGCGGATCCAGGAGGAAAATGCTCCGGACGGATCCGAACCATCACAAAGTCTCCAATTTCAAATCCTTTAGCTCTGCTTTTATGATCAGCCATAAATTTATAATTTTCATTACTTTGCTCAATTTTCTTTTTAATTTCTTTATGTAACTCCTGTAGATGCGATGCATATGATGATGCTGACTCAGATGTTCTAACTCTAGTGCTCATGGGAATCAAGTCAATGGGTTGGTTGGGGAGGTACCCGTACACTATTTCAGCAGGGCTAAGACCAGTAGTTCGGTTCACAGAGTTATTGTAGGCAAATTCAGCTATAGGCAACTTAGAGTCCCAGTCCCTAATGTTTTCTCCAACCAAGGTCCTTAACAGATTTCCTAAACTTCTATTCACTACTTCCGTTTGACCGTCTGTTTGGGGGTGAAAGGCGGTAGAGAATTGCAGTTTGGTCCCCATTTTATGCCATAAGGTCTTCCAAAAATAACTGGTAAATTTCACATCTCGGTCCGAAACTATGGTTTTAGGCAGCCCGTGAAGTCTCACAATTTCATCAAAGTACAGTTTGACTACTCTAGAGGCGTCAAAAGTCTTGGAGCAAGGGAGAAAATGGGCCATCTTAGAAAACCTATCTACAACTACACAGACTGAGTCATGTTTCCTAACGGTCTTGGGTAGCCCTAAAACAAAGTCCATGCTGACGTCCTGCCAAGGTTGGTTAGGCACGGGGAGGGGTGTGTAAAGGCCGGTGTTTTGTTTCCGTTGTTTGGCCAGCTGACAGGTGTGACACCGCCTTACTAATCTGCTAACGTCCTTCTTAAGACTTGGCCAGTAAAAACGATTCTCAACTGCTGCAATGGTCTTGGCTTGACCAAAGTGACCCGCTAAACCTCCAGCATGTAATTCCCACACAAGAAATTCTCGAATTGAAGTTGTGGGAATGCAAAGTTTTTGAGCCTTAAACAGGTACCCATCTTCCAGTATAAAATCTCCTATGATATGCTCGTCTCCAGTTGTTAGCTTATAGTAGGTTCCTCCAAAATCGGGGCAGTCAGAATAGTTTTCTTTAATTTGCTCGAAACCAATCACTTCTGTTCTCATCTCACGCGTAACCATCATTCTACGACTTAGTGCATCGGCAGCCTTGTTTTCAGAACCTGCTTTGTGCCTAATGGTGTTAGTGTATTCTTGTAGGAATTCAACCCATCTTCCGTGTCGGGCATTCAGTTTCTTCTGTGAGTTGATATATCGTAAAGCTTCATGGTCAGAAAAGATAACGAATTCTTGGGGAAGCAGGTAATGTCTCCAATACCTGAGGGATTGAATTATGGCGTAGAATTCATTATCGTAGGTGGAGTATCGTTGCCTAATGTCATTTAATTTCTCACTGAAGTAGGCAACCGGGTGTCCTTCTTGGGATAATACTCCTCCTATTCCTATGCTAGATGCGTCGCAGGTTACTTCAAAGACTTTCGAAAAGTCGGGTAGACGCATGACTGGTGCTTCAACCATTTTCCTTTTTATTTCCTCAAAAGCCTTGGTGGCCGACGTCGTCCAGATAAATTCTCCCTTCTTTAAACAATCAGTTATGGGACCCACTATGGTGCTAAAATTTCTGATAAACCTCCTATAAAACGTGGCCAATCCGTGAAAACTCCTGACATCTCTAATATTCTTTGGTATAGGCCATTCGTTGATTGCTCGCACCTTTTCGGGGTCAGCAGATATGCCGTGGGAAGAAATTATAAACCCAAGAAAAGTTACTTGATTCGTGAGGAAAGTGCATTTCTTAGGGTTGGCATACATTTGTTCTTTCTTCAAAATTTCACAGACTTGTTGTAGGTGATTCAAATGTTGTTCCACCGAACAACTGTAGATCAGAATGTCATCGAAATATACTACAACAAATTTCCCAAGCAAAGGCTTAAGGATCTGAGTCATTACTCTCATGAAAGTGCTAGGCGCGTTACTCAATCCAAAAGGCATTACTGTCCATTCATACAACCCATCCTTGGTTTTGAACGTGGTCTTCCATTCATCCCCCGGGCAGATCCTAATTTGGTGGTAGCCACTTTTGAGGTCAATCTTTGAGAAAAGTGTAGCCCCTGTCATCATGTCTAGCATGTCATCAAGGCGAGGGATTGGGAAACGATACTTGACCGTGATCTTGTTGATAGCACGACTATCAACGCACATTCTCCACGACCCATCCTTCTTAAGGGTAAGAAGGGCTGGGACAGCACACGGGCTAAGACTTTCCTTAATGAACCCGCGTTGTAAAAGTTCATCCACTTGTTTCTTGAGCTCAGCATGCTCAGCAGGGTTCATTCGGTAGTGAGGCAGGTTAGGTAAAGAGGCCCCAGGGACTAAGTCAATAGCATGTTGGATGTCCCTTAGGGGTGGCAGTTGGTAGGGCAAATCCTCAGGGAAGACATCGGAAAAAGTTTCTAAAAGGGGTTTTACCTCTTCAGGGATTGGTTCTTCTTGATATGTACTTACTTCCCGGGCTACTAACGCGTACAGGGGGGCTCCTGATTCCAGTTCCATACCTAAGTCTTTAGCAGTCAAAAGGTTCAGGCCCGTGTTGGGTTTCAGGGAGTTGGGTTTAACTTCTTCCTTGGTAGACTTAGGTTGGGTGGATAGTAGTTTGATTTTCTTGCCCTCGTGTTCAAATACACATGTATTTGATCGTCCAAAAATGTGTACGTCGTTGTCGAACAACCAGGGGCGGCCAAGGATGATTTGACCCACATCCATAGTCAAAACATCACACCAGATTTTCTCCTTGTACCCAACAAATTCGATAGGAACAAGACTCCTATCTTTTACTTCCAAGGTGGTCGAGTTTATCCAGGCAACTTTGTAGGGATTCGGGTGTGGTGTGGTTCTCAGTTGCAGCTTCGAGATCATAGCAGAAGATACAGCGTTAATACAACTTCCACTGTCGATTATGACCTTACAATTTTTGTCTCCTATTTTCGTGAAAGTGTAGAAGATCGAGGTCCTTCGCCAGTCGGCGCTAGGTTTGGGTTGGGAAAAGACATACCTAACAACCTGCAGATCTAAGTGGTTCATCTTTTGGAGGCAGTGAACAACAGTAGTATCTTCCTCGTCGAAAAACTCCTCATCGTCGTCCATATGGTGGACCAAGTCAGTTTCAGGCTCATCCTCTTCCTCCGTCACTTCCTCAATTATCGTGACCTTAAATGGGCTGGAGCACTGAGAAGCAATGTGTCCGTACCCATGGCATCTAAAACACTTAGTGCCGGCAGTGGTTTTGGGTGTCTCTCGTTCTGGGGTTTTCCCTTTATAGTCTGATCGAGGTTGAGCTTGGCTAGGAGCAGGCCGACTACTAGAGGGTTCAGTGGGTTTGTTGTACGGTTGGCTAGAGGAAGACTTAAAAGGGTTGGGTCTAGAGTCTTCAGTCCAGGTGGTGTGGCTTCTAGACTCTTCCAAGTCTAGTACAAGACTACAGGCAGCTTCATACGTATTTATTCCTCTAGCAAAGAGTTCATTTCTGAGGTCTTCTCTCAATCCGGCTCTGAACATGGACAGAAGTTGTGTGGGAGTGGTGGTCTCCTCACCGTTACAACAAATTAAGAAATCATCAAACGTGGAGATGTATTCCTTAACGGGTTTACTCCCTTGGGTTAGCCTATTCCAACGATCTAGTAGTCTTGGGTAGTACGAGGGAGGAAGGTATTTCCTTTTCAGTTCTTGCTTCATCGCTCCCCAGTCAGCTATGGGGTATTCTCCTCGAGTCTCCCTCATGTGTTCAACGTTAGTCCAGTATTGGTTGGCTCTACCCGTCAATTTCATCTCAGCAAATCTGACTTTCTTCTCTTCCGAAATGTTGTACCATTTAAAGTAACTGTCCATCCCTTTAATCCAATCAAGGAAAACCTGGGGTTCCAACGTTCCGTCAAAAGTCGGGGCATCGATCTTAATGCTCTTAAGGAGCTGGGTGTCATTGTCCCTCCAAGGCGCGTCACGTCCTACCGGTTCTTGATGGGGTCGGTGGTGTTCGTGCATCTTCGCCATATGGTGATTGAGGTCTAGATGGGGTGTAGATAGTCGGGTGTCCCATTCTTTCAATATTGTCTAGTCTTTCTCCTGTATGACGTTTAAGGTCTGCAACACTCGTTTGGGTGTCTCTAATTTGTTGGGATATTGAGCCCAACTGGCTCACAATCATGTCCAAGGTTGCTTGCATATGTGTGGGATCCATGGTTGGGTTCTAAGGATCACTATGAGGGTTTCTAAGTCCAAGGGCAGCAGCTAGATTCACTAAAATGCTTGCTGAAATTGCAATTACAGCAGCTGTAAAGTGTTGGACAGCAAGCACAACGATGGGTGAAGTTACCTAATTGTTTAGGCAAGGTTCTAGGATGAAGGCAGCACCTAAACAGTGATACTAGGTTCACTAACGGGTGCTTAACCGCTGCAGGAAATAGTGGACAGCAACTAGGAACTACTAAGAACTCAATTTTCAGGCTACAGCTAGTGCAGAAATTAGAGGGCAGCAAGTGTAAAAGTGGCCTAGACTACTATGGATGTTAATGTAAATGTGGTAGCACTTAAGCACATGAATATAATTAGGCAAGGTGAAGTAATTGATGCAGAAATTTCAGGCCAGTAGTAGGAAAACAGTAAATAAACTCAAATAAAAGATGATATGCATGCAAACCTCTAATGGCAAGCTAAAATGAGTTTCCTAGGATGCATCTAGCATGAGCAAAGCATGCTAGCCATGCTCTGATACCAAATATGATGTGAAACTACTAGGAGTTATGTAAAAATTAAAGAGAAACGATTAAAGTATTGTCCGTTACAAATTTAAAGCTAGCACATAAAAGTTGAGTTAGGAATTCGAAAATATTAACTTGCTTAGGCCAAAGAGATGCACTTGAGATTAACCAAAACCGTTCATTCAAAATCCAAGGGGAATTAAATGCAAAGTACAAGTAACAAAGACCCAACGTTTAACAACGAGAATTTCACCTCGTGGCCGTCTCACTCAAGGATTGGTAGGCTTTTGGCGGAAGTAGAAGATCCAAGCGATGAAGGATGTTACCACTAGAGAGAGGGCGCCGAAGAACTTCGTCGGAGGAAAAGTGGCCGGTGGGGAGGGATGTCGTAGGTGTCCGTCGAGGCTCCAATTGTACTTTGAAAATTGTCGGTCGTAGATGCTTGCAAGGATCGGGACGACTCTCTCCAAGTACTCTTCCACGGTGGTTTCGTCTTCAAATCCTACGTCGAAGCACGGAGACCGTAGGATGTTTATGCTTCCGTCGGCGTTGAACACAAGACCCCGCTCAAGCTCCGGATCCGCCATGCATGCTTGTGGTTTGGGGAATCCTTCAAGGGGTAGAGGTGAATTTCGTGGCGTTGCGAGAGGGAGAGCTTTGTAAAATCGGAAAGAAGAAAGGGGAAGGAGAGAGGGGACGGGATTTCCCAGGGGAAGAGGGGCGGCGGCTCAAGGAAGGGGAGATTAGGTTAGGGAGAAAAGAGAGCAAAGGAGTTTTAATCCAAAACCTGAAATTAATTTCAGGTTTTAAGTGGATTTGGAGGGAAATTCCAATTGAAATTAGTTTCAAATTTCAAAGGAATTAATGGGGGAATTAAAGAGTAATTATTGGAGGCTCCTCTATGATGGCCGGCGGCATAGAGAGGATGGGGAGGGATTTGGGGAGGGATTTAGGGAGTTTCCAAAGAGGGAGGATGGATTAGGAAAGTTTTCATGAGATCCAATTTATTTGAATTTCAAATTGGGATCATGAATAAAAACTTTCCATAATAGGATTTCCAAATTTTGGCAAGATTTGAAGTTCAAATTTTGAATTTCAAATGGAGCCAAAATCTTCATGTCATGCTCAACCTAATTGGGAAATTTTGTGATGATGTGGATCATCAACAAGATGACTGGACGGTGGAGTGGATGGGCGGCGGCAATGGGCAAGCTGGACGGGTGAGGTGCTGTGGACGGGTGGGTGAAGTAGGGAGCTAGTTTTGATGGTTTGGGAAGAAGGCTTATGAACCAAGTGTGATGTTGAACTTGGATGGTGGTGGTGCTATGGATGCTGTCGGGTGGGGGTGAGGGAGGATGAGGAGATGATGAAAACAAAGAAAAAAACCACGAGTCGAGGACTCTTCCAACGACTGGTGGGCCTTGCGATTTGCTCCCCTTGAGCTCTCTCACCCTTCTCTAGCTCTCATGCAAGAAGAAGAAGATAACATCAAATTTCATTCAAATATTCATTAAGCTCAAAATGATACAAGAGACCACTATATATAGGTCTCAACTCATACAAAGCGAAAGTACTAAATTGTCCTCTGGGCTACAATGATAAAATAACTCCCCACAGGGGTAAAATGGGAAAAACAGTAAATAAAATAAGACAAGAATAAAATGCATCATGACATCAAAATCAAAAGTAAAGGCGCTGAATCGTGGCCGTCGATCTGCGGTTTCGCCGGCGATAAACATGTCGGTAGCGTCTGTCGATGTCCTCATCAGTATTGAGTAGTGTAGGCCTTTGCATATGAACTTAATAATGCAAATATGAATACTGCAATATTATAGTTCAAGCACCGATCTTTGGTATCAATATTTATAGTGATCGACCATACATGGTTTAGAAAACTAAGAACATAACAGTATTAACTATTAGATTAGATTCTCCGACAGAGCTACCTTTATAATCGAGTATGGACAACTTAAAGGAGTATTGAGTAGTGTAGGCCTTTGCATATGAACTTAATACTGCAAATATGACTACTGCAATATTATAGTTCAAGCACCGATCTTTGGTATCAATATTCATGTTTCAACAGTTAGCTAATGGCAGGCATCATTTTCATCTTCATTCAAAGGATTGCATTAAGGTCGAATTGTTTAAATAGTTGCATGCTCGAATTATACTGAGTTTCCTTCAAACAAGTATAGACCTGTAAGAGGGTGGAGTCCCTGCATTCATTTTTAGCATCCAGTTGTACATTTCCTTCTTCAAAATAGTGTGCAACAACCTGGTGAATATTTGATGTCAAATTAATCAGTTTGATGCTATCAAACCCAAAGAAGAAGGATCAAAGCAAGTTAGTTCATTACAAGTTAATCTTTTCACTAGCTTTAAGCAAGTTCATCATCATGGAATCAGTGAATTACCTGCATTTTTCCTTTTACTTCCACAACTTGCAAATCATCCTTGAATTCAAGGGTCCATATAGAACGCCAACTGCCATTGCTGCAAAACACAAAGGCAAACAACTGTATAGTAAAAAGATCCATTAGACTTGATCTTTAGATATTAACGAACATATATCTGTAGTGAAAACATAATTAATTTTTGAAGAAGAAATACAAATAGTAAGCCTGACAAGTTTTAAAATACCAACACTGAAGGAGTAGTTTAATTCAAGTATTGGAAGGGAATTATGCAAAGGGGTGTTTCTCTAGAAGCATAAAGGAGGTGGTCATTGGACAAAAGAGAAAATAAGTAGCAGGGATATCTAATGCATATAAAAAAAGAATGTTGATCATTTACCATTTCTCACAAACAATGAACAAATTAAATACAAGAAAAAATAAATAAATATTTCAACGGGAGAAAGGTGATGAATGAAAAAGTCTGCTTAAAGTGCAAAATCCGATAAGTAGGAAAATTTCCATGTCCTTCAAGACTTGAAGTTTCACCAATGTAGCATCAGCTACATATATATTTGATTTTTTTAATTTATATATAAAAATAAGTTCGCTGAACTCAACTTGAATTCCAACTAGAGCAAAGCCAAAATAAGATGTCTGAAGTTTTAGTTGAGGTTGTCTCACTCGACCTAGACTCGTGTCACCTTAGCTTAAGATAATAGAGGTTCCAGCCAACCTTATCCTCTATTCTTTCTAGATGAATAAAAAAGACATTTTTTTCATATAATTTTAATTTACCTCATTTTTCAATCATGCAATAGGATGTGAATTTTGATGAAATTTTAAGATGATAAGATTATTAATCAACTATTCAAAAGCATGCTAATGAATGATCTAGATAGTTGGATAAATGAATCATTAAGCATATTTTGAAGTACTTAGTTAATTTTTTTTTTGTTCATGGACAAAATTACATTTAGAATAATTTCAATATTGTTGATTTTAAAAAATAGTACTTTTACTGAGGGATTCATTTCTCCATCAAATTTGATCAATGATCAAGAATTCACAATGATCAACTCATATTATAGGATTGCTCTTATATTATAGATCAACATTAATGATCTTCATCATACATTTGAAGGTAGTAAGTAACATAAAAACTAATTATATGAAAAAGTTATGGCAAAAGCCATTCAATTCTCCTTTGCCTTTCTCTATTACCACCATCATACTCCCCCTTATGTAGGATGTCTTAGGGTTAAGGTTATAAAAACAAACCTATTACGATGTGATTAACATTATGTAAATACACAAAAAAAAATCGAATATTATAAAAGCTTAATTTACACAAATTTTCATTTTATTTAATGAAAATAAAAAAATGAAGAAACCCATATTTATATAATTTGATAGCCGCCTGATAGAAATAAAATATAAAAGCCCAAAAATTAGAAAAATATAAAAAGATATAATCAATTGGAAATTGAGCTATCATAGAAATAAAAGAATCCAAATTGTATAAAACCTGAAAGAAAAAAGTCACACATTCCAACCAAATTAAGAATTATAAAAGCAAAGTTGAAGGATAATAGATCACTAAATAATGCCTTCTGCTTTTACAAAGAGATCATCTCCCCCAAACATCTTTCATCTCTTTGATCAAAAAGCAAATTAGAATGAAGTACGCATCTAACCAGAAATTGATTCATAAGTATTTTATTGTTGTTTACTTGTTTATATGCCATAGAGCCCAATTTTATAGTAAAAAGCTATTTGAATTTCTAAATAAAAACAATATAACATATAGTTCGGCTAATGAAAATCTCATAAGCCATCCTTGAAAAATCTATGTCAAGATCAGTACAGTCACAACGCCATCAAGGACTTGATAAATAAGAATCAAAGGAAATATTGAGCATGAATTATTAGTTTTTTTATATTTATATAAATTCAACTCTTCATAATTCGGATATACTATGATTTTAAAAAAAATCTTCCAATTTATTTATCCAATATAAAAATTTCTTAGAATATACGTCCCATTAAATATAGGAACGTAATCCTTAATCTCATAATAGTCATGTTGGAACCACCTAGAATCATAATTAAATTAATGTAGCTGTATTTTTTATTATATCATTAATTGGCTCAATATTATGTCCTACTTTTAATTGATATAAAACCAACCCACTAGACTAGGTCATTTACAAGCATCATACCACCAAAACCTAGGGGTGTCAATATTTGACACGACACGACAACCCGACCCGGAAAATCCGGGTTGGACCCGACCCGTTTAATAAACGGGTCGGGTCCGGGTTCACAGATTTGACCCGTTTAATCAAACGGGTCGGGTCGGGTTGACCCGGCGGGTTACCGGGTCAACCCGTAAACCCGTTTAATTTAAAAAAAATAAAGAAATATTTCTGTTCAAATGAGCTCCCATTACTCAGCCACTCCATAACAAGCTCCTTATCCTTGCTGGCTTGCTCCACCCAATGAGATCAACAAAACTTTTTAGGCAAGGATCCTGTTCACGTGCTCTGAATCTCTGAAGCTCCTTCCCCAAAAAAAAAAATCTCTGATGCTCTGATGCTCCTGCTTTGCGTGTTTTATAAGATGAAGGAAAATATCAACACCAGTTGTTGCAACTTTATCAAGTTTCTGCACAGTCGTTTTTTGTTTAGCATTTGATCTCTTTTTTGTAACCGTTTTTTCTTATAAATTGGGCTGATGCCCCAAATTTACCCAAAAAAAAAAAAGTTTCTGCACAGCCGTCCGTCTGCGTGCACCTCCAAGCTCCCATCCTCACGTCCCTAGTTTCCCTTACTGCAACTTAATTATTGGTTTTGCTTGGGAAAAAATCTGGGATCCTGAAACCAGAAACCGGGGTACAATAACTCTCTCAGCGCTCAGATATAGGCGTGACATTCAAGCTGTAAGAAAGAAAGCAACAAGAGAAGAAAATTTTTGTTTAGGAGAGATGGGCCTCAGACACGTCCAAATTTGAAAAAAAAAAATATTGGAAGAACGCTGCCGGGTCGCGGGTCGGGTCGGGTCAACCCGGCAACCCGGCCGGGTCGGGTCCGGGTTGAAATGTCCGACCCGTTTGTAAAAACGGGTCGGGTTCGGGTTGACCCGTTTAGATACGGGTCGGGTCGGGTTCGACCCGAACCCGGCGGGTTGACCCGAATTGACACCCCTACCAAAACCTATACAATGTCAAAGCATATTCCTTATTGGTTCGCAATAGGTGCAGTGAGAAGATGAGAGTAAAGTAGGTCTCACACCCAACCTACCACAAAAGGTGATTTGAAGTAGAAAATTCGATCCCATCTTCATATTATCCTTCTATTCTCTCCCCCCATAGCCCCCTCTCTTGCCTTTTTCTCTTCCAGTATTAATATTTGAAACATGTATCATAGAGAGGGTCTGCACAACATTTTTTTTTTTTCTAGCTATCAGACAAGTGCGGTATCATATGCTTAGATAATATGGTAGAATGTTTAAGCAGCAAGAGCTTAGTAAAGGTTTTAAGATAATCTTAGGGATTAAATCTTGCAGTAAAGTGTGAAAACAACCAATAAGGTAGAAGATACAAAGTTTTGGTAGCCTAATAATAAATGTAAGGATTTCCAAGTAATTAACAAAACATATAGTTACTACATACAGTTAAAAAAAATATGATTGACAGTGCATTTCAATTATATATTACAAAGTGTTCAGTAAATTACAGAATTAAATTCTCATCAATTCATCACAATCTTGTAGGTGACAATACAGAATCTTAAAAAAAAGGTGCCTACTTGAGAAACCAGCACAAGTAGCTCACACAAAGCTGACCCACAAGCATAAAATTCAGTCGAGGAGTACATCAAAATAATTTATCAACGAAACAACTTACACACCAGAAATTTTGTGGGCTGGTTCTTGAAGCAGAAATCACAACAGCAAAATCAAAGTTGACACCTGGTCCATCCACGTCTTTTCCTCTAGTGCAATAAACTGCACAGGTTCCTTTGGGATAAGTATCAACAACATATTTGCAAAGTTCAGCATCCAGTGCAAACCTACCAATGCTAAGAATATTAAATAAGCTAAAGAACCACAACAAGATCGAGTCAACATAAAGAACAAAAAATTAAAGGTGATTCTTGCATCAAAAGAAATAGCATGGAATTCAGTAAGTAATGAATATGTACACTAAAAGACGTTGCCATCAAATCGTGATACAAAAGAACTACAAGCAACTACGAATGGCAGATCAGCATTTTGGTTCAAGTAATTTTAGCAAGCTGCTTGACACAATTGATCAAAAGCAAACTACTCTGCACGCAATCCACATGATTCCAGATTCAAATGAATCATAGAAAAAATAAACGTCAAAGAATAAGGTTTTCAATATGACTTACAAATACAAGACCCCTCTCATGTCTTTATTTTCCTTCGCTAACCCTTTGCCATGTTCAGAAGTTAAATTATAATATAGTTCATGTGATGGGGACATCAGAGCGTGGAAAGTCTATTAGAGATGTGGCCGTTGATCTACGACCACGATTGAGTCATTGTATTTCTGAGTTGTATTATTTATTTTCTTTATTATTATGTCATATTGTATTTTCTTTATTAGTTTTTCCATTTTTACCCCTTACTTAAGGGAGATCGTATGTAAGCCCAGTGAGCGTTGTCGTCTTTTATTTTCTTGAGTCGTTGTATGAGGCTATATATAGCCTCATTATTCTCTTTAGATGTTAATGAATGATTGATTGAAAAAATTTTCTTCTCTTTGTTTGAGTTATCATGAGAGCTTGAGATATTGGAGTGAGATCTCTAGGAGAGTGAGAATTGCGCATCACCCACCAACCTAGACGGTCGGGTTCGTAGTTTTACTTTCTATCTCTTTCCCTTCCTTCCCCCACCACCAACGCCGGCACTACTTCCCCTTTCCCCACCCACGGTCAAGCCTCTACCTTCACCAATCCCTCTCTTCTTCACCCAACTAACCACACCCCACCACCAAAAACCGACGGCCACCCTCACCCTAGCCACCGGCCCCTTTGAGTCTTCCCCGCCTTTGTTTTCTTTTCTTATTTCCTAATTTAGATTGCATAAAACTAGGAATAATTTTGAATTCAAATACAAGTGATTTGAAATTCAAAATCTTTCCTAAACTACAAAATCTATTTTAGGAAAGTTTTAAACCCCATCCTCAAATCAATATTTGATTAAAGGGGATTTAATTTTCTCTTCCCTAATTTAAATCCCCAAATTTAAGCAAGCATTAACCCTTGCCATAAATCCCTCTCCCATTATAGGGATTGAGTGCACTTTATTTGCTTCTAATTTTGTTGTTATATTAGGGATTTTTGTTGAAAGCTATTCCATTTGCATGTTGATGATTCTCTTTGTTGTTTGATAATTCAAGTGCTTATTGTGCAACTTGACCTAAACGGAAGTGACCGCTCTTATGTTTTATTTAATCGTTTTATTTGCACCTAGCTCATAATTTGCTAGTAGTTCTAATCATAATTGTTTTTATCAAGAAATCGTGCAAGTTCTTATCATATCACTTTAAGCATTGTAGTCCTACATCATCATGCTTATGGACGGTAATTTTTTAACCTATTTTTATATAATCAAACTATTTTGTTAACATTAACTTAATAATTACTTTGCTATTGATGGCCTTATCCAAATCATTTTGCTACAGCAATGTAGGCTTATTTGACTTTTTGCAAGTTTGAAAAACACACACCTCGTACGTATTTGATAATCAACAGATATTGAAGCTTGCAATTCGCTACACATATTGGCTGTTTATAAGAGGAACATACCGAAATTCCTCAACATAGGCTGATGGAAGCTCTTCATCATTAGCAGGTCGTACCTTTGTGCAAACCTGAAAAATCAAAGCGTATAATAAAGGAAGTAAAATAGCTAGTGCTATGACTAAGGCTTCGTTTGGGACAATTTTCTTATTGTTTTCTAAAACTGTTTACTGGTAAAAAAAATTTATAGTTTAAAAAAAAAAATTGTATTAAAAACCTACTTTAGAAAGCAATAAGAAAGTCGCCCCAAACGAAGCCTAAAACATGATATTTCGCATAAAATATCCATTTTCAAGTTACAAAGGTAACAAATATAACCATTCACTTATCCAAAGAATGAAACAATATTCTCTAATAAGTTTAGACGTATTCAAATACACCTACATTACAAACCAAGTAGCAACAAGTATTAGTGTGACGGTTTCAGACAATTTTTTGGGAAGGCTATCAAAGTAGCATGTTTAGTGCCATATTAAAACATAGTACCGATCACAATCATCGTATCATCATTGACAACAACAGCCTTCTTACAACTGCCTAGCTGCTAGCTTTGGCTGTTTAACTTCTTACCCAGCCAATCCTGCATATAGTTGCATTTGCTATCAATTCAATGCTAGCAACGAGCCTATTGGCACATTTTGCAATTCTGAATTTTCCTAATAATGATGGTATCATGGTAAATGGCTTCTCTATGGCACAATTTGAAGGTTTGGTATGTACTATGTCTTTTGCAACACAGACCTACCATTTACACAGAAGAAAAATAAGAAAATCGCAATAGAAAATGACACAAAATGCATCCCATGAGCTACATATAATGTGACACAGTACAAGCTTAATGTAGTTCCAATTTAAGCCATGGTTGATTGAAGCTGAACAATATTAAATTTGGTCCAAGAGCATATGCATGAAGAATTCACTTTATTCATTCACTAATTAGAGTATCTCATATCTGGAATATCCTTTTTATTATTTGTTCCATAAATTGCATGCAATTTAAAACATAATAGAAATTGTTAGAATTTTCTATTTGCAGGTCCACTTTCAAAATCTATCATCAAATTAGGTATTTAATTCACATTTCTTTTCAAATTTATTCAAATTTTTAAATCGTTTATTGAATCATTCATATTTTGCAATTGATGTTGAATTTATCATTATACTTATTAAAAATTATTACTTGATGTGGTTTGTACAAATGATATATAAGTTATGAGTGTTCTAGTTAGTAAAAAAGCTGCTTCACATTGAGCTTTGTGCATTGAAGTAAAAAAGATCTGCATTGCATAGCAAATTATGCTTCGAAAACAATGTTAAAAGTACAAATTAACTGCTAACTGACAGAAATCGATCAAATCATGCCTTTGAGATCCAAATCTTGAAAGCCAAAGAAAGAAATAACTGTCGCAGATCAACTTATTTTCCAAGAAACCTAGTAAACTGTGATGACAGAGGAGTTAGGCTAAATATGAAGCCACAAAATTACCTGTTTCATATGATCCACCGTAACAATCTGAGCAGTCCTAGGATCAAAGAAGTTATCCTTGTCAATTTCACCAAAGGACGATATTATTACCTGAAAGTGGCACATTTAAATATATAAATAAGAACAATTAATGCATATATAATGAATATGAAGGCTTTGTGATGTTGATTGCTTGCTATAAGAAATATGAAAATCAGTTTATAACTTTGCTGAAAGGTGAGATGATGAATAACTCTACGAACTATTGGGCTACAAAGTTGCAGATGTCACTAGCATCTGTGATATTAGGAGATAAAAGTGAAAAATGTTTTAGTTTGAGAGAAAATGGCACAGACATTGTTATTGTTTATATTGTTATTTACTGAATAACGAATTTTAAAACAATGCAGCTAATAAAATTGTATCCACCCATAATCTCCAGTACCCCCCAATGGCGTTGTTGATGATTTTGCTGTTATTCTAGCTGTTTCTTCTGAGCTGCATTATCTCCACCATGTAGCTTATCCAATAGTCCAACGGCATTAAACACATTAATTCAGGACTGAGATGGTGTGCTGCAGCCACTTAACACTTAACAACACTAAGATCCCCACGACGACCACATACTACTAAAACTCTAGGAGTAACAGAAAGAACTCACATCGCCGCTCCTATCGGGCATCTCAAGAACTACGAGATGGGCTTTGTTGAAGAGAGGAAAGGCCTCAGCCGCTGCCAGATTGTACAATCTGTCATCCGCGATGAGCGCCCGAACATCTGTAAGACCTAAGAACGGTCAGCGCCGTTAATGAAGCATCGGAACAGAGAGAAAGAAGGAAGAGGAGACCTTTCGCAACGTACTGGATCTCGCCGGCAGGGGCATTAGTGAGGAACCATTTGGCGATCTCCTTCTTCTGCTTCTCAGTCAGTTCCGGGTTCTCGGACTCCTCCCCCCAGTCCGCCATGGGAGGAAGCGATGAGGAGATTCTGGGATCGAGGGAAGGAAATCTCGAAAGGGACGGAGAGAGCCGGGGGTGGCTGTACGATCCAACGGCAACGGAGGAAAATCAAGTCCGTCCGATGAGAACGGCTGTGTTATGGACTGTGAAGTGTCGTTGCCGGGGCAAATTATTGGGTTAGGTACGCGAAAAATAAGTTCTAACATTCAATAAAAATTTGCTGCATCACCTGCGTTTTTTACTGCGTTTTTTACTTGCGCTTTAGTTGCGCTTTATTTACGTTTTACCTGCACTTAATTTAAAATAATATTTTATTAATATTCGGAACTATCTCCGCGTCCAATCACCTGACCCAATAATTTGCCCGTTGCCGAAGAGGGATAACGTGGGGCCGCAACTCTAGTGAATGTACTCGCGGCGTGGCATCAATATTTGAAGAGCGGTGCACTAAGCTTGTTCTTCCGAGCTCAGGTGCAGCAAAATATAAAATAAATTTTTGTCTGATCAATAAATTATTTATGTAATTTTTTTACATTTAGATTAATTAAGATAAATCATAAGATTTAAACATAAAATTTCTTAATTAATAGTCAAAGCTCTTACGGATTCAAAGAGGAGGGAGGGGGGAGGGGGCATTTGATGGGATTAGTTAATAAAAATATTTAAGATTATTTATTTTATTATCTTACTAAGTGATTTGGAGTTTTTGATGGAAAGAGGAAGAGTTTGGGAGGTAAGATAAAAGGTACGCCAAGGCTAGGCATGTTTGGAGTTTTTGGAAAGAGGAAAAGTTTGGGGGTCTTTCACTTCATATGTTTGATATAATTGTTGTGCTACATCAAGGGAGACCACAACAGATATGTGAGTCTCATCAGATGTAATAAGCGAAGTAGAAATGGACCAGAAAACTCTTTTTGTAAGGTTCTAAATTCTACCATATATGAGAAAGTGAGATTAAGTTCAAAGAAAAAGGCGGAATAAAATTTATCTCAGAATTGGTAATACTATCCCTAAATGAGATTCAATGTTTATGTTGGCTCTAGAATAGGTGTATGTTGAGATAACATTCGTTGCACTTTCTCTATCAAGATGAACATTCATCTCTTTTCAGTATTCACAACATGCATATTAAAAATATTCTTTCTCCTCAAATCTTTTGTTTCATTTTTAGCTATTGCAAGACATCTCATCACATTAATTTGAATTTCATCAATGAATTCCAATTTCTTATCATATAATGGGGTGTCATCATAAACTTCTTCAAAGTTATCATTGATTGGATCTTCAGTTACCGTCTTTGGATATTATGTTGATAGAATGCTGAATTGGTGCAACAATGGTTGACAATTGTATTTATTGGAATCTCAATGTCTCCTAGTTTGCATTTTGGTTTGTCTAGTTTGGGCTGGAAAGGAGCTCCACTTGCTCATAATAAAAAATATGAGAAAACAAATTTTAAATAAATACCATTGATGGAAGCAATGAAAGTGATCAAAGTGGTCTCATTACTCAACGTAATAACTTTTAGATTCAAACTGGTGGCAGATGTAGTCGAGGACTTAGACATAACAACATTCCAACCTTTTGAAGATGCATAACAAACCGACAAAAATAAGTCATCCAACGAGTCATCTAATAGTCTTTTAAAAATCTAGGATCTCGTCCAACCTCGGCTAACTCACCCGCTCAAACAATCGGCTCTTTTAGCGTCCTATCCTCCAAATCCTACTTCAGATTCTCCAAATATAGAGGGATTATGATGCAGTGTATCTTAAATATAATAAGTTTTAGGAATAATATACCTATTTTGTACCTATTTGTCAGAACTTTCTAGAAAGTTCTATTAATATATTATATATAGAACATTTATAGGAGAAAGTGATGATAAGAAATAATTTTGAAATTACAGGTTTTATTGTTATTTGCTCTCTTGAGATATTTGCATCTCCTTCTTCAATGATTTCCACTACATCATAAATATATAAATTAAAAAAAAAAATTGAGTTTTATGCAAAAATACCCTCCTTCTGAGTTCCGGCTTCTAATCCAATTAAATTTGCTGAACCTGTCGACGGATCACCGTAATTGCATGGACAGGGCCGACATCAAATGAACCAAGACACAGTATTCACAGAAAGCCTCTCCCGATTATATGGCAACGAGCAATGAGAAATGTCACTCTCCATCTCTCAAACTATGCTGAACTCAGTTCCCTTCTCTCCATTTGTGGCAGAGAAAAACACTATCGTTTCGGTTCTTCTATACACGCCGCCATCATCAAGAATAACAATCGCTTCAGCGTCAATAACCTCACCGATCCGCGAAATGTTCTCGTCGTATGGAATTCCCTCATTACGATGTACTCGAAGTGCGACCAACTTCAGGATGCCGCTAAGGTGTTCGACGAAATGCCTCTTAAGGATACAGTCTCCTGGAATTCGATGATTTCAGGCTGCTTTTTGAAGGAGCAGTTCTCAAGGGGATTCCGATACTTCAAAAGGATGCTCATCTTGAAGAAATGTAAGTATGATCAGGCGACGCTGACAACTGTTGTATCCATTTGTACTAACCCTGAGCTTTGGTATGCTTGTTCTATGCTGCATTCATTGATTATTTCAAGTGGTTTTGAGAGTGTAGTTCAGGTTGGAAATGCCCTCATTACTGGTTACTTCAGATGCGGCTGTCCCCTCTCATCAAGGAAGGTTTTTGATGCCATGGTTGAGAGGAATGTGATAACATGGACGGCAATGGTCTCCGGGCTTGCTCAGGGCCAGTTATTTAATGAAAGTCTTCTTTTGTTTCGAGAAATTCTGAGAGCTGATGAAGCCAACTCGATGACATATGCAAGTTCTCTCCTTGCTTGTTCTGGATTGCGAACTCTCAGTGAAGGACGGCAGATTCATGGGCGTATTGAGAAGTCCGGCTTGCCGTCGGATTTGCACGTCGAGAGCGCTCTAATGGACATGTACTCCAAGTGCGGCATGATTGAAGATGCACTCCAGGTATTTCATTCTTGTGTCGAGCCTGATGAGGTTTTCTTGACTGTTCTGCTTGTTAGTTTTGCACAGAATGGGATGGAAGATAGAGCTTTTGAAATGTTTGCCGAATTGCTAGGAAAAGGTATCGCGATTGATGAAAATATGGTGTCGGCTGTTCTCGGGGCCTTTGGCTGTGCTTCTAGGCCATTTGCGCTAGCTCTAGGGAAGCAAATCCATTCCTTAACTGTCAAAAAATGTTTCCTCTCAAATATCTACGTGTGCAATGGGCTCATCAACATGTATTCCAAGTGTGGTGAACTGAAAGACTCCATCAAACTATTCAATCTAATGCAGTACAGGAATTCTGTGTCCTGGAATTCAATGATAGCAGCATTTGGCCGCCATGGTTATGGATCAGAAGCACTTCAACTTTATCAGGAAATGTTGTCAAATGGTGCTGCACCTACTGATATCACTTATCTTTCACTGCTCCATGCTTGTAGTCATGCAGGATCTGTTGAGAAGGGAATTGAGCTTCTGCGTTCAATGATATCAAGCCATCGGATCACTCCACGAGTAGAGCATTTTGCTTGTATAGTGGACATGTTGGGTCGCGCAGGGCGATTGCATGAAGCAAAGAGTTTAACAGAGGAGTTAAATGTAGAGTCCAAGGTTCTTCTCTGGCAGGCTCTGCTTGGCGCTTGTGGAATTCATGGCGATCTAGAAATGGGAAGATATGCAGCGGAGCAATTGGTGATGATGGAACCAGATTGCACTTCAGCGTATGTGTTGTTGTCTAATATATATTCAGCAGAAGGAAGATGGGAAGACAGAGCAAGGATTATCAAGAAGATGAAGGAGAAGGGAGCCAAGAAGGAGACCGGTGTGAGTTGGATTGAATTGGGGAAGAAATTCCATAGCTTTGTGGTTGAGGATGATCTACACCCCCACGCAGAGAGTATCTATGAGGTACTAGATGAGTTGATTTCACTCACTAGAGATGAAGAAAATATGCCGGTTGAAACGTTAATGTTATAAGGGAAATTTTCTCTCACACAGGTTTCTCATGGCCTAAATGAAATAATTAACTTCTCCATGCATGGCTTTATTATCTATTTAAGGAGATTGTAAAAATAAATAATAATTTTGAACTCACCGGCAACTCTGAAAAAAGAATCACAACAAGGTGCTTGCTTAGATCAGTTTATTGCATGCCTAATGGCCTCCAACATGAACTATGATAGAGCTATGACATGCCATAAGACCTCTTAATAACCTGTTAGACACTACAATCATTTAAGCTACCTATTATGTCTATTAACTCATATAACTAATTATGAATACCTAATAGAGTATCCAAAATTGCAATTGAAGCCCTATGATGTTGGGCTCGCAAACCTCCCTCCAGTCCTAGAAAGGAGACATCCTCCATTAGGGCTATTAAAATCGGGTTTCAGGTCGGGTTCGTGTCGAATCCGAATCTAACCTTACACTTTCTAACCTGATTTATTTTGCAAACGGGGCGATTTTTCGGACCAGAACCCAACCCCCTTCGGGTCTGGATCAAGCCGAATCCGATCCACTTCTTTTATGTTTTACTAAAATTTTTTTATTTAATTCGATTTAAAAGTAAAATTTACTTCAATCAATTTAAAATTTACCAAGTTTAATTCAGTTTGGGCAACATGATTTTTTTTTTTCAAATAACATTTACTTATTTCATAACAATCGTTTAAAACTCTCATAAATCAATTAAAAACAGGTCAAAACCAGTTTGATTTCAGGTTTGCGAGCAACCCGAATCCAACCTGGTTTTACAAATGGGTCAAAATTCTTAGTTCGAGTTCGGGTTGACCTGAACCCAAAAATTTTGGTCGGTTTCCGATCGGATTTTCGAGTCATGTCAAATATTGACAGCCCTATCCTTCATTAAGAGACGTCCTTCTCAAACCTCTCCAAAGTCCTAGGAATGGGGCATCTTCTCTAAATGAGTTCTTTTTCTGCTACCACCATGGGAGAAGGTTTTTGAACTGATGTGTTTTGCTCGTAGAGAAGCTTTAGTAGGACCTCTAATATGGAAGACGTTCAGAGGATGATTCTAGAGGGACGGGGCATGGATTTTGATCTAGTCTGCAACCAAGAAACCTCAATGAGACTAAATTGGCAATGGCGAAGGACTTGGAACTCCTTTTTCAGTCTTCTCCTTCCAACTGGACTCTTGAGCGGCATGATCAAATCTACATGGAAGACGCACTGCACTGCATAACGCTTGGGCCAGCCATGGTGATGTTCTCGGAGAGACCGGGATCATCACAGATTTTGTATTTAAAGAGATCATTTTTATTCTTTATTCACATGCAGTGGCTCAGCGCTGAAAGCTTCTCTTCATGGCGTCGACCCACCCAAGCCTTCACCTCTCCCATCCAACCCCGGACATCTTCGTCTGGAACTGCCTCCTCCGCTCCCACCCCAGCCCCGTTTCCCTCTACCCTCGCATCCTCCGTCATGGTTCTCGCCCGGACTCCTTCACCTTCCCCCTCCTCCTCTCCTCCGTTTCCCTCATCACTCCCCACCTTCTCTCCTCTCTTCTCCCCCAACTCCACGCCCACATCCACCTCTACGGCCTCTTCCACCACCCCCACGTCCTCTCCTCCCTCATCTCCTCCTACTCATCCCTCCCCTCCGACCTCCTCCTCTTCCTCTCCCTCCCTCTGCCCCTCCACGACCTCCCCACCTCCAACTCCCTCCTCTCATCCCTCCTCCGCGCCGGCCACCTCCTACCCGCCCGCAAGCTGTTCGACCAAATACCTCACCGAAACGTCCTCTCCTGGTCCTCACTCATCCACGGCCACGCTAATCTCGGCCAGCCCCGCGCCGCCCTCTCTCTCTTCAACGCCATGCTCGCGGACTCCCGAGCCCCTCCGCCCAACCTCTTCACCCTCTCCTCCGTTCTCGCCGCCTGTGCACGCTTAGGCGCCCTACACCACGGCCTTTGGACCCATGGCTTCATATCCCGCCGCGGCCTCTCCATCAATGCCGTGGTCGCCACCTCCCTCATCGATATGTACTCCAAATGTGGCCGCGTACAGCACGCCCTCAACGTGTTCGACGAATTGGCCCCTCAAATTCGCGACGCCACCGCATGGACTGCTATGATATCATGTCTCGCCGTGCACGGGCTTGCCCGAGAAGCCCTCGCCATGTTTGACGACATGGTAAGAAACACCAGCTTGACACCAAATTCCGTCACATTGCTGGCCGTTCTCCAGGCTTGCGTGCATGGTGGGCTGGTTCGAGAGGGCGAGCGGCATTTCGCCGCGATGAGATCCGATTTCGGCATCGCGCCTTCGATCGAACACTTTGGGTGCATGGTTGATCTCTACGCCCGCGCCGGGTTGATCGACCGAGCATGGTCGACGGTTCGATCAATGCCAATGCCGCCCGATTCGCTAATCTGGGGAGCTCTGCTTGGTGGTTCGAGAACCCATGGCGATATCCTCACTTGTAAGGCTGCCATCAAAGGGCTTATCGAGATCGAACCAGAGAACAGCGCCGCCTACGTGCTGCTCTCCAATGTCTACGCCAAGATGGGGAAGTGGGACGAGGTATCCTCCATTAGGAGGCTTATGGAGAAAAATAGTGTGAAGAAGACGCCTGGATGCAGCTCCATTGAAGTCGATGGGCAGTTCCATCAGTTCTACGCCGGTGATTTCTCGGCTTTTGAGGCTGAAAAGTTGTATCTGATGGTGGAGGAGATGATGGGGAGGTTGAGGAGAGTGGGATATGTTGGTAATACTGGGGAGGTGTTGCTGGATTTGGAGGGGGAGGATGAAGGGAAGGAGCTGGCACTATCGACGCACAGCGAGAAGCTAGCGGTGGCATTCGGGCTGATGAAGACGAGAGAGGGGACGGAGATAAGAGTGGTGAAGAACCTCAGGATTTGTGTGGACTGTCATGAGGCGATAAGGCTAGTTTCTAGGGTTTATGCAAGAGAGATTTCTGTGAGGGATTGTAATCGTTTTCACCACTTCAAGGATGGCAATTGTTCCTGCAAAAATTACTGGTGATCCTATATATAGGAGATTATAGTTGAGAAGGAAGAAGTTAATTTATCTACTAAAGTGTTTTATACAATATTTATAGACATAAAATTATAAAAAAAAAGTGTATTAAGCATTAATACTTGAATTAAATGACAGATAAATGACAATTAAATTGTCATTTAATTCTTGTGTTAATATATATTCTTATGTGATATGATTAAAAAGGCAAATATAAAATATGATAAACATAATTGGGAAATTTACATACATACTATTTTATTTCTTGTTATTTACATATCTAACACCTAAAACATTAATATTACATGCCTACCACCCATACACAACTTTAATATCAATTATATTACTCCTATAATTCATTTCTACCATTAATACCATCTTATAAATTTTAATATTTCATTCCATGCACTCAAATTTGTTATATGGGTGGTAGTCATGTAATATTAATGTTTTGGATGTTAGATATGTAAATAACATAAAATAGAGTGGCATGGATGTAAATCTCCCATATATGTCTTCTCTGGATGAAGTCTATCTTGACATGAAGTTGATCCGATCATGTCCACGATGAGAGCGAGATTTGGTGAGTGCATTTGTAAGTTGATCAGCAAATGAGACAGTAGAGACATGGAGATCTCCGTTTTAAACTTTTTTTCAAATAAAATGGAAGTCAATGATAATTTGTTTCATGCGAGAATAAAATTCCAGATTGATGCATAAATAGATGGCACCAATATTATCACAATAAATCACATGCATATGGAACTTTTATTTGGTCCGGTCACAGGACGTAGTTCTACGTTCGGCCGCCAGTAGAATCGCGTCACTCGTTCTCACAATTTACCGCTTGCCCCGACAACCCGACCCTGAACGGACCCAGGATTGCTCGGTATTTCTCGATTTTAGTTAGGTATTGCTCGGTATTGCTCGGTATTTGTCGATTTTGCTCAGCAATAACCAATACCGAGCAAATACCGAGTTGTACCGAGTTAAAAACTCGGTACAACTCGGTATTTCTCATTATTGCCGAGCAATACCTAGCAATACCGAGCAAATACCGAGTTGTACCAAGTTTTTACCTAGCAATACGCGAACATAGCATTCCCGGGTTCCGGACCGGGTCAAGTCGTCGGGTCGCGCAGTAAAGAGCAAGAGCACATGGCGACATGTTATTGACGGCCGAACGTAGCTCTACGTCCGGTCAGAGGACGTAATAATTGTTCCATGCATATGGGGTAGATAATTGACGGCCAAGTTCATGAAAAAGTGATTGTAACCATGTGAGTTTTGCTATGACAGAATCAATGGTTGAATTAAATAGTAAAAATTACTCCATGGAGCGAAGATCAGTTGCATTGAGTGAAAAACTACAAGATCTAAATTAGAATAGTTTTTTTTTTTATTCATCTATTAGAACCTCTATAAAATTCATTTATATAAATTATTTCTAGTGGAAGGAACCAAAATTATATATATCAATAGATTTCATTATATTCATTCATCAATATCTCATTTATAATAATCAGAAGACCGCGTACAATCAATAATCTAATTCAAGCTCCTCACTACAAAAGAAATAAAAAAATACATAAGTAAATAAAAAATCTAATAAAATGGTTGAGCCTCACTCAATGGGAATTTAGTTATAAAAAATCATGTATAAGTACTGTTTAATGCATGTAATATTTATACAATATATTTTAAGATTAATGCTAATGATCAATTTAATATTATAAAGAAATATGTTTTTATATTAAAATCATTTATGATTAATTATAAAACATAAAATTTGTTTGATTTTATTTTTTAAAATACATATTTTATTCAGTAGATGCAATATAAATGCAATATTATATTTGGATGAAACAACCGCAGTATTAATTCGAATATATTAATAATAATATAGTGAAATATATTTATTAAGTCAAAACTTTTGTATAATAATTAAAATTAAACTTCTATAATTTCTAAACACCAATTTGACATTTAAAGAATTAAAGGAAATTTGATTTAAATCATAGAAAATAATTAAAAATAATAATACATGTATTTTATTTTGAAATAAAATAGTTATTAATTTTAAGTAAAGCAATTTATTTCATAATTTTTTACTTACATTGATTTAATAATTATTTTTAAAACATCTGATTATTTAAGAATTCCATAATTTTCTACTTATGTTGATTGGATCAGTACTCATTCACGTGGCAATGTCTGATTGGTTGTAAGAGTTGGGAACTTTGCACCGGATCCCTGTGCTGTAAAGGGTTTCAAATTGTGCAATGCAGCTAGCTGTACACTACTTTTTTTTTAGAGCCAATTATGGCATAAAAGCACTGCTGTACACTACTTGATTATGAAGAAATGATCAAACGGTGGTTGTAAGCTCTTCTTCTCCAACCAACCTGGAATACGAAACAATTATTACGTCCTCCGACCGGACGTAGAGGAACGTCCGGTCGGAGGCAAAATCCCGCCAAAAAACGAGTTGTACCGAGCAAATACCGAGCAATACCAAACAATAATAAGGAATACCATCATTTGAAGACCCAATACCGAGTTATACAAAAGTTGTACCGAGTTTTTCCTAGAAAAACTCGGTACAACTCAGTATTTCTCGGTACAGCTCGGTATTGGTCTTCAGAGAGCGGTATTCCTCGTTATTATCAAATAATACCTAGTTGTACCAAGCAAATACCGAGTTTTTTGGTGGGATTTTGCCTCCAACCGGACGTAATAAAAGTTCCTGGAATACAGACCAAGGCTTGCATGAATTCCTCACCGGCCATGGAGGTTGGGTGGTTGATGTTCGTATGGGCGACGAACATAGTAGGAAGTTCAACCTACGCTTTTGCAACTCAGCAAAAGCAAAGCTAAAGCCCAATAAAAATCCTACTAATTGAATATTTGTTAGATTAGATTTTCCCCTAAATCCTTCTATAAAAGGGCAACAATACTCATCAAAAGTATCTTCATAATTACATATTTGCTGCCATTTTGTTGAGTATTTACAAAAAAACTCAACAAAAGGACAATAAAAATATAGCAAATTCGGACGATTCTCGCGGTCCAGTCTCCGCACAGTTGGAACACTTCATTCGGCGCATCATGTTGAACCTTCCGGTTACAAAACTTCTTACTAGTGGAGCGACTTGCTGCACGTTTCAGGCAATTCACCAATAATCGATGACCATTTATGTGATAGTTAATAATGCCTTAGCTTATCCAATCCCACTAATTGCTTAACCTTCTCACCTATAACAAACTAATATTTTTTAAAACCAAATAACTAAACTGCAAAAATTACAAGAAACTGATAACTTATTTTTTTTTCTTCTGAAGAATAAAAGTTAATAACGCTCATAACAATTTTTAAAAATTACTTCTTTTTCTCATAATAATTTCTACAAACATCCTAAACCGAACTCAAGTTCACTAGCATCTGTTTTCTATTTTTCTCTGCAAGTTCCGCTGCTGTAAGGAACTACAAAGTGTGGATGATTTGTTCAAACATAAGAGTTCTAACCAGCTTAACACAAGTCCTGCTGTCGCATCTAAGCTTAACAGTTCTCTTGTTGGAATGAAGAATTGCTGCTATATTTATTAACAAACTATCCTAACTTAAGCCAGAAACACTAGTGTTGGATTAACAGAACACAGTCACCACAGGACTCATGAAGAATAAGTGGAAAAGTTCCAAGATTGAGAATTTTGGGATCCCCCAGATAATTCCGAAGAGCTGAAGAGTGAAACTTTGGGATTATCGTAGCAGTCCACAATCTTTGAGTAAAGAACGTTAAATTAGCAAGTATTCAATGAGAGAATACAGGATTATCGGAGCAGTCCACAATCTTTTTTGGGTGGCAACACCGAGATTGATTATAATTTTTTGTTACTTTTTGGGTTTTGGCATCTTGCCAACCTAGAATGTTATTAGGTTCTCATGTACTTCTGCTTAGTGGGGAACTACGGCTCATAGGTTATTTTTTTTGTCTTTTTTGTAGCACTTTTGAGCAGTAGTAAGCTGGAGGTCCCCTTACTTTTTGTTTCTTATTAACACGTAGGCCCGTTGGTGGATTTTAATAAAAAAAAATGAGAGAATACAGAATGCAACTTATGGTTCTACCACCTTGAAACATAGAGGTAGTTCTGAGTATATGAAAAAAACAAATAAAATAAAAAAGGATAACGGATCATATATATTGCATGATGGTCAGCACCATACAACTATTTGGTTGACATGAGAATTTTTCAGTTAGTTATTCCTACAAAATTGGGTAGAACACTAAACAAACCTGCCATGCTTTTGGACTGTGTTTAATCTAAGATCTAAATAGGATAGCTTAAGCGTTCAAGATACTTACAATTTTGCCGAGTACAATTTCTCAACAAACTCGCATTATGATAAATAGCAGAAAACAGTTTCCAGCTTCTGCCAAAAAAGGAAAAGAGGTTTGCATGAAAAAAATTATATATGAGAATAAATTCAATATAAAAAATCAGTGTTCTTCTACACAAAAAATATTCCTGTGGTCATTTTATGAGAGATAATAATAGGACAAAATTTCAGCTAATTCCAGCGCAAGCTCGCATGATACCTTCACTAAAACTGTCATCCCATATATATCTTCAGCGAAATCATGCATTGGGAAAAAGAGTTGAAGAAAGTGGATTTAAATGAACTCATCCAGTACATGCAGGACGGTAATGGAAGATGATAGCAGTTTCCATCATCACCTGGACTCAGGCAGGACAATAGCAATAGAATGGCACAACTCCTTTGTATTCTCAAAGCTTACGATTTCTTGGAGACTTTCCGGGCAGCAAATTGAGTTTTCTTTGCGTTTGGCTTCTTCTTCTGCCTCTTGTGCTTTGGTTCCTTTGAGTCTTCAGATTTGCCATATGGATCAATATCTTCGTACTTTATTGGGTTAATAATGACACCAGCTCTTTTGATAACCTGCACAACAGACTCATGTCAGTACTACAAAAGAAAAATAACATAAAAATAATCAGAAAAATGGAGTAAGAAATCATAAGGACAAATAGCGCACCATCCCTAATGATTTAGGATAAATTTGACAATAAAGTCCAAAACAATAACGGATAATAAGAGCTTCAGCATATAAGATGGGCCGAACCTCTTTAAGTGAGCGAAAAAAGTTTCTATAACTGACCAGTTCAACATTAAGGTTGATTTGGGGGCAGCGCTTGAACTAGAACCACATTTTCCGAGACGATGAAATTTACTAGGGTTCCAACATATGGTTGTAAATAATAAAAAGACAGCATGCATTAAATTACAAACCCTTGTCTAGTCTAAGGATTTGGTAGACACTCAAAACAAGAGAACCAAAAAAAAAAAAAAAAACAGTTTAACGATGTTAATTAATGATTAAAAAAAAAATGAATCAAAGAAATCTACGAAACAAATTTCCAATTCAATTTAAACAAGGAGCCCTAAATTAATTGTTAAGAGTGCATCCATCCAAATAACGAAAATTGGAAGTTCAAACTCAACATTGTGAGGAAAAATTAAATGGTTTCCGTTTCATCCAACACCACAATGAGACCTCAAAATCATTTCCAACTTCAAATGCTTGAATTGTAAAGACGATTGACAATCTCACTCACTTCCTTATTTTAACTCTCCTTGTCAGTTGTGCCCTAGTTTAAAGTTGCAATTATCCTCATAATTTTCAAATGTTGAATAAAAAAGTAATAACAAATGAAGAACATTGTAGCTGATTTCAAGATAAGTGAGATTTCACTCCATGTGGAATTAGTGAGACCAACTGAAGTGGAGAATTAACCTGGAAATATGTTAGTAATACTACATTTCTTAGTAGGTTAAACATCAAAGATTGAAGGGATGGATGCAACAGGTAGGCAATTCAGATTTTTAGAACAATACTCACAGCTGGTCGATTGAGAGCTCCAATGGATATTGCAGGATTATAGTCCGGTCCAATAGGCATGCGAATGCTCTGCTCATAAGCCTCTTTGGAAGTATAAGGGAAGGGCAAATTCTTTAAATGAAGTTTCTCAGCCTACCAAATAGAAACGATGTCAACAACTAGCACAAAGAATATCTTGAAAAGAATGGCACAATTAATCTACAAAGATAGCAATGAGACTGCACAGAAGTCATTTAAACACCGGAAAACTTGATACAGATATTTTTCCCCAATGAGATTTTCATGGGTATAATTGATGAAAATTCATGCTTTCCAAACCAAGGTCAATTACAACTAAAGAAATCATAAACATAACAAACAGTTCAACAGCAATACTTGTAAAGAAGTATCTCATTACTAAGACATGATGGTCTGTATCTAACTGCTGTTTAAGATATGATGCATACTATTAAAATCATAATATCTCAGAACGAGAAAACGCAATATTCTTATCTCATAAATGGATAAGAGCACCAACAGAAAAGCATAAAAATATAAAATTTCTACCAGATGAGACCTCCTTCCATGTCAACCGTTTCCTCATCGACAAAATGAACACAATTGGAAATAAAACTTTTATGTTAAACTACTCTTAAGAAGTCGTGCAAACAAAACATCAAAACTCACATAAACAAAAAGCAGAGGAAAGCACAAACAGCCTAGCAACTCTAATTTATCTACAGCATTTTATTAAATTATAAAGATTTACCTTTTTGTCAATCTTTTCAGAGATGATTACATTTTTCAGATGAGAATCTTTCCTTTTTTTAAGGGCTTCTTCTCTCTTCCTTTTAGCCTTTTCATGTTCTTCTGTAATAATTGAAGGAATGCCCTTTTTCTGTTGTATGTGAGTCCACTGACCCCACCCGGGAAGCAAAACAGGTTTTTCAGGTTCAGGGTTCTCTTCATTAAGGACATCCATTTTCTCTTTTTCAAACTCCATTACAACATCATCGCCAGCAAAGGCACGATGTATAAGTTCATCTTGAGATGGAAGTTTATAGTCATCAGACTTAGGGTGAGAAGATAAGAACCCATCCACCATCTCCAGGTCCGAATCAGAATCACTGTTGTCATCTTGTCCCTTCAAATAAAAAGATTCAGAGTAATATGATACGCCACATACTCATAATACATACCATTAAAAAATAACTAGAGAACATAATAAATACCGCTGAATTCTGGCTCGAAAGAACAAGATTATCAGCTACTGCAGATTTCTCTTTGATATTGTCCGAAGGGTTTTTACCTCCCATCTGTTTGCCGTGATACCAAATCATATGAAAGAAAAGCAGGAAGTTGCAAAATGATAGCAAAAAAAAAAAAAAAAAACCTTTCTCCATGTGTCAGAAGCAAAAATTGACACTTCGTAGGTTGTGTTTGACCCAGCTTTTTTAGCAATATCACCAAAATCCTGCTCCCAAATAATTCAGAATTCCAATCAGAAGCAACAAATATCAAGAATCAGGAAAAGAGGTCATAAAGGTATAAAGAGGAATACCTTAAATATTGCTTCCTGACCTGTCTCTGCATCATCAGGAACAAGTGCAGGTCCAATCTGCACTTCGGATAGGCCATTTTCAACTTTATGTTCGTTTTCTTCCTCTCTAACCTCAACCTCACCTTCACTGTCATTATCATCATGATTTTCAGGTTCTTCAGTACTAAAAGTCATGGGCCGTGATTTAGCTCCAACAAAAACTCTTCTACCACTTCTTTTACCAGGTGATGATGGACCTGCTTCATCACCCTCAAGTTTCCCCAAAGAAGATTCATATTCTTGAAGAGCAAGGCAAGCTTCTTCATGGGCTGCCTCTCTTTGTTTTTTCAAACTACGCTCCTGCCAAAATAAAGAAAAATATCATAATCTTTTCTGCAAGTATCATAATTTCAAGACAACGGTGACAACTCCCAGCATGAAATTAAGAGAGAGAATTAAAAACTTAAAGCTGCTTGCTCCAGGATCTCACAACTAATTACAAAAGGATTTGGGATGCTACAGATAAGAATTAATTTTTTTCAAGAAAATTCAAATAGATGAAAGCAGGAAGAAGGATGAAACGTTTATAACTTGTGATAGAAGGAAATCGTTACTGAACAGATCAAGCTATCAAAGAAATTAAGAGGAACATATAGAATATTGAGTGGAGAAAATTTGCTTACGGTAAAACAAGCCAAAATAATATCAAACAATATGTGGAAGCAAAAAACAAGGAGAGCAAATCAATAAAAAAAGCCAAAAAATATCTTGGATCTAGGAAAAGGCAGCAATATCAAGAGTTTGTCTGAACAATCAGAAGTAGCAAATGATTATTTGATCTTGTATCCAGATTTGGACAGTGATGCCAAGGAAAGTGGAACAACATCTCACCATCAATTACTATAGTAGGAAGACAAGAAATTGAGAACAAGGTAAAGAGGGAGACTCATGGTAGATTGCAAGATACAAGGGGTTGAGAAACATTAAGCAGGCCAATCTGGCCTTTTGGAGTTTCAGAAAACAATGACCACTGATGAGAAAATCATCTGACGCAATGAGGGATCAAAATCCAAAACATTGTACAAATGAGAAAAATCTATGACATTTGAAGGAGAGAGTTACTAAATTTGATAGAAAATATGATAGTGTGAACTAAAAGCAGTTAGACATAAGGCATCACATAAGTCATCAAAATTTTAGGATACATGCTCCCGGAAAGGTCAAGCTATGGGTTCATGGATTGAAATATAATCTTTAATGCTTACCATGAAAGGCAATGCAAAAACTCCAGTTTTAGGCATCTCATCCTCTTCTTCCATGACCTTCATTGTCTTATCTTTCGCTTTATTAAGGAGTTTGGAAACTCCACTATCTGAACCATGTGAAAGTTCATTAGAATCATCATCACTAGTTTCATCACTGCTGCTATTCTCATTCATAGAATTGATTTTCCTTGTTAGAAGAGCATGTTGTTGAAGTTGTTCAGCAATAGCAGTTCGAGTGCCATCATCTTGAGCTTTAAAACCTCGCTTCAAAATACGTTTTGCCCACTTTGAGCTGTTTTTGTGCTTCAGTGTCATTCGTTCCTGTATAATATTATAAATATCATGCAATAAACACCGATGAATATCCAAAGGATGGCAAGAATTAGGAGTAAAATCATAAGCATGAAAAATATGTAAGAATGGCATTCACCTCAGCTCGTTTAAATTCCTGCTTAATAGCAAGCTCCTTGGCAACTTCAGGATCCATGTCTATTTCAGCTGAGGCTCTTTTCTGTCTCTCCTTCTTCAGTATACGATGATAGGTCTTTGACTTGATATTCTTAATGTGTTTAGCCTTCATTTCATGACGAAAAAGAAGGCTACGCATTTTAGCAAGACGATTCTGGTGATCCCTTACATCCTCAATTGAGACCTGCAATAGTGTTTAAATAGTTTAAAGAGAAAGTAATAATCTCAATAATCTCCATGGAATGTAATACCAACCAACAAGCCAAATGAAGAAAAAAAATGTCAACTTCAACGTCCATAAGAACAAAAATAAATATCAGCTACAAATGTATTTGCAGGGAATATTCATCAGACGGATCTTTGAAAAAGCAAATAACTGAAAGAAGAGAGACAGAAGAGTGAGTGCTATGGAAATGGAATTGCGACCAGAAAAGGAATAAGGTTTGGATCTTTCAATTTAAAAAAAAATAACAGCCAATATACAAAGGGATATGCTCTTCCAACTATAACTACAGGATTAAGAAATCAATCAACAAATCAGAATATCAAGTCATTAAAAATTTAAGTATAATAAATGCAACCATAACATATCAATAAGATTAAAAAAAAAAACAGATAGACTAATAAATAATTTTAGTTACCAGTGGTATTAAATTTCAAAAATCTGCAAGAGCAACACATTGATGCTCAGGCATCTGAATTCAATTATCGTTCAAGTGTCACAGCAAAGTGAGTTAAGTAAGCATCATCAATTCCAAAATATTATTGAGACCCACTAACACTTTTAAATGCTGTAATACATCCGAATTGCTATAGCTCAATAAATCTCTATTTGTATGTGTATACAATTAATAAGCCCATATGGCTATATTGGTTCCATGTATCAGCAAAGGATGTCGAGGTTTAAAGAAATGTATGATGATTTGAAAAGTTCCTTAAATGTTATAGCCTTCACGATAATGTAGTTTGATGGGACTTTATTCAAACTCTAAAACTTCCATCCATACTTGCAACCCTTGCCAAATAAAAAACATTCTCTACTTTCTATCTTCTCTTTTCTTCACTCTCCTTTTAGCTATTCCTCCAATATAACTAGTACAAGTCAACATCATCCCCACACCCACCCCCAATACCATTCCTGATCATCTGTTGCACTTTTTGGTACACTAAGAAAATGACATACAAGCAACTGATTTTCAGTAGAAAAAGATGGAACCATAGTCATCCAAATCAAGTTCTTGGATGGGATTTTGCTAAGGCGATATGTCACTGAACACTGCAAACTGATCTAGGCTCAGGTTTCAACAAAATTTCTAGAGAAGAACAAAATGGCTAAATTCATCTAACATAAATTTTCTAATAGTAAATTCACATAGATCATCTATCATTAGCCCAAGGAAATAGCTAGGTCCATTCTAATACAAATTTCAGAAATATTCAAATTTTATAGTTAATAGCATTTCAAAGGTAGCATACTTTGTATCGTGTACTTGAAGGGTGAGAAAGCAGATGCCAATGATCCACAAGGTTTAACATATCCAACCATCCATGCCTAAGTGGATCACCAAGTATTGTATAAAAACTCCATGGTTTAAAAGCAGTTTTAACCAAATCCCAATAAGTAATTGCACAGATTCCACTACCTTAATGGAATAGCATTTAGGCTTCATTTGAGATGGCTTTCTGGTTGCTTTCTAAAACAACATTTTAGAACAAAAAATTTTAATTCAAGAAATTTTTTAAGTAAAATATTGTTTTAGAAAGCATTAAAAAACCTGTCCCAAATAAATCCTTAGTGTCAAACATCACCAAACTTGAGGACTGCCCGGAGCAGCTTTCGAACAGCCAGGCAACTTGATTACAGAAGGTGGATCTACGGGACCAGTATGGTAGCTACAACTGCTGCTAATCAATGAGGATAAAGTATGTCAACAAATCAACCAATTTTTGGACGATTGCTGGACAAACCAAAACTCAAATAATTGGTAAAGTAATGATGCAATAAAAATTACAAAAAAATAAAAAAACTAGTGTCTTCCTTTAAAACAAAACAAACTTACAACCATATAACTTAAAATAGACACAAAAACTTAAATAAAATTAAATAAGATAAAACGACACCTTTAAACTTACAACCAACAATATACTTGATACGACATCGCAAAAACATCTTGATCGGGCACGAATCTCGAGGCAAAAGCTAGTTGGAAGCTTCAAAAATTAATTTCGGGAGCATATGAACTCCGATTTCAGCAGACTTATAGTCAAACTGAGCGTCTCGGAAATACGAACCCAACGACACCAAGATCAACCCAATCCGAGCCCAAATGAGTCCGAATCAAGGGTTCAAAGTGCTGTTGGAAGGTTCAAACCGCAATTTGAGTTACCAAACGGTCTCCGATTTTGACGAGCTTATACTCGAATCGAAGGGCTCGACGAGACGAATCCAACGAGCCCAAGATCATCAAATTCCGACATCATTAAGGCCTTCAAATGTCCAACGAACGGTGCATGATCGAAGGATTCGATATCGGCCGTCCATTCAAACCACTCCCAATTCGCCCTTGATCTCACGCCTATTTACGGGCTATGCCACTCCAGAAAAACTATAAATAGAGCCCTCATTCTACACCAAGGGGGCTCAAGTGAAGAGAGAGAAGAAGGAGAGGAGAAAGGGGAAAAGGAGATTCCTCACCTCCTCGACCACCGCCGGAGCTCTTCCTGCCGCCTGAAGACACCGGAACTCTGCCGGATTTTCGGGAGAACGCTAGAATTCTGCCCAACTTCCATGGGATGCTGAAATTCTTCTCAATTTACAAGAGAATTCCCTCATGATGCCGAAACTCCGCCCAAGTGAAGCCATAGTTCTCCTCTGCCACCAACGACGTCGGACTTCTACCCGACGTCGGACCTTCACTCTTCGCCAAGCTTCTACCCGACGCCGGACTTCTACCGGTTATCGGACTCCGCTGGACGTCTATGCGAAGATGCATTTCTTTTCATTGCTGGACTTCTACCTGACGCTGTCCTACTGATCTTCGTCGTCAGACTACAGTTCTTTCGACCTTCGTCGCCAGCCGACTACGGTCCTCCTGACTTACGTCGCCCGCCGACTACAGTCTTTTTGACATCCGTCGCCCGTTGAATACGGTCCTCCTGACTTATGTCGCTCGCCGAATACATCCTTTCCGACCTCCGTCGCCCTCCGACTACAGTCCTCCTGACTTACGTCGCCCGCCGACTACAATCCTCCGTCGCCAGCTGACTACGGTCCTCCTGACCTACGTCGCCCGCCAACTGCAGTCCTTCTAACAAAGCGAATACGTCGATAGTAGATCTTTGTATTTACATCATGTAATGTACTCCATAAGATGTACATCAAGCTAAGGCCTTCTCCCAAGGAAGGGTCTCATTTGTAATCGACTGCAAATACTAGTGGATTCGTTCAAACTAGGCTAGGCCCCGTGGTTTTTCCCCTTTTACCACGTAAAAATCTTGGTGTCTCATAAATGCTAGACCCTCTCTTCTTATCTGATTGCGTGCCAGATTTTCGTACAATGCTAAGACGTTAAATATGATATTTCTCTACTGCCGCGAATACTCCTGGACGCAACAGTTTGGCGCCGTCTGTGGGAAAGTGGTTCCCGACTGGGGGGCAACTTTTGCTCCAATCTTAAAAGATCACACATAGCATCAATATCATAAGAAGCAGATGCGGACTGGGGGGCAACTTTGACTCAAACCATGGTCAAATATATCCTTCAATACCTTCAACATCAAGTTGATATTTCAGGAATGTCCGAGCAAATTAACGGTCTAAAGATAGACCTTCTTCACTTTTGATTCGGGATATACGCGGCATTCGCCCCCTCCCAATCAAAGCAAAATCAATCCCAGGGGGATTCGATTCGACCTCTTCCACACAGGTTAACGTCGTCGAGCAAAGGCTCCGACATACAACCTCGGAAAGGTTTCACATCCTTGGTGGATTCTCTCGACCTCTTCCACACAGGTTAACGTCGTCCAGCAAAGGCTCCGATATACAACCTCGGAAAGGTCTTACATCCTTGGTGGATTCTCTCGACCTCTTCCACACAGGTTAACGTCGTCGAGCAAAGGCTCCGATATACAATTTCGGAAAGGTCTTACATCCTTGGTGGATTCTCCCGACCTCTTCCACACAGGTTAACATCGTCGAGCAAAGGCTCCGACATACAACCTCGGAAAGGTCTTACATCCTTGGCGGATTCTCCCGACCTCTTCCACACAGGTTAACGTCGTCGAGCAAAGGCTCCGATATACAACCTCGGAAAGGTCTTACATCCTTGGTGGATTCTCCCGACCTCTTCCACACAGGTTAACGTCGTCAAGCAGGGCTCCGACTTACAACCTCGGGAAAGTCTCACGTCCTTGGTTAACGTCGCCAGAATGACGTCAAGGGACTTCCATTTAACTTCTTCATAAAGTTAAATTTTTACCCGATGTTGAATTTCCTCTTGTTGCTGAATTTTTGCCTTGCAGGACTTTCTTTGAACTTCTGCTCGTCGACGAATTCCCGTCAGTCTTCCACCCGACGTTAAACTTCTACCCGACGTCGGACTTCTGCTCATCAGCAGACTTCTACCCGACGTCGGACTTCTGCTCGTTAGCGGACTCCTACTCGTCGCCGAACTTCTGCTCGTCGACGAACTTTCGTCGGTCTTCTACCCGATGTTGAACTTCTACCCGACGTCGGACTCCTCCCTTTCATCAGACTCCTGCTCGTAGGAAGACTCTTACGCATCGTCGGATTTCTGCTCGCCAGCAGACTTCTACTCGTCGCCGGACTTCTGCTCGTCGACGAACTTTCGTCGGTCTTCTTCCCGACGTTAAACTTCTACCCGACATCAGACTTCTGCTCGTCAGCGGACTTCTACCCAACGTCGGACTTCTGCTCGTTAGCGGACTCCTACTCATCGCCGAACTTCTGCTCGTCGACGAATCTTCGTCGGTATTCTACCCGACGTTGAACTTCTACTCGACGTCAGTAGACTTCTACTCGTCGTCGGACTTCTGCTCGTCGACGAATCTTCGTCGGTCTTCTACCCGAAGTTGAACTTCTACCCGACGTCGGACTCCTCCCTGTCGTCAGACTCCTGCTCGTAGGAAGACTCCTACGCATCGTCGGACATCTGCTCGCCAGCAGACTTCTACTCGTCGCCGGACTTCTGCTCGTCGACGAACTTTCGTCGGTCTTCTTCCCGACGTTAAACTTCTACCCGACATCAGACTTCTGCTCGTCAGCGGACTTCTACCCAACGTCGGACTTCTGCTCGTTAGCGGACTCCTACTCGTCGCCGAACTTCTGCTCGTCGACGAATCTTCGTCGGTATTCTACCCGACGTTGAACTTCTACTCGACGTCAGTAGACTTCTACTCGTCGTCGGACTTCTGCTCGTCGACGAATCTTCGTCGGTCTTCTACCCGAAGTTGAACTTCTACCCGACGTCGGACTCCTCCCTGTCGTCAGACTCCTGCTCGTAGGAAGACTCCTACGCATCGTCGGACATCTGCTCGCCAGCAGACTTCTACTCGTCGCCGGACTTCTGCTCGTCGACGAACTTTCGTCGGTCTTCTTCCCGACGTTAAACTTCTACCCGACATCAGACTTCTGCTCGTCAGCGGACTTCTACCCAACGTCGGACTTCTGCTCGTTAGCGGACTCCTACTCGTCGCCGAACTTCTGCTCTTCGACGAACTTTCATCGGTCTTCTACCCGATGTTGAACTTCTACCCGACGTCGGACTTCTGCTCGTTAGCGGACTCCTACCCGACGTCGGACTTCTGCTCGTTAGCGGACTCCTACTCGTCGCCGGACTTCTGCTCGTCGACGAACTTTCGTCGGTCTTCTTCCCGACGTTAAACTTCTACCGACATCAGACTTCTGCTCATCAGCGGACTTCTACCCAACGTCGGACTTCTGCTCGTTAGCGGACTCCTACTCGTCGCCGAACTTCTGCTCGTCGACGAACTTTCATCGGTCTTCTACCTGATGTTGAACTTCTACCCGACGTCGGACTCCTCCCTTTCGTCAGACTCTTGCTCGTAGGAAGACTCTTACGCATCGTCGGATTTCTGCTCGCCAGCAGACTTCTACTCGTCGTCGGACTTCTGCTCGTCGACGAATCTTCGTCGGTCTTCTACCCGAAGTTGAACCTCTACCCGACGTCGGACTCCTCCCTGACGTCAGACTTCTCCTTGTCATCGAATTTCTGCTCGTCAGCGGACTTCTACTCGTCGTCGGACTTCTGCTCGTCGACGAATCTTCGTCGGTCTTCTACCCGAAGTTGAACTTCTGCGCGATGTCGGACTTCTCCATGTCGTCGGACTTCTCCTCGTCGGCGGACTACTACTCGCCAGCAAATTTCCGCCCAAATGGCATTGAAATCCCGTAGGCTTCTGCACGCGACGAGGGGCGCTATTTGAGTAGGAAAAAATTTCAAACTCGCAAATAACGGAAGCCTCAGCCATCAGTAAGCCGGAGGGAGAAATCCCGTAGGCTTCTGCACGCGACGAGGGGCGTTATTTGAGTAGGAAAAAATTCCAAACTCGCAAATAACGGAAGCCTCAGCCGTCAGTAAGCCGGAGGGGGAGATCCCGTAGGTTTCTGCGCGCGAAGAGGGGCGCTATTCGAGTATCCCAACTCGCAAATAGCGGAAGCCTCAGCCGCCAGAGAACCGGAGGGAGAAAGAAAGAGAAGTTGCAAATTCTTCAAAGGCTTAAGAGGCCTATTTATAGGTTTTGGAGAGAAAGGGGAGAAGTTATTGCAAATTCTATAATTACCTATTTTTAGAAATTTTTACGAATTTTTGAGAATTTTTAGAAATTTTTTGGGAATTTTTTGGACCCAAAAATAGCAAAAAATAGCTATTTTCGTGCATGTGGGGCCCACAAAGTCGGTGGGCCGAACCGACACGCCTTTTTTCCTCAAAATCGCGCGGACAGCGCACTGATCCGCGTGATTTTTCACGCGGATCACGGCCAGCCAAAGGCTGGCCGCCGGCAGCAGCCGCAGCACCGCAGCAGCCCAGCGCACGGTCCAGGCAAGGCGGAGCGGTCCAGGCGGACCGCGGACCGGTCCAGACGGACCGCGGCAAATCCAGCGCGGCGGTCCTTCGCGCGGTCAGGCCGCGCCCCGCGCGGTTCCGCGGGAACCGCCGCCGGCGAGCGGCGGCAGGCGGCGACAGGCCGGCCAGCCTGCCGGTTTAGCCGCCTACACGTGTCCGGGTCCGATTTTCGGCCAGGACGGTCAGATTTGGACATTTTTGGGGTCCCCGAACACGTTTTTCGACATTCCGGACTCGATTTTGACGCTTTCGGAACTCAACGGGGCCTCTACAATCAAGTTTGAGCAAATGTTCAACTTTTGGAAAGCAATTTTTTGCGATCCGGCGAATACAAAAGTTTGGAGCAAGTATTTTCGGACTTCTAGAGCTTTGACGTCCGAAAATAGGGGGGCAACTGATACGACATCGCAAAAACATCTTGATCGGGCACGAATCTCGAGGCAAAAGCTAGTTGGAAGCTTCAAAAATTAATTTCGGGAGCATATGAACTCCGATTTCAGCAGACTTATAGTCAAACTGAGCATCTCGGAAATACGAACCCAACGACACCAAGATCAACCCAATCCGAGCCCAAATGAGTCTGAATCAAGGGTTCAAAGTGCTGTTGGAAGGTTCAAACCGCAATTTGAGTTACCAAACGGTCTCCGATTTTGACGAGCTTATACTCGAATCGAAGGGCTCGACGAGACGAATCCAACGAGCCCAAGATCATCAAATTCCGACATCATTAAGGCCTTCAAATGTCCAACGAACGGTGCATGATCGAAGGATTCGATATCGGCCGTCCATTCAAACCACTCCCAATTCGCCCTTGATCTCACGCCTATTTACGGGCTATGCCACTCCAGAAAAACTATAAATAGAGCCCTCATTCTACACCAAGGGGGCTCAAGTGAAGAGAGAGAAAGAAGGAGAGGAGAAAGGGGAAAAAGGAGATTCCTCACCTCCTCGACCACCGCCGGAGCTCTTCCTGCCGCCTGAAGACACCGAACTCTGCCGGATTTTCGGGAGAACGCCAGAATTCTGCCCAACTTCCATGGGATGCTGAAATTCTTCTCAATTTACAAGAGAATTCCCTCATGACGCCGAAACTCCGCCCAAGTGAAGCCATAGTTCTCCTCTGCCACCAACGACGTCGGACTTCTACCCGACGTCGGACCTTCACTCTTCGCCAAGCTTCTACCCGACGCCGGACTTCTACCGGTTATCGGACTCCGCTGGACGTCTATGCGAAGATGCATTTCTTTTCATTGCTGGACTTCTACCTGACGCTGTCCTACTGATCTTCGTCGTCAGACTACAGTTCTTTCGACCTCCGTCGCCAGCCGACTACGGTCCTCCTGACTTACGTCGCCCGCCGACTACAGTCTTTTTGACATCCGTCGCCCGTTGAATACGGTCCTCCTGACTTATGTCGCTCGCCGAATACATCCTTTCCGACCTCCGTCGCCCGCCGACTACAGTCCTCCTGACTTACGTCGCCCGCCGACTACAATCCTCCGTCGCCAGCTGACTACGGTCCTCCTGACCTACGTCGCCCGCCAACTGCAGTCCTTCTAACAAAGCGAATACGTCGATAGTAGATCTTTGTATTTACATCATGTAATGTACTCCATAAGATGTACATCAAGCTAAGGCCTTCTCCCAAGGAAGGGTCTCATTTGTAATCGACTGCAAATACTAGTGGATTCGTTCAAACTAGGCTAGGCCCCGTGGTTTTTCCCCCTTTTACAGGGGTTTTCCACGTAAAAATCTTGGTGTCTCATAAATGCTAGACCCTCTCTTCTTATCTGATTGCGTGCCAGATTTTCGTACAATGCTAAGACGTTAAATATGATATTTCTCTACCGCCGCGAATACTCCTGGACGCAACAATACTGAATACATAAAGACACCTAAAGAAGCTTTCATCCATCGAGTAGAAAGATACAAATGGGGTGATCACTTGCGGAGAGAAGAATTAGATAAGAAGTCCAAGACGAAATCGAAGGGAGGAGAAGATAAATGGAACAAGCTCGCAAGCTTTCCCAAGAAGAAACCCGCAGGTTTTAGATTCCAAAAATCAGTTCATATCATCCTCTCTTTCTATTACAAAAAACCCTATATATATATATATATATATATATATATATATATATATATATATATATATATATATATATATATATATATATATATAAAGGTAAAAAGAGGAAGCCAAACAGCCACAAAACCTCCAGCCGAACCAACCAAAAAAGGGGAGCCGAAAGACCAACAGGCAACGCCTGGAACAACAGCCGAAGGGACCACACGACAAGAACAGGTAACCACGGGGAACAGCAACAGCCAGCCACAGGACAGGAGCCAGGCGGAGAAACAGAAAGGCCACAGAGAGGGGGGAGGGGGAATGAACTCGGAAAGACATTTATGAGCTAATTTTAGAAGAAAAGCATAGCAGCTTGCCAGAGAGGCAGCTAAATCTGAGACAACCAAGCCTAAACAAGGAACCAAATCATCCCAAAAGCAAGGCACATCAGGGAATTTGGATTTTCTCATTACAGAATCTCAGATTTGTAATTGTACTGTTTTACATGACTAAGGGTTAGTTTTGTCGGACTGTTGCTGATGTAAAACGGAATTTTAGAAACAGATGTTCAGAAAAAAGGAGTTTAAAAAAATGTTGTTTCAAAAAAGGGTTGTTATTTAAGTAACATTCTTTTTAAGTGCTTAGTAAAACCAGAAAGCATATATTAATTATTTGTTTAGGCGTACAGATTTAATGATTTTACAATAAAAGACTAAATTACTCTTCTCTGAAATTTAAGTTTTTTTAATCTCTGAAATTTAAGTATATGTAATTATATTTTATTAGAATAAAATGCCCTAACATTAAACTTCATTTACGAAATGACTTTATTATATTACATATTTAAATTTTAATATTATATTAACATACGTATATACTGTGAGAGAATGTTTGAAAAGCATATGGATTTTGCAAGCTTTATAAAATTAAAGATGATACATACATCTATGCTACTTTCAGTGCAAGAAAAAAAAACATAAAAGAAAAGATTTTGATGCCATTTGCGAGATGAAATTCAAAAATTTGCAGTGATAGAGTATCGAATTTGTGGAGCAGATTTCGGGATGCCATTCAGAGATCGTCTGTAGTGCAAGGTTAATTAAGACTTTTGTACTATGTAAAATGGAGCAGTGATAAAAAAAACTTTGAAAACTGACAAGAAACTGGAGTTCTGATAAATTACTTTCATCAAAGTAGTACAGCCAAACAACTTGAAAAAAAAAACTTATGTTTTGAAAGCGGAGACGTTATAATTAAGCCGAACCAAATGTACCCTAAGAAGCTTTGAAATGGCTTCATCACATACTAAAAGAGCGAGAAGAAAAGATTAACTATAGTACCAAAATAAAAATTACTTGCATCCTAGCCTCATCTAACTCTCCCAAATCATCTTCATACTGAATAAAAACCGCAATCATTCATCTCACAATCCAACTCCTTTTCTTTGGCTGCCAACATATTAGGGAGAAGTCGAGAACACAATCACCATGCACAAAAACTTGGACTTCATATACCTCATCAGACTAAAGCCCTATTCCACATCCTCAGCCTCATCACCAGATGCACCAAGAATAAGGTGACTTTTAGTCATTAAACTTTCATTATCAGCAGCCAATGATGGCTCATACTCATTTTCGATTTCTATCCACCAACTAACCTATATAACCCAGCTAACTCCACATGCACATCAATGTCGGTAGTGCGCTCCGATAATTCAAAGATGGCTATAGCATCGCCATCCCCTTCAACTTTTGGTCTACTACTATCACAATGTCAGCTCAAGTGGTTGGCAACTGCCACAATTTTGGTAGCGCAAAAACATTACAATGAAACTGAAAATAGAAATAGCATACTATATCCACATTGTTGAAGAGATATATCATTCTTTCATGGTGAACGTTGGAAACAAACAATACCATGCCTGAGTTTGGAAGAAAACAATTAAAAAGAATGCATCAAGAAATCACACAGTGATAATCATAATTTTTCATGGAACAAAAAGCAAGCTTCAAAGCTCTAGTTTTTTAAGCACACCCATGCAAAAAAACCTAATTTTCAGCACTGTAATATGAACAAAGAAGCCCTATTAATTTCAAACACAACCATAATTTTTCACCATCCAAGTAAAATCATGGTTGCCACCCAAAAGAAATGCTTCAAGCTTAGCCAAGCATCTTTCATTTCATATTTTGGTTTTATGCATATTTTCCTTTCTAAAATTTGTGAGTGTTGAAAGTTTAAAATTCCAGAGTTGCAGCTTAAGGGGGAGTGACAAGCGTTGCAGCTTAAGGGGGAGTGACGAGTGGAACGAGGGAAGATAGCTTTTTTATGGTACATTGCTTACGTAGGGCATAATGTAATATAATTTGAAGGTTGGAAATAATAATGATCATAAACAAGCATTACTTAGTTTTGAAAACATTATCTGACTGGGAGATCAATAATTTCTAAATCAATGGGGAAGTATGTATGCTTCTATAATACAAAAAGGATACTATCAAAATTTACTCCATAAAACATAGTTGAAGCAAAAAATTTAGAAACTTGAACCAACAGTTTTTTTGGCCCGAAACAACCTTCGAAAGGACTTGTTTCTAATTCTAACAATTATTTAATATCAACTTAATATTTGATTCTATTATCCTAGTATGAATCAAAGCACAACAATTTAGTAGTGTTCATCGCAATATGGTAGCAAATATACTGTTATAGCTTCATTAAACCTCTTGACATAAGATATTTTACAAGTGATTCAAAGCAATCTTGATGAGGGCATCAGATTTCGACATGTGTACCATCGCCGGAGGCGCCGATCGACGGCCCTGATTCAGAGTCTTTATTTTTCATGTCTTATTGTATTCATGTCATTTATATTTTTCTTTTCCTTTTGTACCCCTATGAGGGAATTAGTGTTTGTTGTTGCCCGAGGGCATTGTAGTCTTTTATTTTCCGTATGTTGTGAAGCCTATATAAAGGCTAGGTCTTTGTATTTTGGATTATTATTGAATGAATGAAAATTTCCCTTTGCTTGTTCTCTTTGTGAGTGCATGAAGTTCTCTTGGTGAGTGCTTCCCCTTGAAATCTCTTAGTGAGTTCTCTAGTTATCTTTTTGTTTATTATTTACTTTGCTTGCCCAATCTTCTTCCCCCTAGAGAGCTCATCCAATTTCCCCTTGGCCTTGCTCTTGCCGCCGGCCCCTAGGGTTTTCCCCAGCCGCCGGCCACCCCATCCAGCCCACCCGACCACCTCCTGCCGCACCTACTCTCTCGGCCAACTCCCCTCCATCATCCCATGTGAATTTGAAATTGAAGATTCAAATTTTGAATTCTTTCCAAATTTGGAATTCCAAATTAGGAAAGTTTGCATGATTGAGTCAATTTCAATTTATTTTAATTTTGGAGTTTTCAAATACTTATCCACGTCATCATCCTAAGTTTAGAAACCCCTCCCCTCTCTCCCCAAATCCCTCTCCCTCATACATGCCGCCGGCCTCAACCCCCAATCAAGCCCCAATTGATTTTTGCATTTATTCCCCTTTTGTGATTTGAAATCACAACTTAAATGCAAATAATCCCCCCCCCCTCCTATTTTCACCAAAACTGAAAATAACTTCAGTTTTCAAATTCCTCCCTCCTCTCCTTGCCGCTGGCTCACCTATGGGCTTAATTGCAATTGATTTCCAATTAATGCATTAATTGCATTCATTAGGAGATTCAAATTTGAATAATATTTCCCTCCTAAATTCCTAAAGATGAAATAAAGTTCAGTTTTTTTCCAAAACTTCTCTCCTCTCCTCATCCTAATCCCACCGCCGGCCTCCCCTTGCTTCCAACCCACCGGCCCCTTGCTTCCCCTTGGAGATTCCGTGGTAGCGCCGCTCAATCCCACGTCAATGTTGCATGGAGGAACCTGAATGGAATTACGGGTTTGAATACGACAACCGTGGACGAGTGAATATCCTCCGATCTCTCTTTTTTGACGTTGGGTTTGACTTCGACGACACGGTCGAGGAGTACTTGGACCGGATCCTACCGGCCTTAGTGGAATCCATAGACGATCATTTCTCCATCTACACTTGGATCATCGAAGGGCCTCGCTACACGCCACCTCCACGTCCGGCTCCATCCGCTTCTTCCTACGGATCTACGGCATCGTCGCCCTCGGAGTGGTTTCGTCACTAGCATGTTTCTTCTTCTCCCAACGAACCTAGAGGTAGTTGAATGAGTGTGGCCTCAAGGTGAGACAATCACTTTGTTAACCGCCGGATTCTTGTTGACCATTCATTTACATTACTTTATTGAAGTTGTTATTTTATTGAACTTGTAAACTTTGCTGAATTTTCTTGCCTAAACGTTGTTAACTTCTAAGATTACCATTGAATCGTCAATTTAGCAAAGCTAGAGGTTGTATTATCACTACTTTATAGAACTTCTATTAATTTCATAAGATTCGATTCTTGGATTCACATCAAATCTCCCCCACTTCGAAAGGACTTGTTTCTAATTCTAACAATTATTTAATATCAACTTAATATTTGATTCTATTATCCTAGTATGAATCAAAGCACAACAATTTAGTAGTGTTCATCGCAATATGGTAGCAAATATACTGTTATAGCTTCATTAAACCTCTTGACAGAAGATATTTTACAAGTGATTCAAAGCAATCTTGATGAGGGCATCAGATTTCGACATGTGTACCATCGCCGGAGGCGCCGATCGACGGCCCTGATTCAGAGTCTTTATTTTTCATGTCTTATTGTATTCATGTCATTTATATTTTTTTCTTTTCCTTTTGTACCCCTATGAGGGAATTAGTGTTTGTTGTTGCCCGAGGGCATTGTAGTCTTTTATTTTCCGTATGTTGTGAAGCCTATATAAAGGCTAGGTCTTTGTATTTTGGATTATTATTGAATGAATGAAAATTTCCCTTTGCTTGTTCTCTTTGTGAGTGCATGAAGTTCTCTTGGTGAGTGCTTCCCCTTGAAATCTCTTAGTGAGTTCTCTAGTTATCTTTTTGTTTATTATTTACTTTGCTTGCCCAATCTTCTTCCCCCTAGAGAGCTCATCCAATTTCCCCTTGGCCTTGCTCTTGCCGCCGGCCCCTAGGGTTTTCCCCAGCCACCGGCCACCCCATCCAGCCCACCCGACCACCTCCTGCCGCACCTACTCTCTCGGCCAACTCCCCTCCATCATCCCATGTGAATTTGAAATTGAAGATTCAAATTTTGAATTCTTTCCAAATTTGGAATTCCAAATTAGGAAAGTTTGCATGATTGAGTCAATTTCAATTTATTTTACTTTTGGAGTTTTCAAATACTTATCCACATCATCATCCTAAGTTTAGAAACCCCTCCCCTCTCTCCCCAAATCCCTCTCCCTCATACATGCCGCCGGCCTCAACCCCCCAATCAAGCCCCAATTGATTTTTGCATTTATTCCCCTTTTGTGATTTGAAATCACAACTTAAATGCAAATAATCCCCCCCTCCTATTTTCACCAAAACTGAAAATAACTTCAGTTTTCAAATTCCTCCCTCCTCTCCTTGCCGCTGGCTCACCTATGGGCTTAATTGCAATTGATTTCCAATTATTGCATTAATTGCATTCATTAGGAGATTCAAATTTGAATAATATTTCCCTCCTAAATTCCTAAAGCTGAAATAAAGTTCAGCTTTTTTCCAAAACTTCTCTCCTCTCCTCATCCTAATCCCACCGCCGGCCTCCCCTTGCTTCCAACCCACCGGCCCCTTGCTTCCCCTTGGAGATTCCGTGGTAGCGCCGCTCAATCCCACGTCAATGTTGCATGGAGGAACCTGAATGGAATTACGGGTTTGAATACGACAACCGTGGACGAGTGAATATCCTCCGATCTCTCTTTTTTGACGTTGGGTTTGACTTCGACGACACGGTCGAGGAGTACTTGGACCGGATCCTACCGGCCTTAGTGGAATCCATAGACGATCATTTCTCCATCTACACTTGGATCATCGAAGGGCCTCGCTACACGCCACCTCCACGTCCGGCTCCATCCGCTTCTTCCCTACGGATCTACGGCATCGTCGCCCTCGGAGTGGTTTCGTCACTAGCATGTTTCTTCTTCTCCCAACGAACCTAGAGGTAGTTGAATGAGTGTGGCCTCAAGGTGAGACAATCACTTTGTTAACCGCCGGATTCTTGTTGACCATTCATTTACATTACTTTATTGAAGTCGTTATTTTATTGAACTTGTAAACTTTGCTGAATTTTCTTGCCTAAACGTTGTTAACTTCTAAGATTTCCATTGAATCGTCAATTTAGCAAAGCTAGAGGTTGTATTATCACTACTTTATAGAACTTCTATTAATTTCATAAGATTCGATTCCTGGATTCACATCAAATCTCCCCCACTCCCCCCCCCCCCCCCCCCCCCCCCCCCAAAACAATAATTATTAACAATTCATACTTCAAGCGCTAGTTATCTAGGCTGATTCCAAGTCTTGACAAGCAAAAGAAATAACCGCAAACTTGCTTTAAAAAAATTTCAAGCTTGATAAAGTTATAAATGTAAATTCTGGTAAAATCTGATGCCCATATCTAAAAAAAAGTTAATATCATATGATTAAAAAATGCCAAGGCAAAAGATGTGCAGACATTACAACGAAGTTAACGGCAAACTTTGAACACTGAAAATAATAAATAGATCAGGAATGCAAAAACTAGCAATGCAATAGTACCTAGGTCATTGAGAAGGAACTTCACTACAAATTCACAGCATGCATATGAACGTATAGATTTCATTCCTATTCATCAAGCAGACTGCAGATATATAAACAAAAGATCATTTTAAATGAAATGAAAGGAGTTTACATCACCTTGTTGAGTTCTAAAAGTCTAGCACCATCCTTACTATGAGCTTCCATAACTACTGGGTCACCAATTAGTGCAGCCATTTTCCTCTCAAATTCTGTCCGTGGTTTATGCTCAGCAGCAATTGTTCCCACAGTATGCATGCCCAGGTCTATATCTTCACCCAAGTATAGAGTAGGAGCCTCTCTGTTCCTCTTAACAAGTGGCTCCCATTTGGTCATTTCCTTTTTTGATTGCACATATGTCACTTTCCTCTCCAACTTGTCTCTTTCCACTTTCGGGAGAGGAGCCTGAACAGCCATTGGCGTCTTTTCCAGCTGATGCAATCTCTTCCTGAGCATGCTGTACCCAGCCTTCCCATGAAGAGGATCCAACAAATCGTTGATACTGATTTGTCCGCCCCCAAAATCACCTTGCACACCGGACAAAGTCACATCCTTTTTTTTCTTATCTACAAGAAAGTCCAAAAGTCGCATTTACAACGGCAAAAATGTAGAAAACAGTGACAGCTTTTCTCTTCGGGTAACAGGAAGAAGTGAATAATCCATACCTTTGAAGGCCTCGGCAGGTAATCCGGTGATTGATTGGAGCATTCTCACATGCTTTTCACTAGCATCCGCTACATCCCCTTCCCCGTCTGCCACACCGTCGTCTTCATCCGAAAGCTCATGTTCATCATCATCCGAGGGTACATTCTCATCCTACAACCGCAATAAGACGAACATAAATATTGAAAACAAATAATGAAAAAAAAAACCAAGTTCAGCAGAACGGAAACAACAGATACATCAAACCTCAAAGTCGTCAGGAAGCTCGTACTCGTAGTTTTCAACTGGATCGAAGCGCCGATTCTTCTTCGTCTCCTCCTCCGGGAGTGCCTCCTCGTACTCGTAAAGGTCCTCAATCTCCTCCTCTACTTCCCCTTTGTCGGATGAACTAGGGATGAGCTTCTGAAGCCCAAATTCTCTCAGAAAGGAAGAAGGAAGGTGCGGACCAGACTTTCGCTTGCGTCCATCCTTCGCCGCTTTCTTGCTCTTCTTATTCGTCTTACTCTTCGTGAACTTTAGGGTTTTCGAGGGAGCATATGCCTTCATTCTCTCGCGCTTCGCCGTCTTCTGCTTCTTCTCTGCCATAATCGAAGCAGAAGTTGAGGCAGATCGGGGACGTGGTGGGTTGCAGGAATATGGGTGTCGGTTGGAGCCGACTTGCAGCACGGAGGCAATCGCAGGGCCGGCCCGCGAAACAGATGGCTGCGCTGCGCTGCGCGCTTTGGCAGCAGGATTTAAGAAAGGATTTAACCTAAATCCTGCCAAATAGTAAGAGGGCTGTTTGGCAACAAGTAAGCCTTTTTAAGGGGCTGTTTGGCAACAGGATTTATGCTAAATCCTGCCAAACGGAATTTGAGCGCCCCGTAAATCTCACTGTGGAATAAATCCTCTGTTCGTCGGATTCACAGATTTACTAAATCCTCTTCGGCGGATTTACGGGATTTGGCCGAAGAAGCGCGCGAAAGGGAGAAAGTTACCTTCACAGCCAGCGAGCTGCCGTCGTTGCTTCCGATCAAAATGTCGTAACATCCGACCGAATAGGAAGGGAAAGTCCAGGAGCGAAGTCGAACAGCAATGAAGGAGCCGAAGAAGCGACTCGTGCAATGTCTACACCTCCTGCGAAGCAACGAAGGCGGACAGCAACGACTTAAAGAGAAGATGAAAGGCAAACCCTTGACGCCTCTAAGTTATTGTTGATTAAATTAATATAATTTAAAATATTAATAATTAAGTAAACCAATTTAATAATTAAAAATATAATGAGTGCATAAATTAATTATTTAATTTAATTTAATTTAATAATTAGTAATTAAATATTAATATAACTAGTTTAATTAACATAATTTAAAAGATATAATTAATAGTGCAAAATTTTTAAGTGATTAATAAGCTAATTAATAATTTAATTATAATTAAAACTAATTAAATAATACTTAAATAATCAATAAATTATTAGTAGAATATCAGTTAATTCATTAGTTATTTCAAAATAATTAGTACTATTAAATATAGTTTCAAATAGAATAACTATTATATACTATTATAAATAATAATTAAATAAACAAGTAGTATTAAAATATTTAAATGATTAATGTTATAATTAAAAATATAATGAATAATTAAAATTAATTAAATAATACTTTAAAATTAACTAAATTATTAGTAGGAGTATCAGTTAGTTATTTAAAAATTAAGTAATTAATTAGATACATATTAATATAATTAAATATCAAATACTTATTAGATTAACACATAAACAAGTAATTTAATAAATAATATTATAATTATTAATTAACATAATTTCTAATTAAATTATTTATCATTATAATTTATTAACTATAATTAAAATTAAAATTATTAAGTAACTATTACTTAACCTTTTATTAAATTAATAACATATTAAATTGTATGAATTCAAGTTGTATTTTTATGTTGTATGCAATAATCTTGAATTTATAATTATCTTCTTTACATTTAAATCTCTAACTATTATAAATTCTGAAATATGTTACCAAAGAGTTTCTCAGGATTTAACATTTGTCATACCAAACATTTTTCAGGATTTAACACCCTTTGGATTTACTAAATCCGGATTTACAAGATTTATTAAATCCCACTTGTTGGTAAACAGCCCCTTAGGGTTTTCGAGGGAGCATATGCCTTCATTATTCGTGCTTCGCCGTCTTCTGATTCTTCTATGCCCGAAGCAGAAGTTCAGGCAGATTAGAGACGTTGTGAGTAGCAGAAATATGGGTGTCAATTGGAGCCGACTTGCAAGACGAGGCAATCGCAAGGCCAGATGGTTGCACTGCTCTGCGCTTTGGCAGTAGGATTTAAGAAATGATTTAACCGAAATCCTGCGAAATAGTAAGAGGGTTGTTTGTCAACAAGTAAGCTTTAGGGCTTATAATTTCCTCTATCAAAAATAGACTGTAAAAAAGTAGAATTCAGCAAACTTTGCAATAAATGGATGATTAAAATGCTAGTTAAACCAAAAGCAAGGTGCTAATCTTTAAGTTTCTACTTTCTTCCTTTCTTGTTTCTTACATGAAGGAAAGAACAAGCTCCAGCAGTTCTTTTATTTCACTTAAAATATCCTAGCTGTTGTAGATGAGAGGGTTGAAGAGAACAACAACTTTCATATTCTCTTTGCAGGAGCCACTCAAGACCAACCCTCCCTTCTCCTTCTGTTTTGTCTATCTGCTCCAGAGAAAGCCGATAGCCGGCCACTTATGTGAGAGAGCTCAGAGGGAGATTGTTGTCGTGAGGGAGAGAATCAGCAGCTGGTGGTTAGGTCAGAATTATAAAGTGGTCATTGTATATTTGTATTTTTCAATTTCGAAGATTGTAAAATATTCAAAGATGTTTGTTTAAATAAATAGAGCTCTTGCACAGGAGGTAACAATGGTGAAGCACCAGCGAATAGGGAAGCAACAACAACTCCTGGATTACCAACATCACATCCCAAAACTTCCATCACAGAAGAACTAAGGCCATTTTCAACAGAATGGGGAATTAAATTAGCGCTCTGGATAAGAGGAGCATTAGGAAGATCAGTCGAGCCAAGACGACATTTACCCGGGACATGTCCAATACACTTACAAGACGCACAAAAGGGGGAAAATTCATCTAACACAACCTCCTGAACATATCCTAAATTTTCAGAGCCTAACCAAACTTGATTAGGATAAGATTTCGTTATATCAAGTTTGACTAAGACACAGGCAATCGATGGTCGGGAACCCATAGAGGTAGCATCGTTAATTTTTAAAAGCTTGCCAAAAATAGCACCAAGGCTATAAAGAACACGAGGGGTGTACAAATTGGGGATGAAGGCGAGGAAAAGAGATCCAAATCGGTATAACAGGCAACTCAGCACCAACGTCCAAGCAAGGCGTTTCGTTAATTTCATATAACAGTTTGATAAATAAGGTAAGATTGGTGGCAAAAAACCCTACAGTAGTCTAGATCATTAGCTAATTTGATCAGAATATGTGAAGGATCCAGCAAAGTAACAGAGACTTCACCATTAAGATTCAGGTTATAAAAAAATTTTCTAATGGAATTAAGGGAAGGTCTCTTAGAAGGGAAAAAGCCCACTAAAGAGAATTGAAACGGGGTAGCCAAATCTTTGATTTCCTAGTCGGAAATTCAAGGAGAGGGCAATCCACGAAATGTAAAAGTCCAAAAATCTGGATAAGAAGAAGACAAAGAAGTTCCAACGAGCACCTCTAAAAAAGAGTGAGAATGAGAAAACCCCCCCAAAAAACCAGGGTCTCAAAGCTTATTTGGTGTCATACCGGCACCGCCGGAGAGAAATCAATAAAAGCAACCAAAAAAATACCGAAAACAAGAGGAAACTAAGAGAAGAGGAAAACTTCCCTGATATACAGGAGAACGGCGGCGAAGAAGCCCTAGCGTGGCGGGGAGAACCCTGGAATAGCCTCGCGCAGAAAAACCCTAGCAGAGGAAGAAACAGCTCGTGCCTAGAGTAATTTTAAGAAAAAAGAGGAGCATTTCATATTATATATATATATATATATATATATATATATATATATATATTAAAATTATTTTTAATAATTAATATTATTTAGTTGAAAAATATGAATTTTAAGAAATTAATATTATTTGTTATTTAATTTGATTAAATGCAATTTGTTATATTTTGTTAGTCCTATAAACTTCTAGTTAATACTTTATAACTAGAATAAAGTCATTAAGGATTCATTTGGGATGGCTACAATATTTTAATGTTGGTTGTGAATAAAATAACTTAACTAATCTAATTATTAAAAGCTTCATTTTGTTACAAAAATATTTAAAAAGCAGTAAGAAAATAGTATTATGACTGCTATTTGAAAGGCAAAACAGTGAGAAAGTTTTAAATAGTTCCTAACTCAATGTTTAACATGTTGTTTTAAATCATAATAAATAGAGATAAGTATAAAATTTAAGTATAACATAATTATCACTAGCATAATTGTCTAGGTAAGCTCTAAATTCTTCAAGGGTTAAATTAGTGGCTAGAGATAAGTTTAATTTAATTAGTAAAATAAAAAACATAAAAATTATTAATATCAAATCAAACAAATTATAGAATAATAATAATAATAATAATAATAATTTAATAATAAACACTAATAAACTAGAAGTTTATTATCTTAAGTTAATTGATGTTATTTTTTATTTAATGTTCTAAATGTAAGCTATTATTTAATTAGCGTAGTAAATTATTAATTGAAATATTTAATTTGATTAATTATGATTTAACTATTCTAATTAAGATTGATATAAGCAAAGTAAATAATAAGATATATGTTCCAATCATATAAATTCTTAAATCTTGAAATAAATAGCCAAATAAATTATCTTGATTTAACTAGATTTAGCACACATCATACCGAACAATTTTCAAGATTTAGCCCATAATGAATTTGGAAAAACTAGATTTATAGTATTTACTAAATTCTAATAGATATGATATGTGCTAAACAGAAGCCTAAGAACAATTTTCAAGATTTACCCCTTAGGCTTCTGTTGCAACTTGAACCTTCATTCTTTGACACAGTAGAAGCTAAAGTTGAGGCAAATTGGAGGCGTGCAGGTTGCGAAAATATGTGTGGAGGTTGGTGCATATTTGTATGGTATAGGTCAATCCCGGAGGGTTTTATTTAGATGTTATTTTGTTGAAAGTGATTAGAATTTATCTATATTTTAAATAAACATAAAACAAATACAATCTAGTTGAAATACTAAAATAAATTTGATTATTATAAATAAATTCATATAATTATATTTTTATGTTAGGGGATTTACATACATAATACATAGAATTATATTATTTATGTATTTGACATGTAAACTTCACTATTTACTCACATTATAATCTAAACTTTTAAATTTAAAAAAAAAAAATCCTTTCTTACCTCGTCCTTAAATCTTATCGTCAAGATCCCATCCTTATGTCGCTCGCCGCTAGTCCTACAATAGTGACTTCCTCATCTTTTCATCTTTTGCACACCACTGGTCATCAATGCTCATCCTAGTGATATTTCATCATGGCTTGCTCATATATCATGACTTACTCATATCTCATTTGTCCACAAACCACTAGAGTCACAACCCAACCTAATACGACCCTCATATGCATGTCACACCGTGTTCGATGGTAACATACCAGAGGTGGAACATAACATATCAAGATCTTTATTTGGAGAAATATCATATTTCTTTTCAGATAACAAACAATAGAGCTTCTCTTTTTTTCAATATACATAAATTTATTCATCCACAAAAAATTCTTTCTTTCTATTTATCAAAAAAAAATATACAATACAAATTCTTACTATAATAGTCCTTGGCGACAAACATACACGAGGTAGGAAATATAGTAAAACTATAAATGTTCAAAAATCTAAAATAAAAATAGAAAAGGAACATATACAAAAAAAAAAACTTAGAAAATCTGCCTCTTCTACTCAACCGACACTTTACCTTTGCCCTAACCTTAAAGTGAGATGCATAGTACAAAATGAGCTAACATAACTTAGCAGATTACATTAATTACCTCAAATTATTTCTTAATAATTGCAAAATAAATAACTTAAAATAAAGCTGCTATTCCAATCTTAATAACAAACTTACATTAGAGCGATGTTAGAACAATATGAGGTTTTGTAGATAACTAAGCATGTTAAAGATTTTAGAACACCGTATGCTAAACCAAATGCAAATAAATATATATAGTACATAACATAAAGTAATAGAACTTCAACCTTTATGTCTCACATTCAGAACTCCAACCCTTATATCTCTCATTTAATTAGAACTTCATACCCTTATGCCTCCCATTCAAAATTTCAAGCCCTTAGTCCTTCCTGTACTTTTAGTACATTCAAAAACTCTACAATAGAATCCAGTAGATATATAACAAAACTCCAAATATAACTCCCCAAAATTTCTCAGATACAGACAAAATGTCATGCAAAGATGCAAAAATATATCAATTATGCCATATAATAGTATAGTCAAGCAACTAAACATAAACTAGACTATTTATAGAACTTTAGGGGTGTCAATTTCGGGTCACGGGTCGGGTTCGGGTCGAACCCGAACTGACCCGGGTGGAAAACGGGTCGACCCTAACCCGACCCGGGTAGAGAAACGGGTCGAAAATCCGAACCCGGACCCGACCCGGCGGGTTGCCGGGTTGACCCGACACGACCCGGAACCGCGCGGCAGCTCGCGGCAGCAGGCGACGGCGGCAGCTCGCGGCAGCGCGCGGCAGCGCTCGCGGCACGCGGCAGCGCTCGCGGCAGCGCGCGGCACGCGGCAGCGCTCGCGGCAGCGCGCGGCACGCGGCAGCAGCGCGCGGCACGCGGCACGCGGCACGCGGCACGCGGCAGCGCGCGGCGGGGGCAGCAGCGGCGGGCAGCGGGGCTGGGCAGCGGGGCAGCGGGGCTGGGCAGCGGGGCTGGGCAGCGGGGCGGGCAGCGGGGCAGCGGGCAGGGGGCAGGGGGCGGGGGCAGCGGGCAGGGGGCGGGGGCAGCGGGCAGGGCGGGAATTCGAAATTTTTTTAAACTAAACGGGTTGGCGGGTTGACCCGGCAACCCGCCGGGTCAACCCGAACCCGACCCGTTTTTGAAACGGGTTGATTTCTGGAACCCGAACCCGACCCGTTTTGAAATCGGGTCGGGTTCAACCCGGCGGGTCCGGGTCGGGTCCGGGTCGGGTTTTCGTGTCGTGTCAAATGTTGACACCCCTATAGAACTTTACAAATTTGTCGTCCAAGCAACATGTTAGAAGTCAGACCAATAACAATGTACCTAAAACTTTCTGATTCAGAGTTCTATCAAATTATTAAAGATTGCGAAGAACTATATTTTGGAGGTTTAATTATTCTACAAGACTATTTTTCAGTGCCTAAATATTTTTCTATAATTTTAGAAAAGCAACGTTTAAAAAATACATGGGTAATTTTTTACAAAAAATTACCTAAATGACTTGAACTATGTTCTCTATAAAATACCATAAGTTACACGGTGAAAGTTTCCCCTATTGAAAGTTATTTTGGTTTAAACACTAGATATTTAATTTTAAATCAGACAAATCTCAAAATCATCAAATTATTAAAAATTGAGATAAACAAAATATAACTTATTCTCATCTCTCTCTAGCGGGCTGCTTTGGGGGGAAAGAAATAAATTCATTTTAACTGGAAAATGATATGTTATTATTAAATTTGGGCCCGACCTTGCGCACCGCTATGCCGCCCCAGAGAAAATTTTTTAGATTTCAAAACATGCACACAAATCCTCGGGAACCGATTCTGAACACATCCAGACTTTGGCATACATACTAAACATTCCCAAACATATGCAAAAGGATTCAAATGTAAAATTCAGTAAATTGCCTTTTTCATATTGGGCTAAACAGGTGCAACTACATCCAGATTCAATAGGTAGTATAGCTAGTCCCAGCAATGTCCTTCCTATGGATGTTTTATTTCAACTTCCTCATCTTCTTCAAAGTTTGCTTCCTTCGATGCCATTCAATCAAGACCTCCTTGTCTCTTCATTGCACAATGAGGAATTTATAACGGTAGTTAACTGAAGTTAATGTAGCGTTCTATTATATAAATAGTGAATTTTATGTGTTAAATATATAAATGAAATAGTTCCATACTTCCATGTACTATGTATGCAAATCCTCTTTTATGGTTGGTTGGACTTAAAAGTTAATACCATGTTTTTTATATTATTATATTTTGAATATTCTTTAATACCATTTTAGGATGTATGGCACAAGAGGGTTGTGGGTAGAAGAATTAATAGCTTTGGAGGAGATGTCGATGATGATTAATGACACTAGAGGGTGTGGGTCTCCGAAAGGATTCTGCTCGTGTGGTTCAAATGCAAAGGGTACGATCACACTATCCCATAGGACAAAATGATCGTAAACCTTTACACCCGACACAAGCAGACCAATGGAAGAGCAGATGGAGTTATATATACGATTAGCCATGGAGAATAGTGGCTTTCACCTACACACCTCGATGGATAATAATATACATAACCCAAAATTTCACGAGATTTCCCCCATTCGATACATCAACTCAAATGGGGTTTATTTGATTGTAGGGATCGGTTTCCTACGGACGCAAGCCCCCGTAGTTAATTACATCTTAGACCTCGGTCTAAGAAAACTCTCGATTAAGGACGTTAGATTATCTTCTCAATTGGGTTTAGTGCAAAGGAATTTCTAAGTTCTCCTAATCGAAGGAAAGAGATGTCCAAATTGGTTCAATCGATCACGCATGGTTCAGTCAACATCCGGCCGACTCAAAGAAGTGGAAACTGGAGAAAAAGGAAGGGCAACGCAATCAGACATACACGAGAGAAGGAAGGAGGTAGCGTCATCCGTGTGACGCAGATGGGTAGGGTTTATAGCTTCCGAAAGGATGTAGAGCTTACCCACCAATAAGGTGTATAGTGGTACACCTGTACCACTCACCTTTAGACCCTAAATCCAGTGGCGGAGCCAGAAATTTTGTTCAGGGGGGGCTAATTAAAATAGTTATGTTTGACATCTCATTTGGAAGATTCGAATATATCAAAATAATTCCATTTTTCATTTCATTATCGGAGCCAAGAGTAGCTGTAATATCAAAATTAAGAATGCAAATAACATGTCCCTTAGAACTTCTAAGACATAAATATTTGGCACAGGCAGTCTTTGTTTGGGGGTGAGAAATGAGCGAAAGAGAAAATAAAAGCCGTGCTCGAGGTCGTGACTTGCGAGTAGGAGTAAAGGGGAAAACAGACCATTGATGCTTTCATGTGTCAAGAAAAAATGTTGATGACATCTTTGGAGTAATAAATAACTTTAAAAGGAAGAATTATAAAAATTATAGAGGTTTTCTCATTGGCGAGCTTGTTGCTCTATTAAGCCACTAAAACAATCAATTTTAAGCCCCTTTAGGATTTAAATTTTAGCTTTAGCCAAATCCTTTAGAGGAGATCTCTCATACTAAATCATGAATATGCAGCCGCAATATTTCCGTTGCGTAAAAAAGAGCGAGGAAAATCAAAGCGTACCCTTCAATGTAATTAAATAGATCCTTAGTAGTACAAAAATAATTAAATAAATGAGTGATAATTTAATATTTAATAATTATTATTAGATAATAAATAATTTGTTAATGATAAAAATTTTAATAAAATAATATTTAAATAGTTAAATATTTTTAATAATAATTAATTAGATAGCCACGCAACTCTATGCCAAAATAATTTTTATCATTTCATCCACAATGAAAAGTCATTCTCTCTTTCTGGTTCAATATTTTACCCATTAGCTTTTTTATTTCTACAGCTAAAGCATTCCAGTAGAGGTGAATTGAAGACTTAAATGGAAAAAGCTTGTTATAAATAAAATGAAAGCTGATAGTGGGCTATACCAATTAATTTTTTTTTTGTGAGGGGGGGCACGTGCCCCCCCTTGCCCCCCCCCTCCCTCCGCCATTGCCTAAATCTATAAAAGATGTAGTGTCGTACACACGACACTAACATCTAAGGCCTAACTAATGCAATCCTGGATTTATTCCTTGCCTGAAAAAGGAAGCCAGCTAAAATACTAAGCACAACCAATCGTCCTATATGTATGCAAGATAGGAAAGCTCTATCCTAAGGAATCAAGGATTAGTAGTTTAAAAGACTTAAATCAAGGACTCTACAATATGCAAAGGAATATATCTAGCGTTGTATGATGCATGAAACAAATGCATAAGTAACAAATGTCCTTAGGTCAACTAATGCAATGCATGCATGTAAGTAAAGTGCATTATGGAGGAAAGTGTGTAAGAACGTATGCATGACATTCAGAGTACAAAAAAAGTAAATAAACACACTAGAGGTATCCTTCAGGCAAGATACCCGCATCACACAACAATATAAAATCATCCTAGAGGTGCCCACTTCGTGTGGGAAAACAACGATGCTCAATGGCATAATAGGTGGGCCTACTCTACAGGCCTAAATGACCCTAATGGTCTCTAGAGCTCACAGAAGGTGAGGAGTATCATACCCAAAACCAGAAAAAGGTAGCATCCTAGCAATGCCCACTTCGTGTGGGAAAAAACAACGATGCCCACTTCGTGTGGGAAAATAACGATGCCAAACGACATAATAGGTGGCCTACTCTACATGCCTAAATGACCCTAATGGTCTCTAGGTGATGCAATCAAAAATTTGAGGAGGGACCAAAATTTTTGATCACAAAGAACACACTCTTACTAGGAATAAAATAAGACATAAAATAGACAAATAAATTAAAAACAACAACTTTACTTAATGAAATAAAATGACTTACAAACATCGACTCTTACAAACTTGACTCAAATAAGACACCCTAAACTTGCTTCACATAGAGAAGAAGGATACTGATGGAGTGGCACTTGTGGATAGAAGAAAAGATTAGAAGTCGAGACGAAGGTTGGAAAGAGCCCGCAGGATTTCCGAAGGAGGTGGAAGAGGGAATGGACAAAGCTCGCAAGCTTTTCCAAACAACAAACCCGCAGGTTTAATCTCCAAAAATAACTCACATCATCTCTTTTTTAACACCCACCAAACATCTCATATATATAGGCAATAGAAGGGAACTAAACAGCCATTACAATATTAATTAAAAACTAGAAATAGAAGGCCAAAAGGTACTAAAAACTGCAGTAAAAACTTTTGGAATTCCTCCCCAAACAGCCACCAAACAGTCCCAAAAACTGTCCAAATTCTGTCCACAATACAGCCCAAAAACTGTCTAAAAACAGCCCCAAAAAGACTCTTCAATTCCCCAAGAAAAGCCAAAAGACTTCCCTGCTGAAATCCCAAGAGCCACATCAAATTCCAATGAATAAAGCCACGGAACCAGCCAGCACAAGCCACGGTTTCAGCACAGGAAACCAGGAGGCAAATCAGGGAATTAATTCACGGTCAAAAAGAGGAGCCAGAGCGGTAAAGAAGGCAGCCACCCGAAGAGGCAGCATCAAACCCGAAGAGCAGCAGCCCGTGAGAGGAAATTTCCAGAGAAGAAAAATCTGCAGCAGCTTTAATTCAAGAGGAATATGAAAGAACAAGATCCACTCATCTAATCTAGCTCCCAAACATTAATTTTATAACTAAACATCAGCTCATAATGAGCTACTCTTCTACTAGATATTAATGAGCTTGCACCAACTAAAAGTTCAACAACTAAAGCTCAAAACCAAAATAGCCAAGGCCCATATGAAACCAACAAGTAACTCAAAAGATAAGATAGAAGATGAAAGGACAAGATAATGAAAAAGGAGAGGGGGAAGATGAAAAGATACAAGGCAAGAAATTACAAGAAAAACTCAACTTGTGTTGCCCCCCCCCCTTGTCTACATCACTAGGGCTCACAGAAGGGGGGGCAAGCTTTGACTATATGACCAAAACTTCGTTAGTGCACTACCCTATGGCTGGCTACCTAAACATGCTAGAATACCTATTAATAATTTGTGTGTGGAGTGTAGCAGTTCCAATATATAATTAAAAGAAAATTGCTTTACAAGTTGCAAAGATCATACCTGATTGTGGCGCTGCCACTTACAAGCTTATAAGCAAATGATCCCAGATCGTGGCGCGGCCACTTAAAAGCTCCTAAGCAAATGCTCTTCTTTAGTTCTCGACCATCAGGATCCAATGTACCTCGCAGGATAAGATAAAAGAAAAATATACAAATGAGCGTAGATGTCATTCAGAAAATAAATGCAGGTAAATAACAGAATGTAATTAACAGGAAATATAAAAAAAATTGCATTTATAGAATATGTGCATTTAATAAACACTGAATAACAGAAAAAAAAGTCAGCTTAACCTAGAGCTAGAAGTCGTGTCCTAATCAAACAAGTCTAAGGTGTGTGTAACAGGCTGTATAGTTTTGGATATGTCCTATGTAGAATAATTTAGTTCAAGTTGCTTGTATTTTGATTTGTTAGAGGGCAAAAGGGAGATTTTAATTGAAGTTTAAATATTAGTATTTTAGGATTGATCTTAAGGATATATTTTCTTATTATTTGATTGATTATTTTATTGGTTGTAAATTAAAAGAAAAGGTGGATTAAATAATTTATTAATCAAGATTTGACTTAAGCCAGTCAAGAAATTAATTTTAAAGTTTAACACTCCATTAAATTCTTTCGTGGCGTTGTGCCACCAGGCTCGAGGAACCAGGCCTCCTTATGACACTTAGCCCCGCAGCCCGGAGTAGTCCATCCAATAAACTTCATCTTTGGAGTGGTTGTTATGTATTAAGGGGTTTGTTTATTGATTTTAAAAGATTAATCTAATGTTTGATATTTATGAGTCTTTTATCCTAATTAATTTTAGTTTATATTTAATCTCCTAATTTTTGTCTACAGCTTTTAAACTTTAGATTGGTTAGGGGTTTATTATTAGATTAGTTATATTTGACTTAGATTTATGTTTTAGATATATAATTTAATAATTATAAATGTTAATTATAAGTTGATTAAGAATTAAATATTTTAATATATTTTAAGAATTAGATTAGGGTAGGTTGGTTGATTATTAGTGGATTAAGAAAAGAAACTAAATCTAGGAAAACGTGTCAGTAAGTTTTTATTTTAATATTTCTACCATATAGGGAATATGCACCCTAAGTCTATGTTTTCTAAGACTCAATCCTTAATTTTTGTACTTAGATGTCACTAGTGTTGTAGGACTAAGAGTGATGTTGTTTTTCTAATTCCTAAGACTTTTACCCGGATGTCACAAGGTTTTAGGGATCTAACAAAAGTAAAGCAATCCTAATTATAATTGAAATTTCTACAAAGCCCTAAGGGTGGGAGGCGTACAATCATCTAGGCCCCTAAAGGTTTTCTAAGTTTTTAAGAAAGCTTACAGCACCGGGGGCTATGACCCAGTAGTTCCGCCCGTAGCGCCCCTACCGGAATGAATAGGGGCGACTGATGCTCGGATCCGGTTGTCCTAGCTCCCTCTCCAAGTGCTCTAGTGCTCCTTATCCATTGCTTTTCAAAAGATACCTCGCAAAACATAGAAGAAAAGTGGATTAGAGCACGTTCTATAAACAAGTAATAATATGAATAAGTGAAAATACAATAAGAAAAGAACGTACCTTTATTACTTGTGCATCCAGTGGACCACTTATCATTTGGGTTTTCATCATTTTACAAGCAGTTGATATCACAATATGAAAGAAACACCAAAGAAAACTAAAAGCAAAGCAAAAGAAAGCTAGGTACAAAAGAAAGAAAGAAAACGAAAATCAAATACAAAAAGGGATGTAGGCATTGTTGTTTTGGACACACTTCTTTGAAGTCAAGTGTACCCTAAAGCAACATTAACAATGCCCTTTGTTGTCCCCACAATCCAAATAAAGCACTTTATACATTTAAAACGACTGACCAAATCATTTTTTAAATGAAACCCAAAATGACCAAGGGGAGAAAGCTCCCAAAACTAAACTAAACTCAAAACAAGTCCTTTTTTTTGTTTTACATTCATGCAAAATCCAACTTTAGAAACAAATGCAAACAAGAAGGACAAATCACACATAAACAATATCATTCATTTCAAAAAAGACAAAGCGTCTCTCAATCCAAAGACAACCATAAAGCTCCAAATCCCAAAATTCTCTTACAAAACCTCCAAATAAAATGACATACAAAACCTCTTATCGAAGGGAAAGCAAAACACCAAAAACTCTTTTATTTTTACACAAAATCAATCAAGTGCTTTTCATTTTATTTGGAATGGGGTAAATCCATAAAGCTTTCCAACAAGAAAGTTTTATAAAAACCTCTCATTGTAAAGCATTCATGAAACTCGTCGCATAAAAAATTTCAATACAAAACAAATCTAAAGCCATCGATAAATCATCTAAACATAAGCAAATCAAAACTTTTTTTTTTAAAACATGAGACAACATAACATTCGAATCTACAAGAAAACAAACACACATTTAAAGCCCATAAAAGCCTTCATTCTAAAGCATTCACAAGACTCATTATAACTTCCCAATACAAAACAAATCTAAGATCAATCATAAGTCTTATTGACATAAGCAAACCAAACTATTTTTCAACGTGAAGAAAGCCATAAAAATTTCACATGTAGCAAACTTATAAAACATCACAATGTAAAATCACATACAAAACTTCTCTAGCATGAGAAAAACTCATGGCACCACTTCCAAATCACCTTCATTCTTGAACAAAGAACCATAGGAAAAGAAAAGGAAAAGACTGTTCAATCTCTTCAACACAAACTCGATAGAAACATTGAAATCCACAAATGTATGCTACTTTAAATGCTAACGGAAGAAAATCCATTTGTAATAACATACACACCTCCAACCGAAGTGCATAAATTTCATTAGGAAGAGGGCTTCTATGTAACCACCATGCCTTTCAAAGCAAGTTCAGGAGTGAATTATATGTCCATGGGAAACTTTAAAATATGAGAAAATGGGATCATTCATGCAAACCTGCTTGCTCTAAACATAAACATCCATATAAAACATGGTTCCAACTAAAAAAAATGCTTACGGATGAATGGACAAAGTATATGTAAAGTTTCTCTCCAACACTTATGACCATCAAGTGACTAAAGAAAGACCAGACAAAAAAAACATGCTTTTAAAGTTCATAGATGGAGTTTCAATCATGAATTATTGAAAAGAAATATACCTGCCAACAATGATTCAAGCTGAAGAGAGAACTTTCATAATGTTAAGTACATGTGCTTACTACAATGCTTCTTATTCATGCTTGAGGTATGGGTGTAGAACTTTAAGACATCACTCGCACAATTCTATTAATTTGTAATGCATCATGAGAGAATGTGATCGTTTTGACTAAGATATTTCCTATGAGATAATCAAAGTTACATGTGAGAACTAACATAAATATGCACAATGGGGCATCTTGCTCTAGTTATGAGTGAAATAAAATCTCATCCCTTAGGCATAAATCAAAATTATTATCTCATAATTAAATTCGATGTGCTTTATATGCTCACTTGTAATGCCTACAAATATTCAACCACCAAAATTCTTAGTTTATGCGCATAGGGTCAAAATCTGAAATGAAAAAGCCACCATGTATCTCTCCAAAGATACTCCATAAAAGGCTCATAAATACTCATCCTAAAAGAAACATATGAATACTTCCCGACATTTATCGCAAAAAGAACTTAGACCACATGATGAACAAAAAGTTGCCAATATCTCATCTTTTTAAAACAGTTTGGGGTATGAAACGAATAAAAAAAATTCATCCAATCGATTTCCACAACAGTTTGGAATGTAAAACGCATCGAAATATGCACTTTATCCATTCCCAAAGCAGTTTGGGACTTAAAATAAGTAAAAATCTGCATATAGTTTGTTCCCAAAACAGTTTTGAAACTAAAAACAGTGAAAATCTGCACCTAATTCGTTTATAAAAAAATAGTTTGGGACTCAAATCAAATCACAAAAACTATACTTATCCTCGCACGATGTCATTGCACAAAAAAAATTAAGAGCTTATGCTATACGCTCTCAAAGCTTCCAAGAAAGCTTGCAAACATGTAATCTATAATAGTTCATATGCTAGGCCACCCCTTGCTTCCATAAACAAATCACCAGAAAAACATCACTTTTTCTAAAGATATTTAAGATAACCTATTGAAAAACAAATCATGGATATAAGCACAAAGGTTCTAGCACATCAAATTGATCCATGACATTTCATTTCAAGAATATACAACTTGAATTGTTATGGTCTTGCATGAAGTAAAGCATTTATGACGTGATTACCACAAGCTACCATTTGTGATGCATACATGTAAGCAAGCTCTTCATTCTTTTAGCTTAGGATACTTCTCTTTACTCAAAACTTATGCGAATATGAAAAAGGAATAAAACTATGCTTGCTTGCCACACACCTTCCAAAGAAAAGAAACTTCCACCACTTCCCAATGGGCAATAAAACAACTATTTAGCATGCATACAGGTAAATAAACAATAAGGCCTTCAAGACTTGCTACTATTTACACCTAAGGTATCAAATTGTATGACATGCTTCAAGTACCATTTATGAATCCATTACCTACTTTCAAACAATATAGACCAACATATTTGAGAGACGTATAAATCAACACATGATGGCGACATTGACAATACATGATATCATAAACCAAACAAAAAAAAAAGTGTTCATTATGAATCAAGAGAGCTAAAGGTGTAATGACATTACACCATAAAGCTCGCAAATGTGTAGCATGGCGAGCAATAAAATCTATCACAATTCATGGTGTTAGGCTACATTCCTAACAAGATTAACAAGGAGAAATATATAACGGATAGAAAAAGCATATAATAGATGTAGGAATTTTATTTTAGAGATTAAACTTGTCAACATATTTTTTCTTTCTTTTAGAGAACAAAATCTCACTTGTGATGACATGACATAGGCTCCAACAAAAGTATATGAATCACCATTGCTAAGCACACATGTAGCATTAAGGCATATTCATGAATCCAAACTTCTCCGAATGTAAATAATAATTGAATATCCACATAACATCTAAAGAAACAAATATGATCGCGAACGGAAAAGAGACCCATACAAAAAAAAGTCTAATTAAATTCTAACATTGAATAGGGATTGGACGCGGTCGATATTTCCTAAGCTACTTTCTAAGATTTCTTAAGATTTTGCAATATAAGGCCATGTCGTGAAACCCCTCGAAAAGCAAGATTTAAAATTTTTCAATACAAAATATCATCCCCATGAAATCACTTTAAATCTTTTTCTTACACAAAACAAATTTTAGAGTTCTTCCAACCAACTTTCTCCCTCTATGAATCATATAAATAAGATATTTCCCTTGTGCCATTTCTTCTTTAGCTGGACAAAACTTGTTTGAATAACCTTATTGCTATCCGCTAAGTTAAGTTTAATCAAATGAACTTTATCTGATTTTAATCGAAGAGGCTTCTTCCTTGAATGACAACAAACCCAATACCTCACCTATTAATAGGATTCTCAAAAAAAAAAAAAAACCAAAACTTTAAAGAGAATCAATAGATCTCAAGCCTCCATAAAGCTACAGCCACATAAAGCCCTTAATGCAAGCAAATACTCATGGCTTTCTTTGAGAGCAATTCATCAAACACTTGAGGTTCAATACTTATAGAATCACATAAGACAAACTATTATACAAAGGGATTTATACACCTATTAGATCACAATCTCATCAATGATCTACACAAAGTAACTCTTCAAGATTCATACAGCAAAACACCTCGACAATGAGCATGCATGCGTGAAGCAAAAGGAAAGCTCGACTAAACTCGATTCTCAGATTTTTGCAAAGGAGGGGGAAACGATAAGAGAAGAAGTGAAATAAGTAGTAGAAGAAGGAGAAGAAGAAGAACAACAACAAGAAGGTGAAGGAGGAGGAGGGGAAGGGTTACCTGTAGCTTGGAGGAGCTCGGTCGGCCAAGATAGGGGAGGCGACGGGTGCTCCTGAGCTGCTGCGAACCGAGAGAGAGGAGGTGGGAGTTCGGCGTCCCGTTCCTTGCTTCCGAAAACGCAGAGAAAACGGAGAGGGAGAGGGAGAGGGAGTTCGGGTGCGTGAGAGATGGAGAAGAGGAGTCCCGTCGCCCTCCTGGAGTGCGGAAAGCAAAGGAAAAACCCAGAACCAGGATCCAGGAAGTCGGTCTCTGGCTCACACGACTGAATATTACGGCAACGGTCGACTTCGAATTTCGGGAAATCGGAGCCGTTAGATGCCATTACCGGATTTAGAAAATGATTCAAATGAAGTCAAAAGTAAATTGGAATTTATTTAAATTAAAATGAGCTGGTTAGACTCAGATTCGGGCTAAGACCGGGCTCAATTCCAGGTCAAAAATTGGGTCAATTTGGGCTCGAAACAGTTCGACCTAGTCACGCCGACGAAATGCACCCAAATCGACATCAATTTGAATAAAATTGAACTCGATGCAATCAAAATAAATTAAATTGAGCGCAGTCGAGTCTAATTGAAATAAATTTGGATCGATTCGAGTTCGAATTGAGCTCGACGAGGTCTAATCAAGTTGATTGAAAGTGCTCGAGCGAAAATAGAGGTCAACAGAGGGTATGGAGGCTATAAGGTTATAATTTTGGTGAAGCTGTGAGGTAGAGTAGGGCTAAGGGTTGGAATGTGATGAGGGTCATGATGACAACATTAATGGGGTTATAAGGTCTAACTAACTAGACGTTGATGTTGTGATGGCTTTGATGAGGTTGCACAATGTCTATAATGTTAAGTTGCCAAGCAGACTACAAGGACATGAGTTCAAGCCTTGTGTTGCAAATTCACGAGTGCAATGGCTTTATAACTCACTCAAATTGAAAGAATTTCAAATTCATAAAAAAAGACCTATTTGAAGTATTCAAAAGTCATTAGAAAGATATTTTTGAATTATTTTATTCTCAAAAAAGCACCTAAAACTTTAGCACTTACGTATTTCAAATCCCCTAAAATAAAGGATTTATATACATACCACTTAATTATTTAATATTTATATATTTAAAATCTAAATATTTATATTTACTTGCACCATTATATCTAAATCATATCAAAAAATATATATGTAAAGATATGTTTTACTTTATATAAGTTGTTACTCGTATATTTTATGCATTTAAATATTTGAGTGTTAAATATAAATTTTTGGTATTATATTTATAAATATATATATACATTTCATGGTATGTATGTACGTAAATCCTCCTTGAACTTTTACTTTTGCTTTCTAATGCTGAAAATTGAACAATCCCTAAAATTTATCAAAATAAATTTAAAATTTTCTTTCTGTTCATTTTAAGCATTGTAATATTATTTAATATGATAGCAAAATTTCATCAAATTTAAGTTTTTTCATGGCATTGCTTTTTTCTCAAGTAAATAAATATTCTGTCTAAAAAATCGCAACATTCTTTAACTTTTTTTTTTTATGGTAAAATTTTGTTCTATAACTTAATGAAATTATTATGACTCATATAATCCTCCAATTAAGAGATATTTGTAGTGTTAGATTGCTCTCAAAAAGATATATATTTTGTTATGATGACCACAACTTATTATTGTCATTCATCGACAATGATAAAACCCCTAAGTTTTTGCATAATTATTTTGGGTAATTTATTAGTTAAAATTTTAATCCATAGACTATTGGATTTTTTTTTTTTTTTTTTTTTTTGCCATTGCTTCAAAATGAAACTCTTTGCTAATCAACAAGATACTTCAACAACAAAATCTAAGCCAACCCAAATGGTTATGCTTTCACATCCCAACCCAATATAACTCATATATTTTAGCATAACATAAAGAGTAAGTGAGAAGATTATAATTCACTTATCCAGTATACTACATATTCATATCCTTCAAATTATAGTTTCCCTCAAAAGTAGGATCTGTTAAAGCCAACTACAATTTCAATCACAAACACATATAACCATTAAATATTGACTACTCCTTTTATGAACGTGCAAATTTCTAAACTACCAATGTGCATCATAAATCAGGTTAGACTTAAATTGACCCTCTTCAACCTTATGTAGTTAACATTAGGACCCATACATATCTTGTGAACCTTAGGAGCTCAACCCATGAGTCACAAGCGAATTAGCCTTTAAACCATTTAGTCATGTTTTTCCCAAGCTAAACTCACTATGTCTTTATATCATCTATTGGTGATAACTCTATTTTGTATTAGATAAATGATCTATAAATGACCCAATAAGAACTTGATATATTTCTTATGTGAATTAAAATTTTTTAAATGAGAGCAAAGTAGCATTGTTTTGGCAAGTGCAATAGTGATATGTACCTAAGAAGCGACACTGGAGGGCTACATGGCAACATTGGTCTCTCTTTCTTAGAGCATTGTGGCATTGGGTATTTTGCATTGAGGTGTTGGCACGATAAAAGTTTTTTTGTTTTTTAAATAAATATCTTAATACTTTTGCTATTGCCCTCACCACCAACCCCTTCCTCCCCCATTCCATTTGCTTTCAGCCAGGTGAAAAGAGAAGAGGAGAATGAGAAAGGAGGGAGAGGAAAGAGAAAGTCTATTTTGGGCTGGTTTTGTTTGTCGAGCCAATTGTCTGCATGTGTTTTTGAGCGGGTTCCAGAGCTCTGAATGCATATTTGTGAAATCTAAAATTTTTCCCTTGAAGCGCTTTGATGCTTCATGTTGACCTCATTTTTGTATGAGGTCATTTGGACTACTCTTGACCTTAGATCGACTTGATTAATTCGAATCCTAGGATCCTCTTAGAATCTAGACCTTAGGATCTACCCTAGGATTCTTCTAAAGCTTAGACTTTAGGATCTACCTAGACCTTAGGTCAATCAAGCCAAATCCAAGGTCTGAAGGTTTTGTCCTAAAGGCCTTTTCCATTGAAATTTCAAACACTTTGAAACCCAGTTAAATGACCTCCGATTCAGAGTCTGTCAGTTGCATACTGATGGGACATGTCTCTGGAGGAAACCTTCCAAATTTGAGCCCATTCTGAGGTCTCTAACCCCAGAAACTTAATTAAAATCCATAGGCTGTAAAACCTTCAAATATTTACAGCCCATGCCACTAGACCTATCACTGTGAAGTTTTTGACCTTAGAGCCTTCACCAAATCCTCTAGTCACTTCCAGACCCTTAATATTGATATGTTGAGTGATAAACTGGAATTTTTTGGACTCATCTCAGCCCCTAGTGGCCATGAGCCCAAAATGACCAAAATACCCCTATGGGGCTCAAACTTTGATTTTAAATCAAATGAACTCCAAATTGAATGCAATCACTTGCAGCAAGTTTTAAATGTCATTTCAAACCTGTTGAGCCTGATCTCAGACCCTGAGCCTAGCCGGTTGGCCAAGTCAACCAATTTTGGCTTAAGGGCCCATTAAGGGCCCATTAAGCCCTTTTGACTCAAAGGACTCATTTAACCATGGAATCACCTCTACTAGACTCCAAATATTGTATCAAACCTACCTGGACCAAACTCACACCCTGGGTCAACCTGGTTGACTCAGTCAACCTAGTTTGACCAAACCAACCTTTAAGGCCCTCCATTTTGAATTAAATTTAAAATCCACCCAAGTCTTTGTCAAACCCTCTCCACTCTTCTTAATCAATTCCCTAAATCACTTTGGCTGCCACCTCACCCTTGGTCAACCAGTTGACTGGTCAACATGGTCAACAAGGCTCTTTAAGGGGTTTAAATCCCCATTTGGCTTGGCCTAAGTTAGCCCACTCCTCATCAATTCATTCCAGCAATTTTATTTAATTCCAAAAGGTCCCCCATGCCACCTCAGCTGTCCACTTGGCTGTTGACTGGTCAAACCAGTCAACAAATGGTCAAAGAGGCTTCCAAATGATTAAAATCCTTAATTAAATTTATTAAACTTAAACTCAAATTAATTCAGCAGATTAGTTAGGGTCTAGAACATTCCTAAAGCTCATCATGACCCTTGGATCTAGATCCAAAGGTTCCTATCTCTCCATGTGTCCAAATAGAGGACAAAATACCCTTTCCAACAAGGATGTCCTTGCACCCGTCCTTGTCCTCTGCTCCCACCTAACCCCTGGACATGTGGCACCATCTAGGGGGCTGGTGAGTCAATCCTAGCCATTGATTCAACTTGGAGACGTTTGAATAGAGAAGAAATGCCCTAATGCCTATCATTCTAACCCTAGCATTCTCTCACCACTTTCAGCTCTCCAAAACTCAGTCTCCTGTTCCATTGAGCTCCCTAGAGGTCTCTCTGCGCGTCCTCACTCAAATCCCGCCGGTTAAAGCCCTCTCCGGCGAGCTTCCCGGCGAACCAAGCTTGAATCCATTCAAGCTTCTTTTGCATTCGATCCAGACGTTACGAGCTCGAGAGGTCTTCTGCAAAAAGGAGCGTGGACAGCCTACAAGTGCAACACGCCTTTAAACGGTTCAAACCGTCCATTAAATCAATGTAAATCCCTAAACCTAGCTTAGGACACATATGTTCAATTAGCTTTTTATTAAATGCTTATTTAATCATTTTAAAAGTTTCCCAAAATTTCTGTTCAATATCTTAATGTATGTTTAAAATTTGAAGTAATTTTGTTAACTGGTTCGAACAAACGAGCAAAAAATCAAATCCTAGGGCGTCACTCGTATTGTCCGGTAAGCTTACGCTTTCTGGACCGTTGATCGCTCGATCAACGATCCAGATCTAGTCATTTGATCATACTTTCTGCCCGTGTATATGATTTGATGTTTGATTGTTCGTCCGACGGCATCTGGGTCATTTGTTTGAGACCGCGGGATCGACGCTAACCGTCCGATCTCTCCTTGTGAGATCGGATCATGGGACCTGATCCGTGCCCTCTGTTCTGAGTCGCGTGAGATCCAACGGCTCGATGAGATGCCGCGCTGGATAAGTGAGCGGGGCCCACTTGACCGCCGCCACCAATGATTGGCGCCGCCGCGTTTCTGAACCGACGAACCGGATGCCGCCACGTGGCTTCCCGCCGCCAGTTAATTGAAAATTTAATATTAATTGATTTTAAAACCGTTTTAAGTTTAGAAAATCAAAAAAAAAAAATCATTATGAAATTTATTATTTTGTATATAACAAAATCATTATGAAATTAATTAATTTTATTTTATATTATTTTAAATATTAAGCATAATATATTTCAAAATTAATATTTATTTAAATATGATTAAGTATTTTGAGATATTCAAATATTATATGCTAATTTATTTTAAATATTTTGAAATTACAGGAATAATATTAGAATATTTATTTTGAAATTTATGTTGATTTAATATATTTTATTTAAATGCTTTAATTTAAACTTTAATAAATAATTAATATCATTTAATTTAGGAATATTCAATTGAATATTTTTCAAAAAAATTAAAATATGTTTTAACTTATTTTAAATAATTAGGTAATAATAACAATTATTATTCTTATTATTCTTTTTTTAATACTTTAATTTAAAACTAAATCAATTTAAGCTAAATATATTTTATACCTTAAATATTTAAATTTTACCTAAAACTAAATTGAAATTAATCTTAAGTAATTTTGAAAATCCAATTTAAATTATGCTAAATAATTTTCAAAATTCAGAGATATTTTAGATTTGATTTAACTTGATTTAATAATTATTTTGATTATTAATTAATTCTAAATTAATTTAATTGCATTAATTAACTTAAAACTTTGAAAAATCATTAAAAATTCTTTTTAAATCATTAAAATATAAATAATATATCAATATTTTTAGAATTTCAAATATTTCATTTAAATTTATTTTCAAATTCTAAAACTTAATTTATCCTGATTAGTTTGAATTATTTAAATATCTTAATATTTAATTAATATTTAATTAAATATTATATTAAGTATTTTGAAATTAAAAATTTATTTTCAAATCACTTCAAAAATCAGAGAATCTCTCAACTCCTTAAAATTTTATTTCAACAATATTTTTAATTATTTATTTTAAATTTATGTTTTATATATAAATATATATTTATTTTGAAAGTATTTTGAAATTATTTATATATTTTAAATCCTTAAACTCTTGGGAGATTTATTAAAATTCTAAGCATAGATTAAGTGTATTTGAATAGAATTAATGGGGATGATTAGTGAATGATCATTCATCGATTGTTCACTAACCTTATCTTAATTACATATCTCTTATTTAATCCTTATATGTTTAGGTTGTGCACACACCACTTAGATTTAGGCTCTCCTAGACTTAGGAATTGTTTGTGCTTGTATGTATGTGCATATTAATGTTAAGTTAAGGGTTAGAGAATCCTTGATTCAAACCTATTAAACATAGTATCATTAAGGACAATAATTAAGGACCTTGATTAGACAACTTAGAAAATGCATTGTGATTAGGATACACATCATTTTGACTTGAAACTTCAACCATTTAAACTTACTGACATGTACAGCCATTAGGGAAAATTTCACTTATTTTTGAAGCCATTAAGCCCCTTAAACAATTTTCCTAAGTTTAAACCTTAATTAAGCCATTAAACTTCTAGAAAATGTAATAAATCCATTTTAAACCCAAAAAATATGTATAACCCCTCTAACTGACTAGTTTTGAATCATCAACCAATGAAAAATAAAACAAAAATTATTTGACAGAAATTCTGTAATTAATTTAATTTTAATTGAAAACTAATATTTAATTAATATAATTAATTAATAATAATTAAAAATTCCAAAAATTTCCCAAAAACTTGGGAATCTCTTCTTAGGTCCTCCCTGACCTTTGGAGCTGATTTCAAGGAGTTGGGATCTCATTTGGAGCAAAATCACAAAGGCCCTCTAATTAAGTAATTTTCAAAATTCATTAAGTACATTAAACTTCAAACCTTCGTAGTAAAATGTAGAAAAATCCGATTTCAACATACTTACCTTCTAACTGATCGTAGTAAGGTCTAGTATTTTAATAAAATATAAACATTCCAGAAAACACACTTAATCAAAAAGTCAATTTTTAACCCCTTAATTAAATGATTAAAATATTCCAAAAATTCATAAAACTCAAAATTGTTTTAAAACTCCAGAAAACATTAGCTTAATGTTTAAAACATTCAACAAACCTTTTAAAACACAACAACCATCATAAAGATGAAGTTTATTGGCTGGACCACTCCAGGCTGCGGGGCTAAGTGTCCTAAGGAGGCTGGTTCCTCGAGCCTGGTGGCACAACGCCACGAATGGATTCTAAGGGGTGTTAAACCTTAAAATTGATTAATTATTAATTATTCAACCTTTTAAAATCTTTAATTCAATTACATTAATTTGGTTTATCGGCTGGACTACTCCGGGCTGCGGGGCTAAGTGTCCTAAGGAGGCTAGTTCCTCGAGCCTGGTGGCACAACGCCACGAATCAATTAATGGAAAACTTAAATTAATAAATCTTTAAAAATCAACAATCAAACCTTGAGCAACTTTAATCTAATGATCCTATTTAGGACATATCAAAACTACACGACCTACCTCACACACTGTAAATGTTTTGCTAGGACAACCGACTCTAGTTTTAGGTTAGGCCGGTGTTTACTTTTCCGCTGTGTGCCGGGTTTTCGTAGCTTTCACTGCATGCTGTTTGCTAGTGTAGAATTGTTATGTTTATTTACTTGCTTTCTGCACTCTGTGTTTGATTGTGCGTTAGACCTACCCATAGGCTAGGAACGAAATATATATATATATATATTTGTGCAATCTTATGCAGGTGGCCATGCTCATATAAGGAGCTGAAAACTAAAGGGGGCAGTTAATAAAAAAATATAACTCTTTGCACAGGTACCTGCCGCGCTTAAGACCCCCTTTAAATAAAAAGAGCATGGCCAAGTGTGGCTAAAAAAATGTATTTCAAATTTTTATATTATAACTGCTTGGGAATGAATATACAATTGTTGATTATTAGGATAACCTTGCAGGATCGAGTCTAAATTTTCTTATTTCTCTCAATGTAAATTTAATTCAGTCAAGGTTGTATTTATTTAAAATGACTTGAGATTGGGATATAAATATCCAATTTGAACTCCAAAGAGGTGAAGACATCCCCAAAGGGGAGAGTCTTCTTCCATTTGGAATTCAAAATAGGATACTTTGCAAATATCCAAAGAGGAAAGATAACACCCCGATCAAGGGGGAGTTTCTTTCCATTTGGATATCCTGAACCGACGAATCGAGATGTTCGTGAGAAGATGAAGGATTGGACAACGAGAAGAATCCCAAGTCTCAAAATCATTTAATTTAGGATTAGAAATCCGGGTTATAGTCAGTGGTGCCCGGCCACTTTACTTTACTGTCATTTCTGTGATGTAATAATAAGTGGCACTTGCCATATGGACATTCAATTTGATATATTTAATGTAGTTAATTTATTTAATTGATTGTGCATTAGAATTCCTGCCTTTTCTAGTCTTTTTTATATGCATGCCGTCTTTGATTTAGTCTGGGATACGAATTTAGGCTCTTAGGGGTCTGTCAAAAAAATTCTTCTATTTTAATTAAATAAAAATTTTAGGATAAGATAGTAACTCTAAACGGTCCTAAGAAGTAAGCTCGGACTCGCCGAGGGTTTTTCATGCATACATATTGTACTTTCTCAACCTTGTTAGGCATCTCCCCGCCTGCGGGTTCTGGCAGGCCACCTGACCTATGAGGGTGCCGATCTGCCAAGGGGATGTTATGCAATCTCTAGGATAAAACCTATTTTCATAAGCCAAAAAGATTTTTAAACTGCTACATACAAATTTTGCATTCAATCGAGTCAATTAGCATGCATCGCATTAATAACAAACTTAAAAGAGTCTAATATTTAATTGCATTTATTTAGACATCAAACCCAACATAAGTCAAAGGGGCCAATTAGGATCTGCTCTAGATGTCGGCCCCGTTCTCAAAACTTTTCTTAAATAACATTCCTATCACTCTACACAAAAGACCGGACTCATATTTTAAAACCGTTTAGGTGGTTTAGCTAGCTCCCCAATCCAGGCCGGGGTAAGACCAGACTTGCACTGCATTAGCTAGGTTCGGGCCAATTTCGAGTGCCCAATTTAGATTTAGGTTCCGAGGCTGGCTCGGGCCATAAGACCTCAACCTCCGGGATTTGAATCCGCTTTCTAATAAAATTGACTATTCAAATTAAAGAATCTATTTCAATCAAATTCGAGCCCAACACTTAGGATAGACTGGAGCACTTCTGAATTGTTTCAGAATCCCAAGTGCCTCCTACTCCTCTTCCTTTGGATCCGAAAATAAGTGTTCAGATTTGATCCAATCCCGATTGAAAATTCCAAACCTTAACCTCCTTTGACATCCAACTTTGAAATCTTAAATAAAATTCGTATCGCTATTTTAATCGAGAGTATTCGTAGGAAAATCCCTAATTTTCCTACGATGTAATTAACTACGAGGGCTTGCGCTCGTAGGAGATTTTGTAACCCAGATCTAATTTTTTAAAATTAAAATTGATTTCTTTTAAAACTTCAATTAATTATCTTTGAGAAATTCAATATTTCCAAAAATAATTAAATATTTTCAAAACTATATATATTTAAATATAATATATTTTTTTTTAATCAAAACACTTCAATAATGACACCCATGGGCTGTGAGTTCTGAAAAATAAAAAATGAACTAGTGCTTCGATGCTAGAACATTGGCGCTTAGGCACTGGGCAAAATTTTGCACTTTAAAATATCTTTTCCCCACCATTCACTCATTTGTTTCACGCAAGCAGACAACCTAGAAGAAGGATAATAATTTTAGAGAGAGAAGGGAAGATTTTAGTCTCTTCAGTCTTAATATGTCATCAAAAAATTATCTTCATCAGGCACGAATCTTGATGCAAAATCAAGTTGGAAACTTTCGAAATTAAAATTGGGACCATCCAAACTCCGATTTCAGCAAACTTATAGTCAGACCGAGCGTCTCAAGACTATGAACCCAACGACACCAAATCCAACCCAATCCTAGCCCAAACGAGTCCAAATAAAGGGTTATAAGCAATGTTAGAAGGTTCGAACCACTCTTTTTTTAACCAAACGATTTTGAAACATAACGTGCTTATAATCAAATCGAGCGGCTCAACGAGACAAATCAAACGAGCCCAAGATCACCGAATTCCAACATCACTAAGACATTCAAATGTCCATCAAATAGTCCATGATCAAGGGAATCAACATTGGATGTCCATCCAACCACTCCCCATTTACCATCGATCTCTCACATATTTATGGGTCATGCCACTCCAAAAATTTATAAATAGACCCCTCATTTCTCTTGAAAAGGGACCCAAGAAAGAAGAGAAGGAAAAGAAAGAAGAAGCTCCACCTCGACCACAGCCTGAGTTCCATCGGACAACCACATGACGTCGTTGCTCCGCTAACTGGACCACCACTTAAGGCCCTCATCTCTGCCGGACTACCGCTTGACATCCTTGCTCTACTGGAGCACCACTTGAGGCCCTGAGCTCCACCGGACCACCACTTGAGACCCTTAGCTCCGCCGAACCACAACTTAAGGCCCTCAACTCCGCCGGACCATCACTTGATGTCGTTGCTCCGCCGGACCACCATCTGAGGCCCTGAGCTCTGCCTGACCACCACTTGAGACCCTGAGCTGCTAGACAACCACTTAAGGCCCTCACCTTCGTCGGACCACCACCTGACGTCGTTGCTCCATCGGACCATCACCTGATTCCTTGAGCTCCGTTGGACCACCACTTGAGGCCCTGAGCTCTGCCAGACCACCACTTAAGACCCTCACCTCTGCCAGACCACCACCTGACGTCGTTGCTCCATCGGACCATCAACTGTGGCCTTGAGCTCCGCCGGACCACCACTTGAGGCCCTAGGTTCTACCGAACCATCACCTAAGGCCCATACATCTCCCAGACCATCACGTGACACCCAAACTTTTATCGGACCACCAGCTGAGGCCCAAACTTATGCCGGACCACCGCCTGATGCCTAGAGTTCAACCGAAGTATTTCCCTACTACTATGGTCTTTCGGACCTCTATCTCCTGTTGACTACGGTCCTTCCAACCTCCGTCGTCTACTATGATCATTTCAACCTCAAACACCTTACAACAGTCTTTCTGACCCCGGTCTCCTGTTAACTATGGTCTTTCGGACATCTATCTCCTGCCGACTATGGTCCTTCCGACCTCCATCCCCTACTATGGTCCTTCCGAACTCCATCACTAGACAACGGTCTTTCCGACTTCTATCCTATCGATTATGGTCATGCCGACCAAACAAACATATCTATATTGTAACTCCCACCATATAATGCGCTCTATATGATGTACATTTGTACCATCAAGCTAAGGTCTTCTCCCAAGGAATGACCTCATTTGTAATCGACTGTAAATACTAATGGATTCATTCAAACTTAGATAACTTTCCTTTATTGATATCATGAGCTTAGATAACTTATGTGTTGCTCATTAATGATTTAATGACAATAAATCAGTTGTGCTATCATATAATAATTTATATGTTTTTTAATTCAGGATAATCAAGTAATAGCAATCATTGTGATGATGGTCAATTTCACAAAATTTTCTTAGATGTTTGAATACTTAGAGATAAGCTCAAGAAGAAAAATTCATGAAGACTCAAAGTGCAAAGTGAATACCCAATATTATATGGTTTAGTGTATGATTTTGGTAAAAGGAGCGAAAACACTTGTAAAAGTTATTGAGCTTTTTTATTTATAAGCATTCATAATTAGTTCTAGGAAGTTGGCAATTTTCTTAGTATTATTATAAACAAACTATTTATAATTACTTTAAGAACAATAGAAAATTCAACATCAATTGCACATGTTTACAAATCAGAACATAAACTATTTATATTCAAATAGGAACAATAGCTATTTACAAATTATTTTTATTCAGAACAAGCTAAAGATACACTTGTGATAGCAGCAACTAGGCACAATTACATTAAAAAAGAAAATTATCTAAATATAAATATTTTTTAGTTAGAGCAAAGACCAGACCTTCTTAAACTTATGTGAACCTCATTCACTACCAAAAAATAGATTCTTTTGCATCGGTCATTAGGAGCGGTTTTAAAACTGCTTCTAAAACTCCTCCTTTGCACCGGTTTTAACCGGTGACAATTTGCACCGGCTGTAACCGGTGCATTTACACCGGTGCTAAAGCCCCACTTTGTAATTAAACCCCCAATTCCCAATCGCTATCTGCGCGCTTCTTCTTCTTTCGAGCCCAAATTGTAACAATTTTTGTTTTTGATTTTGGTGGCGGTTATAACCGATTCAAATCTGGAAGGTAGCATCGGTTATAACCGCTGCTAAAATAAGCACTTCCTTTAATCTACTCCAGCGGTTCTGAAATCGCTGTGGAATTTTGTTGCAGCGCACTACAATCACAGCGGTAAGGCAGCGGTTTTAAAACCGCTGCAAAGTAAAATGTAGGGGTTATAACCGCCGGGAAAAGTAATAATTTGTACTGCGATAGCCCTATTTTTTGGTAGTGATTCAAATTGAAATCAACAATAGTTAAAAGAGATTTGAACAAAGATTGCACAAGGTTTGACTTAGGGTTCGTTTGGGACGGCTTTTTTATTACTTTCTAAAACGGAGTTTTAGTACAATTTTTTTTATTTTTGTACTAAAACTCCATTTTAGAAAGCAATAAAAAAGCCGTCCCAAACGAAGCCTTAATCGAACTATGTTTGAGCATATTTGAAAAAGTTTGAATCGGATTCAAACCAGGTGTGAATCAGGTTCGAACCAAATTTGAACAAGATTCAAAACTCGTTCCAATCTTGATCAACCTTTACTTGAACCTGTTACTTCGACCCTCTGTCTGGCTTTACGTTCATGCTCGTATTAAAATGACCTCAATTTTAACTCTTTTTTTTTCTCTTACGTAACCAATATGTATCATATAAATCATTAAAGAATCACTTTAATTATATGCACATACCATCATTTAAACATTCAAAATGCTTACCCGTAGGTGTCAAAGTCTGATTAAGAATATGTCTGCTTTAGCTACATGCATCATCATGATCTTCTTATGTCTTGTACAAAGAAATATCCTAGTGAAAGAACGAAGAAATCAAAAATAGCTATAGGAGATAGGGGTGTCAATTCGGGTCGACGGATTGGGTTCGGGTCAAACCCGAGTTCACCCGGGTCTAAACGGGTCAACCCGAATCCGACCCGGGCGGGTTGCCGGGTTGACACGACCCGACCCGCATGGCAGAGGACGGAGCTCGCCACAGTGCGAGTGTGGACGGAGTCCGCTGGATCGCGCGATTGCGTGAGTTCGAACTTCAGACGGAGTCCGTCAGTTCGCAGGACCGCATGGTCCGCGCCTTCGGGACAGAGTCCGCGGGACCGTGGTCAGTGCAACGGCGCGAGTGCTGACTGGGACCGAGCGTGCGGACGGAGTTCGCGCCTTCGCGGGAACGCACGATAACGCGAGTGCGGCAGCGGGCGACAGCACGAGCGTGGCAGCGGGCGACGGCTCGAGCGTGGCAGCGGGCGACGTTGCGACTCACGAGTGCGGGCGGAAACCGAGATGGACTTGACTTTCGAGTCAGTGTCGGGTTGATTTTGGGTTTTCGGGTCAACCCGAACCCGACCCGTTTTTTGAAACGGGTCAAAAATCCAAACCGACCCATTTGCTAAAGGGGTCAACCCGAACCCGGATTTTTCCAGATCGGGTCCGGACCGGATTTCGGGTCGGGTCAAAAATTGACACCCCTAATAGGAGGAAATGAAAGGATGTATATATGAGAGAGCTAGGAATAAATAGCTTTATTATGACTTTAAGCGAGGTATAGTTCGACAGAAATATATTTCTTTTAATTTATATTTTCATCCAAAAATAACTTTAGGGGATATTTCATCAAATAAATATATAAAAGGAAATTTAAATCAATTAAGTGTATTGAGAGGGAGAAAAAGTCAATAACTATGGTTGACTAGGGAATTATCAAATAAAAAAAATACATTTGTGCACATTTTCAAAATAAATTCAATTACCTAATAATTGTAATGGAATAAAAAACAGCATAAAATTATGAAGTAAAATATATTCATATTTCCTCTCATTCCTTCAAAATCAAATATATATGCATAGGCTAAAATTTTGTTTGGGACAGCTTGTTGCTTTCTGAAATAATTTTTTAACATAAAAAAATTTTGTACTAAAAAGTTATTTCATAAAACAACAAGAAGGCTATAGCAAACGAAACCTAAATAAGCGCATAATGCAAAACATATTTCAGAAACATGCTAAAAAATAAAATTAAATTTTATTAAAAAAAATGCAGAAACATGCTAAATTCTTCAAACTTGAAGCTGTCCAAAATTGCAAGAACATACAGTTTCCTACCCTTTTGTGAAGCATGTATTTCTCTGTATAAATATTCACCATTTATTTTAGTAATAAAAAAATAAAAAGATGAGAAAAATTTCTTGATATTGCAGATATAGCTGTACAGCTCTTTTCCTACTAATTTTCTTGCAAAACTAAAAAAAAAAAAAATGAAAAGTATGATAAGACCATTTTTTAGAAGAAAAACAACAAGCGAATTTATGGGCTTTCTTAGGAGTTAAAGGCCTGGAGTTTTGGATAAGGAACGAAAGGTCCATGATGGAGGCCTCCTGTCTGTAACAAATAATGAAGGATTCCCACGATAGGCTAATTCCCGAAGTTTCTTCGAGAACAAAAATTTTTTTTTTTTGACGAGGAAGCACTGTTCATAGGTCAGTGAAAACTCCGGTCGACCTAACATGCAACCCACACCAATTTATACGGGCTAACACTTAAGACTTTCATTATTTGTCAAGGGATCAAAGAAACACTTGCAAGAACATATGTTAGGCTTTTATTATCCTTATCATACAAATTAAGAATCAATGATAATATCCCTACGAAAAAAAAATTATGACAAGATATTCTAATGTAAAATATATCATGAGGGACTTTAAAGCCGTTCGATTTACATTAAGTGTTAGTAAAATTCAAGATATCATAGATACCACTAATCTCAATAGAAATCAGACAGATTCAAATATGATATGTTAGGCATCATGGAATTCTCGTAATTTTTTTTCTTAAGTTCGTAGCTTACAAGTAGCATAATAGGAAGAACGAATAAAACAAATTGAAATGGAACATTTTCGTTCATTTATCTTAAGACTTTTGTTGAGCATCCCATTTAAGAGCAAGATACATAACACATCAGATATACCACCTATTAGTGCAAGAACCAAAGCACTTGGTGTGTAGACGCACTTTGAGCATGATGATAAACCTAGTAAATAAGATAGAGAGGTAGCCATATTTATGAATTACATATCACATAAGATATATCACCTAAGATGATTCTTTCTTTCTTTGTAGTAGGCATGGATACTTCACTACTATATATCCTAAGAAAATACTTAATTGTTGGAAGGATTTATGGGTGGGATTTATCTAAGAAATATGAGCAAATATATATTTTCATCAAAGCACAAAAACTTCAATAAAATTTTAAGGTTTTTTTCATTAATATTTTCATTTTATTTACTTTCATATAATCACTCCAATCTAAATAGAACCTCTCACAATAAGGCTTAACTCAAATTTACAATTTATTTTGGAAATATTAAGAGCTATAGCCCAATATATTATAAATAAAAATTTTTGTTACATTTTTTATATGAAATTATATATGTTATGCAGTTTGTTAGTGTGCTTGTCGACTTTTATGGTTGTAACCATCACATTAATATTAAGAATAAACACATGCTCATGATAGGTTACAAAACTCTAGTTTCCAAAAAATATTAAACTCTTTAATGATAAAATTGATCAGCTAACTCGATCGAGTAATGATGTTAAAAAAAATGATTATTGGTTAATCTTCTTAATTCAAAGAGAAGGCAAAGAGAATTATAAAAATATATTATGATATAACATGCAACTATTTCAAATCATTAATGTAAGTCCTCTGTGAAAAATATAGTATCTAAGAGAGTATTTCTTATTCCAAATAAGACTAGTTCAGTTAAGAGTTAGAAGATTACAAAACATAGTTTATTTCATGAGAGAAAAGGAGGAATCCATTAGTGTCATCCCGTATAAAAAAACATTATTGTTTGAGTGATAAATATATTAGAGTTCCAATGGGAAAATATCTATTGTAGTGGCTATTAGTGCTATTATAAAAAGACTTGAAATGATTAATGGTCTCATAGCACTATCAATATAGGGTTGGAAAGAATACCATCAGAGGTCACAATCTCTTTTATCATGTTATGATTCCTTTGACATTTGATTCTTTATAAAAAAAACTCAAATATTCCTCCTCTTTAATTAGCCAATTGATCTAAATAATTCTCTGATTAGCCTACATATTTTCTTAATTTAAAGTTTTTAATAGATCTTAGTGAGTGTTTCTAGAAAAACTTAAGAAGAGAGATTTCAAGAGGACTATTTGTACCTAATACTTGCTTTTTATTTTGTCAACTCACCTCTTATTCATCCTTTTTTTTCTCTTGTTTATAGATCTTTATTTTCTTACTTTTAAAAAGCTATAACTAGGTATTATTAAAAAAATTAAATGGATTTTTAGCCTCTAGTGCTAGAGAAAGAACAAATTTATGTTTGCTTTCAAGCCTCTACTCTTTAAGAAAAAAATGGACAAAAAGGGGCCCTTCATCTCATGTAGAAGGAACTGAAGCACCTGATAAGAGGGGCCTCACTCAAAATTTGTGCATTAAGTGATTAAGATTATGTTTGTGATAGCTTTCTTATTGCTTTCTAAAATGATTTTTAATAAAAAAATTATTGTTTAAAAATTTTTTGTGCCAAAAAGTAGCTTTAGAAAATAGTAAAAAATTGTCCCAAATGAAATCTAAATATCATTCACATATGTCATTGCCACAAACAAATTTCATTCTTAGGCTATGAAAGAGTCACATACGGATTTTTTTCCAGTTATTTTGGAATTTAATTAGAAAAAAATATTAGTGGATTATTTTGAATTATTTTAGAGATTTTCCTTAATCATTTGACTATGATATGTTTAAGAGACGAGATATTATGATTTCATTAAAAATTAAATTCATATAATTAATTATAACTACAAGTGTAGATAGAGAGCATTTTGATCAAAGCAATTAATTGTGCCTCAAGTTATTAATTGTCATTGACACATTAATGAGTTTATCATAAAATATTAAAAAAGACTAAACCAAAAAATAAAAACTACATACACTCGATTTTTTTGTTGCAAAATCTAAGTATTTTCATCATATAAAATAAGAACCTCAACTATCTTTATTATTAATTTTTTTTCTCACTACATCACACTGTATTTAGCTGTCCCAGTCTTCCCTAAATACTTGCACAACAAGGTGTACTCATTAACAAAATTCCCTCATACGGCTTGCCATGATATCATGAGCCCCAAAAGTCATGGAGCAGCAGTCTCTTTCTCTTTTTTACTCCTTACCTCTTGCCTTTTAAGAAGCACACACAAAGCCTGTAAAGGTACGGAGATCTAAGCAGCCTTAAGTGTTCGCCATACATCAGAAAAATATCCACTCCAAGATCTACTGGTCAGCAGAAATCATCAATACAAACAGTACAGTTTTTGGTCCCAGCATGACCTCTCCACTATCTTCCCATAGCCAAATAAGGCCCCCCATACTATGACAAATTATTCTGTGCCGAGTCCGGAATTCATCTAAAGACTAATAAAAACGCATCATGTCACTTCAAAGCTGTACCCCACTTGATACCAAGCAGTACAGATAGCCAATACCACTCGATATCGCTCGATACAAAACAGTACCAGATGATTCTCCCATCCGATATCCGCATAAAATAATCTCTCCCATACTATACATTATGCTTATGAGCCAAGACAACTAAAAGACATGAATGCATAGACCAACTTCTGTACAGGGCACAATTATAAGCGCACACATCATCTGCTGAATCTTATACGCATCTATCTCATGAAAACCCTATTTATGGCTTGCCATGCATGGTACTTGTAGGCCCTGACAGCAAAGCTTTTGACATTCACGACATCTATAATCCAAAGGTTTTTACTGTGTTCAGCTGCTTTTTTAGCAAGAATATTATGTGTATTGTGTAACAGTACGGGAGGATTGATGAACTGATAGTGTTATATATGAATATATTTGTGAGGATATTCTCTGCATGAGAGAGAGAGAGAGCTCGGAGTGGCTTAATCAAGTAGCGTAGTATTACTTATTACTAATGCAATTATGGAAGTAGAAACTGGGTCATAAGCACAGTGTAATTAGGATTAATTTGCAAATGTTAAGTGAGTGCCGGTGTTGCAGTGTTAAGGAAAAGAAACAGATAATTTTAGAAGGATTAGAATCGTAAAAAGATTTAGGGATTTCTAAGAATACTCAAAATTGAATTTAGTTTTCTAAGAAAACTGAAATTTGCGTTTGTATAGAAAACCCAAAATGACTTTTGGTTTTCTTAGAAAATCGAAATCTATTTTGCATTATTCATGTAAGTTCAATATTTAAATTTTAATTTAATATAATATTTATAATTAATTAAATGAATAGGAAATTTAGAAACTAATGAACATAATAAGTTTTTAAATTAACAGAACAAATATTAAATGAAAAAAAAAACTATTTTTCTTGTATTTTTAATACATATAATATATATTTATAATTATAAATTTATAATGTTTTAATTTTTAATTAATATAATATACAATATATTTCTAATTATGTTATTTAATTTATATTAAAATTTGTTATTCAATTTATATTAAAATTTTAATATAATCTAATATAAATTTATAATTATAATAGTTAAAGTTTTTAATTTTGAATATATTATAGGTATTTTGTAATATAAAGAATTAATTTGTTGCATAAGAATAAGAGGAATTAAATTATGACTATTGTTGTGGGCTACAATAGTATTATGACTACATAAAATATTCTAATTTTACTATTTATTTATGTAGTTTTCATTAGCTTTTTATTCTGGAAAATTTATAATATATAAATATTATATTAAATTGTACTTTAAATATTAAACTTTATTTTCTTAAATTTTTGAATATTATACTATATACTATAATACAAATTCGAATATTAGATTAAATCATATTTTATATGGAAAACACAAATTTGAAAATGGTTTTCTAAGAAAACCAAAATTTAATTTGCATTTTCTATAGAAAACCTAAAATGAATTTTGATTTTCGGTTTTAACAAAAAACCAAAAAATAAATTTGCATTGTTGATCTTATATAAATTTTTGGTTAATTACATCTTCTATCCTTAAATATATAAACGGCTCGGCTTTGAGATTCTGAAAATAATAATGAAAAAAAAAATTAATTTTTATATTTATTTATTTGACATTTTTATAATTTTTCCATAAACTATATATCATTTTGCTGTTAATATGAGTAAAACTGTAAAAGTATAAAAATAATATCGCATGCTAGAAAACTAGTGCCAATAGAGTGAAAGAGTTTTAAGTCTTCGTTTTACACGAATGCCCATCACACAAATAAGAAAATGAAAGAATTTGGATGACATTAGAGATTTGTTACGTGAAAACCCCCAAACGTAAAAAATCATGGGCATCACCTAATTAAAATGATTTCACTAGCATACGTGAATTACAAAAATGGGTCAATCCCTTATATTGGGGATGGTGAAATTATAAGAGTTTGAGAAATGGGTTGAAATAGTGCCAAAATCCTGTAAGGAATTCATAAGTCCGATGCGCGACAATCAGTTGACAAAAGGTTCGATGACGGAAGTGGTTGGTTGGTGAAAGGTTCAACTTCGACGACCAAATGTTGGTGGTCGCCTGGCAAAATTTTGATGGTGGCAAAAGTCTTGTAATGACGGATGGTTCCATAGTGACAGTCAGACAAAAATCCAATAGTGGTGGATGGGTTGAGATCTTATGATAATAGACTGTCAAATTTTTAATAGTTTCATGTGCTCACCTTAAAAAAAAAATTCTTCAATTACCAAAAAAAAACTTTATAATTGAAGAAACATATCAATTTTTCATTATTACAAATAGTAATATATTCATAAGAAAAAAAAAAGGAAAAAAAAAAAACTTTGCAAATTACACGAAATACTTTAATTGGACACATTATAAAAAAAGTAGCAATGCAGACTTTATGAATAAATTGTTTAAGAAAGTCAACATTGGGAGCCGTTATTACGTCCTCCGACCGGATGCAGAGGAACATCCGGTCGTAGGCAAAAAAAACTCGGTACCGAGGTGTACCGAGTTCTTTGAAAAACTCGATACACCTCGGTACCGCATTTTTTTTTTTTTTTACCTACGACCGAATGTTTCTTGCATCCGGTCAACCGAACCAAGTAAAAGTTCCAGCATTGGTGATCTAAGATTTTTGCTACTATTCAAGTACATCATGTCGTGAACTCAATTAAAATTTAAAGTTGCTTTGTAACTTTTATTTTTGGTCACAATCAGCATCACAACAACAAGACCTGTGTGAAGAAAAAGTTGCCCAGAATGATTGATGTAGCAAGCTTTAGATGCATCTCTTTGGGAAAATGCGAAAGGTCTATTAAACTACCTATTGTAGCCATTTCAGGGCAGGAGAAATTTTTATGTATGGAGTACGTTTGATTATATGAGTATCATAGATGGTTTCACAGTCAAGAGAGGATGGGCAAATGAAAAAAATGTACTCATTATATAAGACTTTTTCGGAATTTTGTTTCCCCTCAAAAAAAAAAAAAAAAACTTTTTGCCCTAAATTTATTAATTGTGCATTAGTTTTACCATTTCCGTCTCCCGTCATTCACAGAATAGCAGTCGAATGCTCGAAACCCTCTCGTTCCTTCGTTTGCAATTCGCAAGATCAAGTCGCCTTCGCAATCGCAATAGGTTGCCGGCATTCGTCTTCACAAATCGCAAGAGTTTGCCCACCCTAAAAAAATAGTTTGGATCCACCCCTGCTAAGTATATATTATGTATGCTTATAATTTAGATGTATAATTTCGTTCAAAGCCCACACGTAATAATTTCTCTAAACTTAGAGATCAATATCTCATTATGAAATAAAAAATGTAGGGAGGCACTCTAATAAAAATTATATTGTATCACAAGGAATTTAAACAAATACTTAATTTATTTAAAAATTATTATAGTATAAATTTTCTACGTGCAATATTAATTTAAAATAAATTCAATAATTTTTAAACTTATTTGGGAGTAAGTTTTTTATTTTAATATTAAATAAAAATTTTGTGCACATATAGATGGTTAAGAGCAGCTTATAATACAAGTAGAGTTCGAATTATTTCTCTTGATTAATTAATCAAAGTTTGAGCAGGAACTCGAGCTTTATTCTACAAGTTAGAGATGGCTCACAAGCTAGTTCATTTATTATGAAAGAGAGAAAGTGCTTATGATATAAGCAATTATTATAATAAAATGATTAAAAATGAGAAAATGAAATAAAATTAATAAAGAAGTGCTTAATATAAGAAAGTGATATATAATTTTTAAACATTTTTGTAATAATTTTGTCCTTAAAATCGGCATGAATGCTAATATATTTTAAGTGCATTTTAAATACATATGTTTAAAACGAGTCGGCTCATGAGTTAAGGAGCGGAGTCAAGGTTGGCTCAAATTTGACTCATTAGCTCATTTGAGCTATTTATTTAGTCGAGCTCGTACCAGCTCACGGCTTGATCACTCATTTACAACCCTAGCTTATAAGATGCCATTTTTAACATATAAAATTTGAGAAGGTAAATGTCATAAGGAATTGAACAATTGGAAAGATTGAACTTTCATAAGTTGAATATTATTAAGAGTGATCTTTCTCTTAATTGAAAAATGTTTTATTATAATGTCGTAGATATGAACTATAGAATATATCAGTTGTCATGATAAGAGTAAAGTCGTGGTATTATAATTATCATTAGACGTTGGTAAATGATTTTCTCAATTGCTTTTCTTTAAATGTTTGATCGGAGGACCAATGGATCGAAAATGGATTGATAGGCCATTCTTCTTATAATATGGGTAAATTAATACTAATAAAGTGAGGAACAAAAAACAGTATGGATGACAAAATAAATAAAAAAATATGTAAAATATTTAAATTTATTTTTCAATTATATTAAATTTTTATTATACTATGTCAAAACTTAAAATTTGTATTTTTCAAATCAATTTAAGACTGCAAATTATCTAATTTTTAGATAAGATCAAATGAAAAACCATTTAACATAATCTCAAAGTACATCATATGTAATCACAATTTGGCTCAATCAGGTCTGGATCAAAATTAGATGTTATTCATTATGTTTGATTTTAGTTTTATTTTTTAAAAATTAATTTGATTTTTTGGCCCAATTAGTACAAAAATCTGATTCAATTTCCAAAAAATTCTGTAATCTTTTTGTCAAAGTCAAATGCACAGAAGTCATACCTTCATGAGCGGGAAGCCAATTAAAAAAAAAATCTAAAAATAAAGCATTGAAAATAAAACAGAAATCATTTCTGGCGTTTATTTTATAATTATAAATTTACTTTACTGTCCACGCATTTATTTATTTATTATTAACTTTATTTTAATCTTCTTAAAACGAAAAATGAAAAATTAAATTCATTTATTTGTTTTAGCTATTTTAGAAACTATTAAGAAAATATATAATGTAGTTTTAATTAAGGGTGTTAAAATAAGCTGATGAGTCAAGTCCAAATGCAACTTGAAATTAACTAGATAAGAATTTAGTTAATCTTAATCAAACCTGTTTTATTAAAAATATGGACTCAAATTCGATTCACTGACAACACGAATGACCCGATGTTGAATCGATAATCTATTTTGATTAATTTTTTTTATAACTTCTCTATTATAAAATTTAGGTTAAAAAAAAATTTAGGTTAATTGAAAAAATAAATAAATAATATAAACAAGTAAAATAATTTTAAAGAAAAAAATATTGAACATATCACTTTCGGGTCTATGATTTGTTTATGCGTCTATCAAAACCCGACTTATCTGATGAACGAGTTAACCTGAACTTGAAATCTTCAGAACAATTCTAAGTTGACTGAATTAGTCCATTTTTTGATACCTTCAATTTTAGGTTTCGTTTGAGACGATTTTTTTATTATTTCTTAAAATAACTTTTTAGTTTTAAAATTAAAATTTTTGTACTAAAAAATTGTTTTAAGAAGATGTAAGAAAGCTGTCCCAAACGAAATCTTACTTAGTGATAAAGTTTATATGGACTAGGTGAATGAATTTATCCTAAATTTAAAAAACAGCTAAAATTTAATTATATATATATATATATATATATATATATATATATATATATATAACTTAAATAATTAAATCTATAAATTTCTATTTTTTAAATACGGCCCATAGCATAATGCCAATATATAAATAATAATTTTCTTACAGTAATATAAATGATTTAGTTTTTATTGGAAGCAATACTGATTTGATGTCTGTCATACTTTGTTATGGTAGCAGCCATAAATTAGGCGATCATAACACGACATTTTTTTAATATTTTTAAAATAATGATTATTATTTTTTTAATACAGCCAAAATTTAAATTAAAATTTTAACAATTATTTTAAAGATTTTATCAGAGAAAAATCTCGCTCTCTCTCTCTCCATCTATCGCTTCCTCTATCTGTCATTCCAATTCTCTCTCTCTCTATCTCTCCATCTGTCTGTCTACTTCTATCATTCCATCCGTCCATATATCACATTTCTCACCCTTGCGGCTCACGCAACCACACCGCGGTTGCATCCTCTCCTGCATCTCCCAATACAGTCCAAATATCATTTTTAAATAATAATATTTTAATAAAAAAACATAAATTATATATAAATATTCAATTCCAATTTATAGTTTAAATATAAAAATATTCTTATATAAAAAATTAGAATAAATATTTTGAATTAAATTTCATTTTAAAAGATTTTTTTTTCTGTCAGCATATAATTTTTTTTGGGAGTGCATAGTATTTTTTATTTAAAAATATTTACTAATCTATTAAATAAAAAATTGATATAATTTGAATTTAATTATAACTTTTTATTATAAATTATTTTTGGTCTTCTCACTTTGCTTGAAGGCTTGAAGAAAAATACCTAAAGCCATCGAGATTTCTAGAACCTTAATGATTAAGGTGGATGAGATGGATTTGGTCCTTTAATAAATAATGTGACACAACCGATTATATAATGCTACTTTTGCTTCACGACTTCCCTTTCCACCGCATATTTTTTAAAATATTCGTGCTTTGCACTTTGGTCGTTTATAAAAGCAATGAACAAAATCCATGTGTGTGGTTGATGATATAATTTGTTTTTTAGGCTCAAAGAGTGTCATGTGGGGGATAGAAGGAGTCCATTTTAATGATTCATGGAAAGCATTGTTGGAATGAAAAGATTCCATCTAATTTAGCATTATTTTTTTATTTGAAATTATGAATTTTAAAGTACTCAAATGAGTTAAAATAACTATAAATTATAACTTTAGAAGTTATTTTTTAGATTAAATGCACTTCAAATAATGATTGAAATGATTGTCTCATCACGATGATTCTAAAATTACTCGAAGAAAAAAGGGCTAAGGATGAACATATTTAAATGATTAATGGGGTTGCACCAGCCTTTCTCTTCTAACATATGGTCAAAGCGTTCATCCTTATACTATGAGCATTCAACATGACTACTCGTTTGCTGATAAACAAAAGGGCATATGGCTGATCCTGGACATCACCTTTCTATGATTAATGCATATATATACATATATATTATATATATAATATATATATATATATATATATATATATATATATATATATATATATATATATATATATATATATATATATATATATATATATATACATATACATATTTTTATTGGCCTAACATCGTAAGGCTCTAACCTGACACCACATCGCTACATGTTGAATCTAAAATTACTATAGAACATTCAATGTTGTGGTGGAGCTCACAGGCCCAATGCTGCAACATTCACAAGCACAGTGCCGCAACAGTTCTATTCAAATAGAAATTTAGATTTTTAATTTTTAAATTTATTTTTTAAATATCAGGTTGTTACAATTAATACCCTAAAGACCAATGGGTATCCACTTGATCTAAGACCCTTTGTTAGATGATATACCTATAATACTACATGATTTGCTTCGTATATGTTATGTATATGACATTCTTTTTCCTAACTAATAAAAGTATAATGCAATGCAGCACGTATATTTAATATGATGAAGTGTGACTTCATGCTATAAAAGAATGTTCATGAAATAAGAAATAATCCATAACTTGGGAAAATAATGTGATTATGTAAATATAAGGGTAACATATTGTCTTAAAGATTATGTGCATATATATAGGTTCTCTAATATGGTATACAAGGAAATAACTCTTATATCTTATATGTGAGTTTGAGATGATACATTATATGATAACTATGGTTTGGCTTATGGTCATTTATATGATATAGTGCTATAATAAGAGATGTGTTGATTGAAATACATGTTGATGATGATTCGGCATATAATTGAGAATTTCATTTATATTTATTTAAGAAATTATCGAAATATCTATAGTCATGCCAATTGAGACCTATGAAATAATGTGAAGTTAATTTTGCCTTACATAGAACTAAATGTTGCATGCCTTTACTCATAATGATTTATCTTTATTAACATGAAAGTTAATAATGCAATATGTGTGGAATTTAATTTATATGATATGAATGCATAATACTTGACATTATTTGATGGAATTATGATAAAAAATATTGCCTCTTATTAACCATTTTTTTGGCACTTAAACTATTCATATTTAAATTCTTCTTTTAGTCTCTCATTCTTCTTGGTAGAGGTCAAGTTAATCCCATCAATGGAATCTTTCCTATATCACTCTTAATGTACCTAATACTTGAAGAGACCATTTGAGATCTAGTGGACTCTCCCTAGCCATGGTTTTCATTAGTTCCGATTACTCTCAATCCCTCTCAGCTATACTCACAGAAGCTCTATGTATTGTCTGTCCTAAACACACTATCTAGCACCCTTCTTGAGAAAATTTAATTTGTAATGTTCTATCCACTCATCATAACATATAGATTTCCTTCTAGTGGCCTTTTTTTCATATCAGGTTTCATAATCATCTCTCCTTAAGAAGGTTACCATGCTTGAAAATTTTCCATAATTCATCTTGTCCCACTCACTATAATTAGCATTTTATCTTGAGGGTTATGTCCGAATACACTTCCATAAAGAAGTTGGCCCCACTATCATTTTACCTTCTTATCTAAGTTTCCAACATTTTACAAAAAGGTAAAATCCCCACATAATATTAAGCACAAAATATGAGTAGTCCTTCATAATGTTGCGTGTTTCTTATATTCCACTCTCAAATATGAACCATAAACCACTCATAATGGACCTGCCTTATTATTACTACTTCTTTCCAGTCTAAGATATATGAGAGCTAAATAAAATCATCTTCAGCTTCTTTTAAGACACTAACATAAATTGAACGGTGAGACCAATAATATATATGATAAAGTAATAAAGGGAGAGATAATAGGAATCTAAGACACGACATGTAAGAATAGATGAAGAGGGAGGGAAAGGAGTAAAGGGTTCATGAAGTTCTTAACTATTACGCATTATTAAGGCTTAAGAATAGTAGTAAATAACTTCTACCCCTTATTTTCTCCTCTTAAATAAAAGTCCTAGCCAATCCTTAGACTTGGCCAAACTCTCCACTCACTTACTCGGCCTGTATTGATCAATGATATTGGATCCTCTGCTTGAGACCAATATTTACTTATAATATGACTTATTCTTCTAAAGAAATGGTATAAAGTCATGTCCCTATTCTTATAATCGAGAATTTATTTGGCATCTCCCTATAAAACTTGACATCTTTCATTCCTTTTAGGAAGCCCTTAGTCCAAGATTTTAGAGACTTTCAATTTATCCTCCTTTTTCCATGAGGAAATCATTTTATCTATATTTATGGCCTTACTATTGCACCAAATTTTATGAGTCATTTATGAATATTGATTTTTTTCAAGGTGGTAAATATTTTAATACAAGTGTGATGATATGTCATCACCATTTTTGACAAATTTATTTTTAATCTATATACCTTCTCAAAATTATTTAGAGTGGACAACCATTGAAAAATCTAATCCATTCCTTCTATTTTATTTATGAAACTGAGAGTATTAAATTAATAAATTTTATTTGTTAAAAAAAGACTTTATCTTTGACCCAATTAGGTCAATTAGATTAGCCTAAGGATATGATCATTCATTCCCAATTAAGAGAGGGCATGATCTTGACCATTCATTACTCACCTGAATATGGACTACTTTGGTAGAAATTAACTATCAAAATACTCTATTGAAATCCATAATTAGGTTTTGATATTATTATATTGAAGCATAAGAAAATAAATACGAAACCTCCATATAAAAACAATTCAAAGAAGCTTATTCGCTTCGCTTCCTAAAATTCTAGAGATTTGACTACTGTTTAGAGTTCCAATCAGCCATGCTAGATGTTCTAAGATTCATAGTTTGCCACATTCAGTTGCCTCTTAATTGATTGCATGTTTTTCAATCCCAAGTCAACCCCCTTTATCAAAGAAGAAATTATTTCGTGCGGTCACCAGGCTATCCAGAGACGAATTAGGATGTGTCAAGTTACCTAGTACACAGCAGTCCTCAGCACCGTTACATAGCAAAAAAATGATGTGGCGTGTCCTGATTTGCCTCCAGACGGCATCCGGTGACTGCACAGAATAATTAATCCTATCCAAAAAGCTTTTTTTCTCTTACCATCTTCAATCATCTATCGGCTGCTAGTTATCTTATTCCCTCACCTTCAAGAAGAGAAATTATTCTAACCATTTTTGAGACACTTGCTACTTAATGCCATTCATTACCCTCTCTTTTCAGTTTTTTTTTTTAATTATTGGCGTCTAAATTATCATTCAAAATAAAGCTCATACATATATTCTTTCTCTCTGTCAACAAATCTTCTAACACGCAAAAGGGATATATTTATTGATCACGCACTTGGAAATTATTGTCTGGGTTCTCTGCGTTGGAAGCTGCAGTTCTTACATCGCTAGATCTGGATCTATCTATGGGAAGACAACAATGTTTGCATTATGATGTCGTGGAAGTAATGATGACCATTGTCTTTATATTAAAAATATATGTTCCAACTCTCTTCATTACCTGTCTCAAGCAACTTCTTTTGTTTGTATACCAACTTCGTTTTCTTTTTTTGGTTTTAAAAACAAAGTATTTTTGTTGTGTGTTTATTGCAAGATTGCTGAACATCTTTTTAGTTCTTAGGTTGCAATCATAATTTTATTTGTCTAATATTTTTTTTATTACTTTGTTACTCTTTTTTTAAATTTCTATGTAAAAAGCAGCTTTCTAAAAAGTTAATTTCTCTAATGCAACTTTACAGTCAACTTTATAAAACGTTGTTGTCGTTCTAAATAATACATTAAATCATATATTTTTTTAAAATTGTTTAAGGATCATATTGCTAATGTTATTTTGTGACAAAACAACCGGTCATAAAACTGATCTCTCACACACCAAAAGAAATTGTGATCAACAAATTAATAGATCACAAAAATGATGATATGTATTGATTTTTATTGGCCTGTCTCAAAGGACTTAAATGCTAGTTGGTGGTCATTTTTAGATGCTTTTGATGGTCATTTTGCACTTGACGCCGATTGCAAACTTAAAGCTCGAGACATTGTTGAGAATTGATAGCAAATAGTTTTCTAAAAGACATCTTAAAATTATCTTCTTGATGTGACAATATGATGAAAACAAATACAATAAAAAATCATTATAACATCCAATACAATTTATAGTGACAAAAAATACAACACTCACCCTATAGTGAAGGTTACTATAATCTACAACACAAATAACAATATCCAACCATTGCTTAAGAAGAAAGAAACATAAAACTCTTTATCATCCTTCTCATCATCACATGTCGTCATCATCATCATCATCATCATCATCATCGTCATCTTTGCATACCTTCTCATCCACCATCTGCTTTATTCACCATCCAAAGCATCTTCTTAAAGCGACTCGATCCTTCAACATTGACCGCACAATCTCCTTGACCTCCCATGTGATCAATTGCTCTTGAAATAGGCTCCATTCAAATATATGTGATGCAGAGGGGACCTAATCATATATGTTGTTCTAATCTTTACACCCATTCTTTGACCCAAAGGTTGTATTTGTGCTTTGGGGTTAAATTCATACTAGATAATACCTACCACTATGTAGAGGCCTTCTTCATGTTCATATGATAAGCTACATTGAGGGTTTGTGTTAGAATCTTTATAATAGCATTCTCCCAATCATCTGCCATTATAGCAACTTCATCCTTTATCTCTCTATTGTTTGGAAGTTAGAGTCCTGAGGTAGTTATTTTCTTATCTTTTTTCTTCACTTAGGCTAGCCCTCTCACTATAGAAAAATTATTTATTTTTTAGGGAAAAATTGGCCAGAAATCTTTAAATTTCCATTAAAAATTATGTTTTTTGAAAGTTTTTAGAACACTAATAAAAACCACTAGGAAAGCCCATTAGAAGGCTATTTTTATCATCAATAAATTTCCAATAAATTAAAAATAAAAAATTATGACACATGAATTTCATTACAATACAAAATGACTTGTCAGAGGTTTATCAGGGCACTAGATCGCTAAAATTTTTAAGATATGATATCTCTCACAAGAAATTATTTTGGGTTGATTGTATACACATAACTAAAAACTAAAAATTATTTTAATCTTATAATTTAATAATTTGTACATATAAACAAAGTTCTAAACTAAATGCAGTCTCTTACTAACCTTACTAATATTGTATGTGATTAGCAATATGTAGTTTCAATGAGCCTAAATCTAACGTAGATTATCTTTTTATCCTAACTAAACATCCATGTTGCACTAACATTAACAAATTTTAATTTATAAATGATTTTCACATTAATGAAATATAAATAAAGTTTAATTTATAAACAAAGACGGAGTAAAACGGCGCTCCAGATCGCATCAATGAAAAACATGAGATAGAGAGTTGAGCCTGTAGCGCTCCAAACTTGGTGCCACGACATTGCAAGGCAGGTTGACAGTTTTTTGAAGAGTTGCATCGCTTAATGGTCTTAGTATATTTTCTCTTTATTTGTTTGTAAGAGAACGGTGCAAGGGTGTAGAGAGACAAAGAGAGAGCGATAGAGAAGAGTGACCTATACTACTATTTCTCCTAAAATTTTATAGTGAATTTCTTGGTGTGTAGTGGCTCCATGATTTTTTCCCGATTATTAGTTTTTCCACGTTAAATTTGTGTTCATTTTTTTTTGCAGCATTTTCTCTTTCTTGTTTGTGTTCGATGCATGTTTTACTTCCCCAACAACTAATATCAAACATATGTTCTTCAGTTCGAGTGGAAATAGCTGATTAAACAAGATACAAGATTGAAAAGTTCTAGAATATGCAAATTAAAGATTTTTTATATCAGAGAAGCTTGTATTTACCGTTGGAAAGAATTACCAAGAAGCTGGGTTCAATGACTATGAAGGACTAAGATGTTCTTGTACATATAACCTTAAGCTTGATTCGACTTTCACTTTTCTCATATGTTGTATTCAATATTGTAAACGAGAAGGATACAATTGATCTCATGGCTGCACGTACATACTAAGATGTTTGAGAAATATTTGACCTAAAAAAAGTTCTTGAAGAAGAAGTTATTTAATATGAAGATGTTAGACAACACTTCAATGACAGAGTACCTGAATAATCTGAACACTATGATGAGTCAGTTGTATTTAGTTGGGAGCATTGCTATTATTATCTTCATTGCTATATAGATGGGATAGGTTGGCTACTACTATGAGTAATTCTTTAGGGAGTTCAATGTTGAATAACTTTGAGAACATTGTAGGGTTATTGCTTAATGAAGAGGTTCTCAGGCATGAAGATGAATGGTGAATTTTCAAATTCTGCTCTGAATGCTGAAGTTAGAGGAAGGGGTTTAGACATAAATCTAAGTAGAGAAAGATATAAATCTAAGAGAAAATTTTACTCAGGTAGAGAGAAAGTTGCATGATAGAACTGTGGAAAGAAGGGTCTCTTGTAGAATAATTATATTATTTCAAAGAAGGTTAGCGGTGGTGGTCAAGATAAAAGTTACTCTGCAAATGTATCTGCAGAATAGTTTCAGTTAAATTCTTTAATTTTGTCTTTGGATAATTCTAAATATTGGGTTATATATTATGGTGCTTCATTTTAAGCAAGTTCTAACAAAGAGGCATTCAAGAACTACACTAAAGGTGATATGTACAAAGTGTATCTAGGAGACAACTAGCCCTACAATATTGTAAGATAGGGATATATTGATATTAGAATATCAGATGGGTCAGCTTGGAGACTCGAGGATGATGTGCATGTTTCTTATCTATATAGGAATTTAATTTCTGTGAGTCAACTTGCAAACTTAGGCCATATAAAATCATTCACATGAGATTTATGGAAGATTGCAAAAGGGACTATGGTTATAGGTCATGGAAGTATTAAAAGTGCCCTATATGTTATCAACAAAATATGAGATTCCATTGGAGTTGCTAATTTATATGTTGATAAATGTCTTTGGCATCATAGGTTTGGCCATATGATTAACAAAGGTATGCATTCATTTTTTACTAGAGGAAAACTTTCTAGTTAAAATCTATAAATTTAAATATCTGTTAAGACTATGTATATGATAAAAAACAAAGGGCGATTCTTTCAAAAATTGGCTCAAAGGTAAAACCAAAAAAGCTGGAGTTAGTATATACTGATGTATGAGGTCTTGCACCAGTTTCTTCTATAGTAAGTTCTTTCTATTTTATCACTTTTATTGATGATCACAACAGAAATGTATGGCTGAACTTCTTAAATACAAATTAGAAGTGTTTGATATTTTAAGAACTGGAAGGTCATGATTGAGAATGAGATATGTTAAGCTTAAATGTCTTAAATCAGATAATAGTGATGAGTATCATGACAAGAAGATCAAGGAGTAATATGCTTTGAATAGAATCAAACATGAGTTCACTATTCCAAGAATACCACAATAGAATGGTGTTGTAGAGCACATGAATATAACTACCATTGAGCTTGCCAGGAGCATAAGATTGTATGATAGTTTACCCAAATAGTTCTAGGCAGAAATAATGAATACATCTATTTATCTGATCAATTTCAGACCATCAGTTCCTTTGAGTGATTACATAAGGAAGTTTGAAGTGGTAAGGAGATAAGTTTATCTCACCTCAAAGTTTTTACCTATTCATCCTATGTTCATATTGATGCATGATTTAGGAGTAAGCTTTATTTAGAATATATCAAGTGTATATTCATTGTATATGGCTCAAATGAATTTGACTAAAAATTCTTGAATTATTAGAATAAAAAATTAATAATAGTAGGGACATAACATTTAATAAAAATGAAATGTAAAATAATAGAAATGAGGCTCTTAGAGATTTCTCTAAATATATTGAGATAGGGATGATGATGATGAAGACACAGATAAAAGGTGTGCTCACATTAATGAAGCATAGAGAGCTCATCAAACACCTGCTATATATTGAAATTAGGAGATCTTATAGAATCTTAAAATTAGTTTAAAGACATTCTTCTTCATTTTTACTATCTATTCTAACATATGGTGGTGAACTAGAGTGCTATGGTGATGCCATTAAAGTTGATTATTCAAAGAAGTGGGAGAAAACCATAGATAATGAGATGTTTTTATGTGAGTTAAATCAAACTTAGGAGTTGATAGAGTTATCAGATGGCAAGAAAGCACTATAGAGTTAATGGGTTTACAGAAGAAAATAAGAATTTGATGGTAGCTAGGCTTGTAATTAAATATTTTAAACAAAGAGGAGTGTACTACACTAAAATGTACTCTCTAGGGGTGAAACTAACTATAGTCAGAATTATATTGAGCATATTAATAATGTATATTTTGTATCTTGAGCAAATGGTTGTAAAAATATTATTTCTTCATGGTGACCTTAAAGAAGAATTATATATGATACAAGCTCAGGGATATATGATCATAGGTAATGAAGATTTGGTGTGCAGGCTAAAAAAGAGTCAATATGGGATAGAGCAGATACTAAGATAGTTGTACATGAGATTTGACAAATTCATGTCAGATAATGGGTACACAAAGTCCCATATATATCTTTTTTATTTTTTAAAAATATTTTGATAATTATTCTATATTACTATTCATGTATGTGGATGATATGCTGATTGCATGATTTGATATAGAGAAAATAAGAGAGCTAAAGAAAGAGTTATCAAAGAAGTTTAAAATGAAAGATTTGAGTCCAGCTAAAAAAATCTAGATATGGAATCAATGGATAAAAGTGTAGGTACATTAAAAATGTCTCAAGTTGAGTATGTTGAAAAAGAGCTACAGAGATTCAAGATGAGTGAGGCAAAGCCAGTTTGCACTCCCATGGGATGTGGTCATTTTCTGCTATCTAAGGAACAATCACAAAATTTGAAGCAAAGTAAGAACAAATGGAGAGGATTTCATATGCTTCATCAATTAAAAGTTTGATATTATGAGGCATTTAAGTGGATTCTCAGGTAATAATAGGATTAGTTGATAAAACTCTTTACTTTAGAGATGTAGGGATTGACCTACAGAGGTATGTAAATTCTAATCTTATTGGATAGTTTGATAATAGGAGAAGCACAACTGATTATATCTTAAGTTTGAAAAAGATTGCAGTGAGTTGGGTTTCCAAATTACAAAAGATTATTACAGTCTCAACCACATAAGCTGAGTATATTACTATCACTGAGGCTAGCAAGAAGATGATATGGTTATAAAATTTCTTGTCAGAGCTTAGTAAGGGGCAAAGGAATAAGAAGTTGCATAGTGACAGCATGAGCATTATTAATCTAGCCAAGAATGATGCATTCTATGTTAGGATGAAACACATCAAGCTTCAACATAATTTTATCTAACCACTTCCGAAAGATGGTTAGTTATCTTTGGAGAAGATTCACACATCCAGGAATCCTGCAAACATGCTAACTAAGATAGTGACTGTTGATAAATTAAAGATATGTGTAACTTTAGTTGGTCTTCATGAAGGATAAGAGTAAGGGTGAGCCACACTATAGGTACTATAATTGATGCTTGTTATCGAGAGAAAGATTGATCGCAATATGTTTCCAAGTGAGAGATTATTAGTTTTGTGTTGAATTTGATTGTGTCAATCAATCAGGTTGAATGTTAACCTTTTTTGGAAGCGATTAGAGCCACATCATATATGGCTTTCTATGTTTTGACATGGAGTCATGTCCACATATTTGTAACAATCAAATTATATACTATTTATTAATTTTTATATGTAGCATCTCTTATAGCCTTTCTAGCCCAAAAAAAAAGAGGTTAAAAAATGTTTTTTAGATTTTATGTCATTTTCACTATTTATAGATAATTTTTAATTCTAGTGTTCTCCTCCTTACTTTCCCACCTTCACTTTTTTCTTGCCTATTTCTACTTAGTTAGATTTACCAAAAGGTTTGATGTTTTACCCATGAACAACATTGGATTCAACAACATAATTTAATTAGAACTCATGTTAAACTTGCTTCTAATGCCAAAAAGTTTGAACTAAAAAAAGTCAATCCAAACTAGGTTAAGTATGCATTATGTAATTTTACTAAAATGCATAATTTTCTTGTAATGTTTTGTCTCAATTTAATCCTATAAATAGGGAGTTGAATTGTGAGCATGCATAGTGAATCATTTATATTAGTTTGATACATTTTGACAATCTATTGAAAACTCAAAATATTATCTTTATAAGTTCACAATATCTAATCATTTTTTCTATAATTTGATTCAATCTAAAATTTTAGGGCCACCTTCAAAATTTGAATCTAAGAATCATTTCATACAAGAATCATGAGCTATACTAATTGAAAATTCTTGCATTTGTTTGTAAGATATACATGCAAGATTATTCGAAGTCCCGCTCGTGAAATAATCTCTAATCATATATATTAAAGTGGCATAAAAACCAATGATGCATTAAGTATTTTTATGAAGAAATGAGGCCATACCCATCCAATTTTATTAAGTCATAAAAAAGATACAATCAATGGGTCTAAACAAAAATAATAATAATAAGACTTGTAACACTAATAATAGTTACAAAAGGGGGAATAAGGATAAGTAAAATAAGTGAGTACAAAAAAATAAGGGTTTAGATAAACCTAGGTCAAGGATGGAACAAAACATATATAGGATAAGGAACCATCTAAGGCAACTAAAAAATTAAAGGCAATATACAAATTGAGAAAGGCACTTTCAATGAATCAATTGATGCCTAGTTGAACTATATATATCCATCTAGCCTCATCGTTGCCCCTTCAAAAACATAAGGTTTACAACCACTCATATAATTCTCATAATTATTAAGTATAGAATAAAGAAAGGATCCATTGATATATCCAAAAATAGAAGAATCGGTTTCAAGTCAGGTAAATAAAAATTGACATTAAAAATAGTGATGGTCATCAATAGAAAAATGCAAGAAGTATTAGTCAAACAAGAGCAAAAAAAGGGGCATAAATGAAGAGGTGCCAGATCCAGGGAGTGCACTACCATAAACCAAGAGATTCCCCAAACATTAACAAAAAATATGAGGTTTGATTTATATAAACAACCACCAAACATAAACTAAAAATCAATAGAACAAGAAACTCTATCGTATATGACCAACACCATTCCATGAACTAAAAAGCTTCCCAAGAATTAACAAACAAGTCTAATTATTTATATACATCAACAATCACCCAACATAAGGAAAAAATGAAGAGAATAAGGAACTCTATTATGTATGACCTAAGCAAAGATAAAAATAAAAGAAGTCAAACCAAAAAATAGAAATTACATTAACCTCATAATTTCCAACATAGACAATTCTACTTATATATATAGCTCATCATAAACCCACAAAATATCCAATTCTAAAATATTCAATATAAATTATTCTTAAGTTCATAAAATTAAAAAATAAAGTAACAGCCAGCAAAAGAAGAAAGCTGCCCACAATTTTACATCTAATATATAAACAATAGAGATGAAGCAATGAACACAATGCTATTGGGTAAAGTAAAGCTGCTTAATGTAGGCTAAATTTTCATTTTTAAGAATATAACGATTACTTTTCAAACAAACAACATAATGTATTTTGGTAACAAAAACTTTTATCTTAGGAGTAATCCCTTGAAAATTTTATTTCTTTATTCAAGTAATAAATAATTAAAATTGATTTGAACAATAAGACAATATAATCTTCTTGAAATTTCACATACAAGGTTATCAGTATAAAAAATAACCAATTGTAAAAACCTCCAATTTGAAGAAATCCCCATCAAGAATTCGAGTTATATAAAGTCAAAATCAAAGAAAAGGTATGCATGTCATTCACGATAATTATTGCAGAACAAATAAGTTTGGTTCACCCTAATATCACATGTTATAAGATAATCCTTGATTTTAAGTCTTCCATTAAGATTTTTCCAAGGCAAGAAAGTATAGTTTATAGCATAACCTTAGATCAAATAAGTTTTTTCCATTTAATAGAGGGAGATTAATTATGGATTAGGGAATAAAGGTACTTGTTGGAAAAGAGACTCTTACATATATGACTATATGTATTGTAAGAGTCTTCCTGAATTCCAATGTTAAGAATCTATTGAGTGCAAGAAGTATGTACTTAGTATGATAATACTAATTCATATCATAGATAGATTCACCAACCTTAGCATCCCTATTGCAATGAAACTAGTCCATCACAACATTCCCAAAATTTTCAATTAAAGATTCTCCATTAAACTAGGTGTTATAGAAGAAAAAATGCTTACTATTCTTATGAATATTGAAGAAGAGATGGGGTTTTATTTTCTAAGCAAAACTTTGGAGATCTTTCCAAAAAAAGGGAGGTCTTGTAATTTGATTTGGTCCAAAGGGACTCATAACCATTGAAGCACCACTAGAAAATATGGGATTCAATTTAATAAAGTCTCCAAACGAGTTTGATTTTGCATAAGACAAGAAGAGCGTCAAAGGACGGAATGCCTAAATCACCTTTCTCCTAGGGAAAGGAGGTGGCTTTCCAAGAAATGGTGTGGATTTTACCCTAGATTTCATTACAATAGATAAAAGTTTTGACCATAATTGTAATTTTTCTTCGTAGGCCATGCAAAGAGAAATAAGCAAAAGACAAAAATAAAGCTAGCTCCAAATAATGGTTCTAATCAATTGGAATATACTAGCAATTGATACAACTTTTTATTTCCACTCACCAAGCCAAGAGTGAAGTTTATTAGTAATTTTTGAACAATTGGCCAATTTAAACCAACAATACCTTTATTCCCATGGGATTATTTGGACCTTAAAATACATGTATGAGGTGAGGGGTATACCCTAATAATCCCATGGGAGAGGACGACAACCAAAACCAATAATACCACATATTTGCTCAACAAATTTATTCAAGTTTGCATAAATTCCAATATCACTCTTGAGTCACTCTTGAGTAAACTCATAATAGACTTGAGATACTTAATAATGGAATACTTAGCTTGCTCTCCCAAAAATAAATAAATCATTTGCACACATAAGATGAGATACCATAGAATCGTTGTTATTGATACATTAGAAACTAGAGTTGGTGAAAAGGACATGAATGGTCCTAGAGAGCACCCATGATAAAGCTAAACACGAATATAGGGCATCCCTGTCGAAGAACATTTTTTGAACTTAGAAATAATAAAGCACACCATTTATGATCACATAGAAATGAATATCGGTATTGTATGCACAATTAATAAAATGCAGGGTAATCCATAAGTTTGTTATAAAGGAATTGGCGATTTATATTATTGATTATTTTCTTAAGATCAATCTTAATATTAAAAAAAAAATTAAGAGAGCTAGTATAGTTGAAACATTTAAGAACCTCATTTCCAAGGATAATATTAAGTTCTATTGTTATTTTAAAAATAAAAGCAGACTGTGCAAGATAAACAAGCCTTGGGAGCAAAGGATTTATCCTATTAATAAACAATTTTACAATGACCTTTTACATAAGTTTATAGTGATTAAAAATTTGTGCATGTAGGGTTTTGAGAACGAGGGTAATGACAGAGTCCTTAGCATGGTTGGGCATTTTAGATGTAATGAAAAAAATGTTTAATTACCTCAATGAAGGAATTATCAGGATTTACTAGTTATCTTTAAAGAATTTTGAAGTAAATCCATTAGGTCCGAATAGTTTATCATTGCCAATTTCAAAGTAGGTTTGCTTAATGTCCTCATAATAATAATAATAATAATAATAAAAAGATAATGCCAAATTTATCTTCAATAGTGAGAGTTGGCTTAGTGGGAAGCTTAAGATGATCTTGACTATGAGAAGAACCCACTATATTAAAGATGGTTGAGAAATAAGAGATGCCTTGATGAACTATATTTTGAATAGTTCAGCAGGCTTTATTAGAAAGTAGAAATTTCTCTAACATGATTATGATTCCCTCTACTTTAAAACTTTTGATAAAGAAAATTTTGGTCATCTTTTCCCTAAAAAGCTAGTAGCACTTTCCTCTTTGTTTAATCTAGATGGTCTCAAATTTAGTGGATGCAATTAAAGCTTGTTGATTTTTAAGTGCTTGGTAAAAAAAGTTAATCATGAAGATGATTCATCTCCAAGCTATCAAAAATAGAGTTTTGTTTTGATTTAAGGTTAGAAATTTTGGTGGATATATAAGAACATGAATTCTAATTAGTAACCTTCAAAGCAAGCTTAACATTGATAAGCATATTGCAAAGGGCAAATTGCGGATAAAAAATAGAGTTTTCTTTGGATATAAGCTAAGAAATCTTAGTGGATTTATAAGAAAAAGAATTTTATTTGAAGCCTTTAAATCAAGCTTAAAATTGATAAGCCTATTGTAAAGGAAAAATTTTAGATAAAAAATTGAGTTATGCTTGGATTTAAGGTTCCATAAATCAAGGGAAATGATATTAGTAGTTCTTATACATGAATCTTCACCTAGAGTGGGAAGGATTTTCAATTTAGAGAAGAATTGGAGGGTGATCAAAAGACATTGAAAGGGTGACATCATAATGAGAAAAAGAGATAGGTGTTTAACCAATGCTCTTTTCAAAAAGCTTAGTCCAAAAGGCATTTTATATATGGGATTTTGTAGTTGTTGGTTAGGCGAACTAAAAGGAAGATCATTATGTGACAACTCCAAAAGGAAGGCAGACAGATTTCCACTAATCTTCTCATCATGAGATCAAATACAGTTAAAGTCTCCTAAGATGAATCGACGAGCCATAACAAATTGATAAATTTTAGACATAGCTTGCCAATGAGTTTTTCTTATTTAATACTATCATTGACATAAAAAAAGTCACCACAAACTTAATATATGAGAAAAACACTAAATAATCTTGAATGAATTGCAAATGAGCATTATGTTGGTGAAAGAGAACCGAATGATATTTCATTTGATCCATATACGACCATTGTGAAATTAGAGGGTGATCAAAGGACATTGAAAGGAGGAATTCATAATGAGAAAAAAATGAATGGTGTTTAACCAATGCTCTTTCCAAAAAGCTTTGTCGAAAAGGCATTTAATGAGATTTTGCAAAGGTAATACAAAGCAAAGAGGTATATTAAGTTTATAAAGATCCTCTTAAGGTGCATTAAGTTTATATGTGCTTTCATGATTCCTTTTTCATTTTTAAACTAATTTGACTGTTCCTATCTCTTTGTCTCTTTCTTTTCTTTTTGCCTTTTTAGTTATCCACACTAAAAAGTTTTATGTAGAAAATCTTTTTCCGGAAAACAATGGTCTATTTATGAGGGGAACTAGTTTATATTAGGAAACTTTATGACAGTGCGTGGAGGCCGACAAGCTAGCCTAGAAGGCCATTTTGGGTGTAGGGCTGAGATGTATTAAAATGAGAGGCAAGGAGCCTTCTTCACTTGATTGATCCATGCCTCCATTTGTAAGCAAAGCCACTCCTGGACTCCATCGATCTTTAACTCTCCATATCTAGCTCCTTGCTCCCTCTCTGAAGTCATTCTCTTATATATCCAAGTGAAGTAGCTAATTTCTTCCACTTTGTTCTTCGTCTTCTAAATGCTCTTCAAGCTTCTTCTTCCTCTTCTTCTTCTTCTTCCAGTTAGGCGAGTAGTTTCTGTTGGAGAAGCAGGGCACGTGCAGAGGCTAGGAAGCTACTTCTTCATCTTCTTCTCTCTGTATTACTCTCGTAGTTATAACCATCTCTCTCTTTGCACGTGCTCCCCTTCTCCAACAAGGACTTCTCTCCTCTACTCTGCTATCAGCTCAGGCTTCAGGATTCAGGCTTCAAGTGCAAATGCATGCAGGTATTGCCATTCTCTCTGTCTCTCTCTCTCTCTCTCTCTCTCTCTCTGTGAGATACAACATACTCTGTTATATTCAGGTATAATACACTTACACTCAGGGGCGGAACCAGCTTCAATTTTGAGGGGGCAAATACAATACAAAAATAATTAAATATTAAAAAAATAATATTATATATCTATATATTACAAAAAGTTCTTTAAAAAAATTAAGCAAGAAAAATAATGAAAAAAATATGTAATTAAACTGTCTTGAAAAACACGAAAGAGAATATTAAAATTAAAAGTGATAAATATATAGATATTTTAGGACAAGTTAAGACAAAAGAGTTTTTTAGAGGGGGCAAAATATTTTTTTTACACTCCTATAATTTTTTTTTTACTCTTACAAAAAAAAAATTTTTTTTTGAGGGGGAGCAATTGCCCCACTAAGCAAGAGATGGTTCCGCCAGTGCTTACACTACAGATTTAACTAATGGGCTTTGAGGGGTTTCCATCTCCCTTAAATTTTGAAAAACTCGACGTATTTATGTATAATTTAAAAATTTTAGTTTTTAGATATAATTCTTTTACAATTATATATATTACAGAAATCTGAAATTTTGAATAAATACATTTGTTTCATTAGAAAATTTTAATTGTCACTGTTTATGCTGCTTCTACTTTGCTCAACAATAGTGATTATAGTTGGGGGATTTATATTTAATATTTAAACTTATATATTTATTCATATAAAATTTCAATATCTAATTTATATTAAATTGCAGACATGAAAAATATATTTCATTTTAAATAATTTAATATTAATAATATTTTGAATGTGATAAAAAAATCAAAATATCATATAAGTAAATATAAAAATTTTAGATTTTAATTTTTTTACCATATTTTTACATAAAATTTTTGTTTTGAAAGTAGAGAAAAAAATAGCAAAGTAACATTTTTTCTTCTTTTGAACGTTAGAAATTGAAATTGAATTTGGGCTAGATTTTCTTTACTGGCAGCGTTGATGAATCTATTTAGCAGAGAAGTTGGCTTCTTTCTCAGGGCGGGCGGGCGGGCGGGCGGGCTTGGAAGGGAAGGGAAGGGAATGGGAAGCCGGAGGAGGACCATCAAGGGGAACAGGGAAGGCTACACAGAAACGCAGGAAACGGAGGCGCGTAGCACACGCAAGACGCGGATGTCGAGGGTGGGGAGCGGATTTCACGGGGGAGAGGAGGTTCTTTTTTGAACTGGGAGTCGTGGGCCCGAGCTTTTTACAGACCCGGTGAAATTAAAAAGGGCCTTGTCATAAAATTTGGGAATAAAAATTAAAAAATTAGTCTATTTTGTATTATTTTGCAAACTTAAAATTCAATCTATAATTTTTATTTATATTGAGTTCGATTTTGTAAAAGGAGTTGACAAATTATAAAATTAAATAAAAAATTGAGAACCAAATTGATTTCTTTCTATAGTCTTAGTTTTGCTTTTCTCTCCTTTTTGTATTTTGATGATGCTTTTTTTATCATATAATTATTCATATTTATGCTTGACAAGTGATCTCCTATTTATAGCATATATTAATGCCAATGTTATAAAAATTGATATATAACTCAATTATATACAAAATTTATAGTTTGAACTCGATAAAAATAGAATAGTAGCAAATAAGTTGTACTTTTAATAAATTACTTGACGAGAATTTTGTGCAAGTTTTGAATTGAGGGAAAGTATCCATAGCGAGTTCCTTTGATGAGAACCTTACTAAGCTTGTATGTATATTATTTGTGGATTGATAAATTTTCATTGTTTGCAAATGGTCTTCATTAATGAAGATGCCTCCCTGGATGAAGGTGATGATTAAATAAATTGAAGAAATCTAAGAGGAGATAGATCCTCAATTGAAACATATGACCATTGTTAACCTTTGGTGTTAATAAGGTTGCAACTAAGGGATTGAATGCTTCAAGAAAAAGTTTTGAAAACATTTAAGAAGGCGCTCGTGATAAAAGTAAGATGGATACTCCATATCCAAGATAATGTGGAGAATTCAACTATCTAAGGCTCTTTCTTTTTGCACGCATAAACAACTTCTTCAATTACATTTTTTTTTAAAAACTTCTTCTTCAATTATTTAGAAATTGAGAGGCTCTAGAGTAGGGTTTAGATTTTGGGTTGATTTCTAACAACCTGAAAGAACATAAGAAGATTACTTTGCATGTGCTCGAGATGAATTTTGTTGGTGGTGATCATGAGTTTCCTGAAGTATCCGATTCAATAAAGGAGTAAAAGGTGACTAGTATAGAATAAGATTTTATAATAGTCGCGATTGAAAACATGATTTCAACAGAAGGTGTAACAACACAAACTCTTAACTATCAAGATATTGTTCGTTTTATCCTAAGAGCCTCACAATTTTATCCTGTTGGTATAACTTCTCAGTAGATCACACATCTCAGAATTACTATGGGATGAGCAAGTTTAATTATAGTGTTTCTTAATGAAATTTCAATCATTACAAAAAAGAAGTCTCAATGTTTAAGAGTTTAGCTTCTTTTACTTAAGAGATTTCACAATCTCCCTCACTTAAGTAACTAACTCATCAACATCTTTATTCTAGAATTATTCACGAGACATATAAGATTCTAAAGATTGCCCATATAAGTTCAAGTGGTTGCTTCCATCATGTAGTACTTTGTTCTATATATGGTTCAAAAGATGGCTCCTATAACGTAGCACTTTGTCTTGTATGACACTTAGTTCTCATCTTCCGGTTGCTACATTGATTTGATATCATTTGCAACAGCTCAAACTTTTAACTATCAAGATATTATCCGCTTTGGCCTAAGAACCTCACAATTTTTTCATGTTGGTATAACATTTTAGTAAGTCACCCATCCTAAAATTACTTTGGGATGAGCATAATTAAATGCGGAGTTTTTTTAATGAAATTTCAACCATTACACAAAAAGGCACCTCGATGTTTAAGAGTTTAGTTTCTTTTACTTAATGAGTTTCATATAAGGGACAGCTCACACATTATTGTTGTTGAGCTGAAGAATTCAAAGAAGCTAATGCCTAAGGAATTTTATGGGGGTGTGGATATCTTGGTTGCAAATGATATTGATCTTGTTATTTTTGTTGAAATGATTATTTCAAGAGAGATATAGCTCATTAAGGATTTCATTGATGAATAAATTGGCTCTAATGCTAATATTGAGCAAAACATAAATAAGAAAATGAACTTGAAGGCTACCAAGGATAAGATGCTTATTAGAAGGATGTGTCCATGCTCCAACACACACACACACACACACAAGATTTTAATATATCTTTGTAGCGGAGTCAATTGAGGGATGGTCTTGGATGACAATCGTAGAAGATATGTTCTAAGAATTGCATGATGAGGTAGAGTCACTAAATAAGTTGGTAGTTTGCATGCATTTCGTAGTAATATTGAAAAGTTATGGTTAGATGGATAGATTTGGAATTGTACGATTATTGGGGAATGAGTTTCTTAGCATGAAGTCTCCAACAAAATCACTAGAAATTTCCTTAGCGAGATGAAGGAATAAATTGAATTAGCATGTTGTTAGTCGCCCTACCAAGTTGCCCAAGAGATTCACCGAGGGCATTTGTTGTAAATTGATGAGCTTAGGACTTAAATTATTATGATCAGGAAGTTCTCAGCGATTTCTAATAGGAGTCATGTTATAACTTAAATTATCTTACCTTAACTGAGTTTTCATGGCTCAATTCTATTTGCATTCACCCTAACGCCAATCATGTGCCTCATCCCCCTTCTCCATAGGAAATATCATATGATATCGTCTCCTTTATTTAGCAAATCATGCAACCTCCCTTCAACTCGCTATAACGACTCATGATTTCTCATTCTCATCATCGCCTTGACTCTCAATTTATTAAGTCATAGACTTAGGGAATCCAATATTATTCCGATTTCTCTTTATTGAAGCCAATAAAGCCTCTTTGCCTCCTTCCTTCTTCAACCAAACAATAGAGAAGTTCATATTTTTCTTTTTCTCTCATGTGCTTGGCTGAAAGGTAGAATCAGAGATCATTTTTTCTTTTAATTCAATCAAATAAAAATAATAGGCCCATATCTTTTTCCTCTCTTTCTCTATATTATTTACTCCCTTTTAGTCTTGTTCTTCTCCTCCCTCCCCTTTTTTCCTTTATGACTATTGTTTTATATTCTTCACTCAAGTTGGTTAGAAGAGTTTAATTCCTTATTTATGTTGTTTTTTATTTATTAATTATTTTTAAGATTGAGGCTTTATGGAATTAGAAAAAGGTTAATACATTAATTTATAATGATAGGCTTGTATTGTATGTTGTATTTCACATCGATTAGACTATATCGACTTTGGAGTAATCTTTTATTGAATATGTTTTTCTAATGAATTTTGATAAAGATAATTTATTTTTATTTAGATAAAGTCTTATCTTATTTTTCATTTTATAATAAATTTAATATTAATTTAGATATCATATTTTTGGATCTTTGAGTTGAACTTCACTTGCCCTTGTTGGTGAAATCTTAATTAAAAATTTTGAATTTTGAAATGTTCGCTTGAGATAAATTACTTTTATTTATTACGGGATAAATATATCATTCTTTATTATGAACAGCATTCTTGTTGCTTGTATTAAGTTCCTAAATATTGTAGTTCAATACTCAATTATTGCTATGCATATGTTAGTAGACATTGTTTATTATTCAAAATGAATTCCTCATGTGGTAGAGATATTAATTTTTACTTTGGTTTATTATTGCACAAACTTTCACACATCAAATTTGATTTTTGTTGTAGAAAATCTATTTTAATGCACGTTATTTTTATTAAATGCAATAAATGTTATCACTATAAATTATATTTATTATAAAATTAATAATCATCATTTTTAACTATATAATACCTTCAGTAAACCTTCTTGTAAAAAATATAGGAATTATATGCGTGCATGTAATAGTATATCAGTCTTTAGAATCTTTTTGATATTGACTAACCAAACAAATGGATTCAATGTGAAAGCTCTATAGAAAATAATTCGATTTTTTGGATTGAAATTTACCTTCTTAGTGCAAATTATCTTGATAAAATTGATTATAGATATATAAATGATACAAATTAAAAATTGTGAGTGGCTTATGAGTCATATTTTGCAAGGTATGAGGATACTTTATGTGGTTGAATATGGATATATTAGAATAAAATTTAATTAATGATAATTTGACATACACACTTATAACATCATTATATTATAAATTATCTTAAGAAATATGATATACTTCCTTTATACATTGATGATAGTGATTATCTGAAATCAGGGGCAGAACCAACCATAATTTTCAGGGGGGAGCAAACTTATAAGGCATATATGTCGAGGGTCCAAGGGATTCGACCTGCCCGGTCAAGTCGCAGGGTCAAGGGGTAGCGCCCCTGTGGGGGTTTCCGAGGGCAGTTCCCCCGAAAAAAATTTTGGTTTGAAGGATATTTTTGGAATTCAGTGATGGATTCTCTTTACTATTTGTTGAGGGAAATTACCTAAAGACCGTAATATTTTAAAGGGGGGTGGCAATTGCCTAAAAACCATTATAATAAAGACTAAAAAATGAATGAATATGAAAAAATTATCTAAAAAAATCATATAAATAATTTTTTTTTTAATTTTTTGAGGGGGGGGGGGGGGGGGCAATTGTCCCCCGACCCCAATGGGGTTCCGACACTGTCTGAAACTATATATTAACTCTCACCTTTTTATTATTCATGATACACACCATAGTTTCTTAAGGTTTATGCTTTCATACATACATAGGAGGTACTTTTTGAATTTGATTTATTAAATTCACTTGTTATAAAAACTTTCTCATAACAAATTTTACTTTAGTGATGGGGGGATCATCATTATGAGAGCATGCTTACCAGTATTAGGATCTAACTTTTTGTTTTTAAATTTCTTGCAATAGTCTATTTACATATAAACTTTATGTTTTGCTTGTACAAAATATAATTTTATATCCCTTTATCATATCTTGTGTTGTCTAGGTGTACCAACTTCGAAATCTAAGATGCGATAAGTTAAATTATAGATTGGGTTGAGTTTGTCCTTCCCCAACTAATATGGGTTTTGGAGATCTCCCACAATGGGTTTCCTTGACCCTTAATTCTATTGTATTTTGGAGGCCGAGTTCAAGTGATCTTTGGCCCGTGTTGTTCCCTAGATCTTCACGCTATATGTTTTCTTTTATTTTTCTTCTTAAATTCATTTTTGATGTATCTCATTTAGAGAGAAAATGTTAGAAAGATGGGGTCAATGTATGCCCTTATATTCTTTTTAATTGTTTTTTTTTTCTTTCTACTTGAATTTTAAAGAACTTTATAATCAATGAAATGAAAGCCCATTTTTCTTTGAATTTATTTTTTAATTGAATGTAATAGATGATATCATTAAAGCTTTCTACAAACATTAATAAATGCAAGTTCAAAATTTCAACAAATATAATAATTTCAACATTTATGAAATAAAAATAATAATAATTTTATCAAAGGAAGGTCTACATAAGGCTTTGACTCAAAAATATCCAAACTTACATTGATGAGGAGAAATAGGAGATAAATTATAAGATTCTTAGTTCAATAAAGATATGAAGTTGGATGAATTAGACATGCTTCAATAGAATGCAATACAAATTTTATGATAAACATTTTTATATTACTAAAAGATAGAGTAGAGCACATTATATAATTTATTATAAAAATCCGTCGTATTCTTATATAGCTACTTATACTTTCAACATTATAGAGAATATTGGTCATCAAGACTCATCCTTTTTAGGATGTTAACAATAGAAAAGAATAAATGCATTAGTCCACAACTATCTTAAAGGAGTTCGAGTCTTTTTAGATGAATGAGAATTGGGATTTGGTTTAACTACTTGATGAAAAAATAATTATTATTTTTAAATGCCTCTTCGTGCATAAAAATGGAACTCGAGCTAAAGATAATATTAGATACAGAGGATGATAGGATGTAAAGGGCTATATCTAGAAAGATGATATGCACTTCAAGGAGATTTCTTACCTATCATGATGTGATTCATATTTTATTAACATTAGTTGTAGTGCAAGCCCTAGAGATATAACATTTGGTTATGAAGATGGGTTTTACCCATGGTGATTTATATGAAGAGATTCAATTGAAGTAATCACAAAAATTTTAAAGTAATGAAAAGAACAAGGGGTACATGAAGTTTGATAATTTCAAAGCTTTTTTTGTGTGTGATATATATATTCATCAATGATGTGTTGATTATAGTACTCAAACACATTGTATATCTTGAAATCAAAAATTGATTTGAAAGAAATATTTGTAATGAAAGATCTTAGTTCTGTTAAAAAGAATTTGGGATAGAGATAATTAATATAGGAAAACATGCATTTTTCATGAAACAATATAGATATATTGAGAATATATTAGAAGATTTAATTCATAAAATATAAAACCATGTTATTTCTCTATTTTTTTTTTCAACAACATATTTTCCTCAATCATGATAAGCTTATGACTAGCCTGCCTCATGCTAGCATGATATACATATATGCATGTTATGATGTGCATATATTTAAACATTTCACAGGCAATTAATGTTACAATTAAATATATTAAGAGACTTGACAAGCTCATTGGGTAGCAATGAAGTGAATTTTACTAAGATAAATCTATGTGTTTTGTGATTTTTTGTTTTATTCAAATTATGCTAAAGATCTTGATAGGAGAAGATTTAAGATTAGACATATCTTTAATATCCTTAGATGTGTCATTAGTTGGTAGGCTTATGTTTAGCATGCATTTGCTTTGTTTATTATAGAGATATAGTTTAAGCACTTTCTTATGATGTCAAAGTAGATATTTAGGCTTCATTTTGGATAGTTTTTTTATTGCTTTATAAAACAACTTTTTAATAAATAAATTTTTTGAACTAGAAATTTTTGTATTAGGAAGCTGCTTTAAAAAGTAGTAAGAATGCTGTTACAAACGAAATCTTAGTTGAGTGACTTAGGCTTGGTTTGGGACGGCTTTCTCACTGCTTCTTAAAGCAGCTTTCTAGTACAATAAATTTAAATTTTGTACTAGAAAGCTGTTTTAAGAAGCAGTAAAAAAGCCGCCCCAAACGAAGCCTTAGGTTTCATTTGGGACGACTTTTTTATTGCTTCTTAAAGCAACTTTCTAGTACAAAAATTTTAACTTTTATCCAAAAAAATTGTTTTAAGAAGCAATAAGAAAGCCGTCCCAAACGAAACCTTCTTTGAAGACAGGGATCTCTTTAAAATAAAGAACGTATTGGATTTTTTTTTTTGGTGGCATACTGGCATCCACTAAGAACAGGTAAGTATATTGCAATTCAGGGGAGGATTTATTCAATGCTTCTCTAGGGTTTTTAAGTTTGGATATTTCAAAAAGGAAGGAAAGAGACTTTTTTGCTTTTGTTATTGGAGATTTTGTGAGAGATTAATTTCATTAGCATTCTCTTAATAAACATTATTCTAGTTTTTTATGAGATCTTCTCCACATCTTTATTAGTTGTTTGAGAAGAGAATTTGATTTATTTTATCACTCTTATTACTTAGTACTCCAAATTTTAAATGATAGATTTGTCTATGCCAATTCACCTCATCACCATAGGACATTCTTGATTGAGCCATTTAAATTCTTATATTATTGCATTTGTGTAATTGAGGCTAGTTTTATTTCTCACATTAATCCTCTTTATTCTCTTTCAATTTGTTTGGTTTAAAGGAACTGAGAGACTAAAAGATTCATGAAAATCATAAATGTTTTGAATTGAAATTAGTCTTCACTAGAAATTTAGCTGAAACTTAGGCTTCGTTTGGAATAATTTTCTTATTATTTTTTAAATCAACTTTTTAATACAAAAATCTTTTGAATTAAAAATGTTAGTAACTAAAAAACTGTTTTAGAAAACAGTAAGAAAATTGTCCCAAATGAAACCTTAATGTCTTTGAGCTGAAAGTAGATTTGACTATTGACATGCTTAGCCTAATTTTAATTCCCTTTGATTCACTGCGAATCCATAGTTAGAAGAAAATTCAAAATTTCCTTGCTCCCAATCCCCATCTATTATTATTACTTCCAGCAATCTCCCTAAATGAACTAATGCATTTCTATGCCGGGGACTAATATTTTTCTGGAAGCTAAAGAATGATGGGTGCATTAACAGTATACTTGAAATAAGAACCGAGCCCAAAGATCGCTGGAAGCGTTGAAACTTCCACAAAGGTTGTTCGCTCCACTGCAAATTCACAATTCATCAAATCACTCTAGATGGATTTATTATTTTGTGTAGAATCTGAAGGGCATTCGGAGACCAATAAAAATGTGCCACATCACCTCAAAAATGTATCACGCTCGATACCCACGCTTGATACCGTTCGGTACCAAGTGCGTAATCGGACGGAAGAACCGTCCGGTGTCTGCACAGAATAATAGTTCCTCTAGATGACCAACAAGGTGAACAAGAAACACATGATAGTTTGGAGATGGAAGTAGTGGTAGAACATAGTTAGCCAAGTAGCTGATGATGGAGCGGATAAGGGTACTGGAGAGTGGAGATTGTGGAACAACTTGTATCTCCTTAAGATTTTTGGTGAATAATATTATCTAAAGGAATCACAAACTTAAGTATAGCTGACTCAACCTCAGGCAATATAATATTTCTGGCTTATCAAGTTCACCAAGAATCTGCTAGGATCACCAAGATCCACTACAAGAAAATCAACGATTACCGGCGGCATTTTCCGACGGTTTTGTAAATTTCTGGCGGCTTTCCGACGGAAAATTTTTCGCCGGTAACACGCGCAGGAAAAATATTTGCGGCGGTATTTTCCGGCGGCAAATATTTCCGGCGGTTTTCCGACGAAAAAAAGCCGCCGGAAAATATAAAAAAAATAATAATTAAAAAAAATCTACTCGGCTGCCTAGCCACCCCCGCACTGCCCGACCAAGCTCCTGCCCTGCCCGCCAGGAAGCCTACCCACGCTGCCCGCCCGAGATCCCGCCCTGCCGCTACCCGCTAGGAGGCATGACCGCGCTGTCCTACTTGACCTGCTGCCCGCCTGTTGCCCGGGCGCGTGTCTTGCCCAGGATTCAAACCAAGTCCATTTTGCTAAGTCCGCTCAACCATTATGCTGCGAGGAAAATGTGTTATAATACTTATTATTTTTTATTTAAATTATACTTTACAAAAATTATAATTAAAAATAAAAAATAAAATATTAAAGTTAATAATTAATTAAATATGTTATTAAATTAAGAATTAATTAGACTAAGTTATTAAATTAATAATTAATTAAAATAAATTAATAATTAATTAAAAATAACCAAAAATATTACTTAATTAAAGCCCCTGGAAAAATTAATAAAAATTACTACGAACAGCCGAAAACTCCGCCGGAAAGCTGCAGGAAACAAAGCCACCGAAAAACCGCCGGTAATTGACGATTTTCCTGTAGTGAGAACTCATCAGGTTCACCGAGAATTCACCAATTAACCCAGAACTCGCCAAGCTCACTATGAACTCTCTAGGTTCACCAAAAACTCAGACAAGCTCCTTATGGACTCATAAAATCTAGCCTAAAGTCGCCAAAGCTATAATGTATTAGCTGGAGAAATGTTAAACTCACCAAGAACCTTGTACCCAAACTCAAAAAAATTACTTGATAGCATTCGACCAGGAAGTCGGCAACTTCATCAAGTGATAGAAGAAGTTGTTAAACCTTCCTCTGCATTTTCTTATTTCGTATGACCTTAATATGGCCTTTTGTGTAGCGCCAAATCCTGGATTGAACCTATAAATAGGGATTAGGAGGAAGGCTTGGGATACATCAAGTTATTTGTACTTAAGTCTTATACTTTTGGTAACCTAATAAAATCTCAGAGATTCTCCCTCAAAATTCTCTTTCTATCTCTACTTTTTATTCTATGTGCTTTGTTAGCCTTGTAGGTAAGGTTCCAGTACTGCCCATGGACAAATTTAGATCTAAAATTCTCATTTGTACAGTTATCGTGGACTGATGTCAAGAACCAAAAATTAAGAATTTCAAGCATTGGAATAACTAAGTAGATAGAAAATCAAGACTTCATCACTGATAGACAAGGCATTTAGCAAATATTTATGGAGCTCATTTGATGTGAAACCAAATGCGCAGGAGCTTATCAAGAAATTTCAGAGTAAATGACAATGTAATCCAAATCAATAACTTATTGTGATGACAAGCAAATTCACTAAAGAATCTTAGTTTTTCACTTGCTTAGGCAAAGGAGTACATGTAGATTAACCAAATCTCATAGATAAACAAAGATAGTAGCAATACTAAAAGCTTTTAATCAACAATCCGCGATTTAATAATGAGAGTTTTCACCTCGGGGATTGATCACTCGGCTACACTAAGCTTTAGCGGGAGAAGGTCTTCAAAATACCCAATGATGCCAAGAGGACAGTTGCAACGCCAAGAGTCTTGATCCACGGAAAGGTCGACGGTGGTGGAGGTGGCACGGATGGATCGCCGTTGATGGTCCACTCGTAATCCGAGAATTGATCATCGATGATGTCCACAAGGGTGGGGAGGATTCGGTTCAAGTAATATTCCACGGTGTTGTCAAAACCAAACTCGACATCATAGAATGGGGATCAGACGATGTGGATGTCTCCGTAGGCGTCGAGTACGAATCCGCTATCAACTGCGGGATCGGCCATTCGTCATTGAAGTGGAGGTGGGAAGGTGTCGTCTTCTTCTTCTCTTGGCTTCAAACTTCTCAAGGGGAGCAAGGAGAGGGCCGGCCAAAGTGGGGAAGGGAGAGAGGGGAGAGGTCGGCTATGGAGATGGGGGAGGCGGCTAGGGTTTGGTGAGATTAGGTTATGAGGGAGTGTTTAGGAGATTTAATCAAAATCTGAATTTAATTTCAGATTTGAGTAAATTTGGAGGGAGTTTAATTTGAATTTGGATTTTGGAATCAAGTGGATTGATTGCATTGAAGGAGCATTAAAGGGGATTCCACCCTAGCATGGCCGGCAGCATGTAGAGAAAGGGGGAGAGTGTGGGAGCAAATTATGAGTTTCCAAATCAGCACTTAGGATTTAGGAAAGTTTATTATGAAATTCTTTTGAATTTGAATTCAAAACGATTTGGATTTAAGTTCTTTCCTAATTAGGATTGTCAAATAAAGAAAGTTTTTGAAATTTGAATTTCAAATTTCAAATTGTGATAATTTCTTTCCTTTCTCTTGGAGCTAATTTTGGCACGGGGTTATAATGATTGAAATCATCATAAGGGGAGGATTTTAATGGATGACCGGCGGTGGAGCTTGGAAAGAGGGACTTGGCCGGTGGCTATGAGCTCTAGGCCGGCAGGTGGATTTGGTGAGGGCGTGGTAACAAGGATTTGAGGGTGGTAGGAGGGTAGTCGAGGGGTTAGGTGGGAAGGATATGTGGCCGACGGCTTGGGGGAAAGTTTGAGCCGGCAGGTGGGGGAAGAAAAGATGAACGGAGATGGAGGAAGTAGACCACGAGTCACGGACTCTTCCAATGATTGGTGGGTATTGCGCTCGCCCTTACCTTGGGCTCTCTCTCTTATCTCTAGTGCACACACAAGATGATGAAGAAGAAGACAAACAACAAAATTTCATTCAAAATAATCATCTCCTCATTACAATAAAATTGACCTATATATAGGTCTCATCATGAAAGAAGGAACAAAGACTAAATTGTCCTCAGGGCTACAACAAGACTCAACTCATAATAGGGGTACAATAGGAAGACTCAAAGAAAAAAAAAATGCTTAAATAATTAAAAATATAAACTCTGAATCGTGGTCGTCGATCTGCGATGCTTCCGGCGATACACATGTTTGAACCTCTGATCGATGTTCTCATCATCATTCTTATAATTTGACAAATACTAGGGGAAGTCGTTCTTAAGAGCTGACAAATACTTAGGAAACTCATCCCCCATGTTCAACTCGCCCAAGAATTGAAGTCATTTGAGTGAGAGTACAACTCGCCCAAGAATTAAAGTCTTCCAAATGAGTACAAAGAATTGAAGTTGTCTAAGAAAGAGTTTAATTTATCTAAGAATTGAAGACATCTAAGAGAGAGTTCGATTCATCTAAGAATTGCAGTCGTTCAGAGAGTTCAATTTATCCAATAATTGAAGTGCGAGTTCAACTCATCCAAGAATCGCAGTTTTCAAAATATAGTTTAATTTATCTAGCAATTAAAGTCATCTAAGAGAGAATTCAACTTGTTCAAGATTTGAATTTTTATGGGAAGAGTTTAATTCATCCAAAACTTAGAAGATGTTTAAAAGAGAGTTCAATGATTTGACAAAGTGAAACTCATGAACCTTGGTGAACTCATCTCTTAAAAAACTTTTTTTTTTTGTTAAAAAATAATTAAAAGATATAAATAAAAGAAAGAAGTGTGAGGAAAATTATCAAAAAAGTTTGATATAAAATTCAAAAATCAACTTTCAAACTGAAGTCGGCCAACTTTAAGTTAGAGAGTTAGCACATTATCGACTAAGATCAACATTGGAGAAATTTCTATTATAAATGAGTGCTTGGCTAACTAAGCAAATGACTGACTAACTTTAGTTTTGTGATTACAGTGATTTTATCCTAATTTGGATTCCTTCCTTTGCAATAAGGCCCGCATTAAGTAGGAGAGAGTCCATTCTAGTTGGTGAGTCTAGATGGTTAATCTGACAAAGAAGAAAGCTCTGTGTGTAAGATGAGGTTGATACGCCTTAGGTTTCACAAATTAGGGTTTGCCCTAATTTCCTTCAAGGATGAAGTTTCTCCACCAAATCAAAGTTAACTCAAAACAAGAAGAATGAGAGGAAGAACAAAAGAGCTTTGCATTAATCTTCAAGACAAAACAAAAGACAAAACTAGTCCACTTCGAGAAGGACCAAATCTCCCAAAAGAACCCTAGAGAAAACAAGAGGGAAAAGAGAAAGAACTTTCTTCACATGATACCCCAAAATAAACCCTAATGGTTCCTTTCATACAATCTCACAATTTCCCCCTCATCCCTAAATTACCCCCCATCATCCACCCTCCAATTTCCCCCCAAAACCTGGCCTCTCCCCTTGATGCCCAAGGATTTAAGTAAGTGGGCCCAAAGGGCCCACCGTGACCCCCTCCCCATTTCCCCCAGGTTCGCCCCCCCCCCCCCCCCCCTTGGCTCACCCGGGCCGGCAACCCCCTCCCGTCGCCTCCTGTAGACCCGCGCGGGTCTCGGATGGACCGGCTCAGCCGGTCCATCAGAGGTCTATCCAATTTGACGACTTTTATAAGGATACATCACAGATAAAAGGCCGAATAAGACTTGGAAAAGTTATATTAAACCATTCTTTAGCATTCACATACTTCTGCATCAATACAACATAATCATTCACCTTAATATATTGAGAAAATATCCAACTCAATAGTTTATCAATGCTAAATATTCAATATACAAAGTGAACAACATATAAACAAAAGATTTTACTAAATACTTATAAAGAACAAATTTTTTACAAAAGGCTAGAAGGAATCATTGGTTCATTTACCAGATGGTTGTAAAAGCCGATGATTATTTTTGAAGAGTTGTTAATTATTCTTTCTAAAGAATCATTGGTCCATTTATTGGAACAATTCAAGAAATTCTTAGCATAACTATCAACTTATTTTCAGAAATCTCTAATTCAGTTGTTAGCTCACCCAATAGAGCACTTGTGGTTCATTTTGAGAAATAGCTTAGTTGGCAAGAGTTAAAAGGATCATCTGAAATCTTATTTTCTTCATTCGAAATATTGTTCATCTTAATAAGAAGCAATTTGGAGAGCAAGATTTAGGAAGAAGATGACAGACTAGAGTATTCTTCAAATGCTAACCCAATGTCATATTTATAGACTCACATTGATGTTGACTTGTCCAATCAATTAAATATTATTACTGACACAATAAAATGGTGTGATTGTCAACGTGATAGCTTATCAGGACAATAAATTCTAAGAATTTCTAACAATATTAAAATTGAAATGTCATGTAATTTTCTTGTTATTTTTACAAGATTATATTAAAAAATACAAGATAATCAAATAACCAAATGTACACTCAAATATTTCATAGACCTAGTTAAGTCGATTTGGTTTGAAGTTCAAAGAAAGCCCATCAAGTAACAACAACATCAAGCCTTTATCCCAATCGGGCAAGAGGAATGAAAAATAGGGAATCTGTCAGAATCACCAAGAGCTCACCAGATTCCCTAAAACTCGCTAGCTTTACCAAGAACTTTCCAAATTCACCAAGAGCTCAACAGGTTCATTATAAACTCATCAGACTCATCATCAATTCGCCAAATCTAGCCTGAAATCACCAAAGCTGTAATGTATTCACTAGAGAAATGTCAAACTTGCCAAGAGCCTTAAGAACTCGCTCAATCTCAAGAATTACTTGCCATTCAACTAAGCCCGTCAACAACTTCATCTAGTGGTGGCTTCAATCAGTTATCGACATCAAATTTTATGTATTTTGCTACATGCTTTATTATTTTTTACTTCAAGCTGTTGTTAAATCATGCTATGGGTTTTCTTATTTTGCATAGCTTGAATATGGCCTTTCCTATATATGCATTATTTCCAAGTTGGCTATTCTTGAAAGCATAAAATAAGCGCATTCAGGTTTTGATAACATGACTTGACTTTATTATTGACCAAGATATAATCAAAATGGCATAGGGAATTTCAGTGCTCTAGTCTCTGCCCAGTCAGTTCTCAATCTCTTATGCATCTGCTCCTAATTCTCTATTCCACCATAAATGACAGAACAACACCACTTATATGAACTTAAATTCATCCATTTCACATTTGAAAATATTTCTCCAGAGCATAAAGTTTGTTTTAAATACCAGCATGATGTCGTGCCTCTATAAAGTTGAAGGGTAGTCATCTATTGGTTCAATACCTGCAGCTGTTTCATCTGGTTGTAATACCACTATGAAATTTATTTTCATGTCAAAAGAAAAGCCTAGAAACAGCAGGAACGTAGCCTAGAATATAAAGATGAGAAGGAAACTTGGTATACAGATAGGCAAATACTGTAGCTAGGACTGAAATGCAGATAATGGACAAGATCACTTAATTAGGGAGATCTAGGATGAAAAAAAGCCAAATTAATCCAAGACTATTAATATAAGAAATCACACTCTAATCTGGCATATGCATTTGCAGTAAAGGAATAAATAATAAATACACAAATAATTATTATTGGAAGACATGCATGTGCTATGAATCTTCATATTATTGGAGCCCATTGAATAATGCTAAAGATGGAAATCTGTTGGATCTTCTTTGGAGGAAGATGAAGTTCCTCTTGAACTTCTTGGATGAAAGAGAGAGAGAGAGAGGGAAGAGAGGGAGAGAGCAAATCAGAATGATGAAATCTTTATTGCTATTGGCTTGAACCTTATTACAAATTATAGCATCTATATATAGACTCCATAGGCAACACAAAGCTATACACGAACCTAAAGAAAGAACAACTGCAAATACTAACATACATTTAAATCAATCGTAACAAAATCAATATCCACAATGAGGGAAATCAAAATCCCATAGATTCATGGAAAAGAAGGAAATCATAATCCCATAAATTCATGTGAAGGAAGTAAATCAAGATCCACCAAATTCATGTAAGAGAAATAAGAATTCAAATTTTGTTTTTAAAATTTGTAGGTATTTCTTAGATCACTTTATTGTTTGTCTTGTATCAAATAAGTTGATGAATAAGAAAGAATTATTTCTTATCCTTATGGTTTCTACTCTATATCAACCCTTCCACCATCTTCTCTCTCATTCTTGTTCTCTATCCTTCCTCCCAAAAATGGCAACCATAAGAATCTCAAACAACAAATTTATTAACACCATGACTTATTTAAAGTAAAAAGACATTAAGTGAGATTATATGACTTCGAAGAAAAGGGAACAATAGGTAAGTGACAATCATCTAGATGATAGGACAACAAATGAAAACACAATTAATATAAATTTTGATGATGTTCTTTATATGACTATAGACTGCAAGCTTATTGATAAGTGAGTACTTACCTCAACATCTAATTTTCATATAAATCATGATATGTCACTCTTTTCTAATTTTAATTCAAGTAATGGTTGTGTATATGGAAACAAGTAAACAACGGTATGTGTTGGACCATACACTATTTGTATTAATAGTTTAATACATATGATGATACGTCTAAAACCTTAGTTTGGGTGGTGAGATATATATTTGATATGATGGTAAATTTTATAACTTTGGATGCTCTGACTGATATAAGGCACAGTTTTCTAGAGAGGCTAAAATATTCAAGGTTTATAGAGGTCTGATTAATCTAGTCCATGAAAGTCAAAGGAACAAGTAATAGAGTGCGACTTTGGAGATACTTCAAATATTTCTTTTCATCTATTGGAGTATGTGTTTTGCAAAGCAAACGAGAGTTAGCTTCTGGTTGCAACAAGTGTTCCAAAATAAATTCAAACACAAGATGATGGAGGACTTTAATCAAATGAATTTGATAGGAAACACTTGGATTTCCAAGTGTTTCTCACCAAAACCCAGTAGATCTAGGAGAAAAACTACTGTCCACAGCAGAAAATCAGCCCAAAAAACAGTGAAATCTGAGAGAAATAGGGAAAAATCCTTGGAAAACAATAGAAACGATTGTATTCCACTAGTAGACAAACAAAACCAAAGTAAGATACAATGTTCTTCAATTCGAGAGGAAGAACAACTCTCCAACACTCTCCGGCAACGCCCAGAGCCCAAGCAAGAAACCTAGAAGACAAAACTCATTCAAAATCAAGATAAAACCCTAATCCCCTCATAACTCCCTATTAATACAATCTAATTCAAATTAAAAGCAAAAGGACTTCTCTACCCTTCCTTCTCCCTCCAAAAACACTTAACCCATGTTTGAATTGCAAGTGGACCCCACTCCCTGGCTCCCTCTCTCTTCCGCCTGCCTCTGTGTCCGCCGACTGTAGAACTGGACCGGCTAGGCCGGTCCAGGTTGAGCCGTCCAAGCTGGACCGGCATAACATTACCCCCTCCCAAAGTACCACCTTGTCCTCAAGGTGGAAGGCAGGAAACTGCACTGCAATCCTCTCCAATGGCTCCCATGTGGCCTCATAATCTGGGAGGCCGCTCCACCTAATTTTCACTTCCTTTTCCCCCTTTTCATTGATGCGCACTCCTTCTACCACTAGAGGCTCCAGTGTCACTTCCATGTCTTCCCTCAATGTGCTGGGCAGCTCTGGGCTTACTGCATGCTCCCCCACCACTTTCCTCAACTGTGATACATGAAAAACGGGGTGTATTCTGACTGTTGGAGGAAGCCTCAATCTGTATGCCACCTCCCCGATTTTCTCCTCCACTTCGAAAGGGCCAAAATATCTCGCTGCTAGCTTCTCATTTCTCCTTTGGGCTATAGTCCTCTGTCTGTATGGTCGGAGCTTCAAGTAGACCTTGTCTCCAACTCCAAACTGTATATCCCTCCTTTTACTGTCCGCCTGTTTCTTCATAATCTGTTGGGCTCTGAGTAGATGCCTCTTGAGCTCGTCCACACTTGATCTCTTTCCTTCAAGTGCTGATCCACTGCCGAGACTGGAGTACTCCTATGGCTGTAGTGTACCAGGTGTGGGGGGTCTCTTCCATATAACACCTTAAAAGGTGTCATCTTGGTAGCCGAGTGAGAGGAGGTGTTGTACCAGTATTCTGTCCAGGCCAGCCATTTGGCCCACTGCTTCGGTGTCTCAGACACAAAGCATCTCAAGTATGTCTCCAAGCTTCTAATCACCACCTCCGTCTGCCCATCATTCTGTGGATGATATGCTGTGCTCCTCTTCAATACTGTGCCCTGCATCCTAAATAACTCCCTCCAAAAATGGCTCAGGAACACCTTGTCCCTATCAGAAACAATAGACTCCGGTACCCCATGCAGGCAGACTATCTCTCTCACAAAAGCTGCTGCTACAGATACTGCTGTGTACGGGTGTCTCAAGGGAATGAAATGAGCATATTTGCTCAACCTGTCAACCACTACAAATATGACCGTTTACCCTTCTGATTTTGGAAGCCCATCAATGAAATTCATAGTAATCTCCTCCCAAACCTTCTCTGATAGGGCCAGGGGCTGTAGGAATCCCCCTGGTGCCATCGTCATGTACTTGCTCCGCTGGCAGGTATCACACTTAGCCACCATCTCCTCTATGTCTTTCCTCATCCCCTTCCAGTACAATTCAGCAGCAATCCTGCTATAAGTTTTCTGCACTCCTGAATGACCTCCTATGGCGCTCCCATGAAACTCCTGTAGAAGATGGGGAATATGAATGGAAGACCTAGGAATCACACTCCTTCCCTGATAGTACAGTCTTTCCCCACAAACTGTGTAGCCTGGGTGGCTGTTTTCATCTGAAAGCACTTCTTCTTTGATTTTCCTTAGCTCCTCATTCTGGATGCTCTCCTCTTTGATGGCTCCCCAATCAATCAGAACAGGTACTGATACAACAATCCCCTGGAGCTCCCCCATACAACGTGATAAGGCATCTGCTGCCTTATTCTCTAGTCCTGGCCTATAGTGGATCTCAAAATTATATCCGAGCAGCTTGGACAACCACCTCTGATGCTCCTCTGTGACCATCCTCTGCTCTAGCAAGTATTTCAGGCTCCTCTGATCAGTCCTGACAATAAAATGTCTGCCCAATAAATAAGGTCTCCACTTTTGGATGGCCAGTACAATCGCCATCAGCTCTCTCTCATAGACCGACTTCAGCCTAGCCCGGGACTACAATACCTGACTGAAGTAAGCTATGGCCCTGTGGTTCTGCATCAACACTGCTCCCAATCCATAGCCTGAGGCATCTGTCTCCAGCACAAACACCTGGTTGAAGTCTGGCAGAGCTAGCACTGGCACTGTTGTCATGGCCTTCTTAAGCTTTTCAAAAGCCTCAGAAGCTGCTTCCCCCCATAAAAATTGTCCTTCTTCAACTGCTCTGTCAGTGGTCCTGCTATGGTGCTGTACCCTCTCACGAACCTCCTGTAGTAGCCGGTCAGTCCCAAAAATCCTCTGAGCCCCTTCAAGGTCTTGGGTTGAGGCCAGCCAGCAGCATTGCCTCTATCTTGGACTGATCTGCAGCCACTCCCTCCTGGGATATCACGTGCCCCAGGTACTCTACTTGTGCCTGAGCGAAGTCGCACTTCTTGAAATTGGCCTTCAGCTGATGCTCCCTTAGCACTCCCAACACCACTCTCAGGTGTTCTAGGTATTCCTCCTCAGTCCTGCTATAGATGAGAATGTCATCAAAAAAATAAACACAAACCTGCGAAGGTGTGGCTTGAAGATCCTGTTCATCAATGCCTGGAATGTAGCTGGTGCATTGGTGAGGCCAAAAGGCATCACCAGAAACTCGTAGTGGCCCTCATGAGTCCTGAAGGCTGTCTTTTGCACATCTTCCTTCCTCATCCTGATCTGATGATAGGCTGACTTCAGATCAATCTTGGTGAACAAAGCAGCTCCATGCAGCTCATCCATCAACTCGTCAATCACAGGGATGGGGAAACTTATCAGGCACTGTCTCTTTGTTGAGAGCTCTGTAGTCAACACAGAACCTCCAACTCCCATCCTTCTTTTTCACCAGCAGAACTGGGCTAGAGAAAGGGCTCACACTGGGCTGAATGATCCCTCCTTCTAGCATTTCCCCACCAATTTCTCAATCTCATCTTTTTGCACCTGAGGGTATCTGTAAGGTCTCACACTGATAGGGGAGACTCCCTCTTTCAGGATGATCTGATGCTCCCGCTCTCTGTCAGGTGGAAGTCCCACCGGAGGTTGGAACACATCCTCGAACTCCTGCAGGAAAGGCTGAACCAACGCCGGGATGGGTTTATCTTCCCCCTCCGGCTGATCCTCCAAGCTCTGCAACTCCACCAGGAAACCCCCTCCTTCCTCATGGATAATCTTCACCATCGACCGGAGTACTCCAGCTCTGGACAATCCTGGTTCCCCTTCAGCTTCACCCTCTTGCCTTCTACCATCAGTTCCATCACCATGGTCCCTAGTTCACCTTGGTTTCACCCAAGGTCTGTAGCCATTTCATGCCCAAAATGACATCAGTGCTACCCAATCTCAGGGGTAGGAAATCCTCCACCACCCTGATCTCCTGTAGGCTCATCTCCACCCCTTTGCAGATCCCCGTGCTAGACTCAATCTTTCCTGTCCCCATCATTACCCCATAACTGCCTGTCTCAGTAGGCTCCGTCCCCAGCTCCTCCGCCACCTGAGTGGATATGAAATTGTGGGTTGCCCCACTATCGATCAGTACTACTACCTCCCTCCCATGGATCTTCCCCTTCACCTTCATGGTATGACTAAGAGTAAATCCCATCACAGAATTTAAGGATACCTCGGCCACCTCCAACTGGGGGTCACTCTGCTCCTCATCCGAATCATCACCCTCCTCAGGCGCCTCGTCTATATAGACGGTGAGAGCCCGAAGAGCGCGATCCTTGCATCTGTGCCCTGGAACAAACTTCTCCTCACATCTGAAACAAAGGCCCTTGGCCCTCTTCTCCAGCATCTCCTCCTCAGTCAATTTCTTGAAGCTTCCTGCAGTTCTAGTCACCCCGCTCTTCTCCTTTCCACTCTCTCTAGGGACACTAGGGCTTGGCCCTTTTGGAGCCAAGTAAGTGGTAGTTGTCCTGGTGGGACCTCCTGAGTGGTTGTTCCTCCAACTTCGAGCGTTGGTCTTCTGGTTCTCTACCAGCTGAGCCATTCCATTGCCTCCCTCAGGTCTCTCGGTCTCATGACCTTCACAGCATCTCCAATTTCTGGCTTGAGCCCCTTCATGAAGTTTCCCCTCAATGTGCTGTTCGATAAGCCCTCCATGTCTCCCACCAGACTCTCGAATTTCTTTCTGTATTCCTCCACTGTCCCCTCCTGAGTGAGGGCATAGAACTGCTCGGAGATCTCCCATGGGCTGCCCCCCCTGAATCTCTCTCTGATGGCCTCCTTGAAATCCCTCCAAGTTCTCACCGGATCCCACTTATCCATGTACTTGAACCAGGCAAAAGCCACCCCTTCCAAGCACATGCTAGCAGCCATCAATCTCTCCTCCTCCATAAGGCCATTCACTGCAAAATACATTTCCACCTTGTGGATCCACTCATCCACGTTTCCCTCTTCGAAGACAGGCATTTTCAGCTTCCTGGCCCTAGTGTCCATCCCATATGCTCTGTTCCCCCATGGCCTCCTCTGTCCAGGCAATGGGGTCTTCCCAAGTTCCTCTTTCTCCATATCGGGGCTCATCCTCCCTCCTCGGCCGCCGATAGCCATCTTCCCTCGCGCTCCGCCATGGTGGTTATGGATCCCCCATGGTCGGTCCACTGGATCGGGCCTCCGACGACGCCAATCCTCCTCTCTGTCTTCCCTGAAGTCTCTCCTTCTATCATGCTCTTCCCTCCTGATAGATTCCCTATGTAGTATTCTTCCGTTGCTACCAAGCAGTTCCACCTCCTCTTCTTCTTCCGGATTTGCCTTCTCCTTACCCTTGCTCCCACAACCTTCTCCTCTTTCCTCCGCTGGCACAGCCCTAGCTTGCCCTTCCAACAATTTCTTCATCATCTCCTCCAAAGCCATGAATTTCCCTTCCACATTCTCACTCAACGTCGCCATCTTCTCCTCCAGATCCGCCTTAAATTGACCCACCTCGGTCTCCAAGACTTCTACACGTTTAGATGCCATGGGAACCAAAAAATGGTCTCCGGATCCCTTCCGAAAAGCAAAAATCTGCAGCGAGACAGTGGAAAACAGCCCCCCACCGTCCGGATCTTGGCTCTGATACCAATTTGATAGGAAACACTTGGATTTCCAAGTGTTTCTCACCAAAACCCAGTAGATCTAGGAGAAAAACTGCTGTCCACAGCAGAAAATCAGCCCAAAAAACAGTGAAATCTGAGAGAAATAGGGAAAAATCCTTGGAAAACAATAGAAACAATTGTATTCCACTAGTAGACAAACAAAACCAAAGCAAGATACAATGTTCTTCAATTCGAGAGGAAGAACAACTCTCCAACACTCTCGGCAACGCCCAGAGCCCAAGCAAGAAAACCTAGAAGACAAAACTCATTCAAAATCAAGATAAAACCCTAATCCCCTCATAACTCCCTATTAATACAATCTAATTCAAATTAAAAGCAAAAGGACTTCTCTACCCTTCCTTCTCCCTCCAAAAACACTTAACCCATGTTTGAATTGCAAGTGGACCACACACCCTGGCTCCCTCTCTCTTCCGCCCGGCTCTGTGTCCGCCGACTGTAGAACTGGACCGGCTGGGCCGGTCCAGGTTGAGCCGGTCCAAGCTGGACCGGCATAACAGAATTATATTTGCATTACATAGTCTATCCCTACGCCAGGTCATATCATTGCAACATGTCGGACAAGAAAGATAAACACTATATGAAATGAAAATTTAGTGGCATGCACATGTTCAGCTTTTATGATACTACTTAAACGTGTAATATTTTCTGCTATTAAGATGTCTTACAAATATTCAATGCAGAAGGAATTGAGGTCTAATGAGACTTTTTAATATTGATCCCTCAGGGATTTAGAAGTTTAGAGTACTCAACTTAGAGAAGAGAAGATACAGTGGAGATCTAGTTTGTCATTATATTGAGTTGGACGAAATTTTTTTGAGAAATATTTATTTATGTTTTCTGTTCAACGCATTGCACCAGATCTAAAAGGAATTGAATTATTTATTTATTCTTAAATTGTCAAGATAAGCTAGAATGGCACAGATTGATGACTCCACTTGTGTGCTCTCAAATTGAAGATCAGTTATCCTCCTAACATACCCTCTTGTTAGTTAAGGTTCTTGAAGGATTGGAGTTTTTCTAGGTGTATATAAAAAGAAGGATTCATATGTGAGGTATGATTTGTTTTGTAAAATTCTAAAGCTTGTTTTTACTTCAGTGTGTTCGGGGTTTAAAAAAGAATTTATGAGTACTCATAAGTTATGCATATCACGATTGTGTGGCTTTTATTTGTTTAGTGGATTGAATTACCGCTCCACTCCTGTGGGCTCAGGCTTAGTTGAAATTGAATCATGTAAATCTTAGTTTTGTTTGATTGACTTTTCTGTCTTTTATATTTATATTGTTAGCATCATTATCAATCTTTGTGACACCTCAACATTCAAGTCATTTGGCATCCCCATCACAAGGCATACCATTGCATTAATCATTTGCTTGTTTAAGGGTTCTAGATTGAGAGCAGGTGAGCAGAAAAGTTGAACAAGCTTGGTCTATCGATTATTAGCATCAGAAAGGGCTCATTTAAACCTTCTTCATCTCCTGGGGATCATGTCATAATAGATTTTCTCCTATTCAAAAATTGAGGATGAACTTAACAGCTCATTGCTTGAAGATATTAAATATTTTTTGAAAATAATGATTTTATTTTCATTCATTTGTTTGTGACATGAAAAACACTACATCTCCATGATTTTGAATGTATTCATAAAGTTTAAATCAAATATTGATTTCTAACTATATCCAATCACATGATGAAATCTAATAAATTTTTTGCTTTTCAAACAACATTCCTAACTTGAAGCAACAAAATAAGCCACGAAGCAAATACGCTTTGCAATTCTTAAAAAAAAAGGAGGATTGTCACAAACTTCATTGACAACCTAACTAATGGATGCAACAGTAGGTTTACTAGGGGGTGAAAAGTGAAAATGAGTCGAATCGAGTTCAAGTCCTAACGAGCTCGAGCTCAGCTCGCCTACTACTTAAGTGGATTTAACTCGAACTCAAGCTAGGTACTGGAGCTCAACTCAACTTGAATTTTGTATTTTCGGCTCAAGCTCAAACTACGGTATCCTCCTAAGTTATTGAAGAGTTTTCAATATTTGAATTGAATCACAAGTATTCTTCTAAACAATGTCACAGTCGATTTGTCTTGGGGAACTAAACTTTATTGCCTATTTGTAAAATCCGAACAACATGATATTTCTCCTCACTGAGAAGCCAAGGGAAACATACTAGAAAGCAGCCTTATGAATCCTTATTTTTTCATCATGACTACAACGACTACAATGCATGAAGACGATGGTGATGATAATAGAGTGAAAAGCAGCTAGTTTGCTCAAGCCCCGACATTTTACAATTGTGACAGTTTAACAATAAACATCTTATTTGATTTACAACCAAATCAAACTTCATTATCAAATCTTTCAGTAAAATCCATTTCAACAAGAACCCTAGTAGCAGAGAAGGCCTTGAAAAACAGGCAATAGCAGAATACACCTCCAGCGGTTTACAAAAACTGAAATAAAAAGAACACAAAAAGATGGTAAAGGTAATCGAACAAACTTAACTCGGGGGAACGAAATCCACACCGAGGTAGTCGTAGATTCCTCTTTTCAATCAACAAGAAGTGTCTATTTAAGAAGTTTCGTCGCGATACTATGGCATCGACACCCTAATTAAAATCACCAGACAGTAATTTCCCTTCTGTAAACGAACATAACATGTCTCAAATCCAGATGGCCAAAAGTAAATGAGCCCAATAATCCCAAATCCACAGAGAGCTCATGCACACCATCAATACAAGGACAGCCAAAATAGAACTTGACATCCAGGAAGAAAGCGAAAAGGTTTCAGCCAAGGAACTTACCTCTTCATCCAAGATGAAAATGGTTGAATTGCTTCCGAAAGATGGGTGTTTTGATGCCAATGAGCAGGAAGGAGCAACATTCCCCTAATCTCCTTATCAAGATTCCGGGATTTGGGATATGCGACGAAGCTTAGCACTGATTTTTTCTTTTTAATAAAAATTAAGCAGCGGTGATTCACATTCTTTAATCCAGCTGAAGAGAATTTAACGTTTCAAAATTATTCCAGCTGAGAAGCAATTGAGTTCTAGAAGTTTTGGCGGTTGTAAGCAAGAATCACCCGCCAAGTTATTATCAAGAAATTATTACGGACGCCATAGGCAGGGCAAATTATTAGGTCCGGGACATCAATTCAGAGGCCACACATCATCAAAATACACGGAGATTCAATGTATTCGGGTGACGTGGTGCGTCTGAATTGGTTGTCCGGACGTCATAATTCGTCCATAGGTAGAGAGAAAAATATTAATATGGCACGTCCTAATTCATCTCCATATGGTATCTGGTAACCACATTTAATAACTTCTCCAAGTTATCAGAGCAGAGGACGAGGAGCGCTCTTTTTCCGTCTTATCATAATAATTACAATATAAAATACCAATCTATACTTTACTTTCACATTTTTAACATTACACTACAAATCCTTTTGAAGTAAAATTCGTGGGCTCATTCTTACGGATAGGATAATATATCTCTAGCCAATTTATATTAGTCAATCATTTACAAACTAGTCTATCTTTATTTTAAATGCATATTATATTATATATATCCATATAACATACACCATGCACACCTTACGCAATAACTAATAATCATAACATATAAATTTATCTATATGTCAAAATACATGTTAGATCATATGAAAAAGTAAATTTATGTATATCATATATTTCATGTCCAGATATAGTAGATTGACTTCTGATCATTCCGTACTTAGTATTATTCTACTCATTTTAAAGAAAATGATGCAAAACGAATCGATGAAATTTTAATATGGACCTGTCAAAATATTCGGGATCATAAAATCTACCACATATCAAAAATTGCACGGTGAAAATTTTAGAATGAAGATGCTATTTTTTTATCAAATTTAGGAGAAAAAATAGGGAAAAACTCAAAATTCTTAAAAATAGAGATAGGATTAGAATTACATATTACGATCAGAACACTTTTTATAACTAGAATGATGAAAAATACAAATTAAATATTTTTAAAATATTTTTCTTTGAAAATAATAATTTTTCTAACCAAACACACCATATTCGCTAAATCATTGTAAACCCTAAAGCTTAGCAATGCAATGCAGGCAACCATAGTGTTGTTGTGCTCAATTAGCCAAATTTTATGTTTACAAGCAATTTAAGTGAAATTAAATTTGAGGCTAGAGCTTAAAGTTTGTTTTAAATACCAGCATGATGTCGTGCCTCTATAAAGTTGAAGGGTAGTCATCTATTGGTTCAATACTGCAGCTGTTTCACTGGTTGTAATACCACTATGAAATTTATTTTCATGTCAAAAGAAAAGCCTAGAAACAGCAGAACGTAGCCTAGAATATAAAGATGAGAAGGAAACTTGGTATACAGATAGGCAATACTGTAGCTAGGACTGAAATGCAGATAATGAACAAGATCACTTAATTAGGGAGATCTAGGATGAAAAAAGCCAAATTAATCCAAGACTATTAATATAGAATCACACTCTATCTGGCATATGCATTTGCAGTAAAGGAATAAATAAAAAATACACAAATAATATTATTGGAAGACATGCATGTGCTATGAATCTTCATATTATTGGAGCCAATTGATAATGCTAAAGATGGAAATCTGTTGGATCTTCTTTGGAGGAAGATGAAGTTCCTCTTGAACTTCTTGGATGAAAGAGAAGAGAGAGAGGGAAGAGAGGGAGAGAGCAAATCAGATGATGAAATCTTTATTGCTATTGCTTGACCTTATTACAAATTATAAGCATCTATATATAGACTCCATAGGCAACACAAAGCTATACACGAACCTAAAGAAGAACAACTGCAAATACTAACAATACATTTAAATCAATCGTAACAAAATCAATATCCACAATGAGGGAAATCAAAATCCCATAGATTCATGGAAAAGAAGGAAATCATAATCCCATAAATTCATGTGAAGGAAGTAAATCAAGATCCACCAAATTCATGTAGAGAAAATAAGAATTCAAATTTTGTTTTTAAAATTTGTAGGTATTTCTTAGATCACTTTATTGTTTGTCTTGTATCAAATAAGTTGATGAATAAGAAAGAATTATTCTTATCCTTATGGTTTCTACTCTATATCAACCCTTCCACCATCTTCTCTCTCATTCTTGTTCTCTATCCTTCCTCCCAAAAATGGCAACCAATAAGAATCTCAAACAACAAATTTATTAACACCATGACTTATTTAAAGTAAAAAGACATTAAGTGAGATTATATGACTTCGAGAAAAGGGAACAATAGGTAAGTGACAATCACTAGATGATAGGACAACAAATGAAAAACAATTAATATAAATTTTGATGATGTCTTTATATGACTATAGACTGCAAGCTTATTGATAAGTGAGTACTTACCTCAACATCTAATTTTCATATAATCATGATATGTCACTCTTTTCTATTTAATTCAAGTAATGGTTGTGTATATGGAAACAAGTAAACAACGGTATGTGTTGGACCATACACTATTTGTATTATAGTTTAATACATAATAGATACGTCTAAAACCTTAGTTTGGGTGAGATATATATTTGATATGATGGTAAATTTTATAACTTTGGATGCTCTGACTGATATAAGGCACAGTTTTCTAGAGAGGCTAAAATATTCAAGGTTTATAGAGGTCTGATTAATCTAGTCCATGAAAGTCAAAGGAACAAGTAATAGAGTGCGACTTTGGAGATACTCAAATATTTCTTTTCATCTATTGGAGTATGTGTTTTGCAAAGCAAACGAGAGTTAGCTTCTGGTTGCAACAAGTGTTCCAAAATAAATTCAAACACAAGATGATGGAGGACTTTAATCAAATGATTTGATAGGAAACACTTGGATTTCCAAGTGTTCTCACCAAAACCCAGTAGATCTAGGAGAAAAACTACTGTCCACAGCAGAAAATCAGCCCAAAAAACAGTGAAATCTGAGAGAAATAGGGAAAAATCCTTGGAAAACAATAAAAAACGATTGTATTCCACTAGTAGACAAACAAACCCAAAGTAAGATACAATGTTCTTCAATTCGAGAGGAAGAACAACTCTCCAACACTCTCCGGCAACGCCCAGAGCCCAAGCAAGAAAACCTGAAGACAAAACTCATTCAAATCAAGATAAAAACCCTAATCCCCTCATAACTCCCTATTAATACAATCTAATTCAAATTAAAAGCAAAAGGACTTCTCTACCCTTCCTTCTCCCTCCAAAAACACTAACCCTGTTTGAATTGCAAGTGGACCCCCACTCCCTGGCTCCCTCTCTCTTCTCCGCCTGCCTCTGTGTCCGCCGACTGTAGAACTGGACCGGCTAGGCCGGTCCAGGTTAGCCGGTCCAAGCTGGACCGGCATAACATTACCCCCCTCCCAAAGTACCACCTTGTCCTCAAGGTGGAAGGCAGGAAACTGCCTGCAATCCTCTCCATGGCTCCCATGTGGCCCATAAATCGGGAGGCCGCTCCACCTAATTTTCACTTCCTTTTCCCCCTTTTCATTGATGCGCACTCCTTCTACCACTAGAGGCTCCAGTGTCACTTCCATGTCTTCCCTCAATGTGCTGGGCAGCTCTGGGCTTACTGCATGCTCCCCCACCACTTTCCTCAACTGTGATACAGAAAAACGGTGTATTCGGACTGTTGGAGGAAGCCTCATCTGTATGCCACTCCCCGATTTTCTCCTCCACTTCGAAAGGGCCAAAATATCTCGCTGCTAGCTTCTCATTTCTCCTTGGGCTATAGTCCTCTGTCTGTATGGTCGGAGCTCAAGTAGACCTTGTCTCCAACTCAAACTGTATATCCCTCCTTTTACTGTCCGCCTGTTTCTTCATAACTGTTGGGCTCTGAGTAGATGCCTCTTGAGCTCGTCCAACACTTGATCTCTTTCCTTCAAGTGCTGATCCACTGCCGAAACTGGAGTACTCCTATGGCTGTAGTGTACCAGGTGTGGGGTTCTCTTCCATATAACACCTTAAAAGGTGTCATCTTGGTAGCCGAGTGAGAGGAGGTGTTGTGACCATTATTCTGTCCAGGCCAGCCATTTGGCCCACTGCTTCGGTGTCTCAGACACAAAGCATCTCAAGTATGTCTCCAAGCTTCTAAACACCACCTCCGTCTGCCCATCAGTCTGTGGATGATATGCTGTGCTCCTCTTCAATACTGTGCCCTGCATCCTAAATAACTCCCTCCAAAAATGGCTCAGGAACACCTTGTCCCTATCAGAAACAATAGACTCCGGTACCCCATGCAGGCAGACTATCTCTCTCACAAAAGCGCTGCTACAGATACTGCTGTGAACGGGTGTCTCAAGGAATGAAATGAGCAAATTTGCTCAACCTGTCAACCACTACAAATATACCGTTTACCCTTCTGATTTGGAAGCCCATCAATGAAATTCATAGTAATCTCCTCCCAAACCTTCTCTGATAGGGCCAGGGGCTGTAGGAATCCCCCTGGTGCCATCGTCATGTACTTGCCCGCTGGCAGGTATCACACTTAGCCACCATCTCCTCTATGTCTTTCCTCATCCCCTTCCAGTACATTCAGCAGCAATCCTGCTATAAGTTTTCTGCACTCCTGAATGACCTCCTAGGGCGCTCCCATGAAACTCCTGTAGAAGATGGGAATATGAATGGAAGACCTAGGAATCACACTCCTTCCCTGATAGTACAGTCTTTCCCCCACAACTGTGTAGCCTGGTGGCTGTTTTCATCTGAAAGCACTTCTTCTTTGATTTTCCTTAGTTCCCATTCTGGATGCTCTCCTCTTTGATGGCTCCCCAATCAATCAGAACAGGTACTGATACAACAATCCCCTGGAGCTCCCCCATACACGTGATAAGGCATCTGCTGCCTTATTCTCTAGTCCTGGCCTATAGTGGATCTCAAAATTATATCCGAGCAGCTTGGACAACCACCTCTGATGCTCCTCTGTGACCATCCTCTGCTCTAGCAAGTATTTCAGGCTCCTCTGATCAGTCCTGACAATAAAATGTCTGCCCAATAAATAGGTCTCCACTTTTGGATGGCCAGTACAATCGCCATCAGCTCTCTCTCATAGACCGACTTCAGCCTAGCCCGGGACTACAATACCGGACTGAAGTAAGCTAGGCCCTGTGGTTCTGCATCAACACTGCTCCCAATCCATAGCCTGAGGCATCTGTCTCCAACAAACACCTGGTTGAAGTCTGGCAGAGCTAGCACTGGCACTGTTGTCATGGCCTTCTTAAGCTTTTCAAAAGCCTCAGAAGCTGCTTCCCCCCATAAAAAATTGTCCTTCTTCAACTGCTCTGTCTTGGTCCTGCTATGGTGCTGTACCCTCTCACGAACCTCCTGTAGTAGCCGGTCAGTCCCAAAAATCCTCTGAGCCCCTTCAAGGTCTTGGGTTGAGGCCAAGCCAGCATTGCCTCTATCTTGGACTGATCTGCAGCCACTCCCTCCTGGGATATCACGTGCCCCAGGTACTCTACTTGTGCCTGAGCGAAGTCGCACTTCTTGAAATTGGCCTTCAGCTGATGCTCCCTTAGCACTCCCAACACCACTCTCAGGTGTTCTAGGTATTCCTCCTCAGTCCTGCTATAGATGAGAATGTCATCAAAAAATACCAACACAAACCTGCGAAGGTGTGGCTTGAAGATCCTGTTCATCAATGCCTGGAATGTAGCGTGCATTGGTGAGGCCAAAAGGCATCACCAGAAACTCGTAGTGGCCCTCATGAGTCCTGAAGGCTGTCTTTTGCACATCTTCCTTCCTCATCCTGATCTGATGATAGGCTGACTTCAGATCAATCTTGGTGAACAAAGCAGCTCCATGCAGCTCATCCATCAACTCGTCAATCACAGGGATGGGAAACTTATCAGGCACTGTCCTCTGTTGAGAGCTCTGTAGTCAACACAGAACCTCCAACTCCCATCCTTCTTTTTCACCAGCAGAACTGGGCTAGAGAAAGGGCTCACACTGGGCTGAATGATCCCTCCTTCTAGCATTTCCCCCACCAATTTCTCATCTCATCTTTTTGCACCTGAGGGTATCTGTAAGGTCTCACACTGATAGGGGAGACTCCCCTCTTCAGGATGACTGATGCCCCGCCTCTGTCAGGTGGAAGTCCCACCGAGGTTGGAACACATCCTCGACTCCTGCAGGAAAGGCTGAACCAACGCCGGGATGGTTTTATCTTCCCCCTCCGCTGATCCTCCAAGCTCTGCAACTCCACCAGGAAACCCCTCCTTCCTCATGGATAATCTTCACCATCGACCGGAGTACTCCAGCTCTGGACAATCCTGGTTCCCCCTTCAGCTTCACCCTCTTTTGCCTTCTACCATCAGTTCCATCACCATGGTTCCCTAGTTCACTTGGTTTTCACCCAAGTCTGTAGCCATTTCATGCCCAAAATGACATCAGTGCTACCCAACTCTCAGGGGTAGAAATCCTCCACCACCCTGATCTCCTGTAGGCTCATCTCCACCCCTTTGCAGATCCCCGTGCTAGACTCAATCTTTCCTGTCCCCATCATTACCCCATAACTCTGCCTGTCTCAGTAGGCTCCGTCCCCAGCTCCTCCGCCACCTGAGTGGATATGAAATTGTGGGTTGCCCCACTATCGATCAGACTACTACCTCCCTCCCATGGATCCCCTTCACCTTCATGTATGACTAAGAGTAAATCCCATCACAGAATTTAAGGATACCTCGGCCACCTCCAACTGGGGTCACTCTGCTCCTCATCCGAATCATCACCCTCCTCAGGCGCCTCGTCTATATAACGGTGGAAGCCCGAAGAGCCGGATCCTGCATCTGTGCCCTGGAACAAACTTCTCCTCACATCTGAAACAAAGGCCCTTGGCCCTCTTCTCCAGCATCTCCTCCTCAGTCAATTTCTTGAAGCTTCCTGCAGTTCTAGTCACCCCTCTTCTCCTTTCCACTCTCTCTAGGGACACTAGGGCTTGGCCCTTTTGGAGCCAAGTAAGTGGTAGTTGTCCTGTGGACCTCCTGAGTGGTTGTTCCTCCAACTTCGAGCGTTGGTCTTCGGTTCTCTACCACGCTGAGCCAATTCCATTGCCTCCCTCAGGTCTCTCGGTCTCATGACCTTCACAGCATCTCCAATTTCTGGCTTGAGCCCCTTCATGAAGTTTCCCCTCAATGTGCTGTTCGATAAGCCCTCCATGTCTCCCACCAGACTCTCGAATTTCTTTCTGTATTCCTCCACTGCCCCTCCGAGTGAGGGCATAGAACTGCTCGGAGATCTCCCATGGGCTGCCCCCCCTGAATCTCTCTCTGATGGCCTCCTTGAAATCCCTCCAGTTCTCACCGGATCCAACTTATCCATGTACTGAACCAGGCAAAAGCCACCCCTTCCAAGCACATGCTAGCAGCCATCAATCTCTCCTCCTCCATAGGCCATTCACTGCAAAATACATTTCCACCTTGTGGATCCACTCATCCACGTTTCCCTCTTCGAAGACAGGCATTTTCAGCTTCCTGGCCCTAGTGTCCATCCCATATGCCTGTTCCCCCCATGGCCTCCTCTGTCCCAGGCAATGGGGTCTTCCCAAGTTCCTCTTTCTCCATATCGGGGCTCATCCCCCTCCTCGGCCGCCGATAGCCATCTTCCCCTCGCGCTCCGCCTGGTGGTTATGATCCCCCATGGTCGGTCCCAGGATCGGGCCTCCGACGACGCCAATCCTCCTCTCTGTCTTCCCTGAAGTCTCTCCTTCTATCATGCTCTCCTCCTGTAGATTCCCTATGTAGTATTCTTCCGTTGCTACCAAGCAGTTCCACCTCCTTCTCTTCTTCCGGATTTGCCTTCTCCTTACCCTTGCTCCCACAACCTTCTCCTCTTTCCTCCGCTGGCACAGCCCTAGCTTGCCCTTCCAACAATTTCTTCTTCATCTCCTCCAAAGCCATGAATTCCCTTCCACATTCTCACTCAACGTCGCCATCTTCTCCTCCAGATCCGCCTTAAATTGACCCACCTCTTCTCCAAGACTTCTACACGTTTAGATGCCATGGGAACCAAAAAATGGTCTCCGAATCCCTTCCGAAAAGCAAAAATCTGCAGCGAGACTGTGAAAACAGCCCCCCACCGTCCGGATCTTGGCTCTGATACCAATTTGATAGGAAACACTTGGATTTCCAAGTGTTTCTCCACCAAAACCCAGTAGATCTAGGAGAAAAACTGCTGTCCACAGCAGAAAATCAGCCCAAAAAACAGTGAAATCTGAGAGAAATAGGGAAAAATTCCTTGGAAAACAATAGAAACAATTGTATTCCACTAGTAGAACAAACAAAACCAAAGCAAGATACAATGTTCTTCAATTCGAGAGGAAGAACAACTCTCCAACACTCTCCGGCAACGCCCAGAGCCCAAGCAAGAAAACCTAGAAGACAAAACTCATTCAAAATCAAGATAAAACCCTAATCCCCCATAACTCCCTATTAATACAATCTAATTCAAATTAAAAGCAAAAGGACTTCTCTACCCTTCCTTCTCCTCCAAAAACACTTAACCCATGTTTGAATTGCAAGTGGACCAAACTCCCTGGCTCCCCTCTCTCCGCCGGCTCTGTGTCCGCCGACTGTAGAACTGGACCGCTGGGCCGGTCCAGGTTGAGCCGGTCCAAGCTGGACCGGCATAACAGAATATATTTGCATTACATAGTCTATCCCTACGCCAGGTCATATCATTGCAACATGTCGGACAAGAAAGATAAACACTATATGAAATGAAAATTTAGTGGCATGCACATGTTCAGCTTTTAGATACTACTTAAACGTGTAATATTTCTGCTATTAAGATGTCTTACAAATATTCAATGCAGAAGGAATTGAGGTCTAATGAGACTTTTTAATATTGATCCCTCAGGGATTTAGAAGTTTAAGTACTCAACTTAGAAAGAGAAGATACAGTGGAGATCTAGTTTGTCAATATATGAGTTGGACGAAATTTTTTTGAGAAATATTTATTTATGTTTTCTGTCAACGCATTGCACCAGATCTAAAAGGAATTGAATTATTTATTTATTCTTAAATTGTCAAGATAAGCTAGAATGGCACAGATTGTGACCCCACTGTGTGCTCTCAAATTGAAGATCGTTATCCTCCTAACATACCCTCTTGTTAGTTAAGGTCTTGAAGGATTGGAGTTTTTCTAGTGTTATATAAAAAGAAGGATTCATATGTGAGTATGATTTGTTTTGTAAAATTCTAAAGCTTGTTTTTTACTTCAGTGTGTTCGGGGTTTAAAAAAGAATTTATGAGTACTCATAAGTTATGCTATCACGATTGTGTGGCTTTTATTTGTTTAGTGGATTGAATTACCGCTCCACCTGTGGGCTCAGGCTTAGTTGAAATTGAATCATGTAAATCTTAGTTTTGTTTGATTGACTTTTCTTCTGTTTATATATTATATTGTTAGCATCATTATCAATCTTTGGACACCTCAACATTCAAGTCATTTGGCATCCCCATCACAAGGCATACCTTTGCATTAATCATTTGCTTGTTTAAGGGTTCTAGATTGAGAGCAGGTGAGCAGAAAAGTTGAACAAGCTTGGTCTATCGATTATTAGCATCAGAAAGGGCTCATTTAAACCTTCTTAATCTCCTGGGGATCATGTCATAATAGATTTTCTCCTATTCAAAATTGAGGATGAACTTAACAGCTCATTCTTGAAGATATTAAATATTTTTTGAAAATAATGATTTTATTTTCATTCATTTGTTTGTGACATGAAAACACTACATCTCCATGATTTTGAATGTATCATAAAGTTTAAATCAAATATTGATTTCTAACTATATCCAATCACATGAAAAAACTTTTTTTTTTGTTAAAAATAATTAAAAGATTTAAATAAAAGAAAGAAGTGTGAGGAAAATTATCAAAAAAGTTTGATATAAAATTCAAAAATCAACTTTCAAACTGAAGTCGGCCAACTTTAAGTTAGAGAGTTAGCACATTATCGACTAAGATCAACATTGGAGAAATTTCTATTATAAATGAGTGCTTGGCTAACTAAGCAAATGACTGACTAACTTTAGTTTTGTGATTACAGTGATTTTATCCTAATTTGGATTCCTTCCTTTGCAATAAGGCCCGCATTAAGTAGGAGAGAGTCCATTCTAGTTGGTGAGTCTAGATGGTTAATCTGACAAAGAAGAAAGCTCTGGTGTAAGATGAGGTTGATACGCCTTAGGTTTCACAAATTAGGGTTTGCCCTAATTTTCCTTCAAGGATGAAGTTTCTCCACCAAATCAAAGTTAACTCAAAACAAGAAGAATGAGAGGAAGAACAAAAGAGCTTTGCATTAATCTTCAAGACAAAACAAAAGACAAAACTAGTCCACTTCGAGAAGGACCAAATCTCCCAAAAGAAACCCTAGAGAAAACAAGAGGGAAAAGAGAAAGAACTTTCTTCACATGATACCCCAAAATAAACCCTAATGGTTCCTTTCATACAATCTCACAATTTCCCCCTCATCCCTAAATTACCCCCCATCATCCACCCTCCAATTTTCCCCCAAAACCTGGCCTCTCCCCTTGATGCCCAAGGATTTAAGTAAGTGGGCCCAAAGGGCCCACCGTGACCCCCTCCCCATTTCCCCCAGGTTCGCCCCCCCCCCCCTTGGCTCACCCGGGCCGGCAACCCCTCCCGTCGCCTCCTGTAGACCCGCGCGGGTCTCGGATGGACCGGCTCAGCCGGTCCATCAGAGGTCTATCCAATTTGACGACTTTTATAAGGATACATCACAGATAAAAGGCCGAATAAGACTTGGAAAAGTTATATTAAACCATTCTTTAGCATTCACATACTTCTGCATCAATTACAACATAATCATTCACCTTAATATATTGAGAAAATATCCAACTCAATAGTTTATCAATGCTAAATATTCAAATATACAAAGTGAACAACATATAAACAAAAGATTTTACTAAATACTTATAAAGAACAAATTTTTTACAAAAGGCTAGAAGGAATCATTGGTTCATTTACCAGATGGTTGTAAAAGCCGATGATTATTTTTGAAGAGTTGTTAATTATTCTTTCTAAAGAATCATTGGTCCATTTATTGGAACAATTCAAGAAATTCTTAGCATAACTATCAACTTATTTTCAGAAATCTCTAATTCAGTTGTTAGCTCACCCAATAGAGCACTTGTGTTCATTTTGAGAAATAGCTTAGTTGGCAAGAGTTAAAAGGATCATCTGAAATCTTATTTTCTTCATTCGAAATATTGTTCATCTTAATAAGAAGCAATTTGGAGAGCAAGATTTAGGAAGAAGATGACAGACTAGAGTATTCTTCAAATGCTAACCCAATGTCATATTTATAGACTCACATTGATGTTGACTTGTCCAATCAATTAAATATTATTACTGACACAATAAAATGGTGTGATTGTCAACGTGATAGCTTATCAGGACAATAAATTCTAAGAATTTCTAACAATATTAAAAATTGAAATGTCATGTAATTTTCTTGTTATTTTTACAAGATTATATTAAAAAATACAAGATAATCAAATAACCAAATGTACACTCAAATATTTCATAGACCTAGTTAAGTCGATTTGGTTTGAAGTTCAAAGAAAGCCCATCAAGTAACAACAACATCAAGCCTTTATCCCAATCGGGCAAGAGGAATGAAAAATAGGGAATCTGTCAGAATCACCAAGAGCTCACCAGATTCCCTAAAACTCGCTAGCTTTACCAAGAACTTTCCAAATTCACCAAGAGCTCAACAGGTTCATTATAAACTCATCAGACTCATCATCAATTCGCCAAATCTAGCCTGAAATCACCAAAGCTGTAATGTATTCACTAGAGAAATGTCAAACTTGCCAAGAGCCTTAAGAACTCGCTCAATCTCAAGAATTACTTGCCATTCAACTAAGCCCGTCAACAACTTCATCTAGTGGTGGCTTCAATCAGTTATCGACATCAAATTTTATGTATTTTTGCTACATGCTTTATATATTTTTTACTTCAAGCTGTTGTTAAATCATGCTATGGGTTTTCTTATTTTGCATAGCTTGAATATGGCCTTTCCTATATATGCATTATTTCCAAGTTGGCTATTCTTGAAAGCATAAAATAAGCGCATTCAGGTTTTGATAACATGACTTGACTTTATTATTGACCAAGATATAATCAAAATGGCATAGGGAATTTCAGTGCTCTAGTCTCTGCCCAGTCAGTTCTCAATCTCTTATGCATCTGCTCCTAATTCTCTATTCCACCATAAATGACAGAACAACACCACTTATATGAACTTAAATTCATCCATTTCACATTTGAAAATATTTCTCCAGAGCATAAAGTTTGTTTTAAATACCCAGCATGATGTCGTGCCTCTATAAAGTTGAAGGGTAGTCATCTATTGGTTCAATACCTGCAGCTGTTTCATCTGGTTGTAATACCACTATGAAATTTATTTTCATGTCAAAAGAAAAGCCTAGAAACAGCAGGAACGTAGCCTAGAATATAAAGATGAGAAGGAAACTTGGTATACAGATAGGCAAATACTGTAGCTAGGACTGAAATGCAGATAATGGACAAGATCACTTAATTAGGGAGATCTAGGATGAAAAAAAGCCAAATTAATCCAAGACTATTAATATAAGAAATCACACTCTAATCTGGCATATGCATTTGCAGTAAAGGAATAAATAATAAATACACAAATAATTATTATTGGAAGACATGCATGTGCTATGAATCTTCATATTATTGGAGCCCATTGAATAATGCTAAAGATGGAAATCTGTTGGATCTTCTTTGGAGGAAGATGAAGTTCCTCTTGAACTTCTTGGATGAAAGAGAGAGAGAGAGAGGGAAGAGAGGGAGAGAGCAAATCAGAATGATGAAATCTTTATTGCTATTGGCTTGAACCTTATTACAAATTATAGCATCTATATATAGACTCCATAGGCAACACAAAGCTATACACGAACCTAAAGAAAGAACAACTGCAAATACTAACATACATTTAAATCAATCGTAACAAAATCAATATCCACAATGAGGGAAATCAAAATCCCATAGATTCATGGAAAAGAAGGAAATCATAATCCCATAAATTCATGTGAAGGAAGTAAATCAAGATCCACCAAATTCATGTAAGAGAAATAAGAATTCAAATTTTGTTTTTAAAATTTGTAGGTATTTCTTAGATCACTTTATTGTTTGTCTTGTATCAAATAAGTTGATGAATAAGAAAGAATTATTTCTTATCCTTATGGTTTCTACTCTATATCAACCCTTCCACCATCTTCTCTCTCATTCTTGTTCTCTATCCTTCCTCCCAAAAATGGCAACCATAAGAATCTCAAACAACAAATTTATTAACACCATGACTTATTTAAAGTAAAAAGACATTAAGTGAGATTATATGACTTCGAAGAAAAGGGAACAATAGGTAAGTGACAATCATCTAGATGATAGGACAACAAATGAAAACACAATTAATATAAATTTTGATGATGTTCTTTATATGACTATAGACTGCAAGCTTATTGATAAGTGAGTACTTACCTCAACATCTAATTTTCATATAAATCATGATATGTCACTCTTTTCTAATTTTAATTCAAGTAATGGTTGTGTATATGGAAACAAGTAAACAACGGTATGTGTTGGACCATACACTATTTGTATTAATAGTTTAATACATATGATGATACGTCTAAAACCTTAGTTTGGGTGAGATATATATTTGATATGATGGTAAATTTTATAACTTTGGATGCTCTGACTGATATAAGGCACAGTTTTCTAGAGAGGCTAAAATATTCAAGGTTTATAGAGGTCTGATTAATCTAGTCCATGAAAGTCAAAGGAACAAGTAATAGAGTGCGACTTTGGAGATACTTCAAATATTTCTTTTCATCTATTGGAGTATGTGTTTTGCAAAGCAAACGAGAGTTAGCTTCTGGTTGCAACAAGTGTTCCAAAATAAATTCAAACACAAGATGATGGGAGGACTTTAATCAAATGAATTTGATAGGAAACACTTGGATTTCCAAGTGTTTCTCACCAAAACCCAGTAGATCTAGGAGAAAAACTACTGTCCACAGCAGAAAATCAGCCCAAAAAACAGTGAAATCTGAGAGAAATAGGGAAAAATCCTTGGAAAACAATAAAAACGATTGTATTCCACTAGTAGACAAACAAAACCAAAGTAAGATACAATGTTCTTCAATTCGAGAGGAAGAACAACTCTCCAACACTCTCCGGCAACGCCCAGAGCCCAAGCAAGAAAACCTAGAAGACAAAACTCATTCAAAATCAAGATAAAACCCTAATCCCCTCATAACTCCCTATTAATACAATCTAATTCAAATTAAAAGCAAAAGGACTTCTCTACCCTTCCTTCTCCCTCCAAAAACACTTAACCCATGTTTGAATTGCAAGTGGACCCCACTCCCTGGCTCCCTCTCTCTTCCGCCTGCCTCTGTGTCCGCCGACTGTAGAACTGGACCGGCTAGGCCGGTCCAGGTTGAGCCGGTCCAAGCTGGACCGGCATAACATTACCCCCCTCCCAAAGTACCACCTTGTCCTCAAGGTGGAAGGCAGGAAACTGCACTGCAATCCTCTCCAATGGCTCCCATGTGGCCTCATAATCTGGGAGGCCGCTCCACCTAATTTTCACTTCCTTTTCCCCCTTTTCATTGATGCGCACTCCTTCTACCACTAGAGGCTCCAGTGTCACTTCCATGTCTTCCCTCAATGTGCTGGGCAGCTCTGGGCTTACTGCATGCTCCCCCACCACTTTCCTCAACTGTGATACATGAAAAACGGGGTGTATTCTGACTGTTGGAGGAAGCCTCAATCTGTATGCCACCTCCCCGATTTTCTCCTCCACTTCGAAAGGGCCAAAATATCTCGCTGCTAGCTTCTCATTTCTCCTTTGGGCTATAGTCCTCTGTCTGTATGGTCGGAGCTTCAAGTAGACCTTGTCTCCAACTCCAAACTGTATATCCCTCCTTTTACTGTCCGCCTGTTTCTTCATAATCTGTTGGGCTCTGAGTAGATGCCTCTTGAGCTCGTCCAACACTTGATCTCTTTCCTTCAAGTGCTGATCCACTGCCGAGACTGGAGTACTCCTATGGCTGTAGTGTACCAGGTGTGGGGGGTCTCTTCCATATAACACCTTAAAAGGTGTCATCTTGGTAGCCGAGTGAGAGGAGGTGTTGTACCAGTATTCTGTCCAGGCCAGCCATTTGGCCCACTGCTTCGGTGTCTCAGACACAAAGCATCTCAAGTATGTCTCCAAGCTTCTAATCACCACCTCCGTCTGCCCATCAGTCTGTGGATGATATGCTGTGCTCCTCTTCAATACTGTGCCCTGCATCCTAAATAACTCCCTCCAAAAATGGCTCAGGAACACCTTGTCCCTATCAGAAACAATAGACTCCGGTACCCCATGCAGGCAGACTATCTCTCTCACAAAAGCTGCTGCTACAGATACTGCTGTGTACGGGTGTCTCAAGGGAATGAAATGAGCATATTTGCTCAACCTGTCAACCACTACAAATATGACCGTTTACCCTTCTGATTTTGGAAGCCCATCAATGAAATTCATAGTAATCTCCTCCCAAACCTTCTCTGATAGGGCCAGGGGCTGTAGGAATCCCCCTGGTGCCATCGTCATGTACTTGCTCCGCTGGCAGGTATCACACTTAGCCACCATCTCCTCTATGTCTTTCCTCATCCCCTTCCAGTACAATTCAGCAGCAATCCTGCTATAAGTTTTCTGCACTCCTGAATGACCTCCTATGGCGCTCCCATGAAACTCCTGTAGAAGATGGGGAATATGAATGGAAGACCTAGGAATCACACTCCTTCCCTGATAGTACAGTCTTTCCCCCACAACTGTGTAGCCTGGGTGGCTGTTTTCATCTGAAAGCACTTCTTCTTTGATTTTCCTTAGCTCCTCATTCTGGATGCTCTCCTCTTTGATGGCTCCCCAATCAATCAGAACAGGTACTGATACAACAATCCCCTGGAGCTCCCCCATACAACGTGATAAGGCATCTGCTGCCTTATTCTCTAGTCCTGGCCTATAGTGGATCTCAAAATTATATCCGAGCAGCTTGGACAACCACCTCTGATGCTCCTCTGTGACCATCCTCTGCTCTAGCAAGTATTTCAGGCTCCTCTGATCAGTCCTGACAATAAAATGTCTGCCCAATAAATAAGGTCTCCACTTTTGGATGGCCAGTACAATCGCCATCAGCTCTCTCTCATAGACCGACTTCAGCCTAGCCCGGGACTACAATACCTGACTGAAGTAAGCTATGGCCCTGTGGTTCTGCATCAACACTGCTCCCAATCCATAGCCTGAGGCATCTGTCTCCAGCACAAACACCTGGTTGAAGTCTGGCAGAGCTAGCACTGGCACTGTTGTCATGGCCTTCTTAAGCTTTTCAAAAGCCTCAGAAGCTGCTTCCCCCCATAAAAAATTGTCCTTCTTCAACTGCTCTGTCAGTGGTCCTGCTATGGTGCTGTACCCTCTCACGAACCTCCTGTAGTAGCCGGTCAGTCCCAAAAATCCTCTGAGCCCCTTCAAGGTCTTGGGTTGAGGCCAAGCCAGCATTGCCTCTATCTTGGACTGATCTGCAGCCACTCCCTCCTGGGATATCACGTGCCCCAGGTACTCTACTTGTGCCTGAGCGAAGTCGCACTTCTTGAAATTGGCCTTCAGCTGATGCTCCCTTAGCACTCCCAACACCACTCTCAGGTGTTCTAGGTATTCCTCCTCAGTCCTGCTATAGATGAGAATGTCATCAAAAAATACCAACACAAACCTGCGAAGGTGTGGCTTGAAGATCCTGTTCATCAATGCCTGGAATGTAGCTGGTGCATTGGTGAGGCCAAAAGGCATCACCAGAAACTCGTAGTGGCCCTCATGAGTCCTGAAGGCTGTCTTTTGCACATCTTCCTTCCTCATCCTGATCTGATGATAGGCTGACTTCAGATCAATCTTGGTGAACAAAGCAGCTCCATGCAGCTCATCCATCAACTCGTCAATCACAGGGATGGGAAACTTATCAGGCACTGTCTCTTTGTTGAGAGCTCTGTAGTCAACACAGAACCTCCAACTCCCATCCTTCTTTTTCACCAGCAGAACTGGGCTAGAGAAAGGGCTCACACTGGGCTGAATGATCCCTCCTTCTAGCATTTCCCCCACCAATTTCTCAATCTCATCTTTTTGCACCTGAGGGTATCTGTAAGGTCTCACACTGATAGGGGAGACTCCCTCTTTCAGGATGATCTGATGCTCCCGCTCTCTGTCAGGTGGAAGTCCCACCGGAGGTTGGAACACATCCTCGAACTCCTGCAGGAAAGGCTGAACCAACGCCGGGATGGGTTTATCTTCCCCCTCCGGCTGATCCTCCAAGCTCTGCAACTCCACCAGGAAACCCCCTCCTTCCTCATGGATAATCTTCACCATCGACCGGAGTACTCCAGCTCTGGACAATCCTGGTTCCCCCTTCAGCTTCACCCTCTTGCCTTCTACCATCAGTTCCATCACCATGGTTCCCTAGTTCACCTTGGTTTCACCCAAGGTCTGTAGCCATTTCATGCCCAAAATGACATCAGTGCTACCCAATCTCAGGGGTAGGAAATCCTCCACCACCCTGATCTCCTGTAGGCTCATCTCCACCCCTTTGCAGATCCCCGTGCTAGACTCAATCTTTCCTGTCCCCATCATTACCCCATAACTGCCTGTCTCAGTAGGCTCCGTCCCCAGCTCCTCCGCCACCTGAGTGGATATGAAATTGTGGGTTGCCCCACTATCGATCAGTACTACTACCTCCCTCCCATGGATCTTCCCCTTCACCTTCATGGTATGACTAAGAGTAAATCCCATCACAGAATTTAAGGATACCTCGGCCACCTCCAACTGGGGGTCACTCTGCTCCTCATCCGAATCATCACCCTCCTCAGGCGCCTCGTCTATATAGACGGTGAGAGCCCGAAGAGCGCGATCCTTGCATCTGTGCCCTGGAACAAACTTCTCCTCACATCTGAAACAAAGGCCCTTGGCCCTCTTCTCCAGCATCTCCTCCTCAGTCAATTTCTTGAAGCTTCCTGCAGTTCTAGTCACCCCGCTCTTCTCCTTTCCACTCTCTCTAGGGACACTAGGGCTTGGCCCTTTTGGAGCCAAGTAAGTGGTAGTTGTCCTGGTGGGACCTCCTGAGTGGTTGTTCCTCCAACTTCGAGCGTTGGTCTTCTGGTTCTCTACCAGCTGAGCCAATTCCATTGCCTCCCTCAGGTCTCTCGGTCTCATGACCTTCACAGCATCTCCAATTTCTGGCTTGAGCCCCTTCATGAAGTTTCCCCTCAATGTGCTGTTCGATAAGCCCTCCATGTCTCCCACCAGACTCTCGAATTTCTTTCTGTATTCCTCCACTGTCCCCTCCTGAGTGAGGGCATAGAACTGCTCGGAGATCTCCCATGGGCTGCCCCCCCTGAATCTCTCTCTGATGGCCTCCTTGAAATCCCTCCAAGTTCTCACCGGATCCCACTTATCCATGTACTTGAACCAGGCAAAAGCCACCCCTTCCAAGCACATGCTAGCAGCCATCAATCTCTCCTCCTCCATAAGGCCATTCACTGCAAAATACATTTCCACCTTGTGGATCCACTCATCCACGTTTCCCTCTTCGAAGACAGGCATTTTCAGCTTCCTGGCCCTAGTGTCCATCCCATATGCTCTGTTCCCCCCATGGCCTCCTCTGTCCCAGGCAATGGGGTCTTCCCAAGTTCCTCTTTCTCCATATCGGGGCTCATCCTCCCTCCTCGGCCGCCGATAGCCATCTTCCCCTCGCGCTCCGCCATGGTGGTTATGGATCCCCCATGGTCGGTCCACTGGATCGGGCCTCCGACGACGCCAATCCTCCTCTCTGTCTTCCCTGAAGTCTCTCCTTCTATCATGCTCTTCCCTCCTGATAGATTCCCTATGTAGTATTCTTCCGTTGCTACCAAGCAGTTCCACCTCCTCTTCTTCTTCCGGATTTGCCTTCTCCTTACCCTTGCTCCCACAACCTTCTCCTCTTTCCTCCGCTGGCACAGCCCTAGCTTGCCCTTCCAACAATTTCTTCATCATCTCCTCCAAAGCCATGAATTTCCCTTCCACATTCTCACTCAACGTCGCCATCTTCTCCTCCAGATCCGCCTTAAATTGACCCACCTCGGTCTCCAAGACTTCTACACGTTTAGATGCCATGGGAACCAAAAAATGGTCTCCGAATCCCTTCCGAAAAGCAAAAATCTGCAGCGAGACAGTGGAAAACAGCCCCCCACCGTCCGGATCTTGGCTCTGATACCAATTTGATAGGAAACACTTGGATTTCCAAGTGTTTCTCACCAAAACCCAGTAGATCTAGGAGAAAAACTGCTGTCCACAGCAGAAAATCAGCCCAAAAAACAGTGAAATCTGAGAGAAATAGGGAAAAATCCTTGGAAAACAATAGAAACAATTGTATTCCACTAGTAGACAAACAAAACCAAAGCAAGATACAATGTTCTTCAATTCGAGAGGAAGAACAACTCTCCAACACTCTCCGGCAACGCCCAGAGCCCAAGCAAGAAAACCTAGAAGACAAAACTCATTCAAAATCAAGATAAAACCCTAATCCCCTCATAACTCCCTATTAATACAATCTAATTCAAATTAAAAGCAAAAGGACTTCTCTACCCTTCCTTCTCCCTCCAAAAACACTTAACCCATGTTTGAATTGCAAGTGGACCACACTCCCTGGCTCCCTCTCTCTTCCGCCCGGCTCTGTGTCCGCCGACTGTAGAACTGGACCGGCTGGGCCGGTCCAGGTTGAGCCGGTCCAAGCTGGACCGGCATAACAGAATTATATTTGCATTACATAGTCTATCCCTACGCCAGGTCATATCATTGCAACATGTCGGACAAGAAAGATAAACACTATATGAAATGAAAATTTAGTGGCATGCACATGTTCAGCTTTTATGATACTACTTAAACGTGTAATATTTTCTGCTATTAAGATGTCTTACAAATATTCAATGCAGAAGGAATTGAGGTCTAATGAGACTTTTTAATATTGATCCCTCAGGGATTTAGAAGTTTAGAGTACTCAACTTAGAGAAGAGAAGATACAGTGGAGATCTAGTTTGTCATTATATTGAGTTGGACGAAATTTTTTTGAGAAATATTTATTTATGTTTTCTGTTCAACGCATTGCACCAGATCTAAAAGGAATTGAATTATTTATTTATTCTTAAATTGTCAAGATAAGCTAGAATGGCACAGATTGATGACTCCACTTGTGTGCTCTCAAATTGAAGATCAGTTATCCTCCTAACATACCCTCTTGTTAGTTAAGGTTCTTGAAGGATTGGAGTTTTTCTAGGTGTATATAAAAAGAAGGATTCATATGTGAGGTATGATTTGTTTTGTAAAATTCTAAAGCTTGTTTTTACTTCAGTGTGTTCGGGGTTTAAAAAAAGAATTTATGAGTACTCATAAGTTATGCATATCACGATTGTGTGGCTTTTATTTGTTTAGTGGATTGAATTACCGCTCCACTCCTGTGGGCTCAGGCTTAGTTGAAATTGAATCATGTAAATCTTAGTTTTGTTTGATTGACTTTTCTGTCTTTTATATTTATATTGTTAGCATCATTATCAATCTTTGTGACACCTCAACATTCAAGTCATTTGGCATCCCCATCACAAGGCATACCATTGCATTAATCATTTGCTTGTTTAAGGGTTCTAGATTGAGAGCAGGTGAGCAGAAAAGTTGAACAAGCTTGGTCTATCGATTATTAGCATCAGAAAGGGCTCATTTAAACCTTCTTCATCTCCTGGGGATCATGTCATAATAGATTTTCTCCTATTCAAAAATTGAGGATGAACTTAACAGCTCATTGCTTGAAGATATTAAATATTTTTTGAAAATAATGATTTTATTTTCATTCATTTGTTTGTGACATGAAAAACACTACATCTCCATGATTTTGAATGTATTCATAAAGTTTAAATCAAATATTGATTTCTAACTATATCCAATCACATGATGAAATCTAATAAATTTTTTGCTTTTCAAACAACATTCCTAACTTGAAGCAACAAAATAAGCCACGAAGCAAATACGCTTTGCAATTCTTAAAAAAAAAAGGAGGATTGTCACAAACTTCATTGACAACCTAACTAATGGATGCAACAGTAGGTTTACTAGGGGGTGAAAAGTGAAAATGAGTCGAATCGAGTTCAAGTCCTAACGAGCTCGAGCTCAGCTCGCCTACTACTTAAGTGGATTTAACTCGAACTCAAGCTAGGTACTGGAGCTCAACTCAACTTGAATTTTGTATTTTCGGCTCAAGCTCAAACTACGGTATCCTCCTAAGTTATTGAAGAGTTTTCAATATTTGAATCACAAGTATTCTTCTAAACAATGTCACAGTCGATTTGTCTTGGGGAACTAAACTTTATTGCCTATTTGTAAAATCCGAACAACATGATATTTCTCCTCACTGAGAAGCCAAGGGAAACATACTAGAAAGCAGCCTTATGAATCCTTATTTTTTCATCATGACTACAACGACTACAATGCATGAAGACGATGGTGATGATAATAGAGTGAAAAGCAGCTAGTTTGCTCAAGCCCCGACATTTTACAATTGTGACAGTTTAACAATAAACATCTTATTTGATTTACAACCAAATCAAACTTCATTATCAAATCTTTCAGTAAAATCCATTTCAACAAGAACCCTAGTAGCAGAAGGCCTTGAAAAACAGGCAATAGCAGAATACACCTCCAGCGGTTTACAAAAACTGAAATATAAAGAACACAAAAAGATGGTAAAGGTAATCGAACAAACTTAACTCGGGGGAACGAAATCCACACCGAGGTAGTCGTAGATTCCTCTTTTCAATCAACAAGAAGTGTCTATTTAAGAAGTTTCGTCGCGATACTATGGCATCGCACACCCTAATTAAAATCACCAGACAGTAATTTCCCTTCTGTAAACGAACATAACATGTCTCAAATCCAGATGGCCAAAAGTAAATGAGCCCAATAATCCCAAATCCACAGAGAGCTCATGCACACCATCAATACAAGGACAGCCAAAATAGAACTTGACATCCAGGAAGAAAGCGAAAAGGTTTCAGCCAAGGAACTTACCTCTTCATCCAAGATGAAAATGGTTGAATTGCTTCCGAAAGATGGGTGTTTTGATGCCAATGAGCAGGAAGGAGCAACATTCCCCTAATCTCCTTATCAAGATTCCGGGATTTGGGATATGCGACGAAGCTTAGCACTGATTTTTTCTTTTTAATAAAAATTAAGCAGCGGTGATTCACATTCTTTAATCCAGCTGAAGAGAATTTAACGTTTCAAAATTATTCCAGCTGAGAAGCAATTGAGTTCTAGAAGTTTTGGCGGTTGTAAGCAAGAATCACCCGCCAAGTTATTATCAAGAAATTATTACGGACGCCATAGGCAGGGCAAATTATTAGGTCCGGGACATCAATTCAGAGGCCACACATCATCAAAATACACGGAGATTCAATGTATTCGGGTGACGTGGTGCGTCTGAATTGGTTGTCCGGACGTCATAATTCGTCCATAGGTAGAGAGAAAAATATTAATATGGCACGTCCTAATTCATCTCCATATGGTATCTGGTAACCACATTTAATAACTTCTCCAAGTTATCAGAGCAGAGGACGAAGGAGCGCTCTTTTTCCGTCTTATCATAATAATTACAATATAAAATACCAATCTATACTTTACTTTCACATTATTTAACATTACACTACAAATCCTTTTGAAGTAAAATTCGTGGGCTCATTCTTACGGATAGGATAATATATCTCTAGCCAATTTATATTAGTCAATCATTTACAACTAGTCTATCTTTATTTTAAATGCATATTATATTATATATATCCATATAACATACACCATGCACACCTTACGCAATAACTAATAATCATAACATATAAATTTATCTATATGTCAAAATACATGTTAGATCATATGAAAAAGTAAATTTATGTATATCATATATTTCATGTCCAGATATAGTAGATTGACTTCTGATCATTCCGTACTTAGTATTATTCTACTCATTTTAAAGAAAATGATGCAAAACGAATCGATGAAATTTTAATATGGACCTGTCAAAATATTCGGGATCATAAAATCTACCACATATCAAAAATTGCACGGTGAAAATTTACTAGAATGAAGATGCTATTTTTTTATCAAATTTAGGAGAAAAAATAGACAAAACTCAAAATTCTTAAAAATAGAGATAGGATTAGAATTACATATTACGATCAGAACACTTTTTATAACTAGAATGATGAAAAATACAAATTAAATATTTTTAAAATATTTTTCTTTGAAAATAATAATTTTTCTAACCAAACACCACCATATTCGCTCAAATCATTGTAAACCCTAAAGCTTAGCAATGCAATGCAGGCAACCATAGTGTTGTTGTGCTCAATTAGCCAAATTTTATGTTTACAAGCAATTTAAGTGAAATTAAATTTGAGGCTATTACATTTATAATTATTTGCCTTAGCATTTAGGTCATCTACAATCTTAACTAATCCCTAAAATTTCTTAATACTAGCCAATTTAGATTGCATGCCATGAACTAAATGCTAAGGCAAACAATTTTAGGGACCTTTGACTCTCTTAATCATGGCCAATCTTAATTCTTGTGATCATGCACCGTTTAAGGGACCTTTGAATTTCTTAATGAAATTATAATGCATAAAAAATGCAACTATGCAAGAAAAATTTTAATTTAAATATTAGTGTAAAAGTGAGTGCTTATTATTAAAAAACCTGGACCTCAAAACTCTTTGAAATGTGATGCAACTTAATCTAATTCTAATGGTAGGCTAAGGCAAATGGCAAGGCAATTTTGGTAGAGCTCATTAACAAAGGAATGACATGGTTTAATTTTAATGGAATTGCCTATACAAAAAACAAACCTATTATATAAATGAAAATGCACAATATTAATATAAAAAAGATAGTGAAAAATGATTTTACTATAGTATCAAATGAATAAAACTCTCTTGCGAATGGATTCTTTAATGTTTGCCTCCTTATCTAAACTTGTGCTTTGCTATTGAAAATGGTGGAGGCCTAATGTGGATTGACCTATTGATGATGGATAAAAAGTTTTGGAGGCTTCAATGGATGTTATTAAAAATGTTGAATCTCTAGAATGAATTTTGGAGAGGTGGATGTAGGATAAAAAGGTAATATAGGGGTCGAACAAATAAGAATAACAAAAAAGACTAAAAAACCCTTGATCTAAATTTAGAATTTTTGTTGCGAATGATGTAGGTCTTTCTAGGTCTTGAAACTACTAGGAAATTTCAGCTGGATATGCATGCTTTTGTTCTGTGTTTCTAGGTCTTGAAATCACTAGAAAATTTCAACGAGATATGCATGCTTTTGTTCTAAAAAGATTCATTATGTTGGTGGCCTTTCATTATACTTTTTAGATTTTTGAACTGGATAAGATCATTTAGGAACCGGTCTATATAATAGAATAATGTGATATATTTGTCATTGAAAAAGAGGATTGGTGCTAAAAAAATTAATAAAAATTCTATAGGCGGTACAGCGATGTGTCTAGATTAAATTTATAGTTAATCTTATTTTTAAGGGGTTTTAATGGACAAAAAGACTTGTGGAACAAGATTAGATCTTGTTTGAGCATAGTTTGGCCGTCCCCGTTATGATTGCTTTAGCGAATAAAATTCTTAATAACTATTTGAATTCATGGCATTCATTATGCTCCTAGTGATGACTCAAGTTTTCTTCTTATCTTCACTCCTTATAATTAGCCTAATAGCTTTCCATATTGCATTATGCTTGGTTGCATATTAAAGGTTATTATATTGGGAGCTATGAAGGGTGTCTTCTTTTAAAATTTATTGATAGGAGTTTGGTGATCACAATATTATATTTGAAGGCATAAGTGTTTTCTCTAACATAGAGAATAACACTCATATTGTAAAACCAATCTTCTTAATGGAATGTGAGTACTGTATATAGGAGGGAAATCACACCAAATAAGATCTTTTATAACTAATTTTTTTCTATTCGGAATAGACCTACTAGTGATTAGAAGAGAGGTGTGGTTGACCAACTGACATTAATGAATTTGGGATGAAGTTCATCTTTTAGGTTGGCACTAAAAAAAGTGCGATTTGAGACATTATTCATTACAGTTAATTGGCTGGCCTATGAATAACTTATATCATTTTTTTCATTATACATAATATATATGTTAAATTTTCTAGGCATCATCTGTTGGATTCATAAATTTTCTATGAATAAAATTTAACTTTACATTGATTTGAATAACCATTTTATGATATTTAAAATAGATTAATTACCAAGTATTCTTATAATAGAGATTTGGACAAATGGGTTGGGCTAGTAGGATGAGAATATTAGATTTATGGGATAAAGTTGAACGAGACTAATTCTTAATTTTAAAGATAAAAATAGATTTTTTTTTAATTGTTCAACTAATAAGACATAATAAAAAGCTTCTTATAAAACCTAAAAGTTAAATAATTCAACCTCTTTTCTAATATTAATATTAAATCCAATGACAAATTTCTTTGTTAGTTGCCAATCATTATCACCACAACTAATTCATGCATCACCTCTTGTTATACTTTTAAGCTAACACTTAAAGCAACTTGTGGTGTAGATAGTATTCATTCTCATGTCCTTCATAATATCATGAAGGAAATCTTGTGAATCGAGGAACTAGTATACATTTCATCTCACCTTGTTTAAGATTATCAAACCATATGATTAAATGGGTCCAATATGTCACATAGGCTTAGTTTGGGGCAGGTTTCTTACTACTTTTTAAGCAACTTTCTAGTATAAAAAAATTAATTTTTGTACTAAAAAATTGCTTTAAGAAGCAGGAAAAAAAGCAGCCCCAAGCGAGCCATAATCTGGAACTCACCAATAAAATCCCTTTCACACTTTTATAAAATTTGCTAGAGGAGAGTCTTGAGGTCGATCAACTTGAGGATTTTGTACGAGGTTTAACTTCCAAAATAGGCCAACTAAATGTCTCATTCAAGAAGACAGCTTGATAACTTGTTCTCAAGGATTAACTTCCAAAACATCATATGGTCAACTAGACAAATCAACATAATAAATTATAGTTCAGGTAACTTTCTTTTTTAACAATCATATAGACAATTATCTATATTTATAAATGTCACTTGGTGGTTAGGAATGCCTTATCAAAGGAACTTATCAGCATTCTCACATTCATTGACTCTTAGCTTACTCAATAAGACTACATCCTTTTTAGTATAGGTTTTTCAAGAGAATTGAGTGAATTAGCTTTATTGGATCAAATCTCATATTCTAAATCTTTTAATAATGTTTGGTCAATTGTCACATGATAACTTTGGATACAATAAATACTAAAACTCATTAAAAGGGTTCTTAATTATGCTAGAAATAAAGAATTCAATTGAGTTCTAAATCAAACCAAATCATTTTGAACAACTAAAAAATAACCTACTATACTCACCAAAATGCTCTAACACAAGCAATAAGTTCATTAAATTTTAAGGTAGATGTCACATATTTGTTTAACCAATGACTATCTTTAAAATAAACTAACTTTTCATATGAAACTTGATTTATAACTTTCCTTGTGACCTACTTCAATTAATAAAATATTTGGGATTGGTTATCATTCTTAAAACACCGTTCAATTCAAAATTTATGTAAGTTAATGTATATTCACATTCATATATGTAAAAAAATTCATATTTATTTTTATATTTTGGATTTTGAAATCTTTATTTAATCAAACACAACTTTTGTCAAGACCACAAATCTTGAGGTAATTCAAAATAATTGAACTAATGTTTAATCTAACGAGATTCATTAAAATTAATTACTAAGCAAGCTAAGAATAGTGTGATAGTTTATAAATACGATCGAATGAGTCATATAAATTTCATTAACTCCATATTACTCATATAAGAGCCTAAATAATAATAAATTAGGTATATTAAGCTAGCAAAATTAACTCAGTCTAGATGTTCCTTCCTTATATGTGAGTAGAAACTACAAATGAGCAAGTTTTTTATTCAAAATTGGATGGCATCACCATATTGGCCTCATGGGCTTGTTTCCACCCTGAAAAGCAAAATGATGGCTTCTTATCACATTGGCACATGCCCATTACTATGTAGGTCTTTTAAACATATCTTGATTTCTATAAATGCTTCCTAGGCCATTTCACAATCCATTTTTGTCAAAATGTTATTCTTAGTGAGAGAGAAGTTAATCCAAATAAAATAGATGGATTATCACCTATTTTTATGAGATCCACTCAAGACCCAATAGACTTTTTATAAACTTTCCCCTCTATATGATAAAATATATATGTTCAATCACTAATCTTAGAATTCACGAGTAGTGGTCATCAACACCAATTAAACTAGGTCTTAACTGGTCGATCAAGCCAACTAGGGCATCCACCATTTAGTCAAAATTTAATCTTAAAAGAATGACAAGCTTGTCACCCATTGAAAAATTTACATATAAGATTTGTATAATGATTAAAATACTACTAAAAAACTATAAATAATGCTTTCTTAGATCATTTTACATATATATATTCATGATTGTAAACATCTAAAGAATCACAATTAAAGACACTTATGCGTTCTTATCAATCCATCTTGATCATCATAATAATAACATAAGCGAATCACTTATGATGAAAATTGTGCTACTCATTGTAGCAATTTGAAGATTATATGACACTATTTGTGCTCCATTGCTCTTTATCAAATGCATGCTGAGTTATCTATCAATGGACCGTGTAATCATGATAGTTGATGATGGAATGATTGCTTAGTTCATTTATCTGATGATAAAAATTGCTATTTACTCTTTTTTAAGCTCAGTCACATTTCTTTCGTGCTATCTAACAATGATCTTCTTTGACAAAAAAATTTATAAATGGCAAGCCACTGTAACTATCCTTTAGAAGTCTATGCAATGCTAATTAGCACTCTCATCAATAATAATCTTTTTTGTTGTAATGGAAAATCAAATAGGTCATTAATGACAATAATGATCATACTAATGGTTCTGATCTATCGATAAACATCATTCTTATAAATATTAACATCATTGCAATCATTTGAAAACTAAACAACACCCATTTTACTTCCATTGATGATTATTTTGCTTTTATAATGATTGTGTTGAGCTCACTGATTACGATGGCAATCATCACATGCAAAATGTGCTCTCTAACAAAAAAAATTTCTCAATATGATAATTTAATAAATAAGAAGTAAAATTTCTTAATAGATTGAAAATTCTATACAATTTAAAATATATCATGAATTTCAAATGATGTTATATAATGCCTAAATTCTTATTCATATTTGTAAACAAAGAAGCTAAATCAATTTGAAATTATGGCATAATTCGATATATTATTTTGTTTGTTTCAAAAAAAAAATTATAATTATTGCCAAAATAATAGTTGCCTGCTCTGGTTACAAATTAAATTATTATGATAAATTTTATTACAAAATAAAATAATTTTAGTAAAATGTATCTAGCCCTTCACTAAGGTTACAAAAAGCTAGCAAAAATAACTGTATATTTTTTACAAAATTAGAAAAAAAAAAAAAGGAAAAGCCGAAAATGACCCTTCAATTTGTTTGTAGCAGCCGGCTTAGCCGGCTCTTATTCTCGTGCGATCCGCCTGCAACGTCATCCATAAGCCGGAGCAGTGCTCGATTACTCGAATCGCTAGAATTTTTTTTTTTGCGAGTGTAACAAAAGGGTAAAATTAGACAAAATATTATAATATATATTAAATTTATTGAATTTATTTTAAGGTAAATATTAAATTAAATCAGATATTTTAAGTAAAACCTAAAGATGTTCTTTGAAATTAAATATTATTTGATTAACACAAATTGTATCAAAAAAATATTTTTAAAAAAAGATATTTAGATGAATTAAGACCTATTCATATACACAATATTTTTTTTTTATTCATGCACACAACATATACGTAAGACTTGAACTTTATTTAGAACGACTTTATTATTACTTTTTAAATAATTTTCAATATAAAAAATTTAATATTGAACAGGGCTATTTGCTTAGAAATATAATTGAACTCAAATATGAATCAGATTCACTCAAATAGGAACTTTCCAACAACACTTTAGGTCCTTGATTTGGACTCATTTGGGCTCGGATTGAGTCGAAATTGGTGCTGTTGGGTTCGTATTTCTGAGAGGTTCAGTTTGGCTATAAGTTTGCTAAATTGGAGTTCAGGTGATACTATATTTAATTTTTGAAGTTTACGACTTGATTTTGCCACGAGATTCGTGCCTAATCAAGATAATTTATTGATGATACATCAATTTTCAATATAAAAAAATTAATTTTGATTCAAAAGCTATTTTTAATAAACATTAAAAAGTTGTCCTAAACAAAATCAATTTTTAAGTAAAAAAAAATTATAAATTAAAAATTTTATCCTAAAATGATACTTCAAAAAATAATTAAAAAATTGTAATAAATGAAACATCAAATCTAAAGAATTTTAGTTTACCGAAAAAAAATTTCGCACAGCTCACCTTTGTTTGTTGGTTTAGAGCTTATGCTTCCAACTTAGAGATCTCCGATTCGAGTCTTTGTGTATGCGTTGTGCGTGTGAATTTATCTTAAATGACCTAAATGTCAAAAAAAAAAAAAAGGGATTAAGTAGTTGAATGCATTGGAGTTTAGTGAAGGATGGGTATTTAAATAGCTTAGGTGCTCGTCGTGACATCGCCTCACAGTCTCCACAGTCTGACAGATCTACTGGTTACTTCTCATAGTTAATGTAAAGAAGATGGGTCTTCTCGACAAGCTCTGGGATGACACGCTCGCCGGGCCTCGGCCGGAGAAAGGGCTTGGCCGCCTTCGCAAGCCAAATCCACTCTTCTCTAATTACGGCAAAGGTAACCCAAGCCATAGCCCTCTCGTTTTCTCGAAATAGGGTTTTTTATTGGAATACGTTGGCCTAATAGGGGGGTTTTGGACTTCAGAGGATGAGATGGCGGACAGTGGGATCTCGAAGGATATCGGTTATGATTCTCAAGAAAATGCACTGAGGGTGACGAGGAGTATTATGATCAAGAGGCCTTCGGGATGCCCGTCGCCTTTGAGCGGGACGCCGCCGCCTTCACCGGCGGAATCGGCTTCCCCGTTATCCGCGGCATCTGGTAAGCTTGACCTTTTGATTTAAGGAATGCTTCTCATAGCATAGATCCAAGGCGGCATCTGGAGGTTTTGAGTTTTAGAAACCTTTTTTTTTTTTAACAGCGATCTGAACCATAAATAATTGAATCCGTCCATATTCACCCTGCCGTTAATCTGATTGATCTTCGCTGAATGTCATTTTGAGTGATGGAGAAATTACCGGGAACCCAGTTCGGGTTTTAATTTGTTTTTTATTTGAAACCAAACTTGAACAGGGCTATTTGCTTACAAATATAATTGAACTCAAATAGGAATCAGTAATCCTGTTAATTCAGATTTACTAAATGCTGAGAGGATTAAAATCTGGAAACTGTTTGCATCCTGATAGTCTGTTTGGTTATATCAAAATTTAAGATCTTAAGGGGATGGTTGTAGCTGATTTTGACCAGGATTTTAAGCATGATTTTAGCTCAAATATTGCCAAATAGTAAACAGGAAGAACTTAAATCACGGATTTACAAAATCCGGTGATTCGGCGATTTAACTGAAATCTTCAATGTCTCACAAACTCCTCGTTTCTTTCACACGTTGTTGGTCCCGTCGATGCTTTCTCAGCGAGCTCCCGTCCGACTTCCTAACCTCTGCTTTGTCATGGAGTGTCATGGTAATTTGGGTAGGAGCCATAGAGGAGAAGGCCAGAGTTACGAAACTCGTGATGGTTGGATGCTTGGATCCTAAAACCCTTCGCTTTATGGACAGCTTTACGGATAACAAGTAAAAACTATTAATTAAAAATTTTAATATAAATAAAACAAATTGCTATAGATACATTATTAAAAATTAAATTAATCTTAATTATAAATAATAGTTGATTATAAGATATTAATTTTAGAAAATTGATATAATTTGGAGCTTAATTTTACTAATAGTAGTTATTTTGACCAATTAACTTTGTAAATAAATAAATAACTACTAATTGAGATGTTACTTTATGGTAATTACAATTTAATTAATTTAATTAGAATTGATAAAAAAAATTTAAATATTCAATCAAATAAATTAGATATAGATGGGTTAAATAAAGAATAAGTAAGCCTTAATGATTAATATTATTTAATTAAAAAACATTAACATAAACAAGTTGGTATTATTTTTAATTTAATTTGACTAAACAGAAATCACTGTGTTTAATTAACTAAATAGATTACCAATTAATTAATACTTAGAATGTTGTCTCAAATTGATTTAGGGTTTAGTTAATCTGTATAAGATTCATAGAGGCCAAGCAAATATAATAAGATCTCATAATTATAAAAAATACTAAATCTTGAAATAAGTAGCTAAACCGTTTACTAGGGTTTAATTGAATTTAACATATATCATGCGAAGCAAAAAAAAATAAAAATAATAAAAATAAAAAACATATATCATGCGAAGTATTTTTCAATTTGTAGCCCTCATAGTCTTTATCAAATTTAGGTTTATAGGATTTACCTAAAAAAAAAATTGTGCATTCTAAATCTCAGAATGATGAGATTTAATAAATTCTGGATTTAATTAATAATGGGCTGAAAGTGAAATTTTTTAAGATGGTAAGATTTAAAATCTTCAAAAACCTGTTTAGCAGGATTTATGCTAAATTTTGCAGAAATCCTGCCTAAAATAGGATAAAAAATACAAAACAAATTTTTGTTAGGATCTATCATACTTAATCTTAAGTTACATGTTAGTTTTTGTGTTAAATTTTTTTTTCTTACAACATATTATTTCAGTTTTTGTTTTGTATAATAAAAATCGTTTTCTTTAATTCCATAAAAATATTTGATTGAACGCTATGGTTGCTAGGTCCCAAACCTGAATGAAAGGTTGTGTCAGATAGACGATAGTCAGTGTAAAATTTGTCGAACAATCATAGTGTGAAGCCTGCCCCACATAGTACATGGTGGGATAAAGGTTTGATGTTTTTGTTGTTGAAAAAATGTGTTGGATCCTAATTTGACTTTGACAATTTGATTTCTTAGTCTTTTTTTTTTTCGTTTTTATTACACATGGGATCGAGTTTGGTGCATTAGATATGTATCATGCAAGAAAATTAGTTCATGATAACTTCTTCAAAATTGAACGCTAGGTGTACCACATGTTTTTTTTTAATGATAAGGCAATTTTTTATAATCTACACTACTGTTTATAACTATACTTAATTGTTTTATTATTAAACAGTAAAAATTATCTTGCAAAACATCAATAATTCTTTCCCGCTTTAGAATATATGATTTGTATATAAGTTTAAGTGGACAGAACTGAGCTAAAGTTACTCTGTGCATTAACACCTGCTCCAAGAAGCTCATTTGTTAAGATTTTATGTTTCATCTTCTTCATTATTAGTCTTATCCTAGCTATTTGATTGCGAATTTGTAAATCCTCTTTTTTTTTTTGTCCATTTTAAGGGACTGTTTGGTAGCAGGATTTAGGCCGGATTTGAGGCAGATTTGAGCGAAATCCAGCCTAATGGCCCAAAATGCAAAACCAAATCTCACAGCTAATGAAAGCCGTCATAGACGGAAAATTCAGCCTTTTCATGCTAAATTCTGGATTTCCGAAATCCAATTTTTTGCCAGATATACGAAATCCGTTGGCTTGAGAGGAAGAGTCCGCTTGTTAAATCTATTTTATAGCCAAACAATCACTTGGGATTTAATAGGATTTATCATGAATGCTACCAAACAGTTTTTAGGATTTAGGCCCCTCAAGATTTTCGAAATCCGAATTCAGCGGATAAACCCTAAATCCTACTTAAATCAAATCCCGGGTGCCATCAAACATCCCCTAAATGTTATATGCGGTTTTAAGCTTAGTCATTGCACTGCCTTTTTATTTATCTATATTGATGTTATCTTCTGACTTCATCAGCTGATCTGGCAGGTGCAATTAATATTTTATATTTGTTTTCTTGTGGCATTTGAACAGGGGGAAAGGAATGGAATCCATTTCGGAGAAACTCTTCCTCTGATGCATCTAATGGCGCTTTAGGAAAGAATAATTCTTCTCCTTACCAGGTGTGAGCTCTGCTGAGCTTTCGAAGTTTCCAGGTGTCCTCGGAGATAGAAAGGTGAGTACACCAACGGAGAGTGACTTAGTAGAATGTGTAAGAATAAATTTTATATATATATGCGCGTGTGTTTGTGAAGACAACTTGCTACTGTTTGTGGTGTATGTTTTTTTGCTGTGCTAAGAAGCCTATATGAGAACAGCTTGTCATGTGTTTTTTTTTTTTGTTGGATATGAATAAAAGTGGGCGTGGAGTATGTTATTTCATATATCTCAAGCTTTCTTTAGGGTGCTCAATGGCTCAGTGTTTCTAGTCATGTTAGAATTTTTGATCTTATGGCATTAATATTAGAGATAATGGTTTCTCTTGCTTATATGGAATGGTAAGAAATAATATTCTTATAAAAATGCTTATAAAGTGATTTATGTGGATTGTGCCAATATGGAGTGGAGTAAATATATTTGGTTGAGAGGATATTCTTTAAATTATGATTGCTTTGGATGGAAAACTCAGATGATAGGATTGAAAACTTAACTCTAAAAAGAGTAAAATATCATGGGGTCGATCCGATTGAAATGATTTCACTAGTGTTTGAATAAGTTATAATGGTCGACTCATGGACTGTGAGAATATAATATATTGGAGAATTGACCAAATTTCAGATGAATAATCTTGATCTTGATTAAATGACATATATTAGAAATTTGACAATGGTTAGAGATTCGGTAATAATAAGTGGACGGGTAGAAGTCCAATGAAATTTGAAGATCTGGGGGCGGCGAATGAACATGCGAAAGTTTGTCACGGTTGGTGGTTGGAAAGAGATACAACAGCAGTCAACGAACAAGTAGAGGTCCAACGAATGTTGACTAAGTAGAGGTCCAGCAATATTCGGTGGGCAGGAAGAGATCCGGCGGTGATCAAAGAACATATAGAAATCTAATGATGGTTGATGGTAGGAAAGAGATCCAGAAGCAATGGTTGTTGGTCGGGAAGAGATCCGGCGGCGGCTTGGTGGTGTGAGTTCGCCAGCAATGGTGTCGGGTTAAAGCTCCGGGATTCTTTAATCCCCATAGTTTCTCTGTTCTATAATAGAATCATTTTAGTTGAAAATTTATTTAATTCTTTTATCCTCTCTCAATAAGTGCATTTGCCCAAAATTCTAAGAAATTTTTCTTTTCTATTTCACATTTAAAGTTATGCATGCCTCAATCCTATTTTGGTGACTCTCAAAATAGAGGTTGGTTCCACCTTTATTTTTAGATTTGTCACTCTTATTACTCTTTGACCATTCTTTAGTAGAAAAAATGGGCCACACAATTTAGTGTTTACATTGGATTTAATACCTTTCACTCCTCTTTCTCCTCTCATCTGTTATTAAAAATTTTAAATTATAAATTAAATGTATGCATGTAGTGATTCTAATTATATAGAATAACTTTTTTCAATAAATAAGTTATATATTTTTAGATATATTTTAATTTAACTTTACTTCTTAGTAGGACAATGATAATTTGATTTGAATAATATACATTATTATATATTATTGCTAATGTCGAAATTGCTAGGTTAAGAAAAAAATACAAATTCTACAAGTAAGATAAAAACTACAATTTTGGTTATATATGGGTGAGAAAAATAATATTTTGTTAAATATGAATTAGTAATCCATATTATTTATATATTTTTATAATACATACAATATTAAGTTTGCAAATATAATTCAAACGCGCATTTCCAAGTCTATTTACATCTTCATTAGCATCCACTTCCAACATAAATTTGTCATCATAAGTGATACGGCATCACAAAATTAGCTTGATCGGGCACGAATCTCGAGGCAAAAGCTAGTTGAAAACTTCAAAAATTAAAATCAAGAGCATTCGAACTCCGATTTCAGTGAGCTTATAGTCAAACTGAGTGTCTCGGAAATATGAACCCAACGACACCAAATTCGACCCAGTCCGAGCCCAAATGGGTCCGAATCAAGGACCCGAAGCGCTGTTGGAAGGTTCAAACCGCAATTTGAGTTACCAAACGGTCTCCGATTTTAATGATCTTATACTCGAATCGAGCGGCTCGACAAGACAAATCCAACAAGCCCAAGATCACTGAATTCCAACATCATTAAGGCCTTCAAATGCCCAACGAACGGTGTATGATCAAAGGATTCGATATTGGCCGTCCATTCAAAACACTCCCAATTTGCCCTTGATCTCACGCCTATTTACGGACTATGCCACTCCAAAAAAACTATAAATAGAGCCCTCATTCTAAACCAAAGGGACTCAAGTGAAGAGAGAGAGGAAGAGAAGAAGGAGGAGAAGGAAGAAGCTCCTCCTCGACCACCGTTGGAGCTCTTCCTGCCGCCTGAAGACGCCGGAACTCTGCCGGATTTTCGGGAAATGCCAGGAATTTGCAGAACTTTGTAACTTTGTGAGAAGTTGATTGTAAATTGATCGTCTTGATTTGTAAGACGGGTCAACCTTTGTACTTCAAACAAATACTAGTGGAACTTTGCAATTGGGCGAGGCCCCGTGGTTTTTTCCTTCTTTCGAGTTTTCCACGTAAAAACCTTGGTGTTCGCATTCTCTTTTCTGCGTGTGTGCTGAATACTCGTACAACGCTAGGACGCAAATTTACAAACTCTACCGCCGCATATATTCTAGCACGCAACAATAAGAAAAAGAGATTGTTAGCCCCATGATTTTCAAGATTTTTTTTCTTAATTTTGATTATAACAAATATATGATTGGATATTCTATTATGTTAATGAAGTCTTCGTTTGGAATGACTTTCTTACTGATTCTTAAAACAGCTTTCTAGTAAAAAAAATTTAATATTTAAATTAAAAAATTATTTTAAGAAGCAGTAAAAAAGTCGTCTCAAATGATGCATTCCAAATAAACTCTAATCATAAAAAGCTTGATTTAGCACAATCACATGTTACACAATTTATGTCTGTTTAATGAGACTTAAATAGCTATGAAATAACTTTTAATGGATCAAGTTAAGTGCAATAGCCCTTTTCTTTTTTTCTTTTTTTAAAAAATCCTATAAGTTAATAAAAAAGGAATAAAAAGACCTTAAAGAATCAAAAGCTCCCTAAAAATACAAGAAATAAAACAAAATCTATGGGCTAATGATCAAAACTAATAGGAAACACAAGCAAAGGAAACAAAAGGCAGCCTAATAAGCAAACCAAGCAAAACAAAAACCCAAAATAGGCCAGTCGAAGGAGTAGAAGCCAATAAATGCACCACAGCAAACCACGCTAAACAATCAGCAACAACCCAACACCCCAAGGAGGAAAGCATGACAGAAACAAAAGAAGGCGGACCCAGGCCGCCACCGGTTGCTAGGCTTGGGCCATCCAAGAAAGAAAAATCTAAGACCACCAAAACTAGCCTCGTTTCTTTTTGGACTTCCGCTTTTTACGTTTAGCACTCTTATTGCTAAAGTCAGCGTCAACAATTTGAAGGATACTCAAATCGAAATTATCTCGAGAAGCCGAATCATACTCATTGAAACTTTCATCATCATCTGAATTTTCATCATGAAGCCAATCACCATGTAACACCTCACTATCCCTAGATAGGTGAGAAAGCATTACATCCCTATGTACAATAGTTATAGGCACAGTAAAAATCGGATCATCAAAACTTTTAGACAAAGGATCGTCACCATCAGAAAGTGGCCAAGTAACCATAGTACCAGGCCGAAAACCACTCTCAGGTGAAGCAGCATCATCATCACCAACATCACGATTCTCATCACCCTCCCAAACATCAAGCTGCTGCACCACACCAGCAACATCCAGCAAATCATGACAGTCCGAAGAGGCAACAGCAATCGCACAGCCCTTCCCCAATGGCTCAGATCAAAGGGCTCAACAACTTCCTCATTTAACATACAGGGCATACTTGCAGGTAGAACAGTATTCGATGATATAGCATTAGGACTAACCACCACGGGCAAAATCACATTATCACTTACTAGTATATCACCCTCGCTAGGATCAACAGCCACATCCAGAGCCAATTGGGTAACAACACCCAATTTATCAAAAGAAACCAACATATTATCAAAAGGTCCCACAATATGAGAACCAGCCAAGGCAACACCTGGAGAAGGATCCAGATTGCACACCAACTTCCCCACCGAAATAGGAAATCTAACATCACGAGAGCTCACATTACCACACCCCTAATTGTCAATAGCTAAATCATTCAATTCTTGAGGCATAACCACTTCCGGCACAATAGGATTCGGCAGGACAGGGGCTGCAACCTTCCTCAACAAAGGATGCAATTTAACACAATCAGAGTTTTTATGATCCACCTCTTTGCAATGAGATCGAACAAAAACTAGACATTAGAATTATACGATCTATCCTCAACAAAGGATGCAATAGCCCTATATATCTATCTCAAGAATTAATTAAGGTCTATTGTTTCATAGATTTTAATGAAATGTTTCTCATATATTTTTCATATTAAGCTCCCAAACAAACAATTTTTCTTACAAAAATTGAAACTTATAATTTTAAAATTTATAATAATTTGATTTCAATTGCATTAAAATTAATAAATATTATTTTATGCTTCATATATATATATATATATACTCTTGAGCATAATTAAAAAATTCAAATATCTGAAAACAGACCAAATTAATTTTTTAAGAGTCTCCAGCAACAATTTTTACAAGCGACAGATAAGTTGATTGTATTCATCTTGCAGCTTGACCAAGCCTGATCAATGACAGCAATGACCATCCTTGTTCCAGGCAGCTCAATGATACATTCAAGTTTCGTTTGGAACAGCTTTCATACTGCTTTTTAAAGCGGTTCCTTAAAAATTGTCTTAGAAAGAAAAAAAATCGTCCCAAACCAAGCCTGAGAGTGTTTGGAGGTAACTGGGATCTCAATTATGCCATTCTTTTTAATAATGGTTGACTGCACACGCACTCTCTGTGTTCTAAAACACAATTTGAAGACGCCATTATTGTCAGAAATGATACAGCAACCTTTATTTTATTCAGGAACTTTAAGCTCCGTAAAAAATATATGTGATGTTGTCATAATAAACTATTGAGGTGTTGCTGACTTTCAAATATCAATTGACCGAAGGACAAAATATGACCAAAGCATTCAGAGTGACACAACACCACAAGCTTACATTACAGCCATTAATGTAAGGATATATAGCTTGATCAGTTCAGAAACATTAAGCTCCATATGTCACCTTCTAATTAATTAGTTCAATATTATATCATGTTATCACTAAATACAATGTATTTAATATTCTTTCATCTTTAATTTTCTTATTTAAAGAGAATAATTCAAATAATTTTGTTGGATTATTCAGATGACTAAGCGATTTATTTATACAATCGATAGCATTGTGGATCAGAAGAACAATTTGTTAGCTGGAGCAAATCTATTTTAAAATGCTATGTTGGCTTAAGTGTTTTTTCCAATGGCTAATTCATTAGAGTCTTTACCTGATATAGATATTAGTTTAGTGGAGATTCATAAAGACTAGAAGAATGGCCACTAATAGCTTTGCAAAGGCCAACTAATGGGCTAGCAAAGTTCTGCTAAAGTAAACGAATACTCATTAGTTGATAAAGGCATATTTTTGTTAGAAAGTAAGAAATGATATCTTTTTTTACATAGAAAAGTCATGTAGATATATATAGGCTCACTACAAAAAATTTGTTGTTTACCAACAGTCATTTGACCTCTGGAATTACCGGGGGGTTAAAAATTGGCAGTATTAACCAGTGGTTTAACCAGAGATTTTTAATAATAAATTGTCGGAAATGCCGGCAGTTAACTGATCGCCGGACATACCTCCAGTTTTTTCTTTAGGCATGACAATTACCGGCAGTTTGGCCGCCGGTTTTAAGTGACTTTTTCCGGTAGTCCAGACCGTGGGAAAACCGCCAGTAATTGCCATAAAATTGGCCGCCCCAATTCTATTTCCTCATTTCTTCGTGTTTAGTATTTTCGTCCATACTTCTCTCGCTCTTGGCTCCGACCTGCGTCAGCAGCACTTCGGCCGTCGACACCCTAACTCCGACCGCAGACGGTGGTTCCCCCGATACACCGCCGGTAATTAACTGGCGGCAGCTGGCAGTTCGCCTGCCGAAATTTACGGTTGTTTCGCTGCCGGAAAACCTCCGGAACGTTTGACCGCCAGAAATTGGCTGTCGGAATACCTTTCATACGCCTACGCGGTTTATTCCGTTGGTTTATGAAACGTTGGAAAACCGCCAGAAAATTTCAAAACCGCCTGAAAACTTACTTTTACCGCCGGAACAGGCCGTCGATATTTGACGATTTTCCTGTTGTGAGGAAGAACGAAGGAGTGTATCTTTAATTCTTAGCTCGACTATGATTCTTCAACCGACATCTTCCGACTACGAAGAAGTTTAAAAAAGATTAGTAACAACAAATAGAACATAGCATCCCACATGCATGGGAAATCATGCAAGGGTAGATATTGCGTCTTGGGAGAATCCAAAGTGGCATTCTGCCATCTCCCAATGGTATTTGATTAGTAATCATGTTTGCCAACCATGCTCGATCGATAAGGATTGTGATAGAGAACTAATATCCTCTCTAGGAGAAATGCAATTTTATTGCTAGTTGTTCTGCTGATGAAGTGCGCCACCCAACAATGCAATACTTGGCATCTAAAATGGTTTGTAATTAAAGTCTTCAAGCCTCTTTACAATATATATTTTTAAAAAATTATAATATTACTTGTGTATATATTGTATGAGTTCAAGAATATGATGACTTAGGCTTCATTTGATATAGCTTTCTTATTGCTTTCTAAAATAACTTTATAGTATAAAATTTTACAATTCAAGAAATTTTTGTACTAGAAAGCTATTTTAGAAAGCAATAAAAATTTGTTCAAAACAAATCTTTAGACTTCGTTTGAGACAGCTTTCTTACTGCTTTCTAAAGCAGCTTTTTAATATAAAAATTTTTTTTTCAAATAAATTTTCACAAAAAAATCTGCTTTAAAAAGCAATAAGAAAGTTGTCCCAATCATATATATATATAATATATATATAATATATATATTATATATATTATATATATATATATATATATATATATATATATATATATATAATATTATATTATGCTAGACTTCAGACAGAGAGCAGCTCAAATTTCTATCTGGATAGAGGAATTAGTATGCCCTAATTGCTTATTCATTAGGGGAAGTGCCTCGTTCCTCATCGTCAGTGCTTTTGTGAGCGTCTATGTTGGGGAAGATGAGCCGCTGGTGCTGCTGCGAGTCTTCTTCAACTGCAATGTTCAGATGTTTGGGCACCTTAGGATTCATGTAAATTATGTACAGTATGAGCTGAATGATTCCCAAGATGAATCCTATTCCATTGGATATCTGTGATAATCATTTACAAAATGAGAATTTTAGCATAAATATGTGATTATAATAAAGTAAATAAATTGGAGTATTGTCAAACTAACCCTCCTTTGTAATGAAATAATTTGCTTTTATCTTATTTTTTACTTTTCATGCCTTTATTTGGGCTTCCTGGTACACCTTTTTTAGGCTTTATTTGGGGAGAAATTATTTTGTGTGGGTGCCGAATGTAGTCAAGAGACCAAGCAGAACGAGCCACGTCAGGACCGCGGCTCAGTATCGCTCCGTACCGCACTCGGTATTTCTGACGTGACTCATTTTAGTTGGTCTCCGGATATAGAGCTGCGTCCGGCGTCCGCACAGAATAATTTTTTGGGATAGCTTTTTTTCTGTTTTTTAAAATAGGTTTTCCGTACGAAAATTTCTACTTCAAGAAATTATTATGCTAGAAAGTCACGTTAAAAAGTAATAAAAAAGTTGTCACAAATGAAATCTTACTAATATTACCGTAGAAAAAGTAACTTTTTAAAGCAATTGCTGATAGCACTTTTTAGTACAAAATTTTTTGAAAGCAGCCAAAAAGAATGATCACATAAAAATTATGATTACGATCTTAAAATTAAAGCAGTAAGAAAATTGTCTTAAATAAAACTTTAATGTCAGTGCTTATTCCAAAAATAAATCATGATAATGAGTTAATGGGAGAGCTTACCCCCAAAAAGAAATCAGAGTCCAGCAAAGCATATAGCGTCCAAATGCCACCATTAAGCATGAGGAAGAAGGAGAGGAAAAACGGCATGTACTCCACACTCTTTGTTCTGACTACCATTTTCTGTAATAACATAATAACAATGAAGAAAAATTAGGAAATATGTAATATATTTTATGAAAAATTTGCTCAAGTCAATTTTGCAAAATCATATCATTAAAAAGTTATATTTATAAGTCAATTATATCCCCAAAAACTTACAAAAAACTTTGAAAAAAAAAATTATTTATTGATGTATTCAGCCCAATTTTTATTCACCTTTAGTGTCGTGCTATTTAGCAACTAAAACAGCTCTTTAGTTCTCTCTTTCCCCCAACATGTGAATAATTATTAATTGGGCTCCATATAGTTTTTTTTTTTTTATGAGCATTTTGACAATTTGAACCAAAATCTAGAACACTTCGTCATATGGCCCACATTGATTTTTTTGATCATGAAATATTTATTCAGTATTTAAGCGAGTTAATGATGTTAGAATTGATTGTTCTTGACTTGTTGGAATTATCTCGTTGAGCCGCTCTATTCAACTGTAATCATGTCTAATTTAGAGATGATTTGGTCATCCAATTAATGTTTGAAGTTTACATTTATGCTATAAGTGCATGATTTGGGCTCCTTTAGGCTCGTATTGTTCCACTTTTGGTATTGTTGTGTTTGTCTTATTTAGACGTTCAGAGCAACTATAAATTTACATAAATTGGAGTTCATATGATATTGAATTTAATTATAACAGTTTTTCAATTCAATTTTTTTCCTGTAAATTTATGTTGATCAAGCCAATTTTTGTAGATATATAAGAAGTATATTTGAAAACTTCAAAATATTTATTTGAGCACTAAACAATCTCCTAATCTTGGAGCTTATAGTTGATACATTATTAAATTCGCCTTGATTGGGCGTGAATTTTGATACAAATATGAATCAGAAACTTCCAAAGTTAAATTCAAGACTATTCAAACTCCGATTTCAATAAGTTTATAGTCAAATTGAACATCTCAAGGAGATGAATCCAATGACAACAAATTCAGTCCAATTTGAGCCCAAATCAAAGGATCAAAATATTCTTGGAAGCTTCAAAACATCAAATGGATGACCAAATGATATCATAATAAAACATGCTTATAATCGAATCGGCAGCTCGACGAGACGAATACAACGAGCCCGAGATCGTTGAATTCCGACATCATTAAGACATAAATGTTTAAAGAATGCTCCATGATTGAGGGAATTGATATCAGCCGTCTGATAGAACACTCTAACTTTACACTGATTTTTCTCCATATTTATTAAACATGTCACTCCCAAAAAATTATAAATATATCCTCATTCTTCACATTAGGGGAGGAGAGAGAGAGAGAAGAGCTCTGAGGCTGAAAGAATCCTAGAACTCCACCTCGACACCACTGCTGATGAATCCATGCCACCAGATCACCGCTGATGAACCTCTGCTCAACCATCGTCGTTGGACCTCCATCTGACTGTCACTGTCGAGCCTTCCTCTTACCATTGTGGCCCGCCGATGACAGCCACTCCAACTACCATCCCTTTCAACCACCGTCACCCATCGACTATGATACATTCGACCACCGTCGCCTCATTATCTTCCTTCCGATCACTTTCGTCCGACTACGATTCTTTCGACCACGGTCGTTTGTCGTGTAATAACATAGTTAAAAGAAAATTTATGAGTTATTATAAGTCAAAACCATAAACCATTTTTGTCATAATATAGATATTGTAGTGATTTAATTGTACTAATTTTTTTATAATTTGTGGGCATTAGTGTAAATCTTTAAGAAATTAATATCTCACGGTACAAGTGGGGGTCTTGGAACCTTCAGGTGTCTGTTTTGAAAAATCGATTTCACTAAAAAAAATTTAAATAAAATGTGTTATTTTATGATTTTTTTAATAATTTTTTAAGCCTCAAAACAAATTTTATAAATTTTATACTTAAAACTAAATAAATTATATTTATATTATATTATTATTTTATTATTAAATATCTAATTCCAGTATTAGATTTCATTAAAACCCTTTTAAGCTTTTTATTTTCTTCATTTTTCAAGCCAGAGACTTGTAAGGAGAAATTAGAGAGAAATTTGAGGGGGAAAATGAAGTTAAGATTTGAAGGCTATAAATCAATTTTTCTGAGTTAGTCATGTTCAGAAATTTACTCATCTCATTATAAGGAATCATTATCTTATTTTTTATTTCAATCATTTGATATTTTTGGAATTTTTTCGATCAAATTTTGTATTTTTATTACCAAAAAATAAGAATAATTTTGTAATGATAAAACTTTCACCACAAAATTGTTTATATTTTATAGATATTTATATTATGACAATTTTGAGTATTTATTTGAGATTTTTGTCGGATGATTTTTAAAAAGTAACGATTTTTACCAATTCAAAATTTTATTTTGACATCTAAAAATAGTGCTTTAGTTCAATTAAAGTTTCATAATGTTATTATATACAACCTTTGATAATTTGATTAATTTATGAAAATATGAATTTGTGGTTTATGAAATTTTATGTTGCCTACCATTAGGATATTTTCGTACTCTCTGAATTAAATTCAATTTTGATTTATTTACTATAACACATTAGAAATAAAGGTGAGTATGTGATTGAGTAATAGCCACTCATTATTTCTATTATAGTATTATAATAATAATATGCGCAGGAAAAAATAAGTAAGGATTCATTATTCACTGGCTAGAGACTATTTGATCTGTATAGGATAGTGGGTCGACTAATTGTCTATTAAATATTGTGGTTTAGAATTATCCACTATTGAATATCATGTATATTTATTAGTAGTAATAAAGAGATGATTACTATGTCGACGGGTAAAGAGTGATGACTCTGTTTATTGATCTAACGGTTTACTCTATTGATACGATACTGAAAAAACATCGATTAAGTCATGATTTCTTACTTGTTTATTATGACTATTGAAATACATATTATTGATTCATTATTCCAACTACTATATCATTTTACTGCTTTAATGTAATTTTTAACCAATTTACAAATCATTGTACGGATTTACTATTATTACATTATTTTTTTATTACTACCACCGATTTTACTAACGACTCTATACTAATACTACTATTAATATGAATATTGATATTGTTCGATACTACTATTAAATGAATATATTGATCACTGATAGTAATTTATTGTACTGATTAAGATACTAATATACAACAACTAGATAACATACGTACATCATTATAGAGTTTTATTGTATTTATATGATTCTGGTAGTCTTTACTGATGCTTCGATTTTATTATTTTATATGGTTTCTTTACCTATTGATAGTACTGATATAATGATTGTTTTATCAATTTGAAACCCATACTAGTTTACTTATTTCTGATCTACCGTATCGCTTTCGTGTCATAATGTTTTACTGTTTGCATATTCTACTACTACTGCATGTGTATTTTATTATTTCTACCTCTATTCATGATCATATGAATGTTACTATTATGAATTGATTGACGACGTGCATATTCTTTTTTGACGTGTTTTGAGTCAGTTGTAGGATTTGTTGACTTATTGGGCTTTTGAACTTATTATATGTGATTAAATAATTTCAAGTAAATACAAGGGAGCATGAGTGAGACATTGATCAGGGTTCTTCATGTTCAGATAATAAGACAGATAGTTTTATTTTTAATAGTATTTATATTGATAAAAACAATTTGGTAATTTTGGTTATTATTTATTAAAAAAATAAAAGAATAATTTTTTCCAAATTAGATTATGTCACTACAGGAAATTATGCTATTACCGGCGGCCTAGACCGGCGTTTGTGTAGCCGTCGGTTATAACGGCAGTATAGCACGTGGCATCACACGTCTGCTGTGATATTACAATCCTTCCAACCATTTTCGTCTGACTACGATCATTCTGACAACTATAGCCTGCCGACTACAGTCTCTCCGATCATCGTCGCCCAACTATAATTCTTTTGACCACTGTCACCCGACTACAATCCTTCTGACCTCCTTCGCTCACCAACTATGTTCTTCCGACCATTATTGCCCAACTATGATCCTTTTGACATCTATCATTCACCAATTATAGTCCATCTGACATCTATCATCCAAATATAGTCCTATTGATTCGATGAATAAGCTAATGCTCTCTTGAAGACAGCTCTCATTTTATTGGATTCTTAAAACCATACAAAGTGCTCTATATGATGTATATGTATTGTATTGAGCCAACGCCTTCCCCTGAGAAAGTACATCATTTGTAATCAACTATAAATACTAGTGAATTTATTCAAATTGGACCACACCCCTATGGTTTTCCCTCTATTTAGGAGGTTTCACTTAAAAACTCTAGTATCTTTTATACATGTTGCACAGTTATTTCTTATTTGTCAATATGTTGAATTTACATATAAAGATAGGATACTAAACTCTATATCTCTCTACCACCGTGAATGTTCTAGAATGCAACAATAGTCAAATTCGATGGATCGTATGCGTAGGTTGGAAGTACTCGAATGCTTAATAAAAAATATATGATCAAGCGAAATAATATGAGTTGTTCAACATATTTTTTTGAATTACAGCCTAAATTATCAAAATGTAGCTATCAAAAAATATAAATAGGAGCGCATTATTTATGTGAGAGAGATTCGAGAGCTGAGGGAGCTAAAAAAACATTAATGCATAATATCCCAGTAATCACCACCAACAGCCATCATCATCAACCACGATTGTCAAATTTTTATCATCTAATTATTGTCACCTAACTTTTAACATTCAAACTTATTATTATATTTCAATTGTTTGATTATGAATACCCAATTATGTAATTCCTAAATTAAAATATGATAATTATTCTCAATTGTATAATTTATGTTGTTTTCAATTATTAACAAGAGTAGATTCTTCTATCTATAATTATATAGTTGACGATTGAAATTAAGTCAAACCATATGATTTTCCCCGTTTTTGAATTTTTCATATAAAAAATTACAGTAACTCTTCAATTTTTATCTATGAATATTGGACCTTTATACAAAAAGTAAAGAATTAAACACTCTACCACAAAGTTTTTAGTACATAACAGTTTAGCATTATATGCGAAATATATTCCCAACACACTACAATTATATATTTTTTGAATGCCAAACAATCAATATGTCACGATCCGCCCGCCGGAGACTCAAATTAATGAGACTAGAACATACGGTCAGACGGTTAGAACAGTTCATTCAATAATATAAATACTTAACAAACTAACATTCAGCATATAACTAAAGAGCTAAGAAAATAAATTATCAATTTAAACATATACATAAACCAGTTCATATGCTACAACATATAATAATTATAATAAAAATTTTATTTGCTAAAAACAATTGTAATTACCCAATTTGATTATTTTTTGGTATGTAGATCATTCCAAATCATCAATCTTTGAAATAACCTTCCTTAATACAACACCTAATTTCCTCTAAGAACTTCTACGGACTTTCATTTCTCGTCTCAGCTCAATCATTTCAATTCTTCATTATTCCAAATAATATACAATTGCATCAATTATTGCTAATCAACTTTTTAAAATTAAATATAAATAATATTGCATTAATTTGATATTGTTAAATACAACTTCAAATATGTCAGACATCATCTTTATAACATTGAATGCTTCTAATTTGTCAAATCATAATTATAATTATAGTACCTATTGTTAAATTATAATATAATTAAAATTTTAAATATTCTTAATTAAAAATTAATTACCTTAATAAAGTTTTCATTCCTTCATTGTCGAATCAAGACTTACATCAATTGAATTCTTCCTATCGAAAATCATATATTATTGCTTCAATTAGAGGAATGAAATGTATACAAATTTTATTATCTAAATTTGAACATAAATAATAATTTAGATCACTTACTACTTACTATTTTCTTTGTCTTTGAAATGGAAACTCACTTTTCTTCCTTTCGATGAGACCTAATCTTTCGACAACCTCAATAATAGACAAAAGTCCTCCTTCAACCTTCTCCTCCACACAATTTCTTTCTTCCTAACCCAAATATTTTCTTTTCCTCTTGATCATAGATTCCTCTCGATCAAAGCCATTGTTCGTTCTTAATTTACACATGAGTGCATAAGAGTCTCGATTACTTGCCTATGGTAGCTTCTGAAACCACACACACTCAAATCATAGTCGTCCGCTCGACCGATCGCTCGATCGGTTTCACTCACTCGCACTTTGGCTCGCTCATGCACTCTCCATTCGCTCACACTCGCCCGTGCTTTAGTTAGGGGTCTAGTTTGATTAAGCTGGACTAATCGGTTCTTACACAATCCATCGGTCAAAATAAATAAATAAATAAAACAAAACAAAACAAAAATCAATAGTAATGTTCACCCAAAAGGCTCGTTTAGATGGATCGTATACATAGGATGGAGCAACTTAAAGTCTAAATCCTTCAACTCTTAGAGACTGGATAACAAAAGGCTCCATCACTTCTCAATGAGCTTTCCCACTATAAAATTAATAACAATTTGAAATGATTTATTAGATACCACTCATGCAATACCTCTTCATACTATAGCCCCCCTCCACTATTGTCTCATCAAGATCTCTCAAATACTACTAGTGTGACCCATCCTTTTCATGATGCTAAACCTATCTATAATCCTTCATAAACTATAGAAGACTTAAGTTGACATCACCTTATTAGCACCCCTCATAATGATATTAAAGAGGAGTTGTAAAGCCTTATTCAGGAGGAATTTCTTTTGAGAGGAAACAAATCAATATATAACACTCCATAGCTAGCATTCAAGAGTCTATATAATGAAATTTCTAACTTTTATGAGCATATTAACTACTATAGTACAATCATTCACCTTCAACAATCTTTTAATACAATCTACTAAATCTTTTCTGTAATTCTTAAAAGATAGCTCACACATGATTATATTCTCTCTAATAAAACTATTTATATTTTTATCAATCTAATTAGAGTTCTTTTCATAATATCAACAATAACTCTCTAGGATTTCAATATAAGAGAAAACTTCTAATAAGTACTTTTACATATTTTCTTTCAAAGCATGTCAAATTTTAATAATAGACCTACAATTATTATGAGATTTTTTTTTTTTTTTTTGAGGCCTTTGGCTTGGACTTTTATATTTGCCATTAATGTGAGAAATATTCCATTTTTATGATGATCATATTCATTGAGTATAAATATAAATAATTGCTTATGAGGATATAAGTGCTAGTAAAAAAATTTAAACAAATCCTCATGCAAATAAGAATTTACAAGAAAAAATTTATATTTCGGCGCACACCCCTAAAAAAAAAATCTGCCACCAACTAGCCTAACATCATCAATATTCAGATGTGACAAGTAACGAGTGGGCCCACCTAAACCACTGAATATGTCTTAATGAACTCCTCACTCAATGCTGAAAGAATTTTCATTAACCATTAATTACCTATCAGCCAGATTAATTAACTTTTTTGCTGCTTGTAATTTTTAGAATGTAATCATATTTTCTATTTTACCGCTGCTTTTTCATCATTTTTATGCTCAGAACTTATTTTTTAAAATAATTTTAAAAAAAAAATATTTTGTCTACAATAATTTTACAACCGCTTTTAAAAATATTAAAAATCTGCCATCAACATTTTTATGCACGTGCCCCCCCTTCCTCCCTCTAAAAAAAAATTATTTATAGCCTTATAGGGAGCTCATTGACTGTCATAATTTTTTGCCATCTATCCTATATATCTTTTCTCTCTCTCTCTTTCTTTGTCATTTTATTTTTATAAATGCCAACCTCCTCCACTATATTCTCTGATGTATCTCTACATCAGGTAACTAATAAAAAAATGTCACATGCACTTACTTTTTGTCTAAAGCTGAGTATTTTTTGTTTAAAGTGCATGTGGCATTTTTTTATTGAGTACCTGATGTATCTCTACATCAGGTTACCTGACCCAATAAAAATTCCTCTAAATGAGGGGTGAGACTATTTTTCTTTCGACACCTTCACATCAATAGTTTTTTTTTAATTAATTAAAAATTTCATCAATTTTTTTTAAAACTCAAATCTAATTTATAGGAGATTTATGTAATTAAAGCTAACAAATTATATTAGAAGAGAATTATAATATTTAAATTTAAATCAAGTAGCTTAAAATATATTTATTATAATTTTTTAATATATTTTTGATATATTTTTATAATAATAAGATATAATTTTTTTATATATATTTATTTCTCGTAAAATATTTTTAGTTGTATTTTTTTTAAAATTAGATATAAAAATATATGATAAAAAAGTGGTTAAAATAGATTAGCACGTTAATATATAATTTAAATAAATTTGTGTTGAAATTAATTTAGATAATAAGCATGACAATAAATTTTTTCATTATCATAGAATTTATCTTCTTATAATTAATAATAATAAAAAAAATTAAAACCATAATGTCAATTTCAAGCTAAAATGAAAAAGTTTAATAGTATTTTTAAAGTCAAAATTTTATGCCCTGCCGATAAAAATTTTTTGCTCCTCCACTGCAATCAAGTACGGGTCAGGAGGTTTTTTGGGGTGGGTGCCTCTTTTAGGTTAGTTAAGAATTAATCATGCGGTCAAACGTCTTTTCGAGGGTGGTAGCGGGTATACAAGTTAATTAAAAGTTATAAAAACAAAAGAAAATTAAAAGGAAGAAAGGAGGTTAATTTACCATAACAGCCAATGGAGAGCCATACATGAGCATACTGAGACCGGAACATATGACTCCAATCACCACAAGCCTCATATCCCCCTTCATAGCCAAGCGTGTGAGACCAATCACCACCACAGTACAGCCAATGTCTAATACAGCCACCAAAATACCAGCCTTGACCTGCCATTCATTTGAAGCTTAGATGAATGAACAATCTCTCTCTCTCTCTCTCTCTAATTATTTGAGGCATTAGCTGTCATGTTGATATTATGAGTCTTTAATTGTTGACAAAGTTTGTGTGGGCTCCATGCTTCATAAATGATGCAACATTTTCATTATGTATTATCATTCAATAGAATTAAATTATTAAATGATATAATTATATTAATATGTGCTTATAAGTTTAATTATTAAAAAATATATATTATGAATGCCTCAAGAATTTAATTATATTGTCAAATGATTTAGTTAAATTTATCTGATATTTTTTATTGAGAATTAATATATAACATGTTTAAACAAAAAAAATAAAAAGTTTTATTTGAGAGAACTTTAGACCACTATTTTTTTCTTGTTTTTAGGATAGTTTTATACTAAAAATTAGATTTACGAAACAATAAGAAAGCCATCTCAAACGAAGACTTATGTTACGTTTGGGGCGGCTTTCTTACTGCTTCTTAAAGCAGCTTTCTAGTAAAAAATTAAAATTTTAACATTAAAAAGTCGCTTTATGAAGCAGAAAGAAAGCCATCTCAAACCAAGTTTTAAGTTTTGTTAGAGACTACTTTTTGTTGCTTTCTAGATTAACTTTTTAGTACAAAAAATTTTAGAAATAGAAAATTTTATACTAAAAAATTGTTGTAGGAAGCAATACGAAAGCTGTCCCAAACTAAACTTTATTCCAATAAGAAATCTAAAATCTTGATATAATTTTTTCTTTGAAAATAGAATCTCATGGATGTTGCTTTTCCTTCAATTAATCTATTCATCTTACAATCTTCATAAAAAAAATTTTCAATTGTGTTATTTGATCTTATATGACTCATATAAGGAAGTCATATACAAGGACAGATTTATATTATGTGTATGTATCATGTCTTCTAAATTTTAAAATATTTCATTTGTATAAATATAATTTCTCCTTCAAATTTTTAGAATTTAGAGTTCACCAATAGATATATCTTTAAAAAATATTAATGATATTTTTGAAATAATTAATTTATGCTTGAGAAAAAAATTTGGCTATATACATACCTTGAGAGGAGGAGGAGCAAAATAAGTGTAGAGAGAGATGTAGAGGGCCTCAAGCACGACGCCGACGCCATTGACGGTGGTGACGAGGAGGCCGTTAGGCTTGAGGATGCCGTAGTAAGCCCAAAGTGAAGCGCTAAGGAAAGCTGTGACGTAAGGAAGTGGATCGAATTCCTCTGTTGAGCCGTTCTTAACAATCCTCCAAAACGTCGGGCTGATTAATGCGTTTTGACATGTATGCTCAATAGAAATAGAAGTTTCAAAGAATTTGAGGGGCAAAAATGGCTGTAGATAGTACTCTTACATGGGAGAGCCGAAGACCAGAACAGATATGACATTGCCTGCTCATAAAGAAGAAGAAGAAGAAGAAGAAGAAGAAAGAGTTATAGAAGAAAGTGGATGATTGATTGCTGTGTAGGGATAGCTAGCTCACCTATGAGTCCTATGAAGAAGAGTGAATCCTCCATTGATTATCTTCTTTAGAGAAGAGAAAGGCTGATATCAGATGGGAGAAGAAAAGGAGACAGAATGGACTTCGTGTCCTACTGTCAGATCATATTTAGGCCTTTGGTGGGGGATTTATGTAGCAATATTTTCTTACGATACAGTAGCTTTTTTTTTTCTCTTCTAGTAAAAAAGAACTAAACATTTAAATATCAAAGTGTTTTTTAGTGTAATTGTTGGAATTTTATTTAAAAAATTTTACAGTTAAGCATGTTCATCTTTGAGAAATTCTGAGATGGGTGATCTTTTGTGAAGTTACACCAACAAGATAAAATCTGACCCTTATGTCAAAACGGATAATATATATCTTGATAATTAAGAGTTTGAGATGTTACAATTAACATTAAAGCAATACACCAACTGAAAGATGAGAACTAAGTATCATACAAGACAAAGTGCTACGTCATGGGAGCCACCTCTTGAATCTTGTATAGGACAAAGTTCTACATGGCGGGAGTCACTGGCGGAACCACCTCTTGCTTAGGGGGGCCCCCCCTCAAAAAAAATTATTTTTTTGTAAGAGTAAAAAAAAAATTATAGGAGTGTAAAAAAAATTTTTTGCCCCCCCTAAAAAACTCTTTTATCCTAACTTGCCCTAAAATATCTATATATTTCTTCACATTTAATTTTAATATTCTCTTTCATGTTTTTCATGACAGTTTAATTACACATTTTTTTCATTATTTTTCTTGCTTAATTTTTTTTAAAAAACTTTTTTGTAATATATAGATATATAATATTATTTTTTTAATATTTAATTATTTTTGTGTTGTATTTGCCCCCCATCAAAATTGAAGCTAGTTCCGCCCCTGGCGGGAGGGAGTCACCACTTAAACTTGTTGGGGTCACCTCTAAAATCCTATCTGTCTATTGGATGATTCTGGGATAATGATAATGACGAGGACGTATGTTACTTAATATGGTAGATTGTGAAACTCCTTAAATAAAAAAAGTTAAACTCTTAAACATGCATCGAGACGTCTTTTGGTTTAATGGTTGAAATTTTATTTAAGAAACTTTGCAGTTAAACATGCTCATCTCGGAGAAATCTTGAGATGAGTTACCTCCTGAGAAGGTACCTCAACATGACAAAATCGTGAGGCTCTTAGATCAAAGCAAACAATATCATGATAGTTAAAATTTTGAGTTATTACAATTTGAGGCAATTAAGACAAAACTCACTCACATACACATCGCATACGTAAGTTTCGAATCAAAAGCCTGTTAATTAGTAGCCCAAACTCTTAACCAAAAAGCTAAGATGAGCTACATATATAGTTGCTTACGTAGTATTTGATTGTTGGATGACCGGGAAGTCAATTTGCATCCATATTTGACATCTATTACTATTCTACTAATAGAACATTGTAACGTTTTAAACATTGGTAATTTGGTATTTTATTCTTGCGTCAAATTGGATAAATATATCTTTTATATAATTATTTGAAAAAATTATACTCTACAACATCAGGAGAACTACAGTGAGAGCCCTGAGATCATGGGTCCCCAAATATTCTTCCATCTCTCTCGTTAGTAAGCTCTGGCTCTCTAACCCCCGCGGGAGATCTAGAACTTCATTATTTTCCGCCTTAATCCTCGCTTTCTCTTTCCACGTTTCATAAAGATGTGAAAATAACTTCATGACAAAAACATTTATTGGCCTATTGAAACTTTCGCTTTATCTAATTATTTATGTTGATTATGACATGATAGAAAAAACTAGTGTTGCTGCTTCAATTAATTTAATTATTCGACATTAGAAAATAATTTGTAATTATCATTTAAATGATAGAGATATACTAAAATATCTTATTTATATATATATATATATATATATATATATATATATATATATATATATATATATATATATATATATATATATATATATATATATATATATATAGTTCTAGCAAAAAAAAAACCCAATTTATTATATATATTTTATTTTATTATTGAGTAAAGAGAGAGAGGTTTGAATCTTGGTCTCAGTGGAAGGAACTTTTATTACGTCCGGTGCAAGGACGTAGAGGAACGTCCGGTGGGAGGTAATTTCCCGCCAAAAAATTAGGTATTTGCTCGGTACAATTAGGTATTATTTGATAATAATAAGAAATACCGTTCTCTGAAGACCAATACCGAGCTGTACCGAGAAATACCGAGTTTACCGAGTTTTTCTGGGAAAAACTCGGTACTACTTTTGTATAACTCGGTATTTGCTCGGTAAAGCCCTGTATAACTCGGTATTATGTCTTCAAATGATGGTATTCTTCGTTATTGTTTGGTATTGCTCGGTATAACTCATTTTTTGGCGGGAATTTGCCTCCGACCGGACGTTCCTCTACGTCCGGTCGGAGGACGTAATAATTGTTCCAGTGGAAGGATCCGAATAGTCAATTAAATGATTCTTTTGAATTAGGTTCGAACATATTTGAATATATTTTAATTCAACCCAATTTAAACCACCTATAGCTTCAATGAGCAATCTTTGAATATATGAAATTATCCCTCATGCATTAAGGATGTTTTAACTCAAAAATATTTTGAAGCATATTTGTCACCAATCGCCACCACTAACTCTTGGCTTTAGCACTATGCTTAGCCAAACATAAATATCTCGAGAACAAGGCAATAGATAAGAAGAGTAATCTCAAGGAGGATTCAGGAAGCCAGTGGACTTTTGGAGTGAGAAGTTCTTATCGAACAAGGCCAAGGAGTATCTCAAGGGCTATCTTTAGGGCAACTCCAAAGCCAACGAAAGTGTCAAGCTAGATAGCTATGAAGTGCAGTGCATTAGCTTGCCCGCAACATATAATGTTATGATTGGCTTTATTGAAATGTTCGAGATTTTTGAGGTTACAAACCAATTGTTAAGGAAAATATTGAGCAAAATAGTTTGCTTGGTCAGAGTTAGGGCTGTCAATAATTGACACGACCCGAAAACCCGACTCGAACACGACCCGGAATTTTCGGGTTGGACACGACCCGTTCAAAAAACGGGTCGGGTTCGGGTTCATAAAAGTGACCCGGATGGAATTTCGGGTCGGGTCCGGGTTAACCCGGTAACCCGCTAACGACCCGTTTCGACCCGCGGTATATTTTACGCGGCGTAAACGTGTGCCAGCGTTAAGCGTGCGTACGCGGGATTCATTACGACTTAAGGCCTTAAGTTAGGGTTTCGTCATTCACGCACCGTAAAGTCGAGCTCTCCTCTCCTTCGCTGCTTCGCTACTTCGCTGCTTCGTCTAGGGTTTCTCGTTTCCGAATATCATTTTCTTCTTACAGATCTCCTCGATCTGTCGACAGTTTACTCTCTTCTCCTTCTGTGGCAGATTCTTGGTCCTTGGTTTCGTGGTGTTCATCGTGCACATCTGCTTTGGATCAACAAGAACACTTACCTCTCTCGCTGTTTGTATCTCTCATCTTCTTTCCTTTCTTCTCCTTTTCCTTTGATCTACATGTTGTGAAATGCGAAGTTCCTTTTGGGGTTAGGGTTTTTTCGTATTCTGGTGCAAATGAGCCAAGTCGAGCTCGATTTTGTAGTTTTCTTTGTTCAGTTTCCTTTCTTCTCCTTTTCCTTTGATCTACATGTTGTGAAATGCGAAGTTCCTTTTGGGGTTAGGGTTTTTTCGTATTCTGGTGCAAATGAGCCAAGTCGAGCTCGATTTTGTAGTTTTCTTTGTTCAGTTTCTGCTAGTTTTTTTGTTAGGTTATTGCAGTGATGCACTTATGTCATTATGTGGTTGAAACGAGCCAAGTCGAGCTCTATGCTATCGTATTTCTGTTAAGTTTCGATGGTTTTTTTCTGTTCACTTACTGCTGTTAATTCTGTGCAATCGAGATCGAGCCATGTCGTGCTCTATGTTGTGGTATTTTTGTGCAATTTCTGCTGTTATTTCTGGTGCAAACGAGCAAAGTTGAGTTCCTTTTTCTAGTTTTCTTTGTTCAGTTTCTGCTGGTTTTTCTGTTAGGTTATTTCAGTGATGCACTTATGTGGTTGAAACGAGCCAAGTCGAGCTCTATCATCTATGCTATCTCATTTCTGTTTAGTTTCGGCTATTTATTTCTGTTCACTAACTGCTGTTAATTCTGTGCAAATGAGATTGAGCCATGTCGAGCTCTATGTGCTGGTATTTTTGTGCAAGTTCTGCTGTTATTTCTGGTGCAATTCTTATTTCTATGCAGTTCTGCTGTTAGTCTGTTAGTTCTATGCAAACTAGCCCTGCTCTATGTTTCGGTTTTTCTGTGCAGTTTCTACTGTTATTTCTGTGCAGTTTCTACTGTTATTTCAGTGTAGTTTCTTCTGTAATTTCAGTGCAGTAACTGCTGTAATTTCAGTGCAGCTTCAACCCATTAAGTATTGAAGTTATGTTTTGTAATTTTTTTTGTTAGATGGAGAATTTCAATATCAATCAAGGGAATTCTTCTTTTGCTGAAAATGAAGCAGTACAGACTTGTGAAATACCTGTAGAGCCCACTAACGAGCAATGTAATGATGCGACAATTACTAAGAAACGACGAAGAATGACCTCAGTGGTTTGGGGCCATTATGAGATGTTACCTAATACGAGTGATGGAAAACAAAAATGTAAATGCAAGAAATGTGGTACTACTTATCTATGTGATAGCAAAAATGGAACCGGTAATCTTAGACGCCACCTTGAAAATTGTAAGAAAAGAAATATGCGTGATATAGGACAGTTGATCTTACAAACCAACACTGAATCTTCAATATCTATGTGTGATGACAAGTTTGATCATGCTGAATTTCGTGACTTGTTTACTGCTTCTATCATCATGCATGATTTACCTTTTCAATGTGTGGAATGGGTTGGGCTTCGAGCAGTTCTGTTATATCTTCGCCGTGACTTGCAATTAATTTCTAGAAACACTGCTAGGAATGATTGCAAAAAATTATTCCTTAAGGAGAAGTGTAATTTAATGGAACAGTTATCTAAAGTCACTAGCAGAATTTGTTTAACATCCGATCTTTGGACATCTATAAATACTGATGGTTTTATTTGTTTGACTGCTCATTATATTGATAATGATTGGCATTTGCAAAAGAAAATTATTACTTTTTCATTCATGCCATCTCCCCATGATGGAATTTCATTGTTTGAGCAGTTACAGTTGCTTCTGGTTGAATGGAAAATAGAGAACAAGCTATTTAGTATTACTTTGGATAATGCTTCTGCAAATAATAGTTGTGTAGATTATCTAAAAAATCATTTGAATTTGAGTGATGCCTTGATAATGGATGGTGCTTTTTTTCATATACGTTGCACAGCACATATCATTAATCTTGTAGTTCAAGAAGGTTTGAAAGACATTGATAGTGCAACTGGGAAAATAAGAGAGAGCATTAAGTATGTTAAGGGATCTCAAGCTAGAAAACAAAAATTTCTTGATTGTGCTTCACAAAGTTGCTTGGATGGGAGACGAGGTTTACGTCAGGATGTACCAACCCGATGGAATTCCACCTTCTTAATGCTTGACAGTGCTATTTATTTTAAACGTGCTTTTCAACATTTAGAATTGGTTGATTCTAACTACAAGACTTGTCCAACATCTATGGAATGGGAAAAAGCTGAAGAGATTTGCAAGTTCTTGGAACCTTTCTATAAAATAACTTGTCTCATTTCTGGGTCTAAATATCCTACAGCAAATTTATACTTCCCTTGTATTTCAACAGCTTATGCGGAACTTAAAAATATTTTGTTGAGTAGCCATCAGTCTCTAAAGAAAATGGCTGCTGGAATGATTGTGAAATTTGAAAAATACTGGTCAGAATTCAGTGATATTTTGGCAGTGGCAGTGATTCTAGATCCGAGATATAAAATGACATTTGTTGAGTGGTGTTATCAAAAATTGTATGCTGGCAACTGCAACTCCGAACTTAGGAAGCTGAAACTCAAGTTAATTTCATTGTGTGCTAACTACAATTCACGAATGAATCCTCCAATATGAGAAAGTACAAGAATGAATGCAGTTGCACAAGGGTGTCCTACAAAGATTAAGTCTAAATTTTTGCAGGTTCATTGTTGATCTTTATATGTATATTTATCATTTCATTTATTTTTCATTTTTTATTTCTAATACCCATCCAAAAAATACAGGATTTTGCTTCATTCCAGAAGGATGCCTTTACACCTAGGAAATCTGAATTAGACATCTACCTAGAGGAACCTAAGATTGATAGCAGTATTGATTTAGACATTTTAAAGTTTTGGCAAGGGAACCAATATAGATTTCCTAGTCTTTCAGCAATGGCTCGTGATATACTATGCATTCCAATAATAACAGTAGCATCTGAAAGTGCATTCAGCAATAGTGGTAGAATTTTAGATCAATACTGAAGTGCATTAAAACATGATATTGTCGAGGCACTAATTTGTGCTAAGGATTGGTTATACGGAGAGCATGGTGATTATTCATTCATCTTATATTTTATTGTTTTTTTGTTTAAGATCTCAATATGCTAATTTATTTTTTAATACATGTATTATTGCAGCAGTAAAAGACCCCGAAATTGACGCAATAACTGATGATATCCTAAATTTAGATGTGAACAACAATGAAGGAGATGTTGGTGACAGTTCAGTAGTTGGATGAACATCAGTTTATTTGCTGTTTAATTTTTCTTTAATTTGATGTAATGAACTATTTCTATGCTTGGTTTGCTGGGATGGTTTGCTAAACTGAAAAAATAGTAAAAACTGCATAGAAATAACAGCAGAAACTGTGTTTGGGAGGGAGATGGTCGGCTATGTTGTTGCTTCCTTGCTAGTTTGCTGGGTTGGTTTCTGTCTTATTTTTTCTGGGCAGATGTCTTGAAATGTTGTGTTGGTTATCTTTAAACATTTAGGTTGTTGATTTTTTGAGTTTAGGGTGTTGTTGTTTTGGTTGTTGGGTAGCTGTGATACTCTGGTTGTTGGGTTTGCTGTGTTGTTGCTGTCTTGGTGTTGTTGCTGTCTTCAAACATTTAGGGTGTTAAGTTTGCTGTGTTTAGGGTATTCTTGTTGGATTGGTTGCTGTCTTGATGTTATTACTGTCTTTCAAAATTTTGTGGATTTTCGGGATGGTTGGCTGGTAGGCCTATTGCCTGGGTAGCTTGGTTTGCTGTTATTTCTGTGTGGCTGTGTTTGCAGGGAGATCGGTTGGCTGTGTTTAGGAGGGAGACTGGATGGCTGTGTTGTTGCTGGGTTGACAGGGTTGTTGCTGGGTTGACAGGGTTGTTGTGGGTTGTTCATGGTTAGCTACTTGGCTGTGTTGTTTCTTCCTTGCTAGTTCGCTGGGTTGGTTTCTGTCTTGTTTTTTCTGGGCAGATGTCTTGAAATGCTGTGTTGGTTATCTTTAAACATTTAGGTTGTTGAGTTTTTTGTGTTAAGGGTGTTGTTGTTTTGGTTGCTGGGTAACTGTGATACTTTGGTTGCTGTGTTTGCTGTGTTGTTGCTGGGTGCTTCAAGAAGCCCAGGGATGTTGGTTACTTGGTTGGCTGTGTTGTTGCTGGGTGCTTCAAGAAGCCCAGGGATGTTGGTTACTTGGTTGGCTGTGTTGTTGCTGGGTGCTGTGTTGTTGCTGGGTGCTTTAAGAAGCCCAGGGATGTTGGTTGGCTGTGTTGTTGCTGGTTGGTTCCGAAAGGATTGAAAGTTGAGTAGCAATGATGAGTACCCTTCTAAACTTATTGTGATGTCATTTGTGGGAAAAAAGTTATTGCAACCAGGTGGCATTTGGAGGGCTAATCAAACAGATACTAAGTATAAAATACAAATTGCCGCCTTGGATGGCAATATCTCAATTCGCAAGTCCGTATAAAATTATATTGTTAACTCACATTTCATTGAATGATGAATTATTTGAAGGGTTAATCTGAGCTAATAACTCAAGCTTTCAACTAATTCATGGATTTAAAATTATATCTATTTAATTGTTTATCTTTTTTGCAGTTAGCTTATATCTCCAGGACTTCATTAGTGCAGGCAGGCAGGCACAACTTCACAAGACTTCAACTAGTCAAGGAGTTCAAAATTTTTTTAAATTGTAATATTCGTTTGAATTATCTGTAAATTGTAATTATTTGTTTAATTTATTTGTTAGTTTAATATTTTGTATAATTTTTATATTGTAATTAGCAAATTGCTTCTAATTCATAAATAAAAAATTTTTTCATGCAATTTTTTGTTTAACTGTGTTGATGTTTTTTTTTTTTTTTTTTTTGAGATATTAATGAAAATTACTCGGGTTAGCGGGTCAATCCGGGTTGACCCGAACCCGACTCGGGTCGGGTTCGGGTCTTGAATAGTAACCCGTATCTAAAACCGGGTCGGGTTCGGGTCAACCCGTTTAGCTTCGGGTCATTTCGGGTTAGACACGAACCCGACCCGTGACCCGAAATTGACACCCCTAGTCAGAGTTATAAATTCATAGTTGGCTAAAAAATTTAGTAATTAGTAGGAGTGTCTAAATCGTATTGCGGGTCGGGTTTGGGTTGAATCCGAAACTGACCTGACACTATTTGATACTACTTGAACCCGCCAGGTTTTCGGGTTAACCCGACACGACACGAAACGGATTATGTCCGAAGAAGTGCGTGTCGGACTCCTGAGCTGTCTGGAACTCCGTCAAGAGGCGACTCGTCTCTCGTCGAAGTCGCAGGATGCCAGACAAGAAGGAACGTCGTCCTCGTCAAAGCCGAAGAAGAGGAAAAGCAAACCTTATTATGAAGCCGGAGAAGAGGAAGGAGGAACGTCTGGCCGATGGCGGGATTGCGAGGCCGTGTGTCCGTTGGAGAGGCGAACAGTGGCATCGGCAAGGCCGTTAGGCCGCCGCCTGGTTGACTCGAGAGTGCAGGCGGGAACGAGGAATTGAGATTTCTGATTTCGTGTACATAGAAATTAGAGTCGGTTAGGTACCGGATCTTTTTTTGGTTTCCGGGTTAACCCGAACCCATCCCGATTTATATTATTGAAACGAGACAGTTTGTTGAACCCGAACCCAACCCGTTTGACGAACGGGTTGACCCTAAACCGAAATTTTCTGATTGGATTCGGATAAGATTTTTGGGTTGTGTCAAATATTGACACCCCTGATCATCAGCTTCATAACTTGAGTCCTCTCTTAAATCTAATAAGAATTATTACAAAATAATTAATATTAACGCACCCCTTAATCTTTATTAATCTTTTTTAACATGCTTTATAAAATATATGAATGGGTTAAAAATAAGTTTTACCAACATTTATAAATATATAATTATTTAAATCAATTAATTGTTTAAATTCATTCTTAGTGATTTTATATTAATTCACTCCTTAAGAGATTCTAAATATATTTTCGAGCATCCCCTGAGCCTCTTGAGGTGATCACGAGCACAATGATGCATGCATCCCTAATTATCATGTTATTATATTAAATATCCAAAATTTAATTAAATTTTAAGATGCAAACAACCACAAAAAAAGAGTAATTACTTATATAATACTTTCAATCATATATTTATTACCTCATGTTCATCATCATTAAACTAATAGGATTCATAGAAATTTAGTATTTGCTTGGGTCGGTTGCAATACTTTTTAAAGATGATATAAAATTGTTATGAGAAAAATAAATTTTTTGAAATATATTAATAAAATATAAATTATGTATGGATATAGTCTAAAAATTAAAGCAATAAGAAAGCAATCTTAACTCACAAATAATATTAGGCTTCTTTTGAAACTATTTTTTTATTGCTTCTTAAAATAGAATTTTTAAAAATCAATAAAAAATACATCTCAAACGAAGCCTTAATCTTTATTTGAGACAACTTTTTATCACTATTTTTTCTGCTTTGAAAAAAAAAATACTAGAAATTATTCTAAAAAATAAAAAAAAATTGTCCCAAACGAAGACGTGTGGTCTATTTTGGATAATGGTAACTTTTTACAAAGATTTTTAAAAATATGTTGTGAAAAAAAAACATCCTTTTTGAAAGGTGTCGTAGAAAGTTACTTCAGAGTATCAAAATTTATTGAAAACAGTGAAAAAATAATGGTCTAATAAAAATTATGATTTAAATTTGAAAGACTAGAAAGCATAGTCGTAAGAAAGATGTTCCAAGGTTTCATTTAGAAAAGCTTTATTATTGATTTTTAAAGCAACTTTTTAAAATATTTTTTTTACTAAAAAAAAATATTTAAAAAAAAATTATCAAAAAGCTGTCTTCTCTATTTTTCATAATCTTTCGCTCAAATTTCAACATAGAAACAGTTCATTAGAGACAAAATAAAAAATAAAAAATCAAACTGTGGGAATAATTGAAAAAAAGAAAAGTTAACGAAGGAGGCATTCGGCATTCCTAAAAATCTCAGCTTCGCCAGCGAAAATGCGAAATAATAAAAAAAAAATTATTTGGACGCAATATTCACGGCCAAAAATTTATAATCGTACTTGTTAAGCTGTCACCAATTATTTCAATAGCGTTCGGCGTTCCCCACTTCGAATAGTCTTCGCAACAAAGATTTCAGAAATCGCAATGAGGCCAAAAGGAATTATTCATTTATTCCGTGCAAATGGGGCCCACTCAACACCCAACAAGCAAATTATTGTTATGAATATTATTTGCAAAGTGGGCTAGGTTATCAAAAAATTGGGTCACGGATAGAATTCGGGTACCCGGCACTATTTGATCTGACCCGTTTTTTAAAATGAGTCAATTTTTTGAACCCGAATCCGACCCGTTGCGGGTTCGAGTTAACTCGACACGACCCGCCAAAATGAACTTCGCCTTCTACAGTTCTGCTCCGCTTGGTTAGCTCCACTGCCAGTGAGCCAAATCACGACATTTTCCTTGATTAACTTCTCCCAAAGCTCCAGAACAGCGGTTATGTTCTTTAGAACACCAACAGCGGCGGCCTGGGCTGGAACCTGGAGGAGTGCCAGAGCGGCAGGGAGTGTGACGTACACGTCGTCGAAGGAGAGGACAGGAAGGAACGTTGTTGAAGCGGGACGTCGGGACGACGGGATGGCGGAGCTGCTGGACAGCAGGATAGTGGGCCGCGGAATGGCGGGACGGCGTGCGGCAAGACGGTGGGATGGCAGATTGCGGGACAGCGACGTCGGCGAGTCCGGTTTCAATGGGACAGCAAGTTTGATTTCATAGGGTTGGATTTTATGCAAATCTCGTTAACATGAACCGTGTCTAGCAAACCAGATCACTCCCGGGTTTCCAGGTTCATCCGAACTCGACCTGATTATTAAAACAGGACAGTTTTTTGGACCCGAACCCGACCCGCTTCGGGTCCGGATTGACCCTAACCCGTAATTTTTGGGTCAGGTTTCAGTCGGATTTTCGGGTCGTGTCAAATATTGACACCCTAAAGTGACCCCCTCTCGTCATCTTAAATTTATTTTCAATTAATGCATTATAAATTCTAGCTCTTGATATGAATATGAGAAAATGAATTGTATTAAGATGAGCTCAAAAAAATATATATTAATTTATATTTTCTCAAAAAATAATTTTATATCAAAAGAATTTATAGTACATTAATTTTAAGGCAAATTTAATTATTTTTAATTTATTTTACTTTAGATTATATTATGATAAAAAATATAAGAGCATTAAGAATTGTATTAATCTCAACATAGATTAAAAAAATTTTAAATTTTAGAATCATTCAAATATAAATTATATTAAGATAATTTTTTACATTTTTTAATCAAAATATTTTAGAATAATTTATTTTCTTCTCATAGTCATGTAATAAAAAATTCGAGGTTAATATTTTTATTATATGATGGTTTTAGTTTCTAGATCAAATTAAAAATAATAAATATTTTAGTGATATAATATATGATAAATAATAATTTATTAAATCATTTGTATATAATCGGGAAAATAATGTCATAAAAAAACAATTATATGCCAATTTTTATAATTGTTATGCTGAAAATTGAATTGAATATTATGGCCCATTTGTTTTTAATATAAGCATCTTACACTTTCAAATGTATGACAAATTTGCATGAAATCAAAGATAGTTAAAAAAAGAGAGCCAATTTTATATATTAGCATTGCACTAAATCTAATACATACATTGATAAAAGAGAAAAAAATATAAAATTTTAGAATTTTTACATAGAAAACCTTAGAAAAGAAAAAACGCACTAGACCTTATGAGGGTGTCAAAACAGGTTATCGGGTCGGGTTCAAATCTGACTTAAGATTTACCTACCTTAAACTCATTCGACTCAAACCCAACACATTTTGTAATCGGGTCAAAACCTAAAAATTGAATCTGACTGCCCTCAACTTGATTGACCACACACAACCCAATAACCTATTTAGATTAAAAAAAATGTACATCAAGCTAAGACAACCTATGAGCAAAAGAATTTAAATAAAATTGCAATTACAGCTTTCAAACATGTTTATTTGGATCTTTTCACTCTATTATAGTCAAGATTTAATTATTATCTAACATTCTTATTTACATATCAAAATTTTCAATTTGCAATTTGCAAATCAAAATGGATCATTATTGTGTTGGTGGATCAACACAATTCTGACCCTATAATTAAACAGGTCTGAAAAATATGACATGAATCTGACTCGTCTATTAAATGGATCAACTCGAACCCGAGTTTTTTTGGGGTTGGTATGGGTCATGTCTTTTTTTGACAACCCCTAGACCTAACCCAATTAAAATAATCTACTATAACTTTAAGACATAGATTGGAGAATATTACAATATAATGAGCACTTATTTTTCTCTCCAATAGCTTTAGTAGAGATTGTTGGAGAAATAATGGAGATATGATAATGTCAATCAGACGATGTTTGTAGTTAGTGATGATCGTTGACAACAAATATCGAGTAGGGCTTTAGTGTTTTTTAAATCTCTAAAATATCTCCCAAGTTTTTTTTTTAACAGAGAGAAAATATTATTAATAAAAGTGAATGGTACACCACAAGACCACGACAGGGCCACATCATGAGAGATACAATCAACGAGAAACAAAATTCAAAAACAGATCGACACGAACTCAGACCGACACCTAGTTGTCAGGGAGGGGTCATTCAATGAGGATCCAAAATTAGCCAAGAAACCAAACACAAAATAGTAGACCACCACGGTTGCCCAACTCTGGCCATCACAGGTGCATGCAAACTGACTGCTTCCTCATAGTCCAGATCCAAAACAACAATGGCAGTCAAAAACTGATAGAAGCCAAAAAATCACAAACCACAAAAATAGGCACTAGAAATTATTTCTTCTTAGATTTTTGTTTACGATTCCTAACAACAGTATCCAATGAGCCAGTTTCTAAACAACTATCAAAAGTATCCTCCCCTTCAGACGAGAAATCATCGTGTAGCCAATCACATTGCCACCGAACATTGTTCCTAGCAAGATGGGCTTGTAAATTAGCGTTCGAAATAACCGTAATAGGCACGTCCACCAGAGGGACGACACCAACCTCCCCTGAGTTAACATCACCACCATCAGTTGAAGAGTTAGAAATAGCATCCGTAGAGTCCACATTAACAGTAAGCAAGGGACTAGTTCTAGAATTAACACAGCAAATATTTTCTACCAAACCCTCAGTTCCAGGAGCCACAAACAGAGGACCCCCACCCATACCAGCATCACAAACACCAAACGGTGAGCCACCCGAACAAGCTTCAGCAATATAAACATGGAAAGCAGAGGAATGAACTGGGACAGACGGAGATGAAACAACAACAACTTCAGCATCACCAAAAACCACATCACCCAAGTAAATAACATGCAAAGAAACGGGAGAAACAGGCACATGATTCTCCAGGCAACCAACAAGGTTCACATACGGTAAAATCACAGGAGACATAACAGCTACATTAGGACTAGAATTGATATGAGCAATATCCTCTAAATTGCCAACATCCAAACCCGAAACATGCACAGCATTCTCTAACATGATAAGAGCCTCAACAGCCTCCACCCTAGGCACAACTAGAGGAAGAGAAGAGGGGGAGATAAGTTCAAAGCAGGTTTAGCAACTGCATTAGACAAGTCAAACGAAGGAGGAGGATGATATTTCCCAGACACATGTCAAATACATTTACAAGACGCACTAAAGGGGGGAAATTCATCCAAAATAATATCCTGCACATACCCTAAACTTTCAAAGCCTAACCAAACCTGGTTTGGATAGGATTTAGTTATATCAAGCTCCACCAACACACAAGCCACGGAAGGCCGGGATCCTGCTGAGCTAGCCGCATCAATTTTCAGAGGTTTATCAAAGATAGCTCCCAACCCATGAAGTATACGATGGGTATAAAGATGAGGACGAAGTTGCGGAAATGAGACCCAAATCGGGATGATAGGCGATTCAACACCAACATCCAAGTTGGGAGACCACTTCCTTAATTTCATATAACAGTTGAAAATAAGGTATGATCTATGACAAAAAACCCTACAACAATCAAGATCATTAGCTAATTTAATCAGAATATGCGATGGGTCTAACAAGGTGACCGAAACTTCACCGTTCAGCTTCAAGTTAAAGAAAAACTTGCAAATTGAATCTAGAGATGGCTGCTTAGAAGGGAAAAAACCAATTAAGAAAAATTGAAAAGGGATAGCTAAATCGTTGATTTCCTTGTCGAAAATCCAAAGAGAGGGCAAGCCACGGAACGTAGAGGTCCGCAGTTCCGGAAAAGAGGAAACTGAAGAACCAGCAAGCGCCTCCAAAAACGAGCACGAGTGAGACAAACCTCGCTAAAAATTCAGGGTCACGCAACCGATTCGGCGCCATTCCGGCAAATGCCAGAGAATGAGACCGAAAAGAAAGCGAGAAAACACCAAAAAAAAAAAAACACAATGAGAAGAAGAGAGCACTTCCCTGAAAAACACCGAGATCGCCGGCGCCAGCAAGGGGAAGGCCCCAGCAGGGCGAGGGGAGCCCCGGCAAAGCCCAAGGAAAAAATCCTAGCATAGGAAAAAGAAGCAGGTGAAATGTTATATAAATATCTCCCAAGTTTGGATCTCCTTCATGTGAATAATGGTGATCTATTTATATATATAAGATAAGAATTATTTAAAGATTCAGACGAAAGAGAGAAATAAATTGAAGTGGCTATTTCACTACATCTAATTTTGTTCATATCTCATTTTTTATTGTGCATGAAAATCAGCTGTAAATGACATTTTGATGAATATTTAAATTTTAAGTGTTACTAATGAGTGGATATCAATTACTTTTTTTATTTTTAAAGGAGGGTGAGGTCTCCAATCTAGCTCATATAATTTGTTATGAGATTTCTATTTTTTTATTTTAATTTTATTAATTTATTTTGAATTGGACATACAACTGTATAACTAATAAATTATATTATTTTGTGATTTATTTTTATTTTTTATTTTTATTTTGAATTGGACATACAACTGCATAATTAATAAATTATAATGAATGATTTTTTATTTATTTTGTATATATCATTTATGCTAAGTTAATGTTAATGTAACAAAAAACTCTTTAGTATCTGTCATATATTTTTTTTTATATATCTTTAAGAATTACTTAAATAAGCTCCTTAATTCTTTCTCACCTGACCTATAGGGAGGTCATCCAGGTGTTATGGGGCTCATCATCAAACAGTAGAGATCATTAAAATGACTAAGAATTTGTGAATAAGAGTGTGTCAATAAATGACCAGATTCAAAAGTCTGACCATATTAGAAAATCTAATATGAGTCAGATTTGAAATTTTTAGGTTTGGATTAATCCAATTAAATTTCGGATCGAGATCAGGGTCGAGTGGGAAATATTGACCATATTGATTTTTATGTTGGATTTAGTCTGACTCAAAAACTCGAAATTGACATGATTAACTTTTCAGGTTTGAGTTACATGGGTTATGTATGAGTTAAATGAGTCATGTTGATCTAAAAATTATATGAACAATATGATAGATGAGTCGAACAAGTCGGCTTCTGATAGTCAGGGTAGATCTCAAATCAATTTGGAGTCAGACCCAAACCCGTCCAACCAGACCGAATTGACGCTCCTAATTATAAATTAGTTGTCCTAAGGCCTATGACATGGGCATTGTTCATCTAGCCAGAGGTTAAAAAAATGTCGACGGACCATATATTGGATCCTTTTATGTAATGAGATCTACGGTGGAGATTATCCAATGGACTCGAACATGGACATCCAATAAAAATTTGAATAGTCTATAGCACGAACTTTTATTACATCCAGTGAACGTACGCTCCTCTACGTTCGGTTTTAGGCCAAAAACGCGCAATACCGAGTACCGAGTACCGAGTTGTACCGAGTTTTTTGAAAAAACTCGGTATTGCGCTGTTTTGGTCTAAAACCGAACGTAGAGGAGCGTACGTTCACCGGATAAAATAAAAGTTCCTATAGCACACCCATCGTTCTCCTATGCTGGAGCTCATATGCTAAGCATGGTAAGGTGGACCAATGCGGTCCATGGAAAAGTGTATATAGCCAACATTGCTAATTGGATAACTCCATTTCTTTGGATTTTTTTTTTTAAAATCTTTAAAATATTCTAATAAATCCAAATAGAGAAAAAAAATGTAAAATAAAATTCAATGATTTTCTAAAAAATGGTTTAAAATAAAAAATTCAGAATAAAAAAGTGCTTAATATATTACCCTATTTTATAAATTAATCTTAATGTTATTAAAAATGCTTATTATGAATATTAATGTTATTGAATTATAAGAAATATCCTTTAAATAAAATATGAATATTAAAAATACTCTTAATTTTTTTAATTAATCTTAATGTTATTAAATTTTAAGAAATATATTATAAATAAAACATGAATATTAAAATTACTCATTATAATTTACTCATTATAATTTCTTATAATTTGGATATCATCAAAAGTTAGTGTTAAAATAAAAAATGTGTCCAAGCCTTAAAATGCAATGTTTTCATTCATGAAATCAAAAGAAAATGAATTCAAATAAATTTTGAATATTGATAGACCAAAATTTTAAATGAGATATCTTGGGTTCGAGTCTTGCATATGTGTTGTGTGTATATGTTTGTCTTAATTGACCTAAATGTCCAAAAAAAAGATTTAAAACCTTAAACAAAACAAACTCAATAATACCAAAAGTACTTTGATCTGAGTTCAAATTGAAAATCAAGCATAAAATGAGCATCTAAATGATGTGTGTGCTTATAGCTTAAATGAGCATCTAAATGAAAGGAATCTAACGAGACTAAGATTGCTCAATTCAATGTCAGTAAGTTAGTTAAACAAAAAGAGAATGTTATATAATCAAGGGGATCAATTGGATCATCCGATCGAGTACATTGATATTTTGACTAAAATTACCCAAATGTAACTCCAAATCATAATAAATAGACCCTCACTTTATAGATGAAGAAGACGTTGGATTGGAGAGAGCTCGTATAAATGAAGAATTGTAGAAACTGATCTAACATTTTTTACCATCAACTATTATCATCCAACCATTGTCACTCGATTTTCTTCACTTGAACATTGACACCCTCCAACACCAACATGATACTTCCCACATTCACCAACAATATCGGTGCCCATAATCACCATATAACCAATGCACGTCAGAACACCAGCATTGATGCCTACAAACACTAATAAGATTATTGCCTATTATTAATATAAACATTGATGTATGATGTTACCAATAAAATTGGCATTCATTATTAACATCAAAATCATTCTATTATATCACCAAGAAGACAAATGCACATCATCAACAAAATGTTGATGTCCTCAAAATATTAGGTTGTGTATCACCTAATAAATAATATAAGCCATAAAATAGAAGTCTTCTTTTGAGTCCTTTCACTTTATGAGTTCCATTCATAAGTCCATAATATTAGATTCTTTTCAAGATTGTTCTCATAATATGACATTAAGTTATCCTTATGGGCCTCATCTTACATCATTATAAGCCCCACTTTGTTTTTTAAATGAACTATAAGAATAATATAATATTTGTACAACACAAGCTCTTTGACCAACTTAGTGCCTATCATCACAAAGATGTCATACACTATCAACTTGCCACCTCTTTATTGTATACTCTACAAAAGTATAGGATATTATTGCATGTGATTTGGTGTTTTTTAGGTTTTCTTTATTGCAAGTCTTACATGTCACTTACATTCTCATTTGTAAATCCTAACTTTTTTTTAGATTAAATGATCCTTTCTCTTATTATATTTTATAAACGTGATATGCATCACTCATTACCTTCACATTCATTCCATAATGTGTTATGTAGTTTTACATGAACTTATAAAAACAAGTCATACATGTCATTTGGTAAACCCAATGTTCTTAATGAATTAAATTTGTTAATTTTTTTTTAATCTTTAATTTGATTTTTTTAATGATGGAGACCAGATTTGATACCGTTAAGAAAGGTAGAGGTAGAAATTGATGGGGATATTATCAGCAGAATTCAAGTTGGATGGTTGAAGTGGATGAATGCATTGGGCTTATTGTGCGATAGAAAATTCCACCTCAAACTTAAGGGAAAATTCTATAAGATGGTGGTGAGACATGCAATGCTTTATGGTGACGAATGTTGGTCATTAAAAGAGAAGCATAATACTAAGTTAAGTGTTGCAGAGATGAGGATGCTTAGGTGGATGAATAGCTTGACCCTTAGAGATAGGATACGAAATGAGCATATACGTGAAAAGGTTGGAGTAGCTCCAGTGGAAGATAAGATTAGAGAGAGTTGCCTTAGATGGTTTGGTCACATTAATCGGAGGCCTTCCAATGACCCGGTTAGAAAAGTTGAGGTATTAGATTTGACTTATGTTAAGAAAGGTAGAGGTAAACCTAAAAAGATTTGATTAGAAAATATTAGAAATGATATTTCTTTATTAGATTTAAATGAGAATCTGACTTTTAACTGGACACAATGGCGAAAAAGTACTGATGTAGCCGACCCCACATAGTGGAACAAATACTTGATGTTGTTGTTGTTGTTGTTGTTAGAGACCAGATTTGATACCAAGATCTTAACAGCTTTCAAATTTTTTATCAACTAAACTAATTGACATAGATAGATGAATAAAATTATTACATTTACAAATTTTGTGGAATTTAAAACTCATGAAATCAAAGGACCCTAAAAATAATGGCGTGCTTGAGTTTTCAAATGTTAATAATAACCATTTTTTCATCGCCGTTGGCCTGCACAAGAATCCTATAGAAGTCCAGCATTGAATTTTGCTATTTAGCTTTGCCTACCTTTTTATTGATTTTACTCAGCCAAGCATCAATAAATACCATTCATACCCTATCGTGCATATATAGGTGTGGGTATGGCAAAATGAGAGCTAACAGAGTAACAGTACAAGAATGAATGGCTCTTTTGTTGTGAAGAAATTAGAGGTAATACAACCTCATTTTATCTCATAATTTTGAGTTATTTGCTTTCAATATTAGAATTTGTTTGGAACGACTGCAACTTTTTATAAAGTTGATTTTATAAAACCGCTTTTGAGTAAAAAAAAACCTTTTTAAAGTTAGTATAAAAAAAGCAAATTTCCGACACAAATTTCTTAAAAATAGCGAAAAGTTAATCGCCAAATAAAAATTATAATTATAATCTGAAAAATAAAGCAGTAAGAAAACTATCCCGAACCAAACTTTATTCTAAAATAACTGAATTTATTACTACATATGTATATAACAATTTCAACTCAATTCCTTAGCCATCACTTTTAACTACATGCTTTCAAAGCGATTGAACAATTCAGTTCAAAACCAAATTTTACTGAAATTAAACGATATAATTTTTAAGAAACACAAGCGGTTTCAATCTCCTTTATTAAGCGTTTTAAGGCCCTAGATTCACTTATTTCCACCCCATATTTCCAGTTTTCTTCCAAACAACAGACTTTAAGAAGGATGAGATCATAACCTCGAACTAGCCTGATTAACTGGAGCACCCTGCATCAGGTTATTAAAACCATTCACAATTCTGAGTAGGTTCATATCAAATGTCCACAGTAAAGAGAAATTATCCTGCAGCTTACCAGAGGAATTCCCTTGGCAGCTCTCTCTGCAAGATATGAACTTGGCTTGAAGAAACTACCATACGTTAATGCCCATCGCTCCAGTGTTTTGTGTATGTACTTAGCACCCAGAGAATCCGCCCAAAACATAAGGCCACCCCTATAGAGTAGGATATATGGACACAAAAGCTTTATAAGATGAAATAATGTTAACAACTAACAAGAAAAGTAGGAATTCTGATAGATTGAAAACCTAAAGGAAGGGAAGCCCATTCCCATGATGGAGGCAATGTCCAGATCAGATGCTTTTACTGCAATTCCTTCATCAAGGACTCGGCAAGCTTCGTTCACTACTGGCAGGAATATCATCTCTACTATGTCCTTGGGCGACAACTTCATGAGCTGAAACATGGAAAGTGTAACATCAATGGCTATTGGTGATTAACACAAAATAACATAAAGATGAAAAATGATTTAGGCTTCGTTTGAGGGGGGATTATGGGGTTCGGACACCGGACACAGCTTATCATTTGGTACTTCACAGTACTGAGTAATACTGAGCTCGGTACTGTGAAGTACTGAGTTCAGTACTTCACAGTACCGAGTAGGTTTTTCATTGGGCATTGGACGGTGTCCAGTGTCCTAACCCAATAATTTCCCTCAGTACTTCACAGTACCGATCAGTATCGAGCACAGTATTGAGCAGTACCGAGTAGGTTTTTCATTGGGCTCTGGACGGTGTCCGGTGTCCTAACCCAATAATTTCCCTCATTTTAGATGGCTTTTTTGTTACTTCTTAAAGTAGCTTTTTAGTTAAAAAATTAAAATTTTTATAATAGAAAGCTGCTTTAAGAAGCAATAAGAAAGTCGTCCCAAACGAAGCCTTAGAATAGATCGTTAGCTTGGTAAAGTTGAAATGATATGGTTGGAATTTGAGGACCTGGGGATCAGCCGCAACACCAGCCATGTTTCTTGATTTCTCTATATATTTGCCTATCTCGGGATCAGGGGTAGCCTTTCGCCTATCATCATATAAATAGAAGCCCTTCCGGGAACTTTCACCTGCCATGGTTCAAAGTCGACTTAGAAGATAAGATGTTCATGTTCTAGGTTCTAACAGCAATTCATCTGTATAACAGAGAAAAAACAAAAGAAAATTGAAAGATTCAGTTCAGAGACCACATTGTTGACCTCAACATATCAATTGCAGTTGAGAATCCAAAGGAATTGTCTGGGTGGGATTTGGCTTCTTTAGTACTCCCTATAGAAGTTCCACCAGCACCAACGCCTTTGCGAGTGATTGCATACCAATGTATCAACACTTATGCTGTGCCCATCTTATTGTACAAAATCATTGTGTGACAATCCACATACGAGAGGAAAGAGGAGAGAGAATGCATAGGCATATACATGGACTATTACAGTGGTGTTAATTCTCATAAAGCATGTGACGAAAGACAAAAGGGTGTGAAAGCGCCAGACACCGAGATCAACGATTGAAGAGTGCGAGTTTGTTCAACACAAAGAGACGTGCAACTCCTCTTGGCATAGAGAAATGGAGGTAAGGAGAAAGATTAAGGCTGGGAGAACAAGAGAGGAAAAATGAAAAAGGAACTCCGTTCAGCTCAGTGTGTTTCTCATTCAACATAAAGAGGAAGAAGAGTGCAACTCCATTCGATTGAGAGGAATCCTTCGATAGGGAAGAAGAAGAGGCCAAAAAAGAGAATGAATAAGAGGACGAGGGATTTGTGTGATCTCGTTCGATGCAGAGAAACGGAGAAGAGATGAAGTCATTCACCTTTAACATTGTCTTCAATAGCATTCGACACATTTGCATCATCTTTGGCGATATTCAAAACTTTCTCCATACTCTTCGATGTAATTAGACACATTCAACACTACAATACGACTCTTACGAGATGACCTCAATAAAGAAAGAAAAACACTGTTGAGACATGGAAGAAGGAAAGAAGAAGAAAGAAATCAAGAGAGAATGGCATAGAACAATAAACGTCAAGTATGTGGTTTATAGAAAGTACATTGATTTTCAGATTTGAACAAAATAAGAAAAATTGTATCAGAATTTAATAAAACTTAATATAAATTTCTTATTAAATTTTATCAAGATTTCGAATTGAGGAGAAGTAAAAAGCAAGAGAACAGAAATTCACTCCTTTATAATTAAGGTAAGAGTTATACCTAAATTTAGTTATTTTAATTATCATTATATAAATAAAAAAATTTCAATGCAAATGTTAGTTCTGAATTAAGTAAATAAATTGATATGAATGTGTGCATAATGCATAGGTAGTGAATTAAAGAAGAATTGACTGAAGTTAAGCTAATTTTGAAGTAACCTTTTAAGGGAAAATTTTCATCTTCTAAAAGAAATTGAGGTGGTTGATTATACTTCAACTTTCTAGAAGTTGCAGCTCTTTATATGATTTTAGGTTGGGAGTCTCAAAGCCTACAAATTCATTAGGATGCCAACCATTGAACCATTAACCTGGATAAAAATTAAAAAAGTTTCACATCATTATTTGGGTAAGGCCCAGTGGCAACAGAGAACTAGCAAAAGCCACTTCTGGGTTAGGCTTGTATTCGACCAAGCTGAAGGTATTACTTTCTGGATAAACAAAAATCATTTATATACTTAGATTTTTATGTAAGGCGTTTCCATGGAGCTGCAGATTGCAATGTCAGGAAGGGAGAGACTAATGAATGAAGTCTTAGCATTTCTTCAAGCTAAGAGACGGCTTTATGTGATTCAAAACATGACTGCAACTCTAAAGGACAATTTGACCATTGCACCTAAACCCGCCCTAATTTAATTTTATTGTCAGTAAAAAAAATTACTTATCTTTTCTCAACGGAAAGGAGCTTGTCCCAACTGATTTTACGTTGAAAGGAAATACAGTTGCAAGAACTAAAGGATAATCAAACTTTCACACTTCGACAAATTATATTCAGCTTACCTGTCCTCTTATCATCAAGCATGAGCTTCATTAATTCAGATCTATAGCATCTTTCAGGGTAACTTTGAAGGTATTGCAGAATAGTAGCAACAGCAACACCAAAACCAACAAGATCAGCCAATCTGCATAACAGTATTCAAGATCTAAGATGACTATGTAATGACCCTCAAGTACCCTAATTTTTAAGCCAAAACCTCGTACCTGAAAGGGCCCATTGGCATACCAAATTTGGTAATTGCCTGATCAATCTTATAGACATCTAAACCACGATCAACAAGTAACAGCGCAGACTGAGTGTAGGGGAAGAACATGCGGTTGACAGCAAATCCAGTACAATTCCCAACAACAATGGGTGTTTTGTGTATCTTTTTCCCAACAGCTAGAAGGTCCACAACGACTTGAGGAGATGTGTTATGTGTACGCACTATCTCTAGAAGTGGCATTATATGCGCAGGGCTGAGAAAGACAATGAATCAGTTACACAATAGCATCTAACAAAGGCTTCATTTGAGACTGCTTTCTTATTGCTTCTTAAAGCAACTTTCTAGTATAAAAATTTTATTTGTTGTACTAGAAAGTTGTTTATGAAGCAATAAGAAAGTCATCCCAAATGAAGCCAAAGTCTTCAAGCAATCCTTCTTACCTAAAGAAATGTGCTCCCACAATTCTGTTCTGTGATTTTGTGCTTTCACCAATCAGATTTAAATCAATGGTTGAGGTGTTGGTAGCAAGGATGCAATGTGGAGGACAGTATTTTTCAAGATCAGCAAATATTTGTTGTTTCAAATCAACCTTTTCAATAACAGCCTGTCAGAAGAATCAAATGAAGCAAGATTTCTCAGTTGGTTGAAAAACAAATAACAATAGGGTTAGTTCATCACAAACAAATTACCTCAATAACCATGTCCACATCCCCAAATTGCTCGTAGTCAAGAACACCTGTGAGAAGAGAAAGAGCTTTCTCAAAGTTCTCTTGTGTCATTGTCCCTTTCTTAATACGACTTTGCAAATTTGCTGAAACATGACAGCAAGTTAAATTTAGAAAAAGAAAGTACAGGAAGAAAATGATCATCCACAACAAGATTTAGACTTTGTTTGGAATGACTTTCTTACTGCTTCTTAAAGTAGCTGTCTAGTACAAAAATTAAAAAATTTTGTACAAAAAAATTGCTTTAAGATGCAGTAAAAAAGCCGTCCCAAACGAAGCCTTAATGTCCATGAGCTCTACCTTTAACTCTGCCAACCCCAGCCTGAAGGAAGTTGTCATTTACTTCTTTAAGTATCACCCGTTGATTGCTCAGTATTAGTGCAGTTGCAATCCCAGAGCCCATTAAACCGCCACCAAGAATACCAACTTTACTTATATTTCTAGGGGTCAAACCCAAGTCAGAAATTCCAGGAACCTAAAACAAGGGTGTCAAAATTGATTATAAATAGTATACATGATAGATTAGAATTTGAGATCTCTATCCTAAAAATATTGCCTGAGCTAGAGCTCGTTCATCAACAGTAGAAGATCATGCATGACGTCATGAAGATAATTTTGCTGCGCAAAAAAAGGTCTGAAAAGGTTTTGAATGTGAACCATAGGGCTGAAATTACTTCATCAACGTCAAGTGCATTTTTTTATAACTTACCAAATGCTTTCATTTTTCATATGGCTTATCTAGTAAAAATAGATTAAGGGTCAAAACAGGTTCAAAAAATACCATTTCAAACACCAAGCCAGAACGAGTAGGGTTGCAATAAGAGCTGGCAAGTATGATGAAAAACTAGATCGACTCATGTTCAACTAGCTCTTATCCAACATAAAAAAGCAAAACAAAACAGAAAAACAGGCAGTGCTCGGATTGGCTGTACTTGTTCACAGTAAAGGAACGAGAAAATTTTAGGAGCCATATGGGAATAAGAAACTTAAAAGATTGATTCCGAATTGCCATCATTTTGTTGTCAGCAGGCTAAGAAAATTATATGAAAATTTCACAAATATCCTAGTGATAGGAAATACTTGAGTTCGCAAGTAACCCTAAGGGAAATACTTGAGTTCGCAAGCAAACCTATCACTAATTGTTGAAAACAACAAGAATAATGCAAAATATGGGTGAAATCAGCCCCAAAATGATGGATTGCAATAAGAGAAATAAAGTCAATCAAACACGATAACAAGATACAAATGATCCTCAATTCGAGACGAGGATCGTTCTCTCCCAAATCTCTAGATAAAACAATCTAGAGCCAAAAAGAACAAGAACTCCCAGAGAAAACCCAAATCAAGCATGAAACTTAACCCTAAAACAAATCCTCATATTAATACAATTAATTTCCTAATTCGAACCTCCCTCATTCAAAAATTCCCTCTCATCCTAGCCGCCCAAATCCCCCCTTCCTCAATTTCTCCAAGTGGGGCCCACACATGTGGGCGGCAGATCAAAGAGGGCAAACCCCTGTCCGCCTCTTGTAGAATTGAGCCGGCCGTTGGGCCGGCTCTTGGGCCGGTTCAGGGGTGAACCGGCCTATCACCTAGACTAAGGTGGAACCTAAAAGTGGAAGATCACAATTTAATCCTGATTGTGGTAATCTAGGTCATTACCATTAAGTGAACAGTGAACTCTAACAATCACTATACTTGCATGGACGTTTTTTTAAAAGTTTTAGGGATCAAGATTTAACCTACGAAGCTCTTAAAAGGATTCTATGGTGAATAAGCATCCCTTGAGGCCAAACCCATATGATTCAGGGATGGATGATGTCTGAGGTTGCCTGGACTGGCTAGGACATCATATGCATGCACAATTCAAAGCGATTATGGTGAACAGAACAAGCTCACAAAGGAAGAAGTTACTTAAACTTCAAAGCTGGCCTCAAATTAACCGAAAAGCAATTTTTAGCAGGACTCCATGATAAATAAGCACCTTTAAAGCTAGACCTTTAGAATAGAGAGACGTCTAATAAAAGTTAAAAGAAACGTTATATTTATATTAAGGCCACGTAAAAATTGCTAAAGTATCCGGATGTTGTTAAGTGGCAATGCATCTATCCATCGAGGAGCCTGTTAGTTTAGCAACTTTTCATGTTTGGATAGAGCTAAAGGGATACAGATGGCAAGCCAATGATACTAAGCCTTCCATGTTACATCTGATTTAAGATATCAAACATATTTTTAATTTCCTTTCACCGGCAGTCATGGCATCCCACGACCTACAGTTCTACCATTTGCACCACTCCGCTTTGTGGTCAGGAAATTTAAATACATCAAAAGCCTTGGCAAACGTAGCAGGATATCTAAAGCATTATGACCTTATTGGCACCTAAGCAGCAGAGTTTAAGGGTGAAGGAATTTTAGCCGTTAGAATGATTGCATAACAAGCATTCGGAAGTGCAATCTTCAACTACCAAGCTAAGCCATTCTGATGTAACAAATCTTAAGCAATTATTCTGAGAAAGCTACATCGCTAAGGTTATGATGACAATTCCACCCCAAGCTACTACTACTAGGACAAATCAAGACATACTTTTATAAGAAACGAAGCCTTGCTAATATACGCTTTTCCAGTATTAACATGTGGGCTCCGAAAATTCGGCCCCGGCCTCCCCGCCGCGCGATTTCCTTTTTTATCTAAGCGAGGGCAGTTTTAACGGATAAGTTCCGGGGTAAATTTTGGAAGGCAGATGGGTTTGTAGATAAGACACTACCCAGAGATTTCGCCCTCATTTTGTGAGGACTTTATGATCTGAGTTCTGGTTTCCTATAGGCGCAAGCCCCTATAGTTAATTACCCCTCCCGATCACGAGAGAGAACTTTCGATTAAGGCTAGTCGTCAATCAGATACGTGTAAATACGTGTTATCTGGCATATAGTAGCAGCAATAGGTTTGAAATTTGGAGAACTGGATTTGGATTTGGGAATTGAGTTGAAAGTTTGGAAATTTGAAAGGTTTGATATTTAAAATAGAAATTGCACCATCTGACACTTAAAGCGGATGGTGGGGGAATGGATGATGGACCCGATCAAGATCCCATGGTTCCGTCGTCCCGGGCCATCGTGGTCCCTGGTCTACTTAGTCAGAGGAGGTAGTCGACCCAACCTGACAGAAGGATCCTTGTCGGCAGCCATGGGTTGCTTCGTCCAAGGGGACCTTGTAGACCGGGGTTGAATGTTTGTCTAAGGGGACAAATTTGAATCCACCTTAGCTAACAGAGGACTTTGTGCTCTATCGATCATATCCTATCGATTCATATCTCAAGGATTTGATGCCAATAAGGAGCGTATTGGCTCTGGCCATAACCGGTATATCGTGGTTCCATTTGGCGGCAAAACCACTCGGTTCAGAGGGCCCCGGGTCGTCGTAACCGTTTATCCTGCAGTGCCATTTGGCGGCCAACCGCCGATTAGAGGACACGTACCACGACCTTACTGGCAGGAGATTGTTTTGAGAATGGATCCTAGTGATATTTTCGACTAGGCATTTGGCTCTTTGTGAGCACAAGTGAATTTTAATTTGTCCGCCTCGGCAAACTGTTGCGGAGGGTGGATAGATTTTGCTTTAAGATATTGATGATTTGATTTCAGTTTTAAATATCTTGAAATTTGGAGTTTGTAGAGTTTGGATTCTGATAGACATTTGAGTGGAATTTGAGATATTTGTGGAACCCCTCCGGTTGAGATCTGCATTCAACACGGCCATCATCGGGGTGTTTGGGGGTCATTTACATTTGATTGAACCTTGTCGACCCTATCAACTTATCGATAGGGGATCGGGTTCTGTAGGCTTCATGCCTTTGTTTATGAATTTTCTTGATTTTAGGCCTTGAAGGCCGAATATGAATGCATTAAAATAAATATTCCGATCATATTCGTGACCGTATATTTATCTGAGAATTTGAACCCTGTCTACTCCTATTCACCTGCTTAGGAGGATCGGGTTTCGTAGGCTTTATACCTTTGTTTATAAATTTTCTTGATTTTAGGCATTGAAGGTCTAAAAAGAATGTATTTAAACAAATACACCGGTCACTACAACCGTGTATTCGTTTAAAGGTTCGAACCCTGTCGACTTCTATTGATCCATATAGAAGGATCGGGTTCGAACTAGAATTCACTTATCGACCCGCGCAGCATCCCTAGGCGGCACGTGTGTACCAATAACACGCTCGCCGGGGCCCATGCGGATGATTTTTATATTGATTTAGACGTACCCCGTTGTGTACCTATGTGTATACAATACTACAGTGCACTTGTGTGGGGGTACTTTAAAATATTTTGTAGTTATGCAGGTAACAGCCATTTGAGTGCGCACAACTTTTCATTTGAGGGCTTGTACACGCCTTATGTCCGCTAATACGAGTGTTGCGGATCCGGTGGCGTGGCATCTTAATGTTGATTCCCCTTTTCTCATTCACCGGGGAGAAGACTTTCTGGATTTTGGAGTCAATGACTGTTGATTTGGGGAGAACTCCTTTTGGGATCTTCGGTGTAATGGACTTGTTACTTTCGGTGTTTGTGAACACCCGAACTGTTCTCTTCTTAATTATAGAACTAAAAAGAGACTTTGGAACACCAAGAAGTTTGGTTCTAATTTGTTCAAACATTTCCTCCCTTCTGCCAAGGGGGTGTCCTTTTTGTATATAGAGTCGCCCTTGTACTCGGCGTGCTGGAAGATCTTGACCACCAATGTCGTAAGTGATATCTGTACTTGTGTCCACAGTGATTCATTGTTCTTTCAATACACTGTTGTTATCCACAAGAATCCCTTTGCAGGGGACCGTCGTTGTAGGTAATATCTGTACTTGTGTCCACAGTGATTCGTTGTGCCTACGAGGTACTCACTGTTGTTATCCACAAGCTGGTTGTATCCATTTACGAGGACCCGTTGCGTCCGCCACGAGCTCCTGGAACTGTTCGTAGGAGACCCATTGTTTCTTACATCATGCCCACCTGTCACCAATCTCAAGTGGTTGATAGTTGAATTTGTTTGTAAAAGATGGATCTTTGATTGCTGGTCTCCAGTATTGCCTTCTCAATCAACAGACAATCGTAGGAATCGTCGTAGGAGATATTCGTACTTGTGCCCACAGTGGTTCGTTATACCTACGACATATCCACTGCTGTTATTCACAAGTGGTTTGTAATCATCTACAGGGGACCGCTGTATCAACTATGACCTCCTGATCTCTGCATCATATCCACCCTTTCACCAATCTCGGGTGGTTCTTGATTGTACTTATTTGTAGAGAACATGACTTTGATTGCTGGTCTCCAGTATTGCCATCTCAATCAACAGGCAATTGTAGGGATTGTTGTAGGAATTAACACATCTTTCGTGTGCACCGGGATTTCATCCCCCGCTTGTAATTTGTTAGTTTAGAGAACTGTGCATTTAGGCTCTGATTGGTTCATTCACCCAAAGTCCCAATTCTATGTATTCCATCGAACCCGAGTTCAAAGTTCAACTCATGCTTGAATCTCCCTCGTTGTCCTTGAAAGTGTGGTGCATTTGACCTCGTAGGAACTATTGTAGGAGTTCGTTGTATTCAAGGCTTGTAGTTTGAGTTTCCTGTGTGTGATCCAAACTTTGATCTTTGCATGTGTTTTGATCCAAATTCAGTTTCATTCAGACTTGAATTCATCAAGTTTACGAGTCCCCACTTGATGTCGTATAGTCTGAGTTCAAGTGCGAGTTCAACTGCTTTATTCGGATTTGGATCCAGTCCAAATCAAAGTCTTTGTTTGATGTTCTAGTCTTGTTCAAGTCCCCTGCAGTCCCTTGAATTCAAGTGTAGGTTCAAATTGGTTTGAGTCTGATTCCAATTTGATTTTTATTTCATTTGATTTTGACCTTTAAAAATCATTTAGAATTTTGTTCAGGTTCAAATCAACAAGTCCTTTACTCGTCGTACAAGTCCTCTACTCATTTGGTTCAAGTTCCGTACATTTCTGTTCAAGTACATGTCTTCTACATTATTGCTCAAGAAGGTCTTTATATTGTTCAAGTTCTTTGTGCATTTCAGTGAAAATTTCGGCAGCACCCCGGCATATCCCCCGTTTGGGGGAAAATAGGGGAGCTGGGCCTTCCCACCACGCTACTAGAGCGTGTATGGTAGGTGTCCTTAGACACCGCGGCCATAGTAATTTTCATCCCACCACGCTACAAGAGCGTGTATGGGGCCTTCAGCAGTTTCCGTACCAGAACAGCAGTGACGTACCAGAACAGCAGTGACTCCCCACCACGCTACAAGAGCGTGTATAGAGCTTCCCCACCTCGTCGTATGCTTCGCACCGGGCTCCCTCCTACCGTGCTACAAGAGCGCGTATAGGTGGTTCCCCGGTCCGCTGCAAACATCGAGAATGGGATTTTGGACCATCATACCTTTCGTAGCAGTCGTCGACGGTGTCGGTGTCGAGGTCGAGGTTGAGGTCGAGGACCGTCCCCACCACGCTACAAGAGCGTGTATAGGGCTTACCCGCCTCGTCGTATGCTTCGCACCGGGCTCCCTCCTACCGTGCTACAAGAGCGCGTATAGGTGGTTCCCCGGTCTGCTGCAAACGTCGAGGACGGGATTTAAGTTAGAAATTTATACCTTTAAGGCCGGCGATGGAGGCTCGTGGACCGAGACAAGAGGCACGGTCGGCTCGTGGATCGACGCAAGAGAAGAGGCCTTTTTTCTTTTTCTCCTTCTTTTTTAAAGTATAATTAATATCACTTAATTATAATTAATTATTTATTTATTTTTAATTAACCACTTAATTATAATTAATTAAGATAATTAATTAAATTTTATTAAAATTAATTAAAATCATAAGTCATAATTAATTTAAAATTAATTATGACTAATTGATATTAATTAATTTTAATAAATTATAATTAATTAGCATTAATTAATAATAATTTATTATAAATTATAATTAATTGAAATTAATTCTAATTAAAATTAATTATAATTAATTAAATTAATTATAATTATTTAATTAAAAATCAACTTTAATTAATTATAAAAAAAATGTAATTAATTAAAACTAATAATTATAACTAATTATAATTAAATAAAGATAATTATAATTAAATATAATTATTTTATATAAAAATAAATCCCTCAATTCGGCAGATTCACGGGATATGGCCGGAGAAGCGTGCGGAAGGTAGCAAGTTACCTTCACTGCCGACGAGCTCTCGACGTTGCTTCCGTTCAAAATGTTGTAACCTCCGATCCGCAGGAGGGGAAAGTCGTCCAATGAGCCAAGTCGAACAGCACAGAGGCGGCAAGCTCCCGTTGTGCTTCCGATCGAAATGTAGTAACTTCCGATTCACAAGGAAGGAAAATCGACGAAGGAGCGACGTTGAACAGCCACGGAGAGGCCGGAGTAGCGTGTGAAGGGAGAAATTTGCCTTCCACAGCAAGCGAGCGCCTGTTCTTGCTTCCGATCAAATGTCCGACTTCCGATTCAACAGGAAGGAAACGTCGTCGAAGCAGTGAAGTCGAACAGCACAAGGAGCCGAAGAAGCGCGTGTGAGGAAGAAAGTTACGATCACAGCCGGCGAGCTCCCTGTGCTCCTTCCGATCGAACTGTCGTAGCTTCCGTCCGACAGGGAGGGGACGAGTCGAAGGAGCGAAGCTGGGCGTCCACGGAGGAATCGAAGAAGCAGCAAATGGGAGAAAGTTATCTTCACAGCCGACAAGCTCCCGAGCTTGCTTCCGATCAAAATTTCGTAACTTCCGATCGAGAGAGGAGGGAACGTCGTCATCAGAGCGAGATCGAGAGAGAGAGGGAGAGATCGTGCGAGAGATGGAGAGGGAGAATGAGAGACCGAGAGAGGGAGAGGTTTTTGCCTCTTTTCCTTTTCATTTTAACGACACAGGGTCGTGGGAGAAATGACGACAACGTGCGAGCGACGTGCGGAGTTCGGCGCCGGACAGGTACGTTAACTCTCCTTTTTTTTTTTTTACAGTTACAGGTCAACAAAACATAACCACAAGCACAAACAAAAATGTACGTATAAAGTGATCAAGCAATTGGTTGACCTTGGTAGTAGCTCGTTGCGCAAAGAACACATGCACCAAACTTTTGCTTGTGGGAGAGAACTGAAGAGTCCAAGAAGCATTTGCTTCCTGAAAAATGAAATTAATACTCAGTAAAAAGTAAAAAACGCAGGAACATAGATTCATGTTAAAGGAAAAAAATAGACCAACTAAAAATAAAAACTACCTTCAGAAGTCCAGCACGAGGACCTGATACAATACCTTCTTCGATGACATCAATACAAACTCGTGGATGTTCAAGATAAGCAGATTGCTTTTGTGCCTGAGCTCTTGCAAACTTGAGAATTTCTTTAGCTTCCCTCAATGACCCTACTTTGTCAGTTTTATAAAGGCTCTTTATCCATGGCCGTCTGCACTCCGAAATTTCTATGGCCCAGTGACGAGCAGTTATTATCAAATCACCCGGTGGAACAATGGCATCAACAAGCCCTAGCGCATAAGCTTCTTTCCCTTTCACAGGTTTGGACGTCTGTTTCAAAAGAAGCCCATTAATAGTAATTTCAAATAAATGAATAAGGCAAATATTAAAAATATTGAACAGGAAAACCCATAGGCAACCAACAAGTATCATCTCACCAGCATCATTTCAAGAGCTTTAGTGAGGCCAATAAGCCGTGGAAGCCGTTGAGTTCCTGCACCAGCCAATTCAGTGAAATATCGTGATGCGGAATTTCATTAGCCATCCTAAACTATCAATAATTTAGAATGATGAATGTCATCTGGCAGATTTATTTTGAAGCAATGTAAAAACTTGATTCCCTCTGTTCCAATTTTCAAATAACCAAGCTCATGAATGCAAAAAGGCTCAATGATGCGGACATCCAACCATCCATGCCAATCCGAGGAGCTGAAGATCGACGACCGAGATCACTTTGTTTTATTTTCATTTATTTAGTGTATTTTAATTTAGTTTCGCAATTTCCCTTTTTTACCCTCTTGTCTTATGTAAGCCCAAGGGGCAAATGTGTCTTTTAATTTCTCTTGAGGCCTATATATAGAGGCTCATTCTCTTGTATTAGGATGATGATGATGATGAATGAAAATTTCTACTTTTGATCTCTTGGTGAGTTCATATTTTCTTGATCTCTTGGTGAGTTCAACTCTCCTAGATCTCTGTGTGAGTTCTATGGAAAGCTCAAAGTGAGGGCAAAAGTAATACCCGTCAATCTTTGGAAGAGTCCGAGGTTCGCGGTTCTTACGATCTCTTTGTGAGTTCGTTAGTTATCTCTGTCTTTCTTTCTTTTTGTTTTTGTTCCCTCTTTTGTTCCTAGCCATCGTCTTTCTTCCTCCTCCCCTCTCAACCCCTCGGCCAAACCTCCATACCGAGCTCACCAAAAGCCACCGGCCACCCCTCCAGGAATTCCTCCAAACTGCCGGCCCTGGCTCCCTAGCCGCCGGCCTCATCCTTTCCCCTCTCTCCTTGGATTTCCTAATTAGGAGTGCATGATATTAGGAATTAATTTGAAATTCAAATTGTTCAAAATTTGAAATTCAAATTTCTTTCCTAATTTAGCTCACCCATTTTTGGAAAGTGCTCAATTGAAATCATAAACCCATGACAAATTTTGGATTTCAAATTTCAAATTTCAAATTTCAAATTTTTCCTAATTGAGTTTGATCCACATTTGGAAGGATTTAACTCTCCAATTCAAAATTCAAATTTGAATTAGGAGTTAAATGTCCCCTCAATTTCCTCCCTTTAATTAAGGAATTAATAGCAGCGGATTAATTCACTTAAGTAATTGGGGCCCACTTATTTGAAATCAAACCCCTCTCCCTTCCTCTCTCCTAGGTCGGCCCCTCTTCCTCCTTCCTTTGCTTAATTAAGAGCCAGTTAATGTAATTAAATCAATTTGGATTTTCAAATTCAAATGGATTTTAATTAACTGAATTTCCTATTTTCCCCAACCAATTAATTCCCCACCACAATTGAGTGCATTAAACCCATATTTCCCATTACTGCCACCGGTCTCATCTCCTTATTAAATTTCCTTTGAAATCTATCCAGATTTGCAACGTATTACTTTTGGCAAAATTTCTTTCCCGTATTCCCTGCTGGCCGAAATTCTCCCAGGTTTCCCTAGCTGTTGGTCCTCTACTAACGTCTCCAACATCTCACAAATCATGAACTCTCTTGCTCCCTAAAACTGCAGCCGAAATTCTCTGCCATTGGCTTGCATCCTAAGCGTTTGAAGGCCCCTACCTGCTGCCCAAGGGCTCCCAGCCTCCATACGTGGTGGTCCAAAGTTCCCAATGCTTTATAGAAGCTGTCCAGGGTGTTCCCCAACATTGCAAGTTGCTGTCTAGATTGCAAGGAAACAGAAAACTGCTGCCCAAAACCTCTTCTGGCTTCAATCTGTTGTCCTCTCTTTGTCGACAACCACAACGATCACACCTGAGCTTCGTTTCCTCCTCCGTTGGTTGCTGTCTAGATTTCTGCACATCGCCAGGCTGCTGTCCAGGGAATTTCAGCTAGCGAAACTGCTGTCCTGCAGTCCCAACGACTATCCCAGCTTGCAAGAAGGCTGAATTTTAACAATCCAACAATAAGAGCTGCTGTCCAAGAGTTTGAAAACCCCAAAGATGCTGAGAGATCCTCTTCCACGCAAAGCCTCCTACCCTTTTCACATCACTCAAAGTGCTAATCTTTATGATTGAGAGCTTGATTTTGGTGATGAAGCACTGCCAGAATCATTGATTATAATCATACCCATCAATAGTAATGCTCAAAATATGATATGCTTTATGTTTCAGGACCAATTAAAGATTTCATAAACCTCATCGGTTAAGATTTATGAAGATCATACCCATCATAGGATGGAAGATCCGAGGTGTATTTTTTTGTATGGTTGGGAATTTGATTTGGACGAAAAACCCTATTAATTATAATTTTCAATAGTTTCACCCATCACGGAGGTATGATGCTTTCATCTATGTTTTTTTATAACTTTGGCAGCATAATTATAATTAATATAATGATTATAATCAATGATATTTTGTAATATCATTGAAAAGAAAGATAATTTCAAGTATAATGTTTTGTTTAACATAGTGAGAACTGATAGAACTTTTGCATGTCCCTTCAATTATAATTTGGTACTAACCAAACCCATCATTAGGGAGAAGACTCAAAGAATTTTATAATATGTGTAATGTTTTGCAGCTGAAGACATCTTCATATTTTGCAATATAAATTCTTTCAGATATTAGTGTGGTAAACAATGCGAGTAGCGCCTAAACTAGTTAAAGAAAATTATTGCAAAATAGAAAATCACATAACGAAAAGAAAATAGCCTAATTAATCCTAAATAAATCTTCCTAATTCCCTCCCAAATCTGAATTCAAATCAGGCATCTTTCCCTAAATAAATCTTCTTAATTCCCACCCAAATATAAATTGAAATCAATCATTTTTCCTTAAATAAACCTTCCTAATTCCCTCTCAATTTTGGCTTTCTATGGTAAGTAATTAACGGTAGAATTAATCCCCTTTGAGCCCCTCTCTCTTGCCCACCGCCCACATTAGCGGGGCCCACAAGGCTCTTCCACCCGCCAGCTAGACCGGCCCCCGTTGTTGGGGTTGGGTTGATTGGCTGGACCAGCTCAGCCGATCCATCACATTCCTTATTTTGCCTTTATTGCATTATTTTATTTTTTACCCACATATCTTTAGCATCTAGATTTTAAGTGAAATATGCTAGTGGTTCCACATCTCCACAAGATGGGTAAAGTAGGTCATCCCGTCATGCTAAAAAAATGTATTTTGGTTGTAGTGCACAGGCCACCGAAGCATAAATTACTTCACTGCACCAATAAAAGTGCTTAGAGGCATACGCGAGTGCATTGCATGCAAAAATTTATCAGAAAGCAAGTGAGCAAAAGTGCCCAAATGCACTTATGAACTACCTTGTACATGGTTGTTAGGAATATAAAGTGAGAGGCAGCGAGAGGGCAAGATAATGATATTAAAAGAGAGAGAAAAAAAGAGAAAGAGTAAGTGATGGACTAAGAAGTGTGAGATCAAGATACGAGTAAAAAAATAACAGAAAGGAGTAAAGAAATATATATATATATATATATATATATATATATATATATATAAGGTGGGAAAGGCCCGCACTAATAGTAGAGTCTCCACAGATGTAGAGTTTTGCTCCAAAGAAAGGTTGTGATGTGCTATTATTTAAGTGACATCAATTCAACTTCAAGTGAAAGGACTGCTTTAACTTTAAATATATAGAGCAACTTGTAGGGAGGTATGGCATGCTCATAATATCTCTATCATCATAATGTGGCATTATTTCTTATTCTTGGTGAGAATTTTTTTAAGTAGCTTGACTAATATTTTGCTGAATACATCTGACAAGTCGCTAAAAAAATGGATAAAGATGAATAAGGTGTAGAGGAAAGTTCTTGCATGAATATTAGAATTGGCCTGGTTTAGGTACACAGAAAATAAGATTAGAATGCTAAAAACGTAATTAGCAAAAACATTTGAATGAATGGAAAAAAAAAACCTCACTTATCAAGAGGGTGAAGTAATACAAATAAGCATTATGGAACTAGCATCTAAGTCAGATATGATACTTGACAAGCCTGGTTCATTGATAAATCCATTCTAAAAACAATACCTCCTAATCCTGGAATTATTCCAAGTTGAAGTTCAGGAAGTCCTAACAAAGCAGAAGAAGTGGAAATGCGACTATGGCATGCCTGGGTAAAGAAAACCAACAGAAAAATTAAAATTTGAGGCATCTCAAGAACAGGATACACCAGAAACAACGATTAAATAATCCCACATGCACACCATTGCAATCTCCAACCCACCACCAAGAGCAACGCCATCAATTGCAGCTACTGATGGTTTTCTTCCACCTGACAGCATGACAAACTGTGAAACAATATAGTTCCTCTGAAACTCAAAACACCAAAGCAATATTGTTCACTAAAATTCAAAACACCACCTTCCAGAATATCTGTAAGAAATTCTATTGACATGGAACTGTTTCTTGGTGAATCTCCTGTCAACAAATAAGAAATGACTTCAGAAAGTACGAAAGTAAAAAATGTTTGAGGTAGGAAATGCCTTCAACTTACCTTCTCCTTCCTTGAATGAAGAGATATCAGCACCTCCCGAAAATTTTCCTCGAGCACCTATTCAATGAGCTTGAACCTTAGAAAATGTTATAGATACGTTAAACAAGTTTGGAGAATTATTACGTACCTGTAAGGACAATTGCTTTCACATCATCTCTTCTCATGACTTCCTCATAATTTTCTTTCAGGCTCAACAGTACTGCAAGAGGAAAATAAACAAAAGACTCATTTGTAATAAAATTATGTTATCTTTTCTAGTGCAATGCATAAGTAACAAGATAAAGTTGGAATCTCCAAGACTCGAGACCATTTTGGCCTCGCATCTTTGGCAGAATTTTATTGTTATTGAATAGAAGCAGAACTTCACAGCCGTAAAAAATGCATGACATGCATCATTCTATCAAAAAACAACATGTCAATACAACATAATATAATTAATTGCAGTCGTTCCATTTGGGATCCAAATAGATATTCGCATTAGATAAACTCGATATGAAGGTTTTTGCCTTTGTAACTGCATGAGAGAGAGAGAGAGAGAGAGAGAGAAAGAGCAAAGGCAGTTATAAGCAGTTGAAAGAAATAAAGCTCTGATAAACATACAGCCCACTCAACCACTGACAAAGAAATGTCACTCTAAACATTCACTGAAAGGGTTTTACGGGATTCCCTTTTAAAATGAAGGAAATTACAACAAAAAGAACTCTACAGTTAGGAGACCTATTACAGCAAGAAAAATAATAACATTCTCATAGAAAAGGTGGCGATCATTTCAGTCAGATCATGTAACCTGAAAATCCTACAAAAAGAAATGCTATTGATAATCTCCAGCATCACTTAGATGAACAGTACCCACTCAATCACTAGACACTTCTTGAAGTATACTACAGATACAAATTTCACTTATATACTTTTATCAGCTAGAATCATTCATTACATTTTGACAAATTCTTAAAATAATCATTATCATTAGCCTAATCTAAGAATTTTATACTTCCAAGTGTATACCCAAATCATTCTCCACACTAAGTTTTCTCTATGGGAAAAGGACCAAAATAGTCCCTTAATTTTTTATGAAGGACCAAAATGATCCCTAACTACATTATAGGACAATTTTGATCTCTTGAGTCATTAAAAAGGAACCAACATAGTCCCATTGTGGGAACTATTTTGGTTCATCTTTAAAGAGTTGGAAAATCAAAATGATATTTAAAAATAGTTGGGAACCATTTTGATCTTTCATAAAAATTCAAGGGATCATTTTGATCATTTTCTCCTTTTTCTATGTTACTTTTTCGTTGCTAAGCAGAACATCATATGATATAATTGGCTAATTGCATTTTTTTAAAAATTTATCTGTATACCTCTGAAATTATACTAACTGCATAGAACTCTAGAAGCATTTTCTTCATAATTTGCTTCATAATCACCAAGTTTTAACTCAATACGTATCAAACTACTAAGTCCTGAAAACATTAAATATTAAATTTTGGTGGAAAATTACTAAAGTTTGATGGCTCCGAATGATTGTTCTTTCATAGCGTAGAAATTTGATGAAAATAGTTGGTTTGTTTTGTGCGCACTTCTAGCTTTGTGGCGGCAATTTATTTGATCCGTGTAAAGACTCAAGCAATAAAATAAAACCCACAACCCACTACCAAATTTTACCAAATCTCACAACTGCAGAATTTAAATGTGATAGGATAATACATAATTTATCTTTGTAGCATGTCAGAACATTCGTGGCTGTAAAGTTAGAGATCTATGGCCTTAGCATTATACAATGACCCAGCATGCACACAGATGACTGAGAAGTTACAAGAGACACTTGGGTTTTTACATGGGAAAAATAGAAAAGTTAAAAATTATAGTGTATGGCCTATTGAAATAATTCTACTAGTGTTTGTTATTAATCACAATTCACAAATGATGCATTTCCTCAAGAAAAGGTGCTTCTACAACATAATAAACATAAGTTGTACACAACGAATTTCGTGGTGGAAAGTGGAAAAAACTGGTGGCATATGAGTTATCTTCAAAAGGTCATTTGTCGTATATTTGATCATACTCATTAGAAGGGGAGAGACCATAGACTATGAAATCCAACTTAAATCCTAGGCCTAACGTCAATGTCAGAATCAAAGTTGATTTTATTGACAGCGTACATTGATTTTATAAGTGAAAGCATGCATTAACATTGTTCATGAAGTTAGCAGACACTGTTGTAGCCAAGCTGCAACTGTCAGAGTACTTTAGATCGGGAGATCATAATCGGGCGATAGTTGTCAGAGGATCATAGTAAGGTGATGCTTGTCAAATGACCATAGTCAAGCAATGGTGGTTGAAATGACCATAATAAGGCTATGGTGGTTGAAGGACCGTATTTGGGCAACAGAGGCAAAAGGATGGAAGCCAAACGTCAGTGGTCGAAAGACAGTAGTTAGGCGGAGATGACCGGAATAACTGTAGTTGGACGATGGCGGCCGGAGACCTGTAGTGGGGCAACAACGGTCGGGAGACCTTAATAGAGCGAGCACGGCCGAAGAACTGTAATCAGGCGATAGTGGTTGGAGGGCCGTGATCGAGCGACCCTAGTTAAAAGACAATCAGGCAGTGGTCTGAAAATAGCGGTCATGTGATGGTCCGACAGTGGCCCGTGGTGGTGCTCTGGCAAAGCTCCGATATTTTTTGAGCCTATGAGTTCTCTTGAATCTAAACCCAAGGTTCAAGCTTCTGATCCTCCCTTCATGTAGAGAGTGTGGGCGATTTTTAAATTTTTTATAGTGACATGCCCGCTACATATAACTAAAACTCTATCAGACGACCCGTTCTGATTCTCTCAATCATAGATAGTTCTTTTATAATTTAATTGACTTAAATGATATCAGAATTAAATGATAATAAGCTTGTTGGATTCATCTCATCAAGATGCTCGATTTGACTATAAGCATGTGAGATTTAGAGATTGTTTGACCCTCATTCTTTATATGAAGGGGACATTTGGCTAGAGATTGGAAAGAGCTTGGAGGCTTCAAGAGCTCCAGCATCACCGTCGGCGAACCCCTATCGACTGCCATCGGACCACCGCTCGGCCTTTGATCACCTCCAAACTTCTGCCCAGCCACCACTGGACTTCAGCCCGGCCATTGTCGGATTGTCGCCCGGCCGCCGACCACCACCGAACTTCAACCTGACTATCGTCAAACCACCGCCCGGCTGCCGACCGCCGTCAAACTTCAGCCCAACCATCGTTGGACCACGGCCCATCTGCCAACCACCACAGGACTTCCAACCGAACGCTGCCGCCACCGGACTTCAACCCAACTTTCGTCGAACCGACCACCTTCGAACTTCCACCCGGCTGTCGACCGCCGCCGGACTTCAGCTCGACCTTCGTCGGATCACCGCCGGACCACCAACCGCCTCCGAACTTCCACCCGGCCACCGACCGTCACCGGACTTCTGCCCGACCATCCTCGGATCATTCCCCGTCAGCAAAACTTCTTCCCAGACGCCATCAGACTTCCGCCAGACCTTTGTCTAACTCTCCAAAGTATTGTAATTTGACCGCCTCTAAGTCAATAAATGGGTCAACCTTTGTAATTCACTCAAATTTAGTGGAATCTTTTCACCTGGGCAATGCCCCATGATTTTTCCTTTTTCAGGCTTTCCACATAAAAGATATCGGATGTTTTACTTCTCTCTCTGTTTGTGTGCTGGATATATGTTTATCGTTGAGACGAAAAGTTCACTCACTCTACCGCCACGAATATTCTAGCCTACAACAACTATATTTTGTGTTTTTTTATTATTGTGAAGTTTGGACTTCAATTTTATTTCACACAAATTATTAATTTTCTCTTTATATATTATGCATTTTTGTGTTTCATATATATGTTAATTTATTTCTTATATAATCTTTTAATATATTGTTTGATAATTATATAAAAAATCATTTTTAATCTTTGTTTTAACTTTATGCAATTTTTTAATTTTGAGCCTTATGCCTAAAAATGGCTTGAGGGTTACGACATGCCACACTGACAGAAAATCTCTCAATACCCAATTGTGTAATTTTAAACCTTGATAAAGACTACATAAGGAACATTGCTAAATATACTTGTACAAAATCGAAAGCAATACGCAAAAAAATTTAAAAAAAAAAAAAAAAGCTTCAGCACAACAAAAGATCAGAGGCCGCAATATTAGACATTACAAAACAAGACCAGAGAACAAATACATATGAATAAAAGCTTAATCAAAAGAACCACACCAACAGAAAAACGATTTCTAGCATCTACAATAAACAATTAGAAAGCACAAACATGGACTGTAACGTAAAAATAACTTGACGACGAAACAATAAATCAAATCACTAAAGAACGCCTACTCTATGAAAGCACTAGAACAACCATGATCCAAAATGCAGTCCATCTAAAAAGGATGAAATTAAAAGAATACCGTCAGGTGAGAGGGCATTGACCGGAGGGTTTTCGATCGTTATCAGAGCTACTCCATCCGCCCCAACCTCCATCTGTGTTCTCCCTTTTCCCATCTCTCTCCCTTTATCGCTGTACCGCACTGAGATAATGAGGAAAAACTTGAGGATATGGAGTTAAGGCGAAGCAGTTCCGTGCTCGTAAAGTGAGGCGGTGGTGACGTCGTCGCCGCAAGAGCTTAGGGAAGGAAAAATAACACGGCGGGGTAGATTCGACTGCAGAAAACGACGATGAAGATGATGAGCCGAGGAAGTAATCCTGGTCAAAGCCTAACTATAGATTTGATACTCTTTCGTAAAAAAATTATCCTTCAATTAATAAAAAAAATATATTTCATTTATTTTAGGTTTAATTGTAATATATAATTCTATTTTTATTTTAAAATGCAAATAAATTAAATTATTTAATTTTCAGTTAATTTTTATTTTAGGTTCTAGATAACTTTTTTTTTATTTATCTTTCTTATATTTAAATTATGTTAATAATAAGAGATTTATTAAGTCATATAAATATTTGTATATTTTATCCTTTTTATTTTTCTAAAAGTATAACTTCCTCTAATTAAGAAAAATTGTAAGATATTACAAAAAAAATCTATTAACGAATCAATTAGCTAAGGTTAGTATGGTCAAAGTTCTCTTTATTTGTGTTTGGCTTTTAAAAGCTCGTTATGATATAGACTTCGTTTGAGTTTCTTTTAGTTTTCTAAATAATTTTTTAATATAAATTTTTTTTAAACTAAAAAATTTTGTACAAAAAAGCTAATTTAGATAACAGTAAGAAAATTGTCTCAAACAAAGCAATATATTATTCCATAATAAGTATTTATTATTTGGCTAAAATAATGTCAAAATTAATGAATTATGTATGATGGTCATAAATAATGATAAGTGTGCTCATAATAAAACTTACAAAGTGCTTCATTCATTACTTTGTGGCTAGTTTACACTAATCATTCTTCAAATGACAACTTAATTTAGACTTCTTTTGAAGCGGCTTTCTTAATATTTTCTAAAGCAGTTTTCTAGCACAAATTTTTTTAAAAACTTATTGAACTTAAATTTTTTGTTCTAAAAAACTGCTTTAGAAAGCAATAAAAAACTGTCTCAATAAAACCTTAATATTTTATGTTGTTGCAAGTTACAAAACTCACAACATCAGGTTAAGAGAGTTTTGATTTCTAACTTTATATGAATATCCAATAATCAAATAGATAAATTAAAAAGAAAAAAGAAAAAGGGAAATTTACATACATACCACTTTATAACATCCTATTTACATATCTAACACCTAAAACTTTAATATTACATGAATACCACTCTATATTATTTTAATATCAAATATATCACTTACATTTCTTTCCTACCACTCATATATTTCATTTCTACCACTCATATTTGGTATGAAAATGAACTATGGGTGGCATGTATGTAATATTAAAGTTTTAGATGTTAAATATGTAAATAGCATAGTATTAAGTGGTATGTATGTAAATCTCTCAAAGAAAAAATAAACGATGAAAGAGAAAAAATAAAAAGGCCTCTGATACAACTAAAATGATTCCACTATGTTGATTCCTTAACTTGGAGATGGCAAGATTGTAATTAGACTATGGAAAACTAATATGAAATATTAGTAAGCTGGTATAGGGTGAAAGGCAATGGCTAATTATAATAGCCAAATGTTCAAAGGTAGAATGTAAAATTTTTTTATTAATTTAAATCTCAAAATACCAACTTTTACAATAGTCATCAAAAGAAAGTCATTGCGTTCTACTTTTTAAATGGATCAAATTGATACATATAAGTATAAGTTAATTTACAAGAAGAAAAAATTATGGAGTTAATTTTGATTTGAAAAAATTCCCTAAAGTTAGTGATTGTTTTTATTGTTCAATTTATAGTCATTACTGTAGCAATATCAACCTATTCCACATACTCGTATATGGGGCAAATTTTTATACTAAGCATCATTAGCATCGTAATTAGCTAATTAATCACGCCGAAAAAAAATAAAAAGTAGGCATAATCGCCCATTTAATGGGCGATTAGCCATGCATGATCAAGTCGCCAGGCGACTTGCTTAATTTTTTGTATTCATAAAATTTGAAATATAATTAGATGTAATAAACTTAAATTTAAATCTTAACATAAAATTTGAAATAGTTTATTTATTTTGAATTAAAATTTTGAAATAATGCAAATTTACGTATTCAATTTTTTTTAAAAAAATGAAAATTAAATAATTAAAAAGTGTATATATACACATAGCTCATCTTGGCCTGTCGGTACAGAGCTTAGGCTATCAACTAAGATGTATTGGGTTCAAGTCTTTGTGTATGCGATGTGTGTATGAATTTGCCTTAATTGGTCTAAATGTCCCAAAAAAAATTATATATTAAATTGAATATAAGTATTGATTTATTGATAAATAATTGATTACAACTTATTTATTGATTTATTATAATTAGTATTATATTTTGATTTACTTTATTTTTCAACATTTGATTTTTTTTCCAAATTAATTTTATCATATATCTAAGTTTTTTTTTTCCTTAATATTATTTCGTTCGCTTTGAAAAAGTACCAAAAACTTAAATATATGAAAAAGAAGCAATTTTAAGAAGAAGCGACATTACAACAACAATAAGAACATTGTACTGAAAACCACATTAAGACATACACGAACGTGCATATCCATAAAACATAATAACTTCGATAGTAACAGAAACAAAACACATTTAAACCAAATTTAGAATTTACTTAACTAACAAACTTAAGAAAGTTCTAAAAAAAAGGAATGCCTACAATGATTCTTGGTCACGATATGCATGCGAGCTTAAAGTTGTGATTGAGCTGGGAAGCAATTGAATTTGTGATGAAACCAATGCTGGATGCATTGTCAGTCCGATGCATTGAGAAACTCATTCTTATTTTTACCTGTCATAACTGTCATATTCTCATATGTCTCAATGAGGAAAGCATCAACCGCAGGATGTCGTTTATGGTTAAGAATATAATGATCTATATCAGTCGTTGGGTTGTCCACAATGACCTAAAAATAACCCATCTTCATGACGTCCAATTTCAACAGATCTACCTTTCAGAATGTTAATTGGCGCTACATGTCCCAATTGTTCCATAAATCTCTTTTGCAGAAATCTCCAATCAGCCTCATTCAAACCGATTACATCCCTGTAAAAGGGAATATTTCTAACGTCAACGTGTGTGTGCCATAATATGAAATCTTCCATATATGCCCAAAAATGCATAAAAACATCAAATGAGTCGAAGTCAAGCACATAACTTCTAGTTAAAAAATTCATAAAACAACAAATGATCTCCAAAACTTGTATTCTTATAGTGAAAATGAGTGTTTCAACAAAGGAATTCAATGAGGCCCAGATTATTCCATTATGAGGTCATAAGACACTTAAAATCTTAAATTATGAATAAATGTTCTATGATCAAATGATTTATTGTGTGACATTCGATTGAGTGTTATGAAAATTTGAAATATCACTCATAAAAAATTATAAATAGGCACGCATTTTTCACATAAAGGGCTAAATTTGGTGTGACCCTAGAACTCTATCTATATTTGATACCGACAATAACCGCCAACAATAAAAAATGTCTGGCCACCATCGCATGATCATCATAACCCGCATGCCATCTCTTATTCATCATAGCCCGTATGCCATCTCTTATTCATCATTGTCCAATAATAAACTCTTGACCACCGCCACTTAATTGTGGTCTCCCGATTATCATCGTCCAATTACTATCACCCAACTATGATCTCGTAATCACTATAACCTAATTATTTTCTCCTAAACACCACCATTCAATCATCATTGCATAACTATAGTGATCCTCATCTCTAGGCTACAATCGCTTGACCAACATGGCCTAGTTATGGTTTCGTGATCACTATAGTCCAACTATAATCTCTTGATCATGACCACCATCATTTGACAACAACCTCCAAATTAACAACCCTTGACTTCATCAATACATGCCACTTTGTTGTCTTTTGACACCAACAATATCTATAAATTATTTTCTTATTCATATAAAATAAAATATAAATCATCATTCTTTATCATAAGATATTAAGTTCTTTGAGTTCTATTGCATGCTAGGATATTTGCAACAATAAAGGCGTATTAACATCCTATATTCATATAAAGACACATAACACATAAATAGGTAAAAATAATAGTTTTACATAAGACACCATATTTTTATGTGAAAAATCCAAAAATATAAAAAAAAATCACGAGGTATGACCCCTGTAAAAAGTGATGATGGTGATTAAGAGACAACGTTTGAGCAATGAAGGTTATACTACGTTGTGCAGGAGATGGGAGTTGGGCCATGAAAGCATAATAGTTTGTAGATGGTTGGGCAATGAATTTATGATGGTCATCAGCGGCAGGAGTCATTGGCATCCATTGTCATGCAGAATTATATTCAACTGCAAGTCCATGCCTAGCTTCAAGTTCTATGCTCTTTTTCATGAGAATAATATAAGCATTGATACATCACCAAAAATAGTCTTGATTTTGCACGAATCTCGAGGCATAATCAAATTAGAAACTTTCAAAATTAATTCCGAGACCATGTAAATTGCAATCTCAACAAACTTATAGTCAAATTGAAATTCTCGAAAAGACGAACACAACAAAACCAAAATTGGTCTAATCTGAGCCTAAATGAGTCCAAATCAGGGTCGTGAACCACATTTGGAAGATTTAAATCATTATTTGGATGACAAAATGATATCCAACCATGGCATGCTTATAGTCAAATTGAGTAGCTCGACGAGACGAATCCAACGATGATCGCTGAATTATGACATCATTAAGGAACTTAAACAGTTGAAAAATACTTTGTGATCAGGGGAATCAATACGAGTCATTTGATGAAGCACTTCAAACATGCCCATATCTTCTCTATATTTACGAGATGTGTCACTCATGAAAATCTATAAATAGACCCCCACTCTCTACATGAAGGGGACATTTGGCTAAAGATTGGAGAGAGCTATGAGGCTTCAAGAGTTCCAACACCACCACCAACAAACCCCCGTCGACTGCCGTCGAACCACCGTTTGGTTAGGGCTGCAAATGAATCGAGCCGAGTATGTGAGTGTTCATGTTTGTGTTCATTTAATATCAGCTTGTTCAAGTTTGATTCATGTTTGTTCGAGCTTTATTGTTTGTGTTCATTTTTTTGTTCATTTAAATTAATGAGTGTTCATGTTCGGTTCATATTCAGTTCATGTTCGTTCGTTTAGTGCTTATCGAACTTGTTCGCGGACATATTTAACGAATTTTTTTTTAGCTATCAAACAAACACGTTCATGAACATATCTATGAACAAACACATTTATAATAAAAGCAATTCTCTATGTACCAAAGGCAATGATTATTTATATTTATTAATTATATAGTTAAATATTAATTATTTTTATCGAGCTTATTTATGAGTTCAAAATCGAGCTTTTATCGAGCTTCTTATATATTGAGCTTAATGTCGAGCTTGTTCACGAACTTCAAATGTTGTTGTTTGTGAAATAAATGAACCAAACACATTAGTGTTCAAGTTTGTTTATTTAAGAATCGAGTATTTAAAATATTGTTCAAGTTTGTTTGTTTAGTTAATTAAACGATCACAAACGAGCTTTAATCGAATCGAACAACGAGTAGCTCGTCGAATATTTGGTTCGCTTGCAACCCTACGCTCGGTCGTCGATCACCGTCGATCTTGCGCCCAGCCACCGCTGGACTTCCACTCAGCCGTCGATTGCCTCTAGACTTCCACCCGGCCACCGAGCATCGCCGGACCTCCGCCTGACCTTCGTCGGATCATTCACTGTCAGTTGAACTTCTACCCGGATGTTGTCAGACTTTAGCCCGACCGTCACTAATCATTTGCCTAACTCTCCAAACTATTGTAATTTGGCCATCTCTAAGTCAAGAGATGAGTCAACCTTTGTAATTCACTCAAATTTAGTATAATCTTTTCACCTGGGCGAGACCCCGTGATTTTTCCCTCTTCGGGCTTTCCACGTAAAAATGATCGGGTGTTTTACTTCTATCTCTATGCTTGTGTGTTGGATATCCGTGCATCGTTAAATGAGAACATGTCTATTTAAAAGTTAATATTTTGTTAAAATCTCTAAATGACTAAATCGGACGACTTTTATTGATTTCTTAAAAAGATAAGAAAAAAAAAAACTGAAGAGGTCAATTTGTCTTTTTTTTCTTTAGATACTTTATGCTGAATGCTATAAACTATAAAGCAAAGACTTACCTCGCGAGCTTCTCTGATAAAGAAGAATATCCGGACTGCTTTACGGCGATGTTCCCAAAGAGATGCACATCTCTATCCAGTGGCGGTTGCCCTAACTCCATTTAAAAGCTTAAGTGGGTCGTTTTAAATGTGCCTCGGAGGTCATTAATAATGCAGGCATTTGAGGAGGAGATAAAATTTTGTGGATTACGGAGTTTTTTTTTTTTAAATAAAAAAAAAATTTTGAAGATCGTTGAGAGCCTAATTGAACTAATTTTTTATAGTTCAAAGGCCCTTCATTAATTATTTGTTTTATTAATGGACGACTTATCTTGAGAAATAAAAAATGGATGATAATTTGAGGTATTGGGGTTTGGCACGTGGTGCTATATATAAGTTTTGTAAATAAGGAATGAAAATTATAATTTTAAGGTGCAATTTTTAAAAAGTTGATATGTTTAAAAAAATCAAAAAGGAATTGACAACAAAATTTGATATGCCAGATTTAAATCCAGCACCATTTGAATTGCAATTTTAACAAAATTATTAGTCAAATTGAATATATTGACAAGATAAATCCAATTATCCTAAAGGAGCCCAAATTAAACAAGTGAAGTGGTTCAAAACTCTTGTACATTAATTGAATGTTCAAATTGTCTCCAATTTTTGCGTGTTTATAATCAACCAAGCGGCTAGATGAGACAAAGTCAACTAGGCTATGAACATTCAATTCAAAGGTTATTAAGGCACTTCAATGTTGAATAAATGACATATGATCAAAGATTTTGATATGAATCATTCCATAGAGTGACATGGAATTTTGGCCAAATTTATGAAATTGTGTCACTCTAAAAAAATCTATTAATAAAGCCTCATTCTCCATGTGAGGTGGACTTAGAGTTTAGATTAGAGAAGATTTTAAAGATCTGAAGGAATTTAGAGCTCTATCCAACATTCGAGACCAACAATCATTGCCAGTCACCATATTGCTCAACTACCATCTTTCAATCATCATCACCCAACCATTGTTATTTGATCACAAAAATCTAGTTACCATAGCCAATTCCTCATCATCTGACTGCCGTCATCCAATCATCATCCAAATATCATCATATGATCATCATCATTAACTAATATCATATAACCATTATTATTTTAGTTGCACTTTTACTTGGTCATAATTAGTCTTCCACTATATCTCTCCTCTACAACAACTAAATGTGACCAAGCAAGTCCCCCCAATCACTTCATTCTCTAATTGTGGAAAAGAACAAATTTCCACAAATTTTCTTAATTTTAAGTATATATTGAATTATTTAAATTGAGCCACGCCTTACATTATTTTTTTCTTATTGGGCTTATTCACTTAAAAACTCTAGTCTCTTTTGTATCTTTATTTTTTTATCTATGTGAATATTTAATCTTTATGCAAAGTTAATACATAAAACTCTCACTCTATCAGTATGAATATTCTAACACCTAACAATTTTGTACATATATGATAAGCTAATAGTGGATATGACTGTTACTAGAAAGACTACATAAGGGCAAATAGTTGATAGACTGTATTCTTATTCAAAAATCTCATAAGACTAAATTTTTAGAATGTATATATTTTTCAAGTTCACCTAAAAACACAAAACACTAAAAGCCTCAGAAAATATATATTTATCTGATTTTACAAAAATCTTATAAAGTCAAAGCATCATAAAGTTCAGAGTCTACAAAATTATAAAAAAGTTAAAAACCTCTGAAGGTATATGGTTCTTTATTTCTCAAAAAACCTACAAAAAAACTAAGTTAATATAGATATGTATATATTTTTTTTCTTCTCCAAAAATCTTTAAAAGCTTAAAGCATCAAAATTTATAGATTTCTTCAATTCTTCAAAAATTTTAAAAAGGATAATAGCCTCAAAGGTATATATTTCTCTTAAAATTTTAAAATACTAAAAGCCTCAAAAGATTTTTTTTATTGTCCAAAAAACTAAGAGAAGTACAAGACTTAGAAGTGTATTTTTTTTCTTCAAAAACTTAGAACGACTAAAAGCCCTAAAAAATATGAATTTTTTTTTTTTTTAAATGTGAAAAGGTTAAAAGCTTTAAAAGGTGTAGATTCTTCTAATTATCCAAAAATCTTATAAGGAAAAAAAAAGAAAGAAGATACAAGTCTCTCAAGTTCTCCAAAAATCTAAATAAAAAAAATAAAATAAAAACCTTAGAATATATATGTTTTTTGTTTTGTTCTAAAAAAATCTCATAAAATCAAAAGTCTCACATGATACATATTTTTTTCAATTATTTAAAAACTTTATAAAACACTACCGTTGTCAGATCCCAAGTCCTGAATGAGAAAAGTTGAGGGTTACGTTAGGTAGTCGACATACAACATAAAATTTATCGAATAATAAAGACATGAATCTTTTAATAAATTGTGTTAATGCTAGGACGTTCCCTGGAAGCGACGTGTTGTATGACCTAAATACAGTGACAAAGTGTGCAAGGACCGCTGCACCGGTGCCCGAGTGTAATGTTAAATAGACAAGGGTTCCCATATCAAGGACAGATGTGGGCAAAGAAGCTTGACCATGAAACTAAAATTAGAATAAGAATTTGGAATATAGAATCCCTTACAGGAAAATTAATGAAATTAATATATATTATGATTCATAGGAAGTTAAATATTTTGTGCATTTAGGAAACTAAATGGATTTGAGAGAAGACTAAGGAGATTGATAGTTTATGATTTAAACTTTGGTATTCTGATAGGAGTCGTACTATAAAAGGTGTAGGTGTTATTATATATAAGAGTTTGAACGATAATGTTATAAAAAGCAATAGGATTAAAGATATAATTATAGCTTTAAAGATTGTTGTTGATGTTAAAATTATTAATATTATAAGTGCTTATGCTCCTCAAGTAGGTTTGGATATGAGTTCAAAATTAAAATTTTGGAATGACTTGGAAGAATTAATACAAAAGACATCTCTTGAAGATTTTTTTTTATATTTGAGGATATTTAAATGGACATGTTAGTACAAAGGTAGATGATTTTAAAAGTATTCATGATGACCATGAGTTTGGAACAACAAATGAAGGTGACAAAATCATATTAGATTTTTATTTAGCTTATAATTTTTTAATTGCTAATATTTTATTTAAGAAAATGAATGAGTATCTCGTCACTTATAAAAATGGATATAGTACAACTCAGACTGGCTATTTTCTTATAAGAAAATTATATCTTTTAGATTGCAAATATTATACAGTTATTCCGAGTGAAAATTTATGTATCCAACATCGATTATTAATTTTGGACTTTAAGATAAATAGATAGAAAAAAAAGTAAAACGATATTCTAAGATTAGATGGGGGCATTTAAAAAATATTAATAAAAATATTAAACATGTATTCAAGTGAAATGTATTAAAGATGAAGATAAACAAATACTTTTCTTAGAAGATGATATTCAACAAAGGTGTATGAGATATTTTGCTAAACTTTTTAATGAAGATTGTGAAAATAAAATTGACTGTAGTGACCTTTGGTTCGGTTCGAAAGTCATATGGCCTTCTTGGACCGCTCTGCACTCCTTATCCGCTTTTCGCCGTTTCCTATTATGCATAATTTCGAGCAGCTTGACGAGCATTCAAGCTGGGCAAACTCTTATAAAAACTCGAGCTCGATAAATCAACTGGCTTGAATATATTCTTGAGCTCGAACTCAAAATTTCATAAATTTTACTTGTGAGCTCGTTAATAAGTAGGGCTAAATTTGATTCATTTGCACCCCTATTAGCACCTAATAATTTTTGCAAATGTTGAATACGGGCAAAGCGACACCCTCTCCCGCGCGGTAGGGAATGCGCGCTATTTTCCCTATTTTAAACCCGAGCGCAGCACAAATTCTAAAAGTAAGACCATTAGCACCTCGCTAAGCCATGGCAGCAACCGCCACTACCGGCGCCCGAAGCCAAAGCCGTCGCGAATTGTCACCGCCGCCGTCTTTCACCGCCGACGACATCATCCTCCTCGCTCAAAACTCCTCCGCCACTCTCCCCCCATCCTTATCCTCCTCCACTGTCCTCCCTCTACTCCAGTCACCTTCACCTACCCTCCTCTCCTCCCTTCTATCCCTTCTTTCTCGCTCCCCTCCTTCCTCCTCCCTTCTCACTCCCGTACTCCTCTCCTTCCTTCGTCTCTTCTTCTCCCGCACACTCCCCAGAAACCTCGACTCTTCCCGTCTCTTCTACCTCATCTTTCCCCTCCTATCCCACCTTGACCACTCCCATCTCCACTCCTTACTGGATTTAATCTTTTCCCACCTCTCCGACATCGCCGACGCTGACGACGCCCAGGTCCTCGATCTTCTCCCTCACCTTCTCAACCTTGCCGCCCCCGATGGCGAGCTCATCAACGCATTCCTCGATAAACTCCTATCCGTCAGTTGGTCCAAGGCACTGCTTGTCAAGATGTGCTCGCTCATCCGCGACTGCCCGGCTATATCTAGGGTTAGGGTTTCGGAATTTCTTCGGAAGATATTCGACGGAATGAGGGATGTGGACATCCAGGACCTCCCGTGGCTGGTGTTCCAGCTATTGTTGCTCGCGTCTAAGGGAATTAGTTCGGTTTCCCGAAAGCAACTGATCGCCGATTTGTTAAAGTTTTTCGAGAAGCCGATGAAGGGATCGCCTTCCGTGGTGCGGCAAGTGGAGGGGACGATTCTGATGCACGTGAACTTCGCCGTTAAGCAGGATCCATCGCTGGGTTCAGAGGTTATCGCCGTTGTTCGCTCTGATTTTGGTACGTTCAACCATTTCGCTGCTGCGGTTTTGTTATCCGTGGCCAGTATTCGGCGGTTCAATGAGATATCGATTGCTGCTCTAAAATCGGTTATTATTGGTTCTCATCTGGATTGCAAAATTGCAAGGTGAAAATCTTCTGCCTTTATTGTTGGTTTTTTTTCCCTGAAGATTGCCGAGCTAAAATCACTGCTTAGTATGAACATCCCCGTAGTTTTTTCCTTTATGTGAATTAGGACTCAAGTCTCATAAAGTTTGTATTCAATGGGTCCTAGTATTCTAATTTTTACAAACAAGCAACATTTATCATAATTTTAGCTAAACTACTGATATTTTGTTTATTTTTTTTTTTCAAATTCTGGATCAAATAAACAAACAAGATTTTTGCATGTTAAGTAACCTTCGAATTGTCAACCAAAAGTCACTTGTTGTTCAGACATTCCTCCTTCCTAACTTTTCAAAAGCAATCTAGATATGGGGTTCATGACAAACTTATAGCCTGTCAATCAACTAGCTTATAACCAGACTTCCAATCCTTTGCTTAGGGTTTTCTTTGGCATAACACAACCAATGGTTGTTTGGCTAGCATTGGTAGAGGGTGGCTTGGGGTGCATCCAGCCCAAGAAATCATACTTAGGTAGGGACCATGGAAGGATTGTTAGGCTGAGTGCAACTTTGACATGCAATATAGGTTATACTCATCCTAGTTTTGTGTTCTTAGATTGCAACTAGACGTAAACTTTGTCTGGGTGCTGATAGAGCATATATGCCTATGCTGTATGCATGCTTGAGTTGTACCTAACCCAAACATGACTGCTTGAAAACATTTGTCAATTAGATAGCACCATTGATCTGTTAGTTAAAACACCCAGCTAATGAACTGGAACCACAGATCAAAAACATAAAATATGTGTAGCTAGTGCAAGGTGGGTCATCCCCTTCCACAAACAAAGGCTAATCCACTTGCTGGAAACTTGGCTGTTCACTTCGTTTGTCTTTCACATGGGTAGCCAATATGACTTGTTAGTTCCCTTGTTTGCAAGGATTAAAGAATTAGGACTACTTGAATACAAACTTAAGTAATTTATGCCTTTAGTGTAAAAAAAAGGAGCCACATGGCGGTTCATACAAAATTCACACAAATTTTTTGATTTATTCTAAAATTTGAGGAAAACAAAATAGTTAAGAACATTATGAGTCAACTTAAAGACATGTTTAATATATATATATATATATATATATATATATATATATATATATATATATATATATATATATATATATATATATATATATATATATATATATATATATATATATATATTCATTAGTGGTTGGAAGTTGTTATTGTTGCAAGTAATAGGTATATTATGTTAGGGATAAGTGTAATGGATAGTTTAGTGGGTATTTGTGTGTCTTGTTAGTTTATATATTATGTTTTCTTGTTAGGATGTGAATAGATGCCTTGTATTTTATAACCACTCCTTGTGGAGAATTAGGGCAGGGAAAATGAAGAAGAAGCTGAGCTAAGACTTTACTCTCTCTCTGCAATGTTATATGGAGCTTTTAGATATGCTCTTGTCCTTCCCTTTCCTCAAGTTTTTTTTTTTCTCTTGGAGTTTTAGACAAGCAATTTGCCTAGCTATTCCTACAATTTATTTGTTTCTATATTTTTCCATACTGTTTGGGTTCATTATAAATAGGATTTTATTATTATTATTATTTTTTTTGTGATTTGATGGATCCCATATTTGGATGATGGGAATATGGTGAATGAGATATGGAAGAGCTTGGGACAAAATCAATGTGGTATGATGAAAGATGAAGGCCCATCCATAGGAGAAGTCCACGAGGAAACCGCGGCTTCTAATATCTAATAGTGGATAATTGTTGGTAGGTGCTCGTTGATTTAGATGAGGGAAGGCTTTGGGCGTGGTGATTATGTGGATATGGGGATTTGGAATGGTGATGGACACCTTGAGTCAGTAAATATCAACAAAAGTACCATTTGTTATTAATCCAAATATTAAATGCAGATAAACAGAGAAATAAACAATATAAAGGGATGAGTAGACAACTTTGAGCTTGCTAAAAACTCCGTAAGAAAAGGTTAAGAAAAGTGAAGAACAATTAGATGATGCCCGCAACTCTAGATTGTGCTAGAGGGAGAGAGAGTGACGTGTACTTTAACTCGGTTTCTTCTTCATTTTTTTTACCTTAATTCTTTCTAATATGGATTATTTATAGAATACAAGACATTACTTATGGCCTAATGAGCATACATGACCTATGAATTACCAAGGCATATGATAACTTAAAAAACCTATTAAACTAGTCATTATGCTTATTCCTTAACATATTCTTATTCAAATTTGAATGAGGATATCTTGTGCAGATCCTTTTGCTAGAAATTTGAAATCTTTTAACATGAAGGGATTGCAAGTGGTTACCAGATATTACAAAGGAGGAATTGCTGCAAACTGCTAAGCACGTTGAAAAGGCATTAGTTAGAACTGTAAGCTTCTTTTAAAGATCATTTTTTCCCTTCTTGTGTTTAGGCATTTAAGCCTGTTGAATTGTATTGTCTGATGTGATTACCAAATGATGCAGATTAATGAGAGCAGCTCTGGGCGAGAGCATTTGGTTCCTAGTATTTTACAATTTGGGTTTATTATGTTGGATTCAGTGGATGGGAAAAATTGTGAAGGAAGTGGCATTTCTAACGGACTAATGAGCTGTGAAGAACTTGGAATTCAAATGCTTAAAACTCTGTTTGACGTTCATGAAATGACACGAAATCAGGTTTGCTTGATTTTTATTTGCTTTCCTGCTTTGGATACTTGTTATTTCCAGTTTATTGGCCCTTGTGCATGTCCAAGGTGGGAAGATAGGCAGGTTGCGGGGAATTTGGTGCTAAAGGCTCAATCAAATCTAAAAATTGATCTCACTTATAGCGAAGACCACTACAGATCAACTCAAAATGTGATTCACATATATGAAATGTGTGAAGAACACTATGACATATGTGAAACTATGAGAGTTCAGAGTTGTAATGCCATATGCATTATTGAAAAGAAACAATCATTTATAGCAGTTTAACTTCTCAATTATGCCTATGTCCACTCTTCCATTGGAAACTCCATCAAACCGTCTTCGCTTACCATGAAGACAAACGCAATACGCCTCTTTTTTACTTGAAGATTAAGTCATTACTGTTTTCTCAGGTGCAAGGTCAACTCCAAAGGATTGAACTCAAAAAATAAGTGTTCAGTAGACTAGCTTTAGTAAAGCTGGAAGCTTTTATACACGTTAAACTTGCCAAATCATTTAGCTTTGATTCAAATGAAAAATTTTTAGTATGAAAAATGCATATAAGTTATGAAATCTCAAATGAGGATACCTTAGCTTCCGAGTAGCCAAGAGCATCACCAGGTTCAAATGGTTTTGCAAGTTAAAGCTTGGATTACAATGGAACTTAGAGAAGGAAGCTAGAAATCAAATGAAATCTTAGAGATTATTTGTGTAAAGAAACAAACAACCTTCATCATAGATTCGTAGGACCTGTTTATCGCAAAGAAGAGCCTAGGATGCTTGCTAAAATGGAGGGAAAGTGGCTGGATGCTTTCTAATCAAGTTTTTATTTTTTAATAATTGAAGTTTGAAACTCTTCGTCCAATTGAAATACACTTATCACATGGCTAACATAGCTTTGAAGTGTCCTATGCAAATAAGCACGGAAAGTGTATTGTGGTAAAAAAGATTGGCGTAAGAGTACAAATGGGCATGAACTTACGTGAACAACCCTCTAAAACAAGAATCCCGGCTTCAGCCATGTTCATGAACTTGTTGAATGACTCTTAACCAACTTGGCAGGCAAATTCACTAAACATAATCAGCCAAAGATTTGGTTTGATGCCCTTACTCAACCGGTCAACCAAGTTTATCAAACTTGGCCAACTAACCATGATATATACTACGCGGATAGACCAAGTGCGTTGAATTGGGTCCATTTGCAAGTTAGGTGCCCTTTATGCTTTAAGCCATTTAGCTAGCTTTTTATCACAATGACCTACTTTAACTATGCTAAATAGGTTAATTTATGGTCCATAATGCTCGCATGATTTTTCATGTGAGTATTAATAAAATGGGGGATTTACATACATGTCACAAAAATTTTATATATTTATAATCTAATACTTAAATTTTTATATTTACTTATACCAGACTTTAATATCTAAATTAAAAAAAATACCACTAATATTAATTTATTTGAAGTAAAATAAATCTTTTTTATGTGCATGTTTTGATATGATTTAAACATCGAGTGTTATATAAGTAAACATAAATATTTAGATGTTACATGTGATGTGCTATGTGTGTAAACGCCCCACTAAAAACTAAAACTTTAAGCATAAATGTGAGTTATCAAAAATTATTGTGCTTACAAATATTATCCTTGGATTAGGCATTATAAAATTGTAGCATTTTCTTATGCAAAAGCTTGGGTTCATTGCTTAGACGGTCTTCCTAACGATTTTATTTTTTTGAGCTTCCAATGAGAGGATCTAGCTTACATTTTCTAACATAAATATTAGTCAAAGATTCTATGCATTTTTAATCATCAAAATAATTTTGTTTCAACAATCTATGTTCAAATACTATAATAAACTAGGGAGTAGCATATATATGTTACATGTATATATTAATTGAATAAAAAATTGTATACACACATACAAAAGATATGATAAGTTATAATATAGCAGTGATATGAATATGAAGGGCATCTCAAACTACCATCATCAGCATATTAAAAATCACAAATCACCTAAAATCACAATATCATATTGACCTCCAAGCATCTTCCACGATTAATTGAATGCATCGAGGAAAACAACAATGATGCTGACATCCGACGGTTGACGATATTCAAATGAAGAGTCGAAGATCGATGGCCGAGATCACTCCATTTTATTTTAGTTTATTAATTGTATTTTGATTTAATCTTGCAATTTTCATTTTTTACCCTTTTGTTTAAGAGTTGTCTTATGTAAGCCCAAGGGGCAAATGTGACTTTCAATTTTTTTGAGGCCTATATATAGAGACCCCTTCTCTTGTATTAGGCATGATGAAATTATAATAAAAAAATTTGTATTTTTGCACTTTTGTTCTTTGGGAAGAACCTTGAGTGAGATAACGATGGGAGGAATTCATAGCTTCCACCAGCCGTAGGATGTGTTCGGACTCGTAGCCTGAAGTCCCTTGGTGAAGGGCAACATAGTACCCGTTAGCTGCAGGATGTGTCCGGGCTCGCGGTTGTATATTTCTTTCCCTAAAGCCTCTTCTCCTCCTCCCTTGATCGCCGGCAAAAATTCCTCACTTTCCACGGGCCGATTCTCCCATAAACCCTTACACTTCCACAAAACCGACCTCTCCTTCTCCCTCCCCACGGCCTTAGCTCCACCTCCAACACCCCCCGCCAACCTCCCTAGCCGCCGGTCTCTCCAATCCGCCATCTTCATCCCCACCATCACTCAAACCCACCAGCCAACAATCTCTTTGCCTAATATCACTTTCCACCAAAACTTCTCTTTCCTTATTTAGGCTATAATTCATTTGGAAATATTTCAAATTCGAATTAATCTAATTTGAATTTCAAATCCACCCTTATTAATTACATTAATTTTGGAAAGTTTCTTTATTTAATTAATTAATCAATTTTAAAATTGATTGATTAATTAATCTTATATCCAAATTTCAAATACTTTCTTAATTAGCACATCTATTTTAAGAAACATCCTTCAATCATATTAAATCTGAAATTATTTTAGAATTAACTCTCCAATCTCCCAATAATGCATTGGTCCACATACATTGTATGTGGACATTTTTTTTCTTCCCTCTATTGACCGGCCCACCTTCTCTCCCCTCTCTAATTATTTATTCCCTAATTTACGTCCTAAGATTAGGGAATATTAATTACTTCTTTCCTCATTTATTCTTCTTGTTTGAAATTTAAAATTTTAAATCTCTCTCACATCCTCCCGTTCTACATCAGTTTGGTATCAGAGCATGGTTTCTCGGAATGCGAACTCGAGAGAGTCGAGCTATTTTCCATCCCGGGAGAATGATGCGGACATCCGACGGTGAACGATATTCAAAGGAAGAGTCGTAGAACGATGGCCGAGATTACTCCATTTTATTTTAGTTTATTAATTGTATTTTGAATTTAATTTTGCAATTTTTTTTTTACCCTTTTGTTTAAGAGTTTTGTCTTATATAAATCCAAGGAGCAAATGTGTCTTTTAATCAATATCGTTTGACTTGCGAACTAACACATTAATCAGCATGCAAACAATAACGGTAGGGGTGTCAATTCGGGTTGACGGGTCGGGTTTGAGTCGAACTCGAGTTGACCCGGTTCTAAATGGTTCAACCCGAACCCGACCCATTTTTTGCAAACGAGTTGGCTATCTTAATCCGGACTCGATCCGAGCTTGTTGTTGGGTTGACATGACCCGACCTGACCTAATTTTACGAGATTTGGCCGGCGGCGAACCAGCAGCAGCAGCGGTGCAGCTGTAGAGGCAACAACGGGGAAGGCTCGAAGCGGCAGTAGCGGGGCGGCAGTGTTGCGAATGCCGAACTAACGAAGCCCAAAGCGACGCGCAGGCGAACCAGGCGGTAGCGGCTAACAGACACACGTCGCGAATGCCGAATCGGCGAAGCCATAACCCGAAGCAACGCGCAGCGGCATCGGGCACTCATCGCGACTCGCGAACAGCGAAGCGACGCAACGCGACTTGACGCGTCGGGCAAGGCGGGCAGAAGGGCAGTCAACGTGGGCAGGGACCATTTCTGGGTCATTTCCGAGTCTTTTTTGGGTTCCTGGGTCAACCTGAACTCGGCTCGATTTTTGAAATGGGTCGGTTCATTGAACCCAAACTCGACCTGTTTCACAAACGGGTTGACCAAAACCCGGATTTTTCCGGGTCGGGTCAAAAATTGACACTCCTAAATAACGATTGATATGTTGTAAATGTAATGAATTCCCTATAAGCATGAGTGAGGAAATTGCATAGAACACGACACAATATCGGCATATACAACAAATTTATAATAAATATAAGCACTTATGGACAATTGTAGAAGACTCGTTATGCACGCATCAGTTTGCCTATGAGTTAAAGTGGTAGCCTGGTAGGCTTATGATAGAGAACATGAATTTGAAATGCACACAACAACCTCATCCATAAGCAATGTGGGGGGATATTACACTGAGCACATTTCACCTATATACAATAGTTGGTGAGAAGTATGCTGTAGTCTCGAGGAGCGTATGACAACCTCTAGAGATGTGTCGCCGCCTCAAGAAGCACATCATTATCTTGGGAACCATATAATATTATGGCAATGTGCATTGAAGTACATACTAATGCATTCAGAACATATATTTGCATTATGTAAATGCTTTTGAAAGCCTGCAAGTGTAGAACACAAATGCATCATTAGTTCATGTTATCCGAAATTGCATTATACATTAAGTTACATATAGGTATATTAGGAATATATCTAACATGCAAATACACTGGGAATATATGCTCTACAACATGCAAAATGCATTATGTAAATACACTCTCCAAAATGCAATAATGCAAAATATCATAGTAGCGCATTATGCCGAAATGTAAATACATTATATGCTATGTTAATGCATTAAGCTATCACACAACATACAAAAATGTCATTCAAGCATGTTAGGTAGTGTAGAAATGCATAGGTTAATACACATGTATACGTGCAAACATACAAATATATATACAAGCATGTCAACATGTAAATAAATACGTGACTGTGTATGCGAATATGCAAATATGTCATACACATCCACTGAATGACATACACATAATCACTATATAAATACATTATGCGGAATTCACTCAAAAGCACATACCCACATGGGCCTCGATGAGCGTGATGTATGTATATACGTAACATCTAAAGACGTTGCGTGTGTAAAAAGAATAAACTTAAGTTCTAGTTCGATCATTTTCTTTGAATGGACCGAAGTTGACACGACTTGAACCACCAAACAAATTCACAGTCGTAATGCTGACTGGAGTATTTGATTTAATACTTTCATATTAGGCCTTCAAGGTCTCTTACAAAGAAACTTCACATATTAAAATAAATATCCCAGGTTCTAATATCTGCATGATAACTCTAGAAATTAAGAGTTGGACCTGATCCTTTGTTTGCAAGCAAACAAAGTTAATAAGGTCCAATTAATGAAATAACAATACCCATAAATAATCTTCGATGATGGTCGTGTTGAAAGCTAATCTCAAATGGAGGAAATCATACTTTTTAAATGCCCTCAAATTTTAAAATCCATCATTAAGGGGCTCCAATTTCAATAAGAGTTCAAAACTCAAAAATAATAAAAAATTAAGATATTTAAGATGAAATAAATCACCCAAAAACTTAATGCAAAATTCATCTGCCATCCACAACAGTTTGTCGAATTAGATGAATTTGAAAATCACTTCATAAAGAGCGAATATCCAATCGAGAATATCATTAAGATTCATTCTCAAATCATCTTTTATCAGTAAAGACTTGACACGTGTCCTCTAACCTGCGATTTCATCGCCAAATGGCATAACAAGTAAACGATTATGACTGTGACCCTCTGACTGGGTGGTTTTACAGCCAAATGACACCACTAAATTATAATTATGGCCAGAGCTCGTATGTTTTAGACGACAGATTGAGTTTTAGATAAGACACTGCTCAAAGATTTCATCTACATTTTGCGAGGACTTCATGATATGAGTTAGGTTTCCTATAGGCGCAAGCCCTTATAGTTAATTACCCCTCATGATAATGAGAGAGAACTTTCGATTAATGCTAGTTGTTAAGTAGATACATAATATCCAACATATAATAGTAGCATAATTTGACATTGAAAATTAAAATTTTATCACCGTGCACTTAAAGCATATGGTGGGGGGAATTATGATGAACCCTATCAAGATCCCTTTGAGTTTTAATTACTATCAATAAATTATAATTATAAAAATAATATAATTATGTGATAACTTATTAATTTTGATTAGTATTTTTAATTATATATGAGTTAATTATTAATTATTAGTTTTAATTATCATGATTAACTAATCATTATAAATAATATAATTAAAATCTAAGTTAATTATCAATTAATCTAAATTGCGTGAGAGGTTGAGTTTTGTACGAGTCACTAAATAACTTTGATAGGAAATACTTGATTCCAAGTATTTCCTAATCACTTTAGCCAAAGATCTCACAGCAAACTGCTGTCCACAGCAGGAAATCAGCCAATAACAGTGGAAAAGTAGGGCAAAACTGTAGAAAGTGAGGAGAAAAGACTTGTATTTCACTAGAAGACAATGAAAGTAGCAAAGATACAATGTGTTCTTCAATTCGAGAGGAAGAACGTACTCTCCAAAGTCTCCGGCGAAGCCAAGAGCCCAAAAACAAACCTAGATCTTAAAGAGAAAACTCAAATTCAAGATAACCTAATCTCCCCCCAAACTCCTCCTTATATAAAATTAATCATAAAGGACCATTACAAACTTCCTAAAAGAGCCTTACACGTTCAAATTTTCCCTCCTAAAACCCCCCTCACGTGCTCACGCGGATTCGCGGCTTCCGCCCGTCTCTCGCGTCCGCCTCGCGTAGCAGCGGACCGGTCCCGGTTGGACCGGTCCAGCCGGCCCAGGATGGGCCGGTCTAACATTACCGCCCTCCCAAAGAATCATCTTGTCCTCAAGGTGAAAATCTGGAAACTGCTGTTTTGTCATCTCGTATGGCTCCCATGTGGCCTCGTAGTCAGGAAGGTTCTTCCACTGGATCAACACTTCCTTAGTTCCCTCTTCTTTCTGGCGAACACCCCTCAGCTCCAAAGGTTCCAGGATCACCTCTAACTCCTCCGTAAGTGTCGGCGGTAGCTCTGGAATGGCGATGTGCTCACCAATGACCCTTCTCAGCTGGGAGACGTGAAAAACTGGGTGTATAGTCGCCGATGGGGGTAGTTTCAGACGATAAGCTACTGTCCCAATCTTTTCCATTACTTCATACGGACCAAAATACCTTGGAGCCAGCTTTTCATTCCTCCTGTTGGCGACTGTCTTCTGCCTGTATGGACGAAGCTTTAAGAACACCTTGTCCCCTGCCTCAAACTGGATATCTCTTCTATGCCCATCTGCTTGCTTCTTCATGATTTGCTGCGCCCTCAACAAATGCCTCTTCAATTCTTCTAGCACTCGGTCCCTTTCCTCCAAGTACTCTTCTACTGACGAAACTGGGGTACTACTGCTCCCAAAGTGTACTAAGTGTGGGGGATCCCGCCCATACAACACCTTGAATGGAGTCATTTGTGACGCCGAGTGAAATGACGTGTTGTACCAATACTCAGCCCATGATAGCCATTTTGCCCATAGCTTTGGTGTCTCTGAAACAAAGCATCTTAGGTACGTCTCCAAGCTTCTGTTGACTACTTCCGTCTGGCCATCCGTCTGTGGGTGGTAGGCTGTGCTCCTCTTGAGCACTGTTCCCTGTAATCTGAATAACTCCTTCCAAAAATGGCTGAGGAACACCTTGTCCCTATCTGATACAATCGCTTCTGGTACTCCGTGCAGTCTGATCACTTCCCTGATGAAAGCTGAAGCTACTGTCACTGCAGTTAGGGATGCCTGAGTGGAATGAAGTGTGCATATTTGCTAAGCCGGTCCACCACTACCAGTATCACTGTGAATCCTTCTGATCTGGGTAATCCATCGATAAAATCCATGGAAACTTGCTCCCAAACTTTGTTTGGAAGTGTCAAGGGTTGTAGTAAACCTCCTGGGGCCATGGCCATGTATTTGTTTCTTTGACATATCTCACAACCCGCCACCATCTCCTCTACATCTTTATGCATCCCCTTCCAATATAGTTCTGTTGCCAGCCTCCTGTATGTCTTCTGAACTCCGGAGTGACCACCCACTGAGCTGCCATGAAATTCCTGCAACAGGTGGGGAATGTGTATGGAAGTTCGTGGCATCACAAACCTCCCCTGGTACAAAAGTCTCCCCCCTTCCATGTAGTAACCAGGGTGATTGCTCTTGTCTTTCTCCAGATCCTCCCTGATCTTCCTCAATTCCTCGTTCAGCATGCTTTCTTCTTTGATGGCCCCCCAATCTACTATCAATGGCGCTGACACAACCAACTCCTGAATCTCCCCCACGCATCTAGATAAAGCGTCGGCCGCCTTATTCTCCAAACCAGGCTTATAGTGGATCTCAAAATCATAGCCTAATAGTTTGGATAACCACCTCTGATGCTCTTCAGTCACCATCCTTTGCTCTAACAAATACTTCAAGCTCCTCTGATCGGTCCGTACAATAAAGTGTCTTCCCAAGAGATATGGCCGCCACTTTTGGATTGCCAAAACAATGGCCATCAGTTCTCTTTCATATACTGACTTCAATCTAGCTCTGGCTGATAGCACTTGACTGAAGTATGCTACTGGCTTGTGATTCTGCATCAATACCGCCCCTAACCCATATCCCGAGGCATCTGTCTCTACTATAAACGACTGATCAAAGTCTGGAAGAGCTAGAACAGGAACCGTGGTCATGGCCTCTTTCAACCTTTCGAATGCCTGGGTGGCCGCCTCTCCCCAGCAAAAACTATCCTTCTTCAGCTGCTCAGTCAAGGGCCAGGCAATGGTACTGTATCCCTTCACAAACTTCCTGTAGTATCCAGTCAATCCTAGAAAACCCCTCAATTCCCTGAGGTTCCTAGGTAGCGGCCATTTCTGCATTGCTTCAATTTTAGTTTGATCCGCTGCTACTCCTTCTTGTGATACCACATGTCCCAAGTATTCCACACTTGCCTGAGCAAAACTGCACTTCTTCAGGTTGGCTTTCAACTGGTGCTCCTGCAGCACTTCCAATACCACTCTCAAATGCTCCCAGTGTTCCTCCACAGTCTTGCTGTACACCAGGATGTCATCGAAAAAGACTAGGACAAACTTCCTAAGGTGCTGCTTGAATACCCGATTCATCAAGGACTGAAATGTTGCCGGAGCGTTAGTCAATCCAAAGGGCATTACCAGAAATTCATAATGTCCTTCATGAGTCCTGAACGCTGTCTTTGGAACATCAGTCTCCTTCATCCTGATTTGGTGGTAGCCAGATTTTAGATCTAGCTTAGAGAACATCACTGCACCATGTAGCTCGTCCAGTAACTCATCAATCACAGGAATTGGGAACTTGTCTGGTACAGTGCCTTTATTCAGAGCCCTGTAATCCACACAAAATCTCCAACTTCCGTCCTTCTTCTTAACTAGGATGACTGGGCTGGAAAAAGGGCTGTTGCTGGGTCTGATGATCTCTGCCTCCAGCATTCCCGGATCAGCTTTTCAATCTCATCTTTCTGAATCTGTGGATAGCGGTAAGGACGGACGCTGATTGGAGTTTCACCTTCCTTCAGGGTAATGGCGTGCTCCAACTCTCTCTGAGGAGGTAACCCCTGGGGCGGTTCAAAGACTTCACTGAACTGTTGTATGAGCGGCTGTACTGCAGAGGGAACATTGCCTTCCTCCTCCAGTCTGACTCCTTCCAGGCGGTGCAACTCTACTAAGAAGCCTCCTCCTTCCTCTCGAATGGTTTTGATGAGGGATTTGAGAGAAACCCCTGCTTTAGTCAGCCCGGAATCACCTTGAATCGTCCTCTTCCTGCCACTAATCACCATCTCCATCTTTAGTGTTCCCCAATTGATTTTTGTCTCTCCCAATGTCTGCAGCCATTTCATCCCAAGGATGACATCCGTACTCCCCAATTCCAAGGGAAGGAAGTCTTCCTTTACCAGGATCCCTTGAATCTTCAATACTACTCCTCGGCAGACACCTCGACCCATCTCTACCTTTCCAGTGCCCATCATTACTCCGTAACCTCTGGTATCCACTAGCTCCATCCCCATCACATCAACCATCTGGGTGGAAATGAAGTTGTGTGTCGCTCCACTGTCTATCAACACCACAACCTCACGACCAGAGATCTCCCCTTTCACCTTCATAGTGTGACTCGATGTGAGTCCCACTACTGAGTTCAGAGAGACTTCTGCTACATCCAGATGCAACTTCTCATCCTCCTCCACCTCGGGGTCATTTACACCTCTCTCTTCGTCTTCCTCATCTTCACAAACGAGGAGAACCTGAAGAGATCGATCCTTGCACTTGTGCCCCGGCATGTACTTCTCATCGCATCTGAAGCACAACCCTTTTGCTCTTTTGTCCTGCATTTCTTTGTCGGTCAACCTTTTGAACTGTCCCCCATTTCCTCCTCCAACGGATTTCTCCTTGGGCACCTCCCTCTGATTCCCTGGGGCTACCCCTTTTGAGGGTAATACAGCAGTAGTCATTTTGTATGATCCTCCTGAGTAGTTGCCTCTAGCTCCTCTTTCTGATCTCTTCTGATCTTCCACCAGTTGTGCAAGCTCCATGGCTTTGCCTAAGTTCCTTGGCTCCAGCACTCTAACAGCCGTTCTTATCTCCGGCTTGAGCCCTTCATAAAATTCCCCTCCAGGGCCGATTCAGAGATGTGATCCAGACGGCTAGCCAAGTACTCGAATCTGTCCCGGTAGTCGGCCACGGTCCCCTCCTGAGTCAGAGCAAAGAACTGTTCATAGAAGTCTCCTCCCCCATCGGCTCGGAAACGTTCTAATAAACAATCCTTGAACTCTCTCCAGTTCCTGATAGGCTCTCTCCTGTCTCGCCATTGATACCATGCCAACGCCTTCCCTTCCAGACACAATCCTGCCGCCGTCAGCTTCTCATCATCTGTCAATCCGTTGACAGCAAAGTAACGCTCCACCTTGTAGATCCAGCCATGACCATCTTCCCCCTCAAAGATGGGCATCTTCAACTTCCTCACCTTCGGATCCCTTCCGTTACCCCGGTAATCTCCATAACTTCCCATTCCTCGAAGAGAAGGTGCTCCCCAAGTGTCCCGATCCTCCCTCCGACGTTGGTAACCGAATTCTTCGTCATAATCTCCTCTTCCCCTTTCAAAATCAGCACCTCGACGCTGAAATTCAGCACCTCGACGCTGATATTCTTCTCTCCTTTCTCCAAAATCTGCACTACCTTCATATTCCCCCCGCCTGCCTCCAAAATCCACACCTCGACGCTGAAAATCAGCACCTCGACGCTGAAAATCAGCACCTCGACGCTGAAAATCAGCACCTCGGCGGTCATTCCCCATGCTCATCTCCTCTCTAGAGAGTGGCTCTAGAGGTGGCATGTCGTCATCTCCCTCAAGGATCTCCACAGCCGGATTCCTCCTCCCCCGAAGCGGGTTCGGATTTCCTCCTACGCCATGGTCGCCGACAGTCTCTCTTGCTTCCGACGCCGTCGGATTAGTCTTCATCTCCAGTAATTTCTTCATCATCTCTTCCATAGCCGCGAACCTCCCTTCCAACCTGTCATTATTGGTGGAGATCTCCAGGAACTTTTCTTCCAGATCTGTCTTCAGTTGTCCGAACTCGCCTTCTAATACTTCCACCTTCTTTCCGGCCATCTTCCTTCTAACGGATCCCACAAATCTTCTTCCGGAGAGGAAAAACTTGCTGAAATTTCAGAATTCCAGCCGCCGGTGGTCCCGAATCGACGCTCTGATACCAATTTGATAGGAAATACTTGATTCCAAGTATTTCCTAATCACTTTAGCCAAAGATCTCACAGCAAACTGCTGTCCACAGCAGGAAATCAGCCAATAACAGTGGAAAAGTAGGGCAAAACTGTAGAAAGTGAGGAGAAAAGACTTGTATTTCACTAGAAGACAATGAAAGTAGCAAAGATACAATGTGTTCTTCAATTCGAGAGGAAGAACGTACTCTCCAAAGTCTCCGGCGAAGCCAAGAGCCCAAAAACAAACCTAGATCTTAAAGAGAAAACTCAAATTCAAGATAACCTAATCTCCCCCCAAACTCCTCCTTATATAAAATTAATCATAAAGGACCATTACAAACTTCCTAAAAGAGCCTTACACGTTCAAATTTTCCCTCCTAAAACCCCCCTCACGTGCTCACGCGGATTCGCGGCTTCCGCCCGTCTCTCGCGTCCGCCTCGCGTAGCAGCGGACCGGTCCCGGTTGGACCGGTCCAGCCGGCCCAGGATGGGCCGGTCTAACAAACTTCTTCACCTCCTTCGACGACATTTCTTCCTGTCGGATCCAAAGTCACACCTCATCCTACTTCTGTAGGATCGGAAGTAATGACGATGACAGGAGCTTGGTTGTTGTGATGGTAGCCATCTTTCATCCAGCGTCCAAACATCCCCTTAGGGTGTCTCGCTCATGGTGCGTCGTCTGAATCCATAATGTGAATCAAAGCACTTCGCAGCGCGTCTTGCTTTCTCGTGTCGCTCTGGCTCGCTCACGTTGCCTTGTTTACAGCTTCTCCCTTGCTCAATTCGGTCTATAGGGCTTATAGCGGGATGGTGAGGGAGCATGTAAGAAGTAATTTCACCTAAATGTCCAAAAAGAAGCAAAGCTCTCTAGCTTTTTCCATGAATTTAAATGGTAATTTTAACCTAGGGACCAAATTGGGTCAATACGAAACTTTGGAACTAATTTGAGCATTTATCAATAGTCAGAGGGCTATTTCGAGCTTTTACTCTAATTAAGTTTTCATGCTTCAATGGTTGGCAAATGCTTTGGCACGTTATAACATTTTCTTTGGGAAAACCTAGGAATGCATACTTCAGTAGTCTTCCTTCATGATTTATGCACTTTAGCTTTCTATGAGAGGTTCTAACTCACATTTGTAAAGACAAAGGTTTGTCCAAGACAGCATAGTGTTTTTATTCATCAAAATGATATGGGTTTCCACAATGGGTTATGAATCTAATGGTACTGTCCATTGTTCTTTCCTTTTAAGAAAATTTCCGTGCAAATAAACTGGAGAGGGCCACAATCAAATAGATGATAGTCAAGAAGATGCTTGATTTTTCTTCCCTTTTCCTGATTGTTGTATCTATTTTATGTCAAAAAAAAAAAATAGATTTAACGCTTGAATGCTTTTTTTTGTGTGGGTATATCCAAGCTACAGATGATTGAACAGTGTAAATTCCGGATTCTTTCTTTGAATCATCAGAAAAGCTCTCCAGTTATCAAGTAATTGAACTCATGCTATGTTTATTTGCCATTCTTTTTTCCCACAAAATCCTTTACCATATTCACTAATATGTTTTCTTTGACTTTTCTGAAGGCTGTTAGGTTATCTAGTAAAAGATTACCCTTACCCGATGCTTGAATATGTTGCACGCCTGAAGGAATTACTGGATTATTTCACATTCATGCATGAAAAAACTGCCATTTCTGTAATAGATGCCATCTTACCACTAATTAAATTCAGTAAAGATCTCCGGGTAATTACACCTTTTCCTTCTGAATTGTATTAGATTGGGCATAAATGTAAGACCTTTCAATCTGGAAAAAAAGCAGCACTCTATCAAACATTCCTCGTTGCCTTGTAGGATTACATAATTTTGGTTGTAAGAAAGGCCATGTTCAGGCGAGAAGATGCTGTGCGTTCTGCTGCTGCTAGTACCATCATTGATTTGATTTTAGAGGAAAATAGATCAAAGAGAAATGACTCTTTTCAAGAATCATCCAGCCAAGCTAGTTGTAGCCAGCAAGCTGAGTCATTTTGCAGAACGGAAGGATGCCTCTTTCAGGAGTTGAATGGACTGCTAAGGAGGTGTCTCACGCAGCAGGTGCAGTTTTATGATGTTTGATTTATTTGCTTCTGTATCTTCATCCGTTCTGGAATGAATGCCTTGCCTGAGTCAGGTTTCGGTGAAGGAGATTGTATACAAGGGCCTTACAAAACTTGTCATGTTGGATCCCTCTACTTCTGGGCATGTATTTGATATTCTATGGCCTCACTTTCTTCAGTTTTACAGCCAGGTCTTAAATCAATTTTCTGATTTTATACATTTTCTTAAGGTTTTTTTTATGTAATCTTACCATCGCATTTCATGCATCATCACTTTTTTTTTTACATGGATCCGACTTTTTGTTTTTTGGAAGGATGCTGAATATCCCCTCAGGTTAGATGTTTGCTATGTGGTGGAGAATGGAAAATTTTCTCAAATTGAACCATTAGATCAACTTTTATCATGTGTGTCTTGGGTGGTTCTCCTCCAGCAACATGGACGATCTAATCATCAATCAGAATATTCATTACCATGCTTTGGCTTTACTCTTTCACAAGATAACGAGGTATTGCGTTGTTTTGGCTTTAATACATGGAGCTCAAGTTTCTTTACTGATCGTCTTATTTTCTATAATTTTTTTCCTCTATTATAAACAAGACCAGGCTGGTAGAGTATCATCAAGTGAGCTGTTTAAAAATGCTCTTTCAAAAATTCGCAAAACTTTGAGCAAATGGATATTTGAAGGTCAGTTGTCTCTCAATATTGTATCCCGTAGTTTCAGTACCTTATGAAGGCCTCGTTTGTTTCTCCTAAATTATGCCGTTTTAGGTATAAATCGTCGAAAACAGTTACAGTGTGTTGTTTGTTAACATGCCTTTTGCATAATCTCTTTTTCTATACCTTCGTAATACCGCTGATCTCAAAAGAAAAAAAAATACCGCTTACCCAAACTCTGCTTACTCCGTTTCTTTAAACTCCACTTAGGCTGAAATCACTTTCTTTTGTTTTCCTACCACATATCAGCTTACATGCTTCTTATTGATTGATTTGCCTGGGTTGCAGTTAACTTCAAACAGAATGAAGGTTTGGGTTCTCATTCTTTCCAAGGTGAGAAGTCCGAAATCTATGGTTGCCTTTTGCGTGGAATTTTGGAGGTCTTTATCAATATAGCAGCTACAGAGTTGGAAAAAGCAGCACATGAAGATGAGGCGGTTCTTGAAAAAGAAATTATGTGGCTGGTTGATTCATATGACTATGTTGAGAAGGAATCAGGCTTGAATAAACAGGGATCTGGCATTAGAAAAGGAACTTCAAAAACCGTTGACCAACACAAAACTGATCGTGAGTTGAAAGACTCTCCTCGTACTTCTCATTTAAAGTTGTTTTCAGTTAGAGGGTCACTTTTGGCCACATCAAGCATCCGCAAGCTCTTAATTCTTGCTGTAAATTCATATAATGCTTCCAACTTCACCGACCAAAGTACTCCCTTGAATCATAATCGATCATCTCTGTGCAAGACATTGGATCAATGCTTAAAACTAATATCCTTTACCTTGAAGGTTTGCTTTCATAATTTAAAATCCATCATCTCTATTGACGGGAGATCAAGTGGTGATCCTTACAAAGCTATAGTTTTCGGAGATTTGAAACAGCTCGCACTTCCTATTATGCAGTTGATATGGTTGCTCAAATCAGGAGCCAAAGTAGAAAATAACACAACTAAGAAAGAAGCTAAAGGGAAAAGGAAATTTGAAAATAAAGGGAGCGAGCTTCATCAAGCATTGTTATGCTTGAATGAATTGTTTAGAATGAGCTCCTCAAAAGCTTACTTAACTGAACTAATTGAGGTTTTAGACAGACTGGATACGTCTGAACTAAATCTGGGAAATACAGTTGAAGCCGCTGACAGCATGGACCACACTCAAGCTGTGACGGTTGATGATCCTTATGTCCGGACACTCCATGTATTCCTATTTAAAAGACTAAAGCCACTTTATTCCGGGCTAATCGCTCTTTCACTATTCCAGGAAGCAGTGGTAAATATTTTATTTATGCTATTTTGCTAATAGTGATAAACATCAGAGTCTGCTAAACTATAGCTTAATTTTCATTAAAATCTTGATTTTGGGACCTTCCGACCTTCAGTACTTAGAAGCTGATATGTCAGCTCAATTTCATTTTCAGGTTGTGTCTGAGCTGTTCTTGCTTATTTGGAGGACCTTGCCATTTGAGCAGAGGAAATTAGATGGAACTTGGATGATGAATGTTTGCAAAAACAAAAAGATAGTAAATCCGAAGTCTGCACAAAAGTTGGTAACACAAGCCCTTCATTTAATGCCATCTAAAAGTGATCTTATTACTGCACAAGACATAGCTTCAGAACTACTTCAAGTTATGGGATCTGAGGAGAAAGATCCAATTGAGATCTCTAGAACATATCCCTTTGTCAACGATTCAACAAAGGATGCTATTACTGTTGCATTGTTTCAATTAATTGAATCTTGTCTTGCGGACCTGGATTGGTCTGTATCAAAACTGAAGGCAATCTCAAACGTCAAGTATGAATTTGATCTGTCTACAAGGGACCATCAATTTCCTGAGAGGTCACCTGGTGTGATTCTTGAAGAAGTGGTCCACTCCAGGTCTGAAGCACTGGTGAATGTTTTGGCTTTCTTCACAGAGATGAATCTCAAAGGTATGCTTTCTTGTTTATAATAACATTTAACTCTTTCTTTGTTCTAATATTTTTTTAATATTTACAGATTCTCAAGCTGAACAGTTTCTAAAGATGACTGCAAAGTTTTACAGGCTTTTAACTCGAATGACTAAGCTTCGAATTGCTTCGAAGGGATGCAAGCAGCTTTTACCTGGGCAAAAGTTTCAGAAGCTTGCTGAAGTTGCATGCAGAAAGCTTACTAGTAAACTATACAACTTTGTGGCTCTGGTGCAAAGGGTAATAGATGCAACTAGCTACGTATTTAAGCTCCCTCTGAAATTTTTACTTTGACGTTTTGGTTGGTTTGAATGCAGAACCAGCAAGAGAATGTTCGTATCAGAGGTATTATCAATAAGATCAAAAGGGAAAATAAATGCATTCCAGACCTCATATTTCAGATTGAAGATTATGAAAGATATCTGATCCAACTGAGCAAGTTGACTAAGGTAAACTTGCTGAGGAATGCCAAACGCAGCACAGTTAGAGATTTTAAGATCTTAGAAATTAAGAAAACCGCAGCGCAAGAGGAGGAAATTGTGCAGAAATCTGGTTCGATCAGTTCTAACTCATCTCAGGATGACTCTGGTAATGAATCTGAAGGGCCTAGTGAAGACAATCCTGCTGAAAAAGTAGCATCTCCAGACCCCATTGGTGAAGATGGTGCTGCAGAGGATTCTGAATCTGATGAAGATGTGCATGTTCTAATAAGAAATAAGAGGACCAAAATGAGCAAGGTGGTGCACGATTCTGAAGATGAAGCCTAGTAATGTGGTCTTTTTCAGTGCTATGAGATTCTTTGGGCAACATTACGATGATATACAAATGGTTAGCCACCTTTACCAGCATAACCTTTTTTAGATGGAGACTTTATTAGCAAAGGTTCTCTTTTGGTTATGGTAAGAGTAAATCTAAAAAAAATTATAGAGATTACATATTTTTGTTTTAAAAAGAAATGTCATATAAAAAAATCATTTTCTTTGAAGAAGAGAGAGCCTTATGTAAGCAATGATGACCCTTATGGAAATTGATTTTGGTGATTAAAAATAATATGCCTAGTATTTTAAACTTGTTCTAATAATATGTATTCTAATTTAGATATTTTTTTTATATATAAGGTAAAGTATTAAAAATTGATTATTAAGCTAGCACTTGAAGTCTTTCTGATGCTTGTAAGTAGTGCTGCAAGCGAATCGAGCCGAGTCGAGTATGTGAGTGTTCATTTAATATCAGTTGTTCAAGTTTGGTTCATGTTTGTTCGAGCTTTATTGTTTGTGTTCATGTTTGGTTTATTTAAATTAATGAGTGTTCATGTTCGGTTCATGTTCAGTTCATGTTTGTTCGTTTAGTGTTTATCGAGCTTTAAACAAACAAACATGAACGAGCTATAAATGTGCTCTATTTTTAGATGTTCATTAACTTAACAAACGAGCTTTATCGAGCTTCCAAACAAACGATTACATCGAACATATTCGTGAACATATTTAATGATTTTTTTAATTATCAAACAAACACGTTCATGAACATATTTATGAACAAACATGTTTATAATAAAAGCAATGATGACCCTTATGGAAATTGATGATGCTATTTTGGTGATTAAACATCTTTGTAATATGTGATAACAATTTCTCTTATCTAGCTAAATTGTATCTTTTTCTTTATTTCTAATTTTTTATGAAATGTAAATTTTCATATACTTCTTCTGAAATGTAATAAATTATTTAATCTATATTTGCCTGTGAACATAGGTTTAAGCCAAATCACATAAATTTTTTTGTTTTCTTTTGTGACATCCATTCTCTTTTGTAGTTATTTAATAATTTATCGCTCTTACTAGTAGAAAGAAAATGTGACAACATGCTTTCACAAAATTTTGATCACTTTCTCTCACTTTTATCTTTCTCAGGCTTGCTAATTAATAACATTGATCTTTCTTTCCTTTTTTCCTTTAATTTTCATAACTAATGTGTCTTGTTTGTCACACTCATTTGAATGCTGATGATCAAGTATCAACAATATATAGCTTTTTAATCAACACATCGCACAATTTTTTTATTGCCAAATTTACACAAATGGCTCACATATGCATTTAATTGAGTCTAAGGCTTCGTTTGAGATAGCTTTCTTATTGCTTTTTAAAGCTCTTTTTTAATACAAAAATTTTTAAGAAAACTTTTGTACGAAAAAGTTGTTTCTGAAATCATTAAGAAAGCTGTCACAAATAAAGCCTAAATTCAAAATTTGTTACTTTTTGCGGGCTGGAGCATTCATGGCGGCAGAGAGATAATGAGCTTAATATCTTAATTTTGAACGAAGATCCAACACATATATAGATAAAGAGAGGGGGTGCAAGAGTAATAAGAGACATCAAGATTTTTACGTGAAAACTATAAAGAGGGGAAAAACCATGGGGTATGGCCCGATTAAAATGATTCTACTATTGTTTGTAGTCAATTACAAATGTTGTCCTTTCTCAGGGGAGGCCTTGACTCAATATATCAAATAGAGCATATACATAGTTAGAGTTGAAAGAATCCAATTATAAGGGAGTTATTCTCAAAAGAACATTGTCATGTTAGTTTGGTTGGTAGAATGACAGAGTTCAGAGGGACCGTAGTGTGAGATGGAGGTCGGAGGGATTGTAGTTGGTGGTTACAGAAGTTGGAGGGATAGTAGTCGATGGGCGACGGGGTCGGAGGGACCGTAGTCGTCGGGTGACGGTTATCGGAGGAACCGTAGTTGGCTGACGATGGAGGTCAGAGGGACAGCAGTCGGCGGACAACGGTGGTCAGAGAGTATGCATGTTCAACATGTGTGTCATGAATATAAAAATTTATCTTAAAATAATATACAAATAAGTTAAACTAAGTCATCTCTTTCCTTTTATTTATAGTATATTATATAAATAGTTTATAATCTTTTTATAATGTTTCTTTTAAATATTTTATTAAAATTTTGAAAAGCTTATCTTTTCAAATTTAAACTGCCAATCTACATTATATTGTGTCTATTACTTTTTTTCAATTGATATTATACTATTTAATAAATTTAAAAATATTTTTATTTGATTAGCAATTAAACTAAAATTGTCATTATACGAATTTTTTTTTCACATTTAAAAAATGTATGCAATTATTATATAGTATTTTTAATTTTTAGATTTAATATTTATTGATATATTTAGAGAAATTTGATTTTATACCCATTATAATGACTAAAGTTGAGAAAAATGCTCATAATTTTTGTTGTTGGGGTAATTAGCCTAAAAGTTTGCTCCAAACTAAATTACTCATCTTTTGTAGATGTAACATATTTATTGATGTCCTCTACAAGCCTACAAACAAAGGATTTTTTTAATAATGCTTATTTTAATATTTAATTTGAACCCCAAACAAACTTTCATTGTTGCCACAATTTTTTATTCTAGTAAAGTTTATTGACCTTCCAACATGTTCAAATCACAATCAGATTAAGATTCAATTTAAAATTCAAACTTAAACTAATTTAAATCATCTTTTTGAAACTTGCTTCAATATACAATTCAAGAATACATAGGAGAGACCATGAGCATAAAAGAGTAATTTAGGCTTCGTTTGGGACGGCTTTTTTATTGCTGTAAATTTTTTTTTTAATTTTGCACTAAAACTCCGTTTTAGAAAGCAATAAAAAAACCGTCCCAAACGAAACATTAATCTGAAATGAATTTTAAAGTATATTTATCTAATAAATAAAATAATGAATATATTTCTTATGTTTTTCATATTATGAAGCGTTTAAATTGAGATTTCTCTAAATTTAATATATATTTATTTTTTTAAGAATAGATATAGATGCACATAATCTATTAGCCTAGGATCCCAATTGTAGTGACCCCACAAGAACATGCACTGCTGATTGGATTTTGATTTGCGGTTTGCTTACCGTCTAGGTCATATGGCCCATCTCTCTGAGCTGTTTCGGTGAGCGATGTAGCATCTTCAACGGTTACGGCACCTCACCTACCTCAAGAACCGCCATCTCGTACTAATCCGGTGCTCTGTAGTCCAAATCGTCTTCTTCCTACTCGTAAACTCAGCCAAAGCAATCACAGATAAAGTAAATCGGGAAGAAGATGGCGGAGGAGAGTCGAAGACCAGGCGGTGGCATCGCAGGTGGAGGAATACTGCCGCAGGCAGGAGTCAGGGGTAGCTATTACGAGGAAAAGAAGCCGGCTTTAGGGGCCGAGGAGGTTGCTCGGGCTAAGAGGGTCGTGCTGAAGAGCGCGGACATGAAGGATGAGGTGCAGAAGGAGGCTATCAACTGCGCCCTATCTGTACGATCCTCCGCACTTTCTTATTTTCATTCTGTACCAATCTCTTGGTTTGTTCTAGTTTATGATCGAAATGCTGAACGGGGATCTTCTTTTGGCCGCGAGTTTAGGGGTTCGATAAACATGCTGTGGACAAGGACAGAGCGGAATACATCAAGAAGGAGTTTGACAAGAATCACGGGCCAACCTGGCATTGCATCGTTGGTCGAAACTTTGGTAATCTATCTTGTAGTTCTTCGTAGCTGGTTTCTGGAGACTAGATTTCTGCATGTTAGTAATAAATTTTCCATATTTTATTAGTAAGTTTTTCAATGGTAGCTATGAGATGGTAATTGGTGTGTTCAATCATATCCCTAATTGAATGATTGCTGGATGAATAATATTGGTTGTGTTTTTGCTGTTTCAGGGCACTGCTATCAGTTGTGGGGTTGTTAATATGAACTTAAATTATAAGGTCGGTGGCATGGGCGCTTCGCTTTTTAATGATTTGTGGGAAGATTTTTTGAGATTTTTGTGGTTGCTTAGAGCATTAGTTTGTTGCAGTTAATCTTCATGTGGCATCGATGAAATTAGCCTGTAATTCATGTTAAAGGAATGACTGGGTCGAGGGCTAGGATTATTCTATCTTGAGGGCCAGGTAGTGGTGCATAAATTATATTTGAGAAATTATTCTGGCATTAATTATGGAGAACGGAGATGGAGCAGTAAATTCATGGAATTTCATGATGGGAGGATAATAAAGAAATATATATTGATTCAAGATAACATGATCATGGGTTGTGGGTAATGGTTTCCACTAAATAGTTGGGATAAGACATGATATATATATATATATATATATATATATAATAATAATAATAATAATAATAATAATAATAATAATAATCACTTGAACAAAAATCAAATATTTGTTTAATTAATAGGAATTCCAATAACAGTACACCAAAGTAATAGGAATACTGCAAGCCAAACTAAGTTTGAAAGAAATAACAACATGAATGAAACTACCCAACCCTCAACAATCAAAATGCATAACAATCTGCTACAAAATGTAAAATATCTAATAAAATCTACTGGCGATAAATCCATTCTTGAAGTGATGGTCTGCTAAATACACCAACAAGACGTGCTGTAAAAAGACAACAACGAGTAAGTTTGATAAATCGAACACAACAAGTAACTCCTATCTATTAAAACGTAAATGACAAAGGAATGTGGTATGCAATATAATATGAACAATCAAAGGTGGGAGTAACAACCTATAGACACTAAATCAAAGTAGCCATTAGATATGCTAGGTTTCCTATGACAAATTTTGATATGCTAATGAAACCAATCCATATATCAAACTACTACACACATGATATCATTTTAATGCAACCACATTGGGTATCATCATACCCCCAAATAACCTATCAATCATTTATATTTTTTTAGCTCAAATCTATTTATACATATATATACATATCTACATAAATCTATAGTCGGTCTGTCAAGTACTCATCACCGGGAAGGTAAACATCAACCCAAGGAAGTCCGTTGATTTTCTATAGAGTCATAACTCTGTGGGCCCATTGACCTCCAATAGGGTCTACCGACCTTATACTAGCATACCGGTCCTATACTATTGCAATAAATTTTTACATATATTATATGAATCAACATGACAAATATAATTTATATAATTACTATGATTTGCAAGAGTTATATTTATTTTATTTACTAAAATAAAGTTGCATGAATTTCCATCACATGAATTTAAATTAAATGAATAAGAACTAGTGAACAGTAAATCAATGCAGAGTTAGCTCTATTGCATGCTAATTTCATGATGAACAACAAAGAAGATTTACTACATGTGTGTAATCATACTGAAGAATTTAATATAAGATTAACAGTCTAAGTAATTAATCAAAGAGGCTAAAGTGATTAACATGGATTAACTTAGATCTTGATGCTCTTTTACTAGATCAGCTCTCCCACTAATCCTAGATGCTGCTAGGAACTCACAACAAACACTAGGAAAACCAAACTCAACAATATCATATCTAAACCCTAGACAACTCCCCCGCTCCTCCTAAGAACACAAAATCATAAATAGAACATTCATAAATAATTTAAACATGACTTAGAAAACATTCCTAAACAAATAAACATGAGTTAGGAAACCTTCCTAAATAATTAAATATAATTTCGGAAACATTCCTAAATAATTAAGCATATTTTAGAAAACCTTCTTAAACAATTAAACACTTCTTAAATAGCATAAATATAATGAGGAAACTTTTCTAAATAACTCCAAAATCTAAATTCAAATCAAATTTTTTTCCTTAAATAAACATTTTCTTATTTCCTTCCAAATCTAAATTCAAATTAGCCATCTTTTCCTCAATAAACTTTCCTAATTATTTCTCTCCTAATTTCTCCTCCTTACATAGTGAATATTAACTCCCTTAGGCCCCACAAGATGGTCCCCTTGGCGTATCAAAAACCCATTGGCCCGTTGTAATGCTAAGAGTTGTAAAATTTGCCATCATTTGAGTTTATATATGCTAGAGTGAGAGATGAGTTACATAGAAGATTTTGATAACAAAATTTTTTTCATTCTATTTCTTCTAAATTGTAGAATTTGTGGGGGATGGTATGTGTTGCAGAAGTTTGCAATCCACATGGTATTGCATTATAGTATTCTCGGAGTGCCTATTAATATTATTGGAGAAAAAAACCTCAAAATGTAAACAGAAGAAAATATCATAGTTAGATGTATACATGTAAATACTGCAAAATATTGCTCAAGTTATAATTAGGCACGCCTCTTGTGCTATTGGCATGGCAAGGTGTAGGGAGGCAAAATAGTGTGCTATATGTGCTATAGTAAATAGTAAATACAGTAAATAACACATGCTGATTATTTTTATTGTTTCACTATTTTTTATTATTTTGATTTCGATGTTATGGTTTAATGTCTTGAGCATGAGTTACTTGATTTAAATGATGTACAATAAAGGATTTATTTTGAGATGCAACTATCATGACATTATTGGTCCAATTATTTTAATAAACATAGGTTGTGCTAATTGGGTAAAAAAAAAAAGAAAGGATAATAAGCTAGATGAATGTATGACATAGTACTTGATGAACAAAAATTGATATGGAATAACGTTGTGAGAATTACTTGTGTGTATGAAAGAAACTATTGCATTTAATCTAAAAGAAAAGAAAATGAATTTTGAGTTTTGGATTTTACACTGATTTTGATTAAAGGATTGAAAGTGATTGAAGTTTTGAAGTCTATTGAATGATTAAGAATGGTTTGAAGATAGATCCTGAGCTTGATTGACAATCACTGAATGATTGAAACTCATTGAGTGTTTGAAAGATGATTGAGAATTCAACCTTTATTGATTGAATGATTGTAATTTATTGATTGAATATGAGTAATTGATTGAGATTTAGTGATTGAATGTGAACAATTGATTGAAGTTCAATGTTTGAATGTAGATGATATTTAGGACTTTGACCTTATACAAAAATGAGGTTAACAGTTTTGATATGACATCCTATCTTCATCAAGTTTTTCGAAGTTAGGAGCGAGTCCTAATATGACTTTATTCATCCAATTTTTTTATGTTAGGTGTGAGTCTTGATATGACATCCTTCTTTATCAAGTTTTATGGAGTTAGATGTGAGCCTTGATACAACATCCTTCCTCTATCTAGTTTTTTTGAGTCAGCTGTAAGTTTCTCTGATGGGGACATCAGAGCGTGGAAAGTCTAATAGAGACGTGGCCGTCGATCTACGGCCACGATTGAGTCGATGTACTTCTGAGTCATATTATGTATTTTCTTTATTATTATGTTATGTTGTATTTGCTTTATTAGTATTTCCGTTTTTACCCCTTTACTTAAGGGAGGTCATATGTAAGCCCAGAGGACATCGTTGTCTTTTAGTTTCTTGAGTCTTGTGTACGAGACTATATATAGCCACCTTGTTCTCTTTTCATGTTAATGGATGAATGATTAGTATTGAAATTCTAGCTTTAGTGCTTCTTGGTGAATTCGTGAGCTCTGGAGAGGAGCTTTGGAGAGGCTAAGCATATTACCCAACAATCACCCTTGGGTGAGTTCATGGTTCTCTAACCTTTCCCCCATTCTTCTCTCCTTTGTACCCGTCGGCCAAGGATCACCACCAAACCCCCACCACCCACCTCTTAGCCGCCACTTCCCCAACCCACCGCCGGTCAAATAAGAGCCTCCCTCCCCAACCGCACTACTTTCCCCACGCATCCACCCGCCGGCCTCCTTCCTCCACCCTCACCCGCCGGCCGACCCACCCAAGCCTTTCCCTCCTTTGTTTTCTTATTTCCTAATATAAATTGAATATAATTATGATTAATTTTGAATTCAAATCCAAGTAATTTGAAATTCAAAATCTTCCTAAAATATGAAATCTATTTTAGGAAGGTCTTTAAACCTCATTCAAATCTATTTTCAATTGAATGAGATTTAATTTCTCTTCCCTAATTTAAGTTTTCCAATTAAAGCAAGCAATAAACATTTGCCATAAACCCCTCCCCCTCCTTATTGCCGCCGGCCCCCCTTATTAAATCCCATTGGGATTTATTTCCAAATCTCCCAAAGCTCTCTTGGAAATAATTTCGAATTCCCCTCCACCACCCTTGGCTGAAATTTCCCAATCCCCTACACCCCTTATTTCCTTCCAAAATCAAACATTGAGATTTGGAAACAAATCCCCCATGCCCCTCTCATACCCGCCGCCGCTACCTTCCCTATCTTCCATTTAATTAATTCCACTCCTAAGGATTAATTAGGGGATTGATTGATACCTTTTCCCTCCACTTTAATTTCCCAAACCTGAATCTAGTTTCCCCAAACCATTTCCCCTTGGCCGGCCAACCTCTCTTGCCTTCTCCTACTTGAAATCTTGAGAGAAATCTCTCTCTTTCAAAGGATAAACGACAAGGACAGCAAAGGGACATTTCCTTCAACACTTCGACGCAACGAGATCGATGCATGGCCGATCCCGACCTTGATTACGGCCTTGCCTACGACGAGCAAGGTTTCGTGCACATTCTTCATTCAACGTTCTTCGACGTCAATCCAAATATCGACAACACCATCGAAGAATACGTGGATCGCATCCTAGATACTCTTGTCGAAGCTATAGAAGAGCAACTTGACACCGTTCAGTAGAGGATTGCAACCCAACCGTGATAAAGGTTTTCCAATCTTCCTTCTCTTGTATTTTCATTGTCTAACTTGCTCTTGTGATTTGATTGATTCATGAAAATCTTGTTCACTTGTTTCTGTCAAGCCTAGTAATTGTAGGACTTGAGTTTGGTTTCTATGCTTTTAATCTTATTGTTAATGTAGGGATTTTGTTTGAAAACTACTTAATTTGCATGTTATTGATATTCTACGTTATTTGGATAAATCAAGCATTTGGCAAGCGGCTTAGCCTAAACGTAGGCACCCCTCTCTTGTTTTCTTTTGTCGTTTTGGGTTGCTAAAAGCTTTAATCCTAATTATTTTATTCAAGATATCGTGCAATTTGTCAACGCATGCAATTAAAACATTTTTAGTCCTGCATCATTCTCTGATGACATCTTTTCTTCACCTAGTCAGAGTTAGGTGTATATCCTCCAACACCATCCTTTCTTTTCCTAGTTCTCTAGAGTAAGGTGTAAGTTTTCATATAATATCCTTTATTTGCTCGATTTTTCGGAATTAAGTGTGAGTCGTAGTATGATATCCTTTCTTCATCCAGTTTTTTTTTTTTTTTTTTTTTTGAGCTAGATGTGAGTCCTGATATGACATCCTTTTTTTCGTCTAGTTTTCTAGAGTTAGTGTGACTCCTGATACATCTTTTTTTTTTTTAATCTGGTTTTCCATTTTTAGGAGTGAGTCCTGATACTATATCCTTCATCCAGTTTTTTTAGAGTTAGGTGTGAACCCTAATAATGCGTCCTTTCTTTATCTAGTTTTTGAATGGGCATTAAAAAAAAAAAGTTTCTGAATGGGCTCCTCTTGGTCGGGTAATTGTAAACATAACTCTTGTGAAGTTTCTGGCCTTAAATTTAGAACTTAAATTAGGTCACACGCCAGTCTACACTTGTACAAGTAATTTATTGCAGCATTTTTTGGTGACTTTAAATACGAAATATGTACTTGTAAAATAGTTTCTTACGGCATATGTTGTGGTTGGTAATTCTAAATAGCATGTCCACGAAGATACTTGTGGCATCTTTCAACACCACCACCACCAAAAATGCATGCAGTACAAAGTGATTTTTTGGAATAGAAACTTCAGAAGATGACATAAATTTGATACCTCTAGTTCAGTTTTGGGTGATGTCCTGTTAGATTGATTACAAATAAGAAATGTAAATGAAAGTGTGTTGTAAAGTTTAAGTTTTGACCATTTAGCTTCAGTTTTGAATTTCGAGTGACTCAGGACTTAGATTGACTGAAACTCAGTTTTAGTTGTTCTACTTACCTTGTTTTCTAAATGTGGTATGACCACATTCCACCTATACCCCCATGTGATTTTTGCTGGGAAGATCATATAGATCACAACTTTAGTCACATTAAAAAATAAAATAAAAAACGAGCAAGGCCATCTACTAACCATTAGATCTCTGTATTTATTTGGATTAAAAAAAAAGAAATTGAAACAATAAAAGTGCGATAGATGAACCACTTAGAATAAGAGTTAATTATTCTGTGTATTGTTCAATGAGAATTATTTTCTTAAAATCTATTAATGCAACAAGCGAATAGAAGAACAAGCGTTATACTTTTCAATTGATGAATAATATAGTTAAAGAGATTAGTGATGAATGAATTGTTCAAGTTACGAAAATAATCGGGCTAACTACAACTCTGCAGGGTTTTATTGATGCAAAGGAGAAGACAATCATATTGGAATCCCTGTGAAACACATTGCATTAATTTGATAATGGAATCTATTACTCGAGAAATAGAAATAGAAGATAAAATCCAACTAGCTCAAAGGTTCATATGATTAGTTTTTTTTTTACCTTTTTAAAGATATTTTATTAGGCATAGTGAATTGATTAAATCAACTATCACACGATTTTCTCTCCTTTCTTTGCAATCCAGTTTTTTATGAGTATTTGAAGTATGCCCAACAATATTTTAAAAAGCTTAAAGGGAAAGAAAAAAAGACTACATAAATTTTCAAAGTAATTATTGGCTATTAAATTTGAAGATGGATTTATATGCAATTTTTTATACGTGATCCTTTTGTTTGGTCTTGGGACTCGTATATAGTGATGATCAAATAGAGAGAGAATTTCTATACGGTGCCATGGATATATCCAAAGAGTCAGAAAGACAAAATGCAAGAAAGGGTTATAAAAATGGTGGAATATTGTTAATAAACGGTACAACAAACAACTTCAATAAGATTTACATGTTGTAGATAATAATATCTATATATTATTTTATTGTATTTATGTATAAATTCTCTATATTATTGTGGTGAAGAATGATGCTATATTTATGTAGGTTATTTCCTAAATCTAAATATATTATATGCAAAAGAATTGTTAGGTGATGATGAGATCATTTGAAGTTTGAAGTGTGATATATAACAAATTGTATCTGACATTGACATACTTGCAAATCAACCAGTTAGTATTTTTTTCCAATTTTTGTGATGATAACACATACTATATATATGTAAGAAATATCATTAATTTGTTATTTTTTTTTCAAAATTCAAGTAATTAAAATTAATTGTTTGTGAGGAAAATGCTAAAGATTGGCAATTTTGGAAATGATAAGGTCCAAAGGTCTATCTAAAATATACTCCTGGTAATTTCACTATCATCAATTGCTTTTATATGTTAATATCAAATTATTAATTATAACTTAACTTATTTATAATTGCTTTTTAGGTGAATGGTATTCCATAAATGGATAATCAGAAGCATTATTTTTTTCTAAATATGGTGGCTTAATTGTTTCTTTTTCATACGAAAGAACTGCTTTACTCATATAGTACAAGGTTATTATTAGGTTAACCATGTTGAAAATGGATAAACTAGAAAAGCTATTTTATTGCTATTATATTATAAAATGGAGAGAGATAAATATACTACAACAAACAAGAATTGAATTTGGTAAGAGGTTTGGATTCACTTTTTATGATGGAAAACAGTTAACCGAGTGGGTGAGAGGGGGAGGGAGGACATATATCTCATTAAAGCTAACAGCTAGCAATGATTGTAAATAAATCTTGATAGTCTTTAAGCTTGAATTTTACCCTTTATTTCTATCTTCCTAGCAATATATTTTAGCATTAAATCAGCGCATTGTGATTCATATGGCGTCCAATTTTTGTCACATAGTCCCCATTGTCTATCAAACATGAACTACTAGGCCCTTTCTAATTTCTTTAATTGTAGCATCCATCAATCTAAAATATACTGCTAGCTCTTAAATTTATTCTGTATTAATAATTAATATATCTTAAATAAATTGTGCCCACTATACAATACACACAAAATTATAATATTTATGTTAAATCTCATAGCTAGGAGGGGACCTAGAGCTTTGACAGGTCAGCAATCCGTGGGCTGCAATTGGAGATTTCATCTTCTGACATCAAGATCCGTGGGATATAATTATTAGAATCAATTAGATTAAATGTGATGAGGACATCGACAGACGCTACCGACATGTTTATCGCCGGCGAAACCGCAGATCGACGGCCACGATTCAGCGTCTCTACTTTTGATGACATGATGTATCTTATTTTATTGTATTGTTTGATTTACTATTTTCCCATTTTACCCCTGTAGGGAGTTATGCTTCTTTGTAGCCCAGAGGGCAACTTAGTCTTTTCACTTTTCATGAGTCAAGACCTATATATAGTGGTCTATTGTATCATTTTGATTTTTAATGAACATTTTGAATGAATTTCTATTGTTTGTCTCTTTGCTTCTTCTTCTTCTTGTCTTGCATGATAGCTTGAAGTTAGAGAGGAGATCGAGAGCCCAAGGTGAGGGCGAAAAGCAACACCCACCAGTCATTGGAAGAGTCCGTGACTCGTGGTTTATCCCGGTATTCCGCTCTTCCTCATCTTCCCCCAAACCCGCCGGCCCAAAGCCATCCCACCCGTCGGCCACCACCCCCCCTCTTGCCGCCGGCGAGACTTCCCCCTTCCCGACCTCCTTTCCCTCAATCTCTACAACGGCTAATTTCGAAATTCAGGATTTTGAATTTCGAAAACCTTCCAAATTTGGATTTTCAATTTAGGAAAGTTTTCATGACGAATTCCAATTTAACTTAAAATTAAATTGGAATCGTTGTAACTTTATTTCCACGTCATCACTCTAAATTTGGAAGCTAATTCATCTTGATTTCCCTCCCTCTCTCCTTAGCATACCGCCGGCCTCACTATGGGAAGAGCCCCATTAATGCAATCATTAATGCATTAATGACACCTTGATTTGAGACTAATTTCAAATCCTTCTCCCTCCTAATTTCCTTCCCAAAATTGAAATCCACATCAGCTTATTTGTTTAATTTTCTCCCTCTCCCCTCCACATGACCCGCCGGCCACTCCCTCTTAATGGGCTCCATTAAGGCTCATTAATCCCTCCTTGATTGCACTTGAAATTTGAGAGGAGTTTCAAATTTTCCCTCCCTAATTACTTAAAACTGAAATTAATTTCAGTTTTAAGTTTTCAAATCCACCTCCTCACCCCAAGGAAGCCGCCGGCCACCCCATTGAAGATCCCCCTTAATGGCTCTTTAATTCCCCTCAATTAGATTTGAAATTTGAAAATAATTTCAAATATCTCCCTCCAAATTTAATTAAATCTGAAATTAAATTCAGATTTTGATTAAAGTTTCCCCATACCACCTCATCACCTAATCTCCTAACCCTAGCCGCCTCCTTCTCTCCTCTTGGCCGAGACTTCCCCTTTCCTTGGAGATCCCGCCGTCTACCCCTCCTCTCCTTGAAGAAATCTCCACGCCAAGCATGTATGGCGGATCCAGAGCTTGAGTGGGGTATAGTTTTCCAAGCCGACGGAAGCGTCGACATCCTACGGTCACCTTGCTTCGACGTAGGGTTTGAAGACGAAACTACCGTAGAGGAGTACGTGGATAGAGTCGTGCCAATCCTTGCAAGCATCTACGACCGAAGACTTTCGAAGCACACTTGGAGCCTCAACGGTCGTCTACGACTTCCATCCCAACCGGCGACTTTTCCTTCGACGAAGTTCTTTGGCGCCATCTCCCTAGTGGTAACGTCTTTCATCTCTTGGATCGTCTATCTCCGCCAAAAGTCCACCACCTCTTGAGTGATACGGCCCCAAGGTGAACTTCTCATTGCTAAACGTTGGGTTTTGTTACTTGTACTTCGCATTTAATTCCCTTCGATTTTTGAATGAACTATCTTGGTTAATCTCAAGTGCATCTCTTTGGCCTAAGCAAAGTTAACATTTCTAAATCTTAACTCTATCTTGCATGATCCACATAAACTTATAAAAAGCAAACTTTACAATTCTCTTTTTTAATTTCGATCGTAACTCCTAGTAGTTTCACATCATATTTGGTATCAGAGCATGGCTAGCATGCTTTGCTCATGTTAGATGCATCCTAGGAAACTCCTTTTAGCTTGCCCTTAGAGGTTTGCATGCATATCAGCTTTTAGTTAAGTCTATTTACTGTTTTGTTACTGCTGGCCTGAAATTTTTGCATCAATTACTTCACCGTGCCTAAGTGTATTCATGCGCTTAAGTGCTACCACATTCACATTGACATCCATAGTAGTCTAGGCCACTTTTACACTTGCTGCCATCAAATTTCTGCACTATTTGTAACCTGAAAATTGAGTTCCTTGTAGTTCCTAGTTGCTGTCCACCATTTCCTGCAGCGGTTAAGTACCCGGTAGTGACCCTAAGTCCACTGTTTAGGTGCTGCCTTCACCCAAGAACATTGCTTAGACAATTAGGTGACTTCACCCATCGTTGTGTTTGCTGTCCAGCACTTTACAGCTGCTGTAAGTGCAATTCCAGCAAACATTTTAGGGAGTTTAGCTGCTGCCTTGGACCTAGAAACCTTCCTAGTGATCCCTAGAACCCAACCATGGATCCCACTCACATTCAAGCAACCTTAGACATGATTGTAGGCCAGTTGGGCACAATGTCGCAGCAAATTAGAGATACCCAAACAAGTGTGGCGGACCTTAAGCGTCATACTGGAGAGAGACTTGACAACATTGAACGAATCGGACACCCGGCGATCTACACGCCCTCTAGACCTCAGTCACCTTATGGCGAGGATGCCCGAACCGAGTACGGACCTCCTAGGGACTACTACCGACCCCACCACCGACCCCACCAAGAACCGGTAGGTCGTGACGCGCCTTGGAGAGACAATGACGCCCAGCTCCTTAAGAGCATTAAAATAGATGCCCCAACTTTTGACGGAACGTTAGAACCCCAAGTTTTCCTCGACTGGATTAAAGGGATGGACAGTTACTTTAAATGGTATAACATTTCGGAAGAGAAGAAAGTTAGGTTCGCCGAAATGAAATTGACGGGTAGAGCCAACCAATACTGGACTAACGTGGAGCACATGAGAGAGACCCGAGGAGAATACCCCATAGCTGACTGGGGAGCGATGAAGCAAGAACTGAAAAGGAAATACCTTCCTCCCTCGTACTACCCAAGACTCTTAGATCGTTGGAATAGGCTAACCCAAGGGAGTAAACTCGTTAAGGAATACATCTCCATGTTTGATGATTTCTTAATCCGTTGTAACGGGGAGGAGACCACCACTCCCACACAACTTTTGTCCATGTTTAGAGCCGGACTACGAGAAGACCTTAGGAATGAGCTCTTTGCTCGAGGAATAACCACGTACGAAGCTGCCTGTAGTCTTGTACTAGACTTGGAAGAATCGAGAAGCCACACCACCAGGACCCAAGACTCGAGACCTAACCCTTTTAAGTCTTCCTCTAGCCAACCATACAAACCCACTGGACCCTCTGGTAGTCGGCCTGCTCCTAACCAAGCCCAACCTCGTTCAGACTATAAAGGGAAAACACCAGAACGTGAGACACCCAAAACCACTGCCGGCACTAAGTGTTTTAGATGCCATGGGTACGGACACATTGCTTCTCAGTGCTCCAGCCCATTTAAGGTCACTATAATTGAGGAAGTGACGGAAGAAGAGAATGAGCCGGAAACTGACTTGGTCCACCATATGGACGACGATGAGGAGTTTTTCGAAGAAGGAGATACTGCTGTTGTTCACTGCCTTCAAAAGATGAACTACTTAGATCTGCAGGTTGTTAGGTGTGCCTTTTCCCAACCTAAACCTAGCGACGACTGGCGAAGGACCTCAATCTTCTACACTTTCACTAAGATTGGAGGCAAAAATTGCAAGGTCATAATAGACAGTGGAAGTTGCATTAACGCCGTATCGTCAGCAATGATTTCGAAGCTGCAATTGAGGACCACCCCACACCCGAACCCCTACAAAGTTGCTTGGATAAATTCGACCACCTTGGAAGTAAAAGATAGGAGTCTGGTTCCTATTGAGTTCGTGGGATACAAGGAGAAAATCTGGTGTGATGTGTTGACGATGGATGTGGGTCAAATCATCCTCGGCCGCCCCTGGCTGTTCGACAACGATGTACACATTTATGGACGATCAAACACCTGTGTGTTCGAACACGAGGGCAAGAAGATTAAGCTGTTACCCACTCAACCTAAGTCTACTAAAGAAGAAGTTAAGCCCAACTCCCTGAAACCCAACACGGGCGTGAACTTGATAACTGCTAAGGACCTAGATGTGGAACTGGAGTCGGGAGCCCCTCTTTACGCCCTAGTCGGCCGAGAAATAAGTGTAGACCAAGAAGAACCGATTCCCGAAGAGGTTAAACCCCTGTTAGAGACTTTTTCTGATGTCTTTCCCGACGACTTACCCAACCAACTACCACCTCTAAGGGACATCCAACATGCCATAGACCTGGTGCCCGGAGCGTCCCTACCAAACCTACCCCATTACCGGATGAACCCCACTGAACACGAGGAGCTCAAAAGACAAGTGGATGAATTATTACAGCGAGGGTTCATTAAGGAGAGCCTTAGTCCTTGTGCGGTTCCTGCCCTTCTTACCCCTAAGAAGGATGGGACGTGGAGAATGTGTGTTGATAGCCGTGCTATCAACAAAATCACCGTCAAATACCGCTTTCCAATCCCTCGGTTAGATGACATGTTGGACATGATGACCGGAGCCACCCTATTTTCCAAGATCGATCTTAAGAGTGGCTATCACCAAATTAGGATCCGCCCGGGGGATGAATGGAAAACCGCGTTCAAAACTAAGGATGGGTTGTACGAATGGACAGTAATGCCTTTTGGGTTGAGTAACGCGCCTAGCACTTTCATGAGAGTAATGACTCAGATCCTTAAGCCTTTACTGGGAAAATTTGTTGTAGTGTACTTCGATGACATTTTGATCTACAGTCATTCGGTGGAACAACATTTGAATCACCTACAACAAGTCTGTGAAATCTTGAAGAAAGAACAAATGTATGCCAACCCTAAGAAGTGCACTTTCCTTACAAATCAAGTAACTTTTCTTGGGTTTATAATTTCTTCCCATGGGATATCTGCCGACCCCGAAAAAGTACGAGCAATCAACGAGTGGCCTATACCAAAGAATATTAGAGATGTCAGGAGTTTTCATGGATTGGCCACGTTTTATAGGAGATTTATCAGGAACTTTAGCACCATCGTGGGTCCCATAACGGATTGTTTAAAGAAGGGAGATTTTGTTTGGACGACATCAGCCACCAAGGCTTTTGAGGAAATAAAAAGAAAGATGGTTGAAGCACCAGTCATGCGTCTACCCGACTTTTCGAAAGTTTTCGAAGTAACCTGCGACGCATCTGGTATAGGAATAGGAGGAGTATTATCCCAAGAAGGACACCCTGTTGCCTACTTCAGCGAGAAATTAAATGATATCAGGCAACGATACTCCACCTACGATAAGGAATTCTACGCCATAATTCAGTCCCTCAGGTATTGGAGACATTACCTGCTTCCCCAAGAATTCGTTATCTTCTCTGACCATGAAGCCTTGCGATACATCAATTCCCAGAAGAAACTGAATGCCCGGCACGGAAGATGGGTTGAATTCCTTCAAGAATACACTTACACCATTAGACACAAAGCTGGGTCTGAAAACAAGGCTGCGGATGCACTAAGTCGTAGAATGATGGTTACGCGTGAGATGAGGACTGAGGTGATTGGTTTTGAGCAAATTAAAGAAAACTATTTGGACTGCCCCGATTTTGGAGAAACCTATTCCAAACTAACAACTGGAGACGAGCGTATCATAGGAGATTTTATACTAGAAGATGGGTATTTGTTTAGGGCTCAAAAACTTTGCATTCCCACAACTTCACTGCGGGAATTTCTTGTGTGGGAACTGCATGCTGGAGGTTTAGCGGGTCACTTTGGTCAGGCCAAGACAATTGCAGCTGTGGAGAATCGTTTTTACTGGCCAAGTCTTAAGAAGGACGTTAGCAGATTAGTGAGGCGGTGTCACACCTGTCAGCTGGCCAAACAACGGAAACAAAACACCGGCCTTTACACACCCCTCCCCGTGCCTAACCAACCGTGGCAGGACGTCAGCATGGACTTTGTCTTAGGGCTACCCAAGACCGTTAGGAAACATGACTCAATCTGTGTAGTTGTCGATAGATTTTCTAAGATGGCCCATTTTCTCCCGTGCTCCAAGACTTTCGACGCCTCTAGAGTAGCCAAACTATACTTTGATGAAATTGTGAGACTTCACGGGCTGCCTAAAACCATAGTTTCGGACCGAGATGTGAAGTTTACTAGTTATTTTTGGAAGACCTTATGGCATAAATTGGGGACCAAATTGCAATTCTCTACCGCCTTTCACCCCCAAACAGACGGTCAAACGGAAGTAGTGAATAGGAGCCTAGGAAATCTGTTGAGGACCTTGGTTGGAGAAAACATTAAGGACTGGGATTCTAAATTGCCTATAGCCGAATTTGCCTACAATAACTCTGTGAATCGAACTACTGGTCTTAGCCCTGCTGAAATAGTGTACGGATACCTCCCCAACCAACCCATTGACCTGATCCCCATGAGCACTAGAGTTAGAGCATCTGAGTCAGCATCATCATATGCATCGCATCTACAGGAGTTACACAAAGAAATTAAAAAGAAAATTGAACAAAGTAATGCAACTTATAAATTTATGGCTGATCATAAAAGAAGAGCTAAGGTATTTGAAATTGGAGACTTTGTGATGGTTCGGATCCGTCCGGAGCGTTTCCCTCCTGGATCCGCAAAGAAGCTGCATGCGAGAAGCGCCGGACCGTTCAGGATAATTTCAAAGGTAAATGACAATGCTTACGTACTAAACCTTCCCGAAGGTTTCAACATTAACCCCACATTTAACATAGAAGATTTAGTAACCTTCGAGGGACCAGAATTTAACCCATGCAATCCACTTTCAAATGAGCCTTGTGTGACCATACCTGGTGAGATCCCCAACCCTCCTCCACTCCCAAAATTACCCCCCTTACCCAATGCGGAGATAGTTGAATCCATATTAGATGATGAGATCATTACTACGAAAGAAGGTGGACGTCGAAGGTACCTAGTCCACTGGAAAGGGACCCCGGCGACGGAGGATACGTGGGTTGACCGAGAGGAGCTGCAGAGCCTAGACCCAGACCTTCTAGAGTGGTACGAGAGCTCTAGAGACACTCACTCGACAGGGTCGAGTTTTCTCCCACCTGGGGAGAATGATGAGGACATCGACAGACGCTACCGACATGTTTATCGCCGGCGAAACCGCAGATCGACGGCCACGATTCAGCGTCTCTACTTTTGATGACATGATGTATCTTATTTTATTGTATTGTTTGATTTACTGTTTTCCCATTTTACCCCTGTAGGGAGTTATGCTTCTTTGTAGCCCAGAGGGCAACTTAGTCTTTTCACTTTTCATGAGTCAAGACCTATATATAGTGGTCTATTGTATCATTTTGATTTTTAATGAACATTTTGAATGAATTTCTATTGTTTGTCTCTTTGCTTCTTCTTCTTCTTGTCTTGCATGATAGCTTGAAGTTAGAGAGGAGATCGAGAGCCCAAGGTGAGGGCGAAAAGCAACACCCACCAGTCATTGGAAGAGTCCGTGACTCGTGGTTTATCCCGGTATTCCGCTCTTCCTCATCTTCCCCCAAAACCCGCCGGCCCAAAGCCATCCCACCCGTCGGCCACCACCCCCCCTCTTGCCGCCGGCGAGACTTCCCCCTTCCCGACCTCCTTTCCCTCAATCTCTACAACGGCTAATTTCGAAATTCAGGATTTTGAATTTCGAAAACCTTCCAAATTTGGATTTTCAATTTAGGAAAGTTTTCATGACGAATTCCAATTTAACTTAAAATTAAATTGGAATCGTTGTAACTTTATTTCCACGTCATCACTCTAAATTTGGAAGCTAATTCATCTTGATTTCCCTCCCTCTCTCCTTAGCATACCACCGGCCTCACTATGGGAAGAGCCCCATTAATGCAATCATTAATGCATTAATGATACCTTGATTTGAGACTAATTTCAAATCCTTCTCCCTCCTAATTTCCTTCCCAAAATTGAAATCCACATCAGCTTATTTGTTTAATTTTCTCCCTCTCCCCTCCACATGACCCGCCGGCCACTCCCTCTTAATGGGCTCCATTAAGGCTCATTAATCCCTCCTTGATTGCACTTGAAATTTGAGAGGAGTTTCAAATTTTCCCTCCCTAATTACTTAAAACTGAAATTAATTTCAGTTTTAAGTTTTCAAATCCACCTCCTCACCCCAAGGAAGCCGCCGGCCACCCCATTGAAGATCCCCCTTAATGGCACTTTAATTCCCCTCAATTAGATTTGAAATTTGAAAATAATTTCAAATATCTCCCTCCAAATTTAATTAAATCTGAAATTAAATTCAGATTTTGATTAAAGTTTCCCCATACCACCTCATCACCTAATCTCCTAACCCTAGCCGCCTCCTTCTCTCCTCTTGGCCGAGACTTCCCCTTTCCTTGGAGATCCCGCCGTCTACCCCTCCTCTCCTTGAAGAAATCTCCACGCCAAGCATGTATGGCGGATCCAGAGCTTGAGTGGGGTATAGTTTTCCAAGCCGACGGAAGCGTCGACATCCTACGGTCACCTTGCTTCGACGTAGGGTTTGAAGACGAAACTACCGTAGAGGAGTACGTGGATAGAGTCGTGCCAATCCTTGCAAGCATCTACGACCGAAGACTTTCGAAGCACACTTGGAGCCTCAACGGTCGTCTACGACTTCCATCCCAACCGGCGACTTTTCCTTCGACGAAGTTCTTTGGCGCCATCTCCCTAGTGGTAACGTCTTTCATCTCTTGGATCGTCTATCTCCGCCAAAAGTCCACCACCTCTTGAGTGATACGGCCCCAAGATGAACTTCTCATTGCTAAACGTTGGGTTTTGTTACTTGTACTTCGCATTTAATTCCCTTCGATTTTTGAATGAACTATCTTGGTTAATCTCAAGTGCATCTCTTTGGCCTAAGCAAAGTTAACATTTCTAAATCTTAACTCTATCTTGCATGATCCACATAAACTTATAAAAAGCAAACTTTACAATTCTCTTTTTTAATTTCGATCGTAACTCCTAGTAGTTTCACATCAAAATGTCTTTCCTCTTCTGTTTATTATAATTAATTAGATGTCTTTCTTTTTCTGTTTATTCTCCTAGTGTATGTGTATATATATATATATATATATATATATATTTATAATGATTCCAAGGAATAAAAATTGAATTCAATTTACCCTAAACAATTTTTTCATGGTATCAGAGCTTAGGAAAATCCTAAGCCTTCTCTGAGTGCCAACATCAAACTTTTAGTCGGCAGTAACTATCCATCATCCTGTTGATAGTATCTTTTCAAGCACCGATAGCTTTTGCTCAATATTCATCTTCTCTTTCAACCAAGGAAACCTAATCATGTCAATGGATAGCGAGATCTCATCCTCCTACCCAAAATATTACTGGTTTAAACACCGAAAACTCTGGATCTGCAAACAACTCTTCTCTCTATCCTCCTCTCATCACAAACCACAGATTTAATGGGCAAATTTTTTTGCAATGGTCTTAATCGGGAGAATGTTTATTTGTGGGAGAGGGAAAGAGTACTATCTCATTGGTGAAACCCCTATACCACTGTAAACCGATTCTCTTTATAGAAAATGAAAAGTAGAGAATCATTAGATCATATCTTGGCTCATCAACTCTATGAATGTAGAAATCGGTGAGAACGTTCTTCTTTACGAGACGGCCCAAGAAATATGAGAGGCCGTTAAAGAGACCTACTCCAGTTCAGACAACACTTCCGAGCTATTCGCAATTGAGACCATCCTTCTTGAATGCCAACAAGAGGATCTGACGGTTTCTCAATATTTTAATACTCTTATCCTTTATTGACAACAATTAGATATGTTTGAATAATATCAATGGAAATGTCCGGAAGATCACACACTTCACCTGAAGATTGTTGAGACAAAAAAAAAATTCAAATTCTTGATGGGCTTGAACAACTTAGATGGCTTTAGAGGACAGATCATGGGAACCAAATGTCTTCCAAATCTCTGGGAGGCCTTTTCTGAAGTTGAAGGGAAGATAGCAGAAGAAATGTCATGTTGGGAGGCCTACAAGGATCCTCTAAGGTTGAAGAAGGAAATGCTCTTACTGTCTGTAGCAATCAAAACCCCTCACGTGTTCAAAATCAACACCAAAAGAAGGGAGGAAGACCATGGTGCCATCACTGTGCCAAACCATATAAATGAGACATGTTGGAAGATTCATAGAAAACTAGCTGATTGGAAGGCTAACAAATTAGCATAGAAAAGCAAGACGAACTCTGTCAACACCACGCAAGATCAATCTATCAAAGTCGAAGCCATTCCTTACATCAAAGAATATTTAGAAATGCTGAAGTTGTTGCTTAATAACATCACAAACCAACAGTCTCAAACCTGCTACCAGCCTACATGCTCACTCGGGTATAAAATAGTCAAAATTTTGGGTTATTGACTCAAGAGCATCAGATCACATGATAGGAGACATTACACTCCTTTATGACTATCAACCTTATCATTCAAATTGAGTAATTAAGGTTGCTGATGGTTCAACTTCTAAAGTTTTGGGAATTGGTTTCGTTTTTGTCACAGAAGCTATCGCCCTTAAATCTATGCTTTATGTGCCCAATCTTGAGTGCAATTTGATTTACATAAGTAATTTGACTTGTTATAGTAATTGCTTAACAATTTTCTCTAATAATGTATGTAATTTTTAGAAACTGGATTCAGAGAAGAAAATTGATAGTGCTGAGATGTGTTTTGGGTTATATTACATCATGAAACCCAAATCCTTAATTGCTGCTGAGAATCATCCTGTTGTGAGTCATTCTAGAGTCAATCAAGATAGAGAAATTATCATGTGGTATTATAGGTTAGGTCATCTAAATTTCATGTATCTTGAAAAGCTTTTTCCCCATTTATTTATTCATCAAAATCCAAGTTTGTTCAAATGTTAAACTTGTCAATTGGTTAAAAATATCAGATCATCTTACCCAATTATTCCTTACCAACCTCTTAAACCCTTTGTCTTGATCCATATTGATATTTGGGGATCCTTAAAAGTTAAAAAATATAAGTAGCACAAGATGGTTTGTGATATTTGTTGATGATCATACTAGACTGATTTGAGTTTATTTAATGAAATAAAAATCTAAAGTTGAAAGGATGATCAAATTATTTCAACTGATGATTAAAAATCAATTTGATACGAAAATTCAAATCTTAAAGTCAGACAATGGGAGATAGTATTTTCATTCTATCATGAAAGAATAATCATCAAGCCAAGGGATGATCCAAGTGAGTTCATGCGCGTATACGCCTCAACAAAATGGGGAGAACTCCTTAAAATTTCCAGATCTATTATGTTATTCACAAAAGTACTAAAATATCAATGGGGGAAGCCATTCTTACTGCTGCTACCTAATAAATAGGTTACATATTCGGGTACTAAAATTTGGAACACCTAAACAAACTCTACGCAAAGCCTTTCCTCATGCTCAGTTTATATCATCAAATCTTTCACCTACAATTTTTGGATGCTCTTCCTTTGTTCATATCTATTTACAAGATAGGAGCAAGTTTGACCCAAGATAAAAAAATGCATTTTTATTGGCTATTCCCCGTTAAAAAGAGGTTACAAATGCTTTTGCGCTACTTCTACAAAGGTATTTGAAATCATGGATGTCACCTTTTTTGAAAACAACCCATACTTCACTAGTTCTAAATTTCGGGGGAAAGTGAAGGAGAATTTCAAACTTGGGAGTGGAATTCCTTATTATACAATCAAACAAAGTCTGGTCAAAATCAATAAATATCATAAAGACGAGTATTTCCTGAAGTATCTCTCCTATGTCTCAACCTCCACCTTCAAACCTATTACCTCCACCCATAAGTCCTAATCAATCCTTGCAAAGAGCAACAATTAAGGAATAACAATATGTATACTCAAGGAAAAGAAAGAAAAATCAGCATATGCAGAGCAGTGAGACACATCTTGCACTTGTCAAACCTCCTTCAATGGATCCAACAACTATAGAGATTCATATAGAGAAGAAAAATGAGGAAGTTTAAAAGGAGATGGAGTCATCAAATGGCTAGAAAGAATCATGCATCAAGCATCCAATCAAAAACTTTCTCTCCTATAGCAGATTATCAGACAATTATCAAGTCTTCCTTTCCAAGTTGGATGATGTGCAGATTCCGACCAATATTCAGGAAGCTTTGAATCACCCATGATGGAGACAGACTGTTAAAGAAGAAATTATGGCCTTAGAGAAAAATCAAATATATGTAATTACGAATCTCCCACTAAAAAAGAAAGTTGTTACCTACAAATGGGCGTTCATCGTAAAGCATAAGGAGGATGGTAGTGTTGAGAGGCTGAAAGCTAGATTGTTTGCAAGAGGATTCACTCAGTCTTATGGAATAGACTATCAAGAAACTTTTGCTCATGTTGAAAAGCTCAACACCATCGGGATTCTTCTTTTCTTAGCAGCAAATTTAGATTGGCCCATATATCAACTAGATATCAAGAATGCATTCTTGAATGGGAACCTGAAAGAAGAAGTCTACATGGAGATTTCACTAGGGATTTAGAAGTCTTATGGAAGGGACAAAGTGTATAAACCGTTAAAATCTTTATATAGATTAAAGTAGTCTCCTAAAAGGCCATAGTTTTAAATAATTCCAGACAGATCATATCTTGTTTGTGAAGTAGTCAGAAAGAAACAAGGTTGCAGTACTGATTGTATATATGGATGACATCATACTTATTGGAAATGATATAGAGGAAATAATGAAGATCAAACAAGCTCTGTTAAGGAGTTTGAAGTTAAAGATCTAGGATCGCTTAGATACTTCCTTGGTATGGGAATAGCTCGATCAAGCAAAGGTATATTTGTTTCCCAACGCAAGTATACCTTAGACCAACTGAAGGAGATCAGCCTGTTAGGATGCAGACCATTTAGTACACCTATGAATTATAAGAAGAAATTTGGGGTAGAAAATGAGGGGGTTCCAGTAGATAAAGTAAGATATCAACATCTGGTAGGAAAGCTTATATACCTCTCCTACACCCGTCTAGATATTGGGTTTGTTGTGAGCATGATGAGCCGATATATGAGTAATCCTATGAAGGAGCACATGGAGGCAGTATATCAAATCTTGAGATATCTCAAGAACACTCCTGGAAATGGGCTATTATTCAAGAAAAATGAAGATAGAAAACTGATCTTTTATTCTGATGCAGATTGGGCAGAAAGCCAGGTTGACAGTCGATTGACCACATGATATTGTTCATTTGTGTGGGGGAACCTAGTGACATGGAGGAGTAAGAAATAATATGTTGTTTCCAGAAGCAGTGCAGAGTCTGAACTGATAGCATTAGTAGTTACTATTTGTGAAGGTATTTGGATCAGACAAGTATTGATTGAACTGGGAATAAAGATTAAAGGCACGATAAAATTGAAATGTGACAATCAAGCCGCAATCAGTATGGTCAATGATCCAGTACATCACGACAGAACAAAACATGTTACCATTGATAGACAATTTATATATGAGAAATTAGAGAGCTCATAAATTGAAGTATTATGAACCCCAACTCATGAACAACTTGCTGAAGTTCTATCAAAGGCACTACCAGAATCTCTACTTGATAAATTTGTTTGCAAGTTAGGATTGTACAACTTGTACAACCTAACTTGAGGGGGAGTGTTGAATCACACAGCTAGGAGTGGCCCACGGCTTTGACAGGTCAACAATCAATGGGTTGCAACCGTGGGCCTACAGTTAGAGATTTCCTCTTCTGACAAAACGATCCATGGGATATAATGATTAGAATTAGTTAGATTAAATGACTTTTCTCTTATGTTTATTATAATTAATTAGATTAAATATCTTTCTTTTTCTATTTATTCTCTTAGAGTGTATATATATGTAATGATTCCAATGAATAAAATTTGAATTCAATTTCCCCTAAACAATTTCTTCAATTTCTTCTTTTCTTAGTGGTCCATCCATGACATAATTCAGCATACTCATTCTATTAAGTTATCAAAGATTGAGCATATTTCTTTTAAGTTCAGATAAATGTTATAGATCTCGTGGGCAATGAGCAGCCATGCTTTAGGCCTTGCAACTCTCTCAATAGAATCAATTATAAAGAAAATGTCAAATTAAAAGGCATTAATATAGTAAAAAAGTTAAAATTTGCCTTTACTAAGGATACTTTTGACATCTTTTATACCCTTCATCACAGTTTATGTTTTTGGTATATTTTGTTGCTTTCTTATGCACAGTAGGATCAATAGAACCTACAACCGGAAGCTCAAAAGTTAGAGTTAGCTTGTACTGAAAGATCTTTCAAATTGATCATTTTGGTTAAATGTTTTTTAGCCTTCAGCCCTATAATGAAATGATTATAACCTGTGGAGAGATGCATAGCTTGATTCAACTCCTATACTAATGTTTTGTGTTTCTTTACAAGCATGTTTGGCTCTTTTATTTATTATTTTTCTTAAATTAACATCTTTATCATTTAAATTATCATCATTGTTTTTCTCGTTAATTCTTTCCACAACCATGCATATTTATCGATTCTTGCTTTTTTTTAGTTCTTATCCCACTTTCTGTTTTTTATTTAAAATAAATTTCTTAATTAGCTCTTTTATAGCTGTAAACAGTTTAGAAAGGCCCTACATCTCTAGTAATACATGCTAGATGTTCTTTAAGATAGGCATCACCACCACTTGTCTTCTTAAAAGAATAAATTTGCCTCACTTTTTTAGAATTACTTATATCATCTGAGATTGTTGCCAGCCAATATCTAAATTTTATAAAAATGTCATTACTGACATGTTACCATAATACTTGTAGAAAATATTCAAATAATACTGCAAAGTTAATTATAATCTATGAATTGTATAAATAATTTTAACAACTGCTCTTTAACTACCTACCTCTCTTGTTACCCAAAAATCTGTGCATAGGTACAAATTTTTCAATAATTTCTTAAATAACTAGTAAAATTTTATTAATAAGTTTTAGAGAATTATTTATAATTTTAATAGCAAACTATGTTTGAATAAAGTAAGTTTCTAAGACCACTTCAAAAATAAATGAGTTTATTTTAAATATCAACATTTATGTACTTATTAAACGAACTTTTTTAATTTAAGGTGGATTTCCTTTCTAATTTTATCATAGAAACTCACCATCATTCTATAAATCAACAAATGTATTCGGTTCTAATTTGTTAGTCTATTTTTTATCTTTTTGATACAACTTAAAATATTTGATTTAAATTTAAATATATAAGTATAATTTTCCAATTCTCTAAAACCAAAATATTTACTTTTAAGTTTAAGATTTTATTTTCTAAAATCTAATGGTCTAAAACTAAATGTGTAATTTCCCTTCTTCTAACTCTCTAATCTTGAAAGCGTAAAATTTCACTCACCCTGAAAACCTAAATTTTCTAAATTTCTCTCTCTCTCTCTCTCTCTCTCTCTCTCTCTCTCTCTCTCTCTCTCTATATATATATATATATATATATATATATATATATATATATATATATATATATATATATATATTTCCCCTTCACTAGCTCATAGTCCCCAAAATTACTATTAGCCTACCTAATTCCTAAAGCTTAAAAATCTAAAAGCCTAAAACATCACCTAAAAGACAAAATGAACCCCAGTAACCCCACAATCCCCACCCTCCCAGCTAAATTGATAGCAACTAACCTAACTCTTTAAGCATAAGATTAGCTAAAAGATAAAAGTTACAAAAACCATTCCTCACCCACTCAGTTGTAGCCTCCCTTCCTACTCCCTGATAGATGAGCTCCCCATATGTAGTTGCTGACACTTTCCTCCTTTCTCCTCTTACAATGGCCATGGGCGTGAGAAACTAGAATATGGCAATGGTGAAGACAAAGTCAAATGCTTGGATAGAATTATGGAATCATGCATGTGTCTTTGATGTTCTCCCCTCGCTTTGCTATTAAATGAACCTCGCCCTCTCCTTCTCATCAATGATGAATACCTGTGCTAGCTTTGGAGTGTTTACAAGTATGATGTGGCATCTTATGTGCTTGAAAGTTGTGATCTTTAAGTTCTTGCTGGATAAAAATACATTGAGGCATGTGAGCGGATAATCTAATAGGTAGAATTGGGCCATGCCAAAATTAAAAACAAGGTTGGTGGGATGAAAGCAACTAATTTAGTTTTGTTTAATACGAGTTGATTCAGCCGAAGTTGAATTTTCAATTGGTTTTGGGTCTACTTTGTATGAAATTTTCTATTTTGGCTGAAACTTAAAAGCTTTTACCAAGTGTGATGTATTGTGATGCTTATTTATCATCAGGGCACTTGTTAAACCCTTACTTTTTAAGGATTTCATTGCGGTTGATCTATAATTTTTATCTTAAATTTTCTTTTTTCAAACTGAACTAACTTTCTTACTTGTAAATTAAATTTTTTATGCCACATCTGATTTGTAATAATTTAAATTGCATGACCAAATCATCATTCAAGAAAGGACTAAAAAAATTGTCCATGTAAATTAGAGTTCAATGATGGCTTGAAATTTATAAAATAGATACAATTCATTGTCTTCATTAGCTTTATCCAACTATCATCATGGTTCATACTTCTAGACTCGTTTCTACAACTAAGGTGCAGCTAAGGGTTCCTTTGGGACGACTTTCTTATTGCTTCTTAAAATAACTTTTTAGTACAAGCATTAAAATTTTTGAACTAAAAAGCTTCTTTAAGAAACAGTAAAAAAGCCATCCCAAACGAAGCTTAAACCACCCAGAGCACAAAGTTAATGCTTAATCTTCACTATCCTAAACCCTAAAATTTTGGAATTTGGATGGTTATCATTTGGGATCAACGAAAAACTAAATTTGATGCTGCCACTAGTTATATAAGGTACCTTAGTTGAACAATCATGATGCGTAATTACATGCTATTGATCTTACAAAAAAGAAAATACTATTGATGTTGTTATCTTTCAGACACCTTTTGAACTCGCCTGTAATCATGCTTGGCCTATGGTGAAATTAGTAGATGCTTAAAATTTTGCCAAGGTTCTTTGAAAAACGTTGAGGTGATCTAACATAAACAGATGTGAATGCATAACTCTGATATTCCCTGAGTTACATCCTTGGCAAACAGATTTAAAATTTGATTAGCTATTGACCAACCATTTTGATGAGTTTTTCCCTCCTGATTTAGAAGCTTAGAAGTCAAGTCGTTTATGCAAATCGTGATTTCCTTATTGAATACTTCGTTTAGGAATAAAGTATATATTAATGTCAACTGCTTGAAAGAACTCTCTCATCTCTCTATTTACAATTGTAAAAACAAGCAGCACTTGAATGTTAGTTCATTTTTATGTTGAGGGTTCATAATGCCTTTGTAAGGTGATTGTTGCTCTAGAAAACTGATTTGTCATGCACTGGAACTGAAATTATTCTGTGCGGGCACTGTACACAACTTATCGTTTAAAGGCGAATAAGGTGAAGCCAAGTCATCCGGTACCGAACAGTACCAAGCCGCGGTATCGAGTAGTATCGAGCCGCGGTATAGAGCAGGGGGTGACGTGACGCATTTTCATTGGGCTCCGGGTAGCGTTCGACGTCCGCACAGAATAATTTTTCCTGAAACTGAAAGGAACTTTGATTCAGTTTTATACAAGCAACCCGAAAATTTATAACGGCTTTAACTCTTAAAGTTTATTTTATATCGCAGGTTCGTACGTTACACACGAGACAAACCATTTCATATATTTCTATCTGGATTCAAAGGCTGTCTTGTTGTTCAAGTCCGGATGATTATTGATGCTCCTTAGCCTATCTTTGGCTTCCAAATCCCCCTGCCTCAGCTTTTTCCCATGCATTCTCTGTATATGAAAATGGCATACTTATCTTGTACGTTTGAGTTCATTCTGTAACGCTTAGAATTTGAACACCAATGCACATTACTGATTGTAACATTCCGATGAAGGTAATGTTTTTTATGTGACCAAATGATGATATAATCTTCCCAAATGGTGAATTAGACTAATTTGAGCGCCAAGTTCTAATCATCCGAAGTAGATTTGTCCTTCAACAAAGACATTCATTCTTACTGGGCATAATTAAAGTTTCGTTTGGGATAACTTTTTAATTGCTTCTTAAAATAACTTTCTAGCTTAAAATTTTAAATTTTTATACTAAAAATTATTTTAAGAAGCAGTAAGAAAGCCGTCCTAAACGAAGCTTTAAGCATTTTTGTATCATTAAGCATAAGAAATAAATCAAAGCATCGTAATTCATAGTGATTCAGTACATAAGGTCATAAAAATGGCCCAATTTCATTATATGTTTGCACCATTAAGCATTTTATTGTTCCTATCATTCAATTAGATGTCATAATCTATGACAAGATATTCATTGTAAAGAAACAAAGACTGACTTTTCAGAGAAAGGATGCACATTCAGCGTATGGAGACTGGAGATTTTTACTTTGCTAGTAAATTATTATAATATATTTAGTTCATTTCTTTCTATCTATTGTGTTGCATATCAGGATCTGATAATGTAAAGTTGTTATTGAATATTAATCCACTAAAAATAGTAGAAGTCTAGATGTGCTATTAAACTACAAAGACAGGAATGCTTTACCCATTAAAAAAAAACAAAAACAAAACACGTATAGAATTCAAAATTTTAAATCGTGTTGTTTTAAAAAGCACTAAAATATTTTTTAGGTGGTCTAATTTTTTATTTTTTTTTCAAAATAAGAACACTTGGCCACCCAACCTCTTTACAACATTACTATTAGCAAACCCTAGATGCAACATCCAACCGACCTCCGGATAAATTATTACGTATGGGCATCGAACCGTCCAGAAGTTAATAATGATGCGACATTTTACCTTATACAAAGCTGTATACAGTAACAATACACGGTGAATGTTTCATATGACGGGTCCTAATTGACCTCCGAATGATATCCGGTGACTGCACATAATAATTTCGCCAGGGGTCTGGCCTATGACGACCTTGTATCGATATCAACTCGATCTAGTCCACCAACACCTTTGTCTACAATGCCATTATACAACCATCCTTTCATCCTAGATTCTAGCAAACTCGAACTCATGAATAATGAAAATCGGCAACTTGAAAAGTCCAAATTTCAAATAAGTTTTTTTTTCTTTCCCATATTGATTTGAACCCTCCCCAATTTTATGCAGAAAACCGATTTTCTCCTCTTTCAAAGAGTCAAATAAATCAATTTATAATGACACGGAATTCATTAAAAATAAAAAAAAACCAAAATAAAATAATATTTTTATTTCATATTGAAATGTAAACAAAACGAAAATATAAATAGAATAAATATAGTTATAAGTTTTGGAAGCTTTAGCTGTAAGCTGAGTTAAACATTTTTGCTTAGTTGATAAAAATCTTAGAGTATAAATAAGAGGGAAGCTAAAACAAATTGAGCTAAATTTAAGATCATTTAAACTATAATCTCAGCAAACTTATATTCAAATTGAACTTCTTGATGGGATGAAATTATATCCTCCAAAAGTGACTTGATCATAGTCCGAATGAGTCCAAATCTATTATTGAAAATATAATTGAAAACTTTAAAAAATTAATTGGAGGATCAAATGATCACCACATGTCACATGCATATAGTCAAATCGAGCATTTGACAAGAAAAATCCTATAAGTTTAAGATCGCTTAATTCCGACATCATGAAGGCACTTAAATGATGAAAGAATTGTATACAATAAATAAAATTATTACAGTTCATTCGAAGTAGTGTTTTAAATTTTAGTTATATTTACCAAGCGTGTCATTCTTACAAACTATAAATAGTCCACTCTCTATATGAAGGACGCTTAGCTTAAAATTCAAGAGAGATTAAAGGTTTGAAGAATTTTAAAGCTTTAACAGACCACCGTCTTTCGACCATTATTGTTAGATCATTGTTGTCCAACCGCTGTCTACGGACAATTGCCATCAAACAATTGTAGTTTGACCATCACTTTAAGACTGTAGTTGTTTGACCACGATTCTTTGATTACCATCATTTGACTATGACCATTATCTTTCCAACCACCATCACTCAATTATGACTAATCAATCATTGTCGCTTAACTACAGTCGCTTATCACTTAGCCCCATTACAATCTCCTTACCATTATTTTCTAACTATGCTAATGTTTGATGACTTTATCACTTGTTCTCACTGATAGTGTTGACACATGCTATTATCTATAAGGTCAATGCTTACCATCAACACCATTTCTAACTCTCAATGTTAGGACCAAGAATTTAATCCTCCCTCCAAGAAGAACAACAAAGGATAAAATAAATGATATCTTGAAGATAATTCCCATCCCACATGACTCTTCCAAATTTCAAAATAAATCAAACAACATTATATATATATATATATATATATACATCAAATTTTTTTTTGATGGGGCACAAATCTCGAGGCAAAATCAAGCTAGAAATTTCAAAAACTAAATCCGGAATCAACTGAACTCCGATTTTAGCAAACATATAGTCAAACTGAGCGTCTCGGAAATACGAACCCAACGACACCAAATTCGACTCAATCGGAGTCCAAATGAGTCCAAATCAAGGACCTGGAGCGCTGTTGGGAAGTTTGAACCACAGTTTGAGTTACCAAACGGTTTCCAAACATAACGTTCTTATATTCAAATCGAGCGTCTCGATGAGACAAATCCAACGAGCCCATGATCGCTGAATTCCGACATCATTAAGACCTTTAAATGTTTGACGAATGGTACACAATCAAAGGATTCAATATCGACCGTCCATCCGAACCACTCCACATTTACCCTTGATCCTCCTTCTATTTACGGGTCATGCCACCCTCAAAAAATAATAAATAGCCCATCATTTCTCTTAAGATGGGACAAAAGCAAGAAGAAGAAGAGAAGAATATGAGGAAAGAAACTCCTCCTCGACCAACGTCGGAGTTCTGCCTGACGCCCAAGTGACGCCGAAATTTTGTCCGACGCCCAAGTGACGCCGGAATTCTACCCGACGCCGAAAATCTCCCCAAGCGACGTCTGAATTCTGCATGACGTTCAAGTGACGTCGAAACTCCGCCCGATTTCCAAGTGACGCCGGAATTCTAAGTGACTTTGAATTCAACTCGAATACAACAACTTGTGTGTAACTGGATTTCAATCTGAAAGTGATTCATTGTAATCTGATCATCCTAACTTTTGCGGACAAGTCAGTCTTTTGTAACTCAAGCAAACACTACTAGAACTTTTTCAACTGGGCATGACCCCATGATTTTTTCCCTTTCCAAGATTTCCACATAAAAATCCTAGTATTTTTATTTCTCTCCTGTTTGTATGCTAGATATCCGTATAACGCTGAGATGGAAATTTTCTAACTTTATCGCCGCGTATATTCTTGTCCGCAACAATATCATCAAATTGATTATAGATCGGGCTGCATATTTTGAATTATAAATTTATGCAATCAAATTTAGGAACATCTAAATTCTAATCTAAGCAAACTTTTAGTCAAATTGAACGTCTTCACAAGACTAACCCATTACACTAAAAGTGGTTGTATAAAACTCCAAACAAGATCTTACACTTGAAATATAGTCGAAAATTGTAACCGGCATAGTGAACCATTGTTCTCTCATAATTTTTCGGCGGTATTTTTATATCCAAAAGAGAGAGAAGTTGGATTTTTTTTTCTTTTTTGGAGTAAGAAATCATAATGTCTCTTTTAAAAGAACTTAATAGAAGGAAGAGAATTTAAATCATAATTTCAGTAGCTCCCCCTTTGGTTGTGTTTATTGTGGCCCAAAGAAGGTGAAAAAAATGCCCCCCCCCCCAAAAAAAAAAAAAATTCCAAACAATGCCCAAGAGGGAGCTGTATTGCATCGCTAAGATCATCTCCGATAGAAAAACTCATTTTTCACTCCAAAATATAATACTACTTCAAAATTGAGTAATTCATCTCTAAATGAACTTTATTTCTTAACATAAAAAGAATATTCAGTGTATGTTCTTTCTCAACCACATGTGCTAGCCTTTCTTCCCTCTGCTTTCTCTATTTCAGTAAAAAATGTGTTTGTGAACAGTGTGACCCAATATTGGCGTCAAGCTGTTCATGAATGAGAGAATGACGACAAATTTGTTGTTCGATTGGAGAAGTTCGTGGACGCCAAATAGGGGTATGAAGTTCGTTTGGAGATGCCCTAACACATGCGGGCACATGTCCTTGCCAACGGTTTAATCGCTTAATGGTGTTCAAACTTGTTTTTAAGTGTTAAATCTAATTTGGACATTTTTGGGAGACCTCCAAATCATTGTTTAACATTTTAGACTCGTTTTCTTTCTCGTTTTTCTGAAGAGCGAAAGTCCCTTGGTGTTATTAACTTATCTTTCTCTTTTATTTTGAGGGTGAGAAGAGTGTAAAAAAAGAGAAGCAAGCAGAGAGACATGTACTTATTTCTCCCTATTTTCATAATGAATTTGTTGGTGTTGTAGGCTTCATGATTTTTTTCCAAATTTCAAATTTTTTCACATTAAATCCCGCTGTCCTTTTACTTTCTTGTTTATTTGATGGAGTGATTTACTTCCATCTCCAAAACTTTGACCATTGTCGCTTTAAAACCGTCCACTAATTTTTGCTTGACTACATCCTTTTACAATTGTCGTCCAACTACAACCCTCCAACCATCGTTGCCTGGTGAAGGCCCTCTGATCATTGTTATTCAACTAAGACCCATTGAACACCATCTTTTGGCTATGGATCTTTGATCTTCATCGTCCTATTACAATCCTCCGACTAATATTGATTACTACGATTATTCAATAACATTTGCCCCGTTATAATCCTCCAACAACTGTTATCCCAATACAATATCTTAACCAATGTTGTTCGATTACACTGTCGCTTATTGACTTCATCACTCCTCATTATTGAAAGTTTTGTTGCATACCATAATGTACAAAGGTAATGTATTCAATCAATGCCAACTTTAACTCCCAACGTAAGCACCAATATTTATAAAGGATTTTTTAGTTCTAATCTTCCCTCCTCAAATGAGAACATCCAAATGGATAGCAAATGGTCTCTCGAACACAACTTTAATGCCACGAAACACTCCAAACTTCTACAATATAATTTGTTTTGTATAATTTATGTCAACTATATTATATCAATATCTTCTCCAATCAGAAGAAAATGCATCATTTATAATTGATGACAAATATTTATATAATCATTTCAACCGAGCCTAGTCTTGTGATTTTTGTTTTCTTATGCCTTTTGTGATCATCTTTTATCTATATGCTTGTGTTGAATTTTCATACAATGCAAACACATTAAATTCTCAGAATTATATATAATCTTAAACTAAACAAGTGAATTTTTTGAAATAATGTATATCTTAGTTAATAATGAATAAGACTGAATCTCAAAAGAAAAATGATTCAAATGAGAAACTAATAAAAATATATATTTTACATACCTTAAATTAAATTTAATAATTTTAAGATCTATAAAGTTTATCAAAATAAAAGTATAAAACTAATTTTTGTTCCCAAACAGCCCCCAACCCGTTGATTTTATCGCATAGAAAATTTATAACTGATGAGAGGGTAGAATAGGGTTTTAAATCCAAACTTATCTATAAGTAGTTAGCATAAGCCAGGGAAAACCCTAGGCAAGAATCCGCAGCATCGCCGAGCAGCCGCAAGCTTGGAAGCCATGGTATGCGATCTCCTCCGCTTTCGGAAAACCTGATGAAAGTGGATTTTATCTTCTGCTTCGCGTGAACCTTGGCAAACCTAACCATTGTTATATTCTTCGCTTCAGGGTATTGATCTCATTGCCGGTGGCAGGAGCAAGAAGACGAAGCGCACCGCGCCAAAGAGCGATGATGTTTACCTGAAACTTCTAGTCAAGGTACTAATCAGATCTGACAGAACAATTCATTTTCCACTATCTTTCCCTCATTTGTTGGGCGGTTGATTTGTTTTGCTTTACTTCTACCAGTTATATAGGTTTCTGGTGAGGAGGACTGGGAGCAAGTTTAATGGTGTGGTTCTGAAGCGGCTTTTTATGAGCAAGATTAATAAGCCCCCCATCTCTCTCAGGAAGCTTATCCACTACATGAAGGGAAAAGTCAGTTTTTTTTTATTTTAATTTTTCATGTTTTGTCGATCGTTTCAATATAGGTAGCAGAGTTCAATTTATCGAAAGTTGTTTATGTGCAGGAGAATAATATTGCTGTGATTGTTGGAACTGTGACTGATGATAAGAGGGTCCATGAGATTCCAGCGATCAAGGTTACTGCTCTCAGGTTCACGGAGACGGCGAGGGCTAGGATACTTAAGGCTGGAGGAGAATGCCTGTCATTTGATCAGCTTGCCCTTCGGGCCCCTCTTGGGCAGAACACGGTATTGCTTAATTTCCCATTCCGAGCTACTTCTAGTACCCCTATTTTTTATCTTCTTAGCTTTGTTCCCCTTCATATATGAACTATATGATAAATTTGGAGATTTAGTCTGTACTAGTTCATTTTATTTAGTTCTTAGTGCTAATTAAGGGTTTGATTGAATGATATGGTAAGTTGATGTTTCTGTCGTTATCATCTTCACTGTGTTTACATGTAAAGCGTAGTTACTGGGCTAAGAATTAGTTGTATCTCTACTGATTTGGATAATTCTATTATATTTGGTGGAACTGATAATAAACTACAATCATAATACTTCTAAAATGTCTAGTGGTTATATTCTGATAAGTTGACTTAATGATCTTTTGTCGTTTGGAATGATCAATAAAAGAAATATATTTTTATCTGAGTAAACTTGGGTGAACTACAATACTGCCTTCAAACCCTATTTCTTAAGATCTCTGGAAGGATAATAAAATGAAACTATTAGATATATTGAAGGCATCAAATATGTTCATTGCATTGTAGTTTTCCCATTGTGTAATTTAGCACATTATTTCCTGTCAACTTGAATGTGATTTGGGGCTTTTTATGCATGGATTGTGTGGTTCCCAGTGATGCTTATTTGAACCATGCTAATTCTGATCATTTGATGACTCGGATTTTCTTCTGAGGGAACCATTCTTAAATTTGTGTAGATATTTGCTCTTATTGTTCTTTAGCTAGAAGGATTTTTTATGGTCATCTAGAGGGCAAATTATTGCGTCCGGTCACCTGACATGCGGACATCCAATCCAGAGACACCACCTCACCCGGATGCACTGGGCCTCGGTATTTTTGAGTGATGTGGGGTGTTTTTATTGGTGTCCGGACGAATCTGGACACCGGACACAATAATTTGCCCATATGGAGAGCAGTGTTCTGTTTTTATGCAAGTTTCTCCTACTTGTATCGGAGTGTTTTTTTTTTATTCCATGACTGCGTCGGCATCTGTTTTTATGCAAGTTTCTCCTACTTGTATCTCAGTGTTCTGTTTAAACTTTAAATGAATATTACAGTATAATGCTGCTGATGATGAATGTTTATAAATGATAACTTTATATAGAAAATTTGAACTGAATATTCTCTAGGGTAAATTTTTATAGTGATTACTGTTAATAATTTAATTAGCTATTGAACCAATAAAAATGAATTTAAAACTAGTTAAAGTCGCCAATTCATCGCCGATCAGATGGGCAACTTGCTCAAGTTATAAAGATATAAAAAAAAAGATTTCAGGGGCGAGAAATAAACTAGAAGTGATAAAAAAAAAAGGAGATAGAGAAATAAAATAGGAGAGAAATAAAAAAATTCAAAACTATTTTCTTTTCATGTTGTGTTGGAGAGGAGGTCAGAAATTTTTAAGTTACTTTCTAAATTTAATGAAAAAAATAAGATAAATATTATATAAAATATTATTTTACTTAAAACAAGATAAATTTAAAATAATAATAATATATCATGAATAAAAAATTACAAAAAAGATGTATTTTTAAATTGATTATGACAAATTAAATTGTGAAATTTTTTGACACATAATAACTCATAAAAAAATTGCATTCTAAATTATTTATTAAAAATAAGAAAAAGTGTTTGCATTTAAGATTTTAATAAAAAAAATACTGAGCTCTCCAACACATCATAGATTTTTTTATTTCTCTCTTAGTTTATTTTTCAATCTCCTCCTTTAATTTATCCATTCTAGTTTATTTTTTTTCTCCTGAAATCTTTTTTTAACTTAAGCAATTCACTCATTCAATGGGCGATCTGGTTTTAAATTTATTTATTTTGTTGGTTTAATAGCTAATTAAATTCTTAACAGTAATCACTTCAAAAATTTACCTATTCTCTGCATCTAGTGCTTATTTTTTTGTACTTGTTATCTGCTTGTTCTCTCTTTATGCAGTCAGAGGTTTTGTTGTCTATTTGTTTTTCCAGGAAACAATCTTTTGTTAGTAGGAACGGAAAAGGGAGATTTCCATGAGATTAGAGTTTGAAGCCATTTTTCTAAACCCTTCTGATTCACTAATTGTAGAAGTTTTGGTTTCATTGGTCTTGTTAGTTTCAGCATATTTGACGCCGAGTTTGATGAGCTTTTTATTATTGTTATTTAAAAAAAATTAATTTTTGTTTTTTAAATATAATACTTTTTTATTTAATTTCAGTGAATTTGAATGACTTTGGTGGTTTCTGTTGATTTTTTTTTTCGGTTTCAACAATTTCAATTGTTTCAACCTTGTTTTGACTATAATCTTGATTGAAACCAAAGAAATTGGATAAATATAAGTTTGGTTCTTCTCCTATAGATCTCAGCCATAACAGGGATTGAGACTGCCAAAACAGATCAGATATTTTTTCCATTGAAGCTCAAAACTATATGCTTGGAAATGTGCCAGCAAGTGCTTGTTGCTAAGATCCTGTTTTGGTTTGTTGTGTTTTTTTAACAAGTAGATGTTGAACATGTTTCCTTGATTATCCTCTGCATCCCAAGCTTTTGGTTGATATTCATTTCGTTGGTTATGAATTTTTTGTAACGGTTGTGGTGGCGGTGATGATACTTGTTTAATCCCAGCTCATTGTGAGGCCTTCCATTTGTTGGAAGTTCAGGGAGCATGCTATGTGTCTGAGCTAAGTTTCCATATCAGATTCCTGGTCTTTTTCTTGACCTGTTAAAGCTTCCTTGTATTTGGCATTTTTCTCCTTCTATCATGGCTTTTCTACCAGGCACGGTTTGGTTTGAAGCAGGTACAAGAAAGCAAATGAAAAGAAACGGTACTTAAATTGATAAAAGGAATTTAATTGAAACTTGTTTTTTCACTTTTATTTGGTTCCAGAGAATTTTACAAAAAATTTTCTTCTTTGGCTTACCATTTTAGTTCTTGTTTCTTAGGAAAAGGGATCATATGAGCCCATGGTGATCATCAGATAAAATTTTCATTTGAACATGAACTTGCAACAACAACAAGATCAAGCCTTGGACAATTTTTCGGAAGCAGCATGGTTGATGTCGTTTTTAGGGGAAGAAGCGTGATTGGGAAATTTTTTAAAAAAGAGCGAATTAGCCGAACCGAACGACGCATTATTTGAATGCGCAAGCATGATTGGCACATTTAAAGAATGCGCCGAACCTAATGGCGCATTCAAAAATGAGCCATTAGGTTTTGAACGCGCCATTAGGTTCGGCGCATTCTTTGAACGCGCCATTAGGTTCGGCACATTCTTTGAATGCGCCTAATATATCGACGCATTCTATGCGTTCGACCTGCATGTGTTTCTACAAAGTTATGTGATTTTTGGGCATTTGAACTTGTGACGCGGAATTTGTGCCGAGAGCAGACAAGATATATTTTTTCTGGGGAAAAATCACTTGATTGAATGAGGGACCGATTGAGCAAAGCGGATTCTTTCTTTGCAAATTATATAAACCCCTCCCTCGATGCTAATTCCTTCACACATCTAATCCTGAAGGAATTCGCTCAACTCTGTAAGCTTTTAGATGTGTGAAGGAATTAATATCGTGGGAGGGGTTTATATAATTTGTAAAGAAGGAATCCGCTTTGCTCAACCGGTTCCTCATTCAATCAAGATCCTTTTTTCCCCAAAAAAAAAAAAAAACAGATCTGGTCTGCTCTCGGCACAAATTCCACGTCACAAGTTTCGATGCCTAGAAATCACGTAACTTCGCGGAAACACATGCAGGTCGGACGCATAGAATGCGTCGATATATTAGGCGCATTCAAAGCATGCACCATTAGGTTCGGCGCATTCTTTGAATGCTCCAATCAGGCTCGCGCATACAAATAATGCGCCGTACGGTTCGACGAATTCGCTCTTTTTTAAAATTTCTCTCAATCACGCTTCTTCCCCAAAAAAGGATGTTAACCATGCTTCTTCTGAAAAATTTTGGCCTCAAGCCTTAAGTTCCATTACGTGGGGTCATCTACATGAATCCTTTTTCTCCATTGTGTCCTATTAAATGTCACATTATCTTTTAATCTAATAAAAAAAGACCATTTCTAATATTTTTTAACAAAGTCTTTTTAGGTCTATCTCTACCTTTCTTGATATAAGTCAAATCTAATACCTCAACTTTCCTTACCGAGTTATAGGAAGGCCTCCATTTTCATTTTAACATGAACTTGACAATATAAAAAAATGCTTTTGCTTACATTTTTTAGTTAAAATCCAATCACATATCAATTGCATTGGAGCCGAATCTTACCATTCAGTGTAAAATTATGAAGTAAACTGTATTAGCTTTCCCTTCAACTCCTTCAAACCAAAAATACCCTTTAGTTTGTGAAAGTGCATTCGGATCAATTGCTTCAAATCAAACATATCTGGCATTCGTTTTATCTGCGTTATCTTACTCGTTTTGGAAAGAAGATAGTTTGTCTGGGCTTTGTTTATTATCGTTGAATGATGTTCTATTTTGGCCTTGCAACTATTTTCTACTGGTTTAGAAAGACAACTATTACAGAGTTATAATGATTTTATTTGGTTCCTACTTATGTGACAGATTCTTCTAAGGGGTCCTAAGAACGCTAGAGAAGCTGTGAAGCACTTCGGACCTGCACCTGGCGTTCCCCACAGCCACACAAAGCCCTATGTTCGTTCTAAAGGAAGAAAATTTGAGAAGGCTAGGGGTAGGAGAAATAGCAGGGGATTTAGAGTTTGAGCCCGTTCATCTTTCCTTAGTTTTTACTTTTTATATGTTGTGATCAAACACTTGGTGGAAGTTCAATGTTTCTCTTGAATTGCAAGTCTTCTGTTTCAATTTCTGTTCGGCCTAGCCTCGTCTGGCCTGGTAGTATTCATAGTCTGAACTATATTTGTCATCAAATGTGGTACCATGTTTTAAAGTTCTACCTTCTGTGGTTGCAAGCTTGACTAAACAGTTCACAATTGCTTTAATTCTTGAGAAAATTGTTTAGTTTTATTAAATCTATCATTTCAACATTGAAATAAATTACTTTAAGAGGTTTTGTCGACTTAGATTTTGTTTGGGATTGCTTTTTAAAGTAATTTTTTTTTTAAAAGTGGCTTTAAGAAGCATTAAGAAAGTCATCTCAAACAAATCCTTAATTTTATCCACGAATTTAATTTGAAACATATGCATTCTTGAAGCTAAAGTTAGTGAAAAAAATTTGTCAGATAGAGTTTTTGAATTATCAATAGGCTTTTATATAGCTGTAATAATTTTTCTTTCTCTGATTTCAGTATAATTTGAGTTAAATGGGATTCTTCCCTTATTATTTCAATCAAATTTATAAGGATAGTCAAATTAATCATGGGATTGTTCAAATTTTCAAAATTTTATTTGGCTATTGTTTATGCCTCTAATTCTTTTCAAGCTATTGATCATTTTCAAATTTAGTGCATTGTTTGAGGGGGTCACCCTGAAAAATTATTAGGTGCGGAGTGTGCACGCACAGGTATTGAGTACTAAGCGGTACTGAGTGCGGGCGTCAGGTAGTACACTTTTGATGAGCTAATGTCACAACAAGTATATGAGCAACTGTTTCCAGACAGTTCTGTTCTTTTAGATATCTTCTTCTTTGATTTTTAGTTTCTTATTTTGGAAGCATCTTCTTATAAATAAAATGTAACCAATTTACCTTCATTTACTAAGAAAATGTCTAGTGATAGCATACCCATTTTTCTTAAAATTAGATACTAGATTTATATATCATACCACTCTTTCTTATGCATCAAAATTTTGATCCAAATTAAGTGCATTATTTGCAATTCATTTATATGCATCAAAATTTTGACCCAAATCAAATAAATTATTTTTAATTAATAGTTTCCTGAAAAAGAATAATTAGCACTAAGGTTCCAAACAAACCAAGCTTAGCCGAGCAAGTGTTCATTCAGGTTTGAACTGGTTTATTGTCAGCCTGTCAAATAGGTGTTTACATTTGATTTGTTTTCAATCCATATTTGATTTATTTTCAATCCATCTTTGATTATTTCATTCTGCTTTATCTTATTATTAATGAGCTTTAATTTTGAATGTTCATCAACTTAATAAATAGAATTTATCAAGCCTATTAACAAATAATTAATAAATCAAATGATTATAAATGAGCTATTATGAAACTTAATTACGAATGCTGCTTGTTTGCGCTGCTAGATAGGAGAAATTATTTGAAGCAAAGTTTGGACGTAGCCCGCACTCCAATTAAATATTGGTACACTCCAATTAAATATTGGCACGTGGATATTCAATTGAATTTTATTTTTTATTTTTATCTTGTCAACACGATCAACCACCCAACCCCGGGGTTTTTTTTTTAAACTTTTGGGAAATGTGGGTAGGATGTGGATGTAGTAGGTTCCTATTGATCATATTTATATTGAGTTATATGATGGATGAGCTTAATTTTTTTTTTTTTTAAATGATGGAAGAGATTATATTCAAGAGAATCGACTTTTGCCTCAAGTCGATCAAGCCTAGTGCACCAAGCAATTTCTCTTGAACTGGTCAGTCCAATCCAGGACTTGATGCCCAAACTCTCTATAATAATTCTGACTCAATATACCTTTTAAAACATTTTCTTTAGAATAAATTGAAGAAGAAATGATAGTAACAAGATATTCTTCCTCCTTAAATTTCAGTTCACTTATTAGCTTTTATGAATTTCTTTAATACTCTGTAATAAATCATCCAGTTAAGGAATTTCTTGGTCAACTTGATATTTCTTAGATATGATTTCTTTCTTTAATTATAATAATAATTATTGAGATTGAAACTCAACCCTTTAAATTTATTATTCTTAAATAAAACATATAACAGATTTATATATCTTTTTGAAGGTATATTGCTCTGTTTAAGAAGCTGAAATTTATTATACAAATCTTCTTGCGAAAATTTAAGATAAACAATCTGATCACTCAAATTTCATTAGTTGATTTTTCTCTTTGAAATTATAAACTTTTAGAAAACTTTAATAGTAAATTTGTAAGAGAATTAAAATGAGCTTCTTTACTATGTAACTAATGAGAAAAATCTTTTTGGAGAAATATTAATTGTATTTTGCTTTCTCCAAAGATATGACACACCCAATTAATCAAAACATTTCTCAACAAAGCTCATAAAATAAAATAAAAAAATATATAAAATCATTTGTGAATTTAAACAATACTCAGTAGTTTTTTTTTCAATATTATAAATTACAGCATAAGATTAGAGAAGCATAATACTAAGTTAAGTGTGACAAAGATGAGGATGCTCAGGTGGATGAGTGGCTTTACCCTTAGAGAGGATACGAAATGAGCATATACGTGAAAAGGTTGGAGTAGCTCCAGTAGAAGATACGATTAGAGAGAGTCGCCTTAGATGATTTGGTCACATAAAATGGCGGCCTTCCGATGACCCGGTTAGGAGAGTAGAGGTATTAGATTTGACTTATGTTAAGAAAGATAGGGGTAGACCTAAAAAGACTTGGTTAAAAAATATTAGGAATGACCTTTCTTTATTAGATTTAAACGAGAATTTGATTTTTAATAGGACACAATGAAGAAAAAGGATTCATGTAGCCGACCCCACGTAGTGGGATAAAGGCTTGATGTTATTGTTGTATTATAAATTACAGCATAACGATAAACATAAGCTGCAGTGCAAAGATAAACTTCAGCTATAATGAAGTCATAATGATATAAATATAATATTATAAAAAGTACAATGAAAAGAATATAAATATAAAAATTCCAAGACAGTAAAACGATAAAAGAAAAAAACAAAATATTATAAAATTCTTATGAACAGTAAAAGATAAAAAATTTAAGAAAACACATACCCTAACAATAATGAACATAAACTTTTAAAGTTCCAGAGACGGATTTATTTCCACTAATACACAAAATTGGGGAAGAATGGACGATGTCAAGGAGATCGCCAGGCTCTGATACCAGACAAATTTTCTTATTGTTTTGAATGAGAAAAACTTGTTATGACCAACTCTATTAAATGCAGGTGCCAAAAATTTAATGACTTATTTAAAGGGGGAAAAAAATATAACACCTCATACAACTTTCAAATAAATTTAATTTTTTCACAATAAAATTTTGTTTGGAATAACTTTCTTATTATTTATTAAAATAAATTTTTAATACAAAAATTTGAAATTTTTATATAAAAAAATATTTTAAAAAACTGCCCCAAATAAAATCCAATTCTACAATTTTTTAAACAACTGCATATGTGATGACCATCATTATGATTATAAAAGATCATAATTAAAACATTCTCCTCGGCCAGATGTCTACGCTACTTGGTTATTAACGGCCTTAGAACATACAAAATCAATGGTGGCCACCCTTACATCTTCTCTTCCAGCTTATCATATTTCAATCAAATTGCCTGCACTCGATCCAAAGACCAACAAATTTACATTCATGACTTCATTCTTCTCTCGTCTCTTGATGCATTTATTTATTCAAATTCATATCCCCAAACAAGAGCACAAATGCTTACTATCATCGTTGAAGCACGCGTTATGAAGCAGATAAGTATTTATAATAAAGTAGGAAGCAAAAACAAAGAGAGGTCTGCATCAATGGAGTTCATAGTTCATACATACCAAGTATCAGAAGCATCAGAACTTGTTGATGAAGTCGAGTATGTGTTGAGAGATTTCATTTGGTCTTTCCTGATTAATGAAGTGACCAACTCCTTCCATTACCACCACTTCCTGAAGGAATGGAACATCTCGCTTGAATCCACCCTTGTGAACGTACTCCTGGACGCGATGAACATTGTAGGACAGGTCCATATCCCCAACTACGAACTTCACAGGTACTTTTATTTGAACCCCAGTCCAGGGTGCGGTCAGCTCCCAGTTACTGCATATGCATAGCAAAGTTTGTATGAAGTGGACTTTATTAGATTTAGGCTTCGTTTGGGAAGGCCTTTTAACTGCTCTTAAAGCGACTTTCTTGTATAAAAAATTTAATTTTTGTACTAGAAAGCCGTTTTAAGAAGCTGTCCCAAACAAAGCCTTCAATGAGAATTTGACTTTTAATAGGACACAATGGAGAAAAAGGATTCATGTAGCCGACCCTATGTAGTGGGACAAAGGCTTGATATTGTTGTTGTTGTTGTTGTGTTTGTTTGTGAGAGAGACAGACTGACAGTGTCTAATGTTGTAAATTAAGTGCAAAAAAAAAGTTAAACAGCAGCAAATTTAAACTAATAAAGAAACAACTCATAATTATCAATTGCTATGAGTGACTTTTATAACTATCTTGCACGAATTTCAAAGCAAAATACTTTAGTTAAATCAAATGCATAAGCTTTAGTGACTTTTAGACAATAAACTAGTGCGTAGAATCAATAAGAAGTTGGTGAAATCATGCTTTTATGAACCTCATTCATTTAATATGAATAAAATTCTCACCCACGTTGCATTCTCAAAGAAGATTGTTCAATGCGGTTTTAACATGTTTGGTCCCCATTCCAATCTTGTATTCATGATCGCGCTAGAAAGTTTGCCTTAATTTTCATAAGAAGCATACCTACTTCCACAATTATATATGTGAATTCATAAAGTAAACATTGCAATTAAACACCATCCAAAATCAAAAGTACAATAAAGAATAAGACAACTTCACCAAAAATAGATCCAGACAATAGGTTCTAACGAACATCAGGCACCAAAAGTGTTGATTTGGAAAATTTCCAAATCTATATTAGCCTTGATTTGAAAGGCTTTAATGGCCCATTATTGTAATTGATTAGGGAATATATTATTGATGTAGGACTATGTATGATTTAAATGATTGTAATAAGAATTTGTCCACTTTTAAGTAAGAGCAATAAGAATTAACATGTTAGCCACTTAACGATAATAGAAAACAAAAGAGGAGTGCCTCCGCTTAGGCCAAATCGCACGCTAATAGTTAAGATTACCAAAACGATTAGAAGTTTAGAACTTCAACATAAGCAAATTTAGGGGATTTTCAATAACATCCCTAGGTTAATAATGAGAGCAGAAGCATAGAAAGTCATAATTCATTCCCTGCGTTTACTAAGCTTTGGCAGATAGATTTGCACGATTCCTTATGCTTGATTCACAACCTACAATAGAAGAAGATTATGAAGGAAATTGAATAGGGGGAAAAGTTCACCCACGTCGAGGCATGGCGATGATTCGCGACTGAATGGTGGAAAGCTGTTCTTCAATGGCTTTTGACAAGGTGAATATGATACGCTCCAAGTATTCCTCAGCGGAATTGTCTACTTCCGGATTGACGTCGAAGAAAGGCGATCAGAGGATGTCTGATGTGAAACCAGGAATTGTTTCGTAGAAATTAATAGAAGTTTGTTAAAGAAATGCGATTACAATTCAAAGCTTCACAAATTTGACGATTCAATGAAATTCTTGGAAGTTAACAATGTCTAGGCAAGAGAAAACAACTAAGTTGACAAGATCTTGAGGCCACGCTCTTGTACCTAATTCTAGGCTTGTTGGAGGAAGAAGAGCCACACTAGCGAAGAGACCACTCCGAGGAAGACGGTGCCGTAGATTCGTAGGGGAGGAGAGGAGGGCGCCGGATTTGGAAGAGAGGTGGAAGATCGTCCGTCGATAGACCAATTGTACTCCGGCCGTTGTCTATCAATAACTTTGATGAGAGAGGGAAGAATCCGTTCCAAGTAATCCCCCACCGTGTCTTCGTCGGATTCGAATCCGGCGTCAAAGAAAGGAGAGCGTAGTACGTCGAGGTTTCCTTGAGCATCAAACACTAGTCCCCATTCGAGCTCGGGATCCGCCATGAAACATGGAGAAGGAACTAAGTAGATGCCGCAAGAAGACTTCCAAAAGGATGGGGAAGTGGGCGGCGGCTTGGAGGATCCAAGGAGAGGCCGGCGGTATGGAGGGGAGAGGGAGGAGAAGCAACTTTAGAAAACTGAAATTCGTTTCAGTTATTGGGTGAATAAGAGGGAATAAATTTGAGAATTCAAATTAATTCCAAAAGGAGAAGGGTGGGGCGGTGGCAGGATTAATTAAAGAGGTTAATTAAGTGGGCCCCAGCAGATTTAAGGAGCATATTTAAGTTAAAATCTGCAGGAAATTCAGCCCCCAATAAAAGGAAACTTCCTTTTATAAGCACCCGTATAAAGCCACGGTTTGAATTTCAATTTGGCTGTGAAATTCCTTGATGATAAGGGCTGAAATCAAGGGTTTATTTTTGGTAAGTGATCACGCCTCAGTGGAATTTTCAATTCACAAATATATGCTAGAGTTAAGTGCTGTAATGGCTGATTGAAAGAATAATTGCTCAAGCATTGAAGACTTGATATCCACGGCCTGGACCAAACAGCATGTAACGGTCAGCAGGCTGCATGGAAATTTCGGTAGTCTGGAGAAAAAGAGATGGGATTTCACGGGTGGCTGCGTGCTGGGGTTGAGGAGCGGTGGAGGGAGGGAAGAAGGCTGCACGAGAGGGGTTGGACCCGTGGCCAAGAACCTAGGAAGGCTGGCCGGCGGGAGATTTCAGCCACAGTGGCCGGCGGATCTGAGCAAAACCCTGCTGGGCGGCGGCAACTTCAAGGCTAGTGGTCCGACTTCACTCCAATTGAGGTGTGGATGGCGTGCTCGTGGATGAGATGTAGATCGAGGAAACTAATACCCGGAGAACTCACAAAGAGATCTCATGAAAAGAACTCACTAAGAGATCCTTGAAAATAAGAACTCACAAAGAGATCAAAAGTAGAAATTTTCATTCATCAAGCAATAATCCCAATACAATGACAAGAGCCTCTTATATAGGCTTTACAATAAAATAAAATGCATAAAGACAAAGATGCCCTCGGGCTACAATAAGCACTACATCCCTCATGGGGGTACAAATGGAAAACGAGAAATAAAATCATGAAAAGAAAACTAAAGCATCAAAAATACAGGCTCTGAATCGACGCCGTCGATCGCCGTCCCCGGCGATGGTACACATGTCGAAATCTGATGTCCCCATCATTGTCGATGTTGCCTTGTTCGATGTAGACGAAGCCGGAGTAAAGTTCAGGATCGGGATCGACCATGCATCGATTTCATAGTGTTGAAGCGTTGTAGAAGATGTCCCTTTGCTGCCCTTGTGGATTCCCCTTGAGAGAAAGAAGTTTCTCTCAATAAACCAAGTAGGGGAAGGGGTGAAAGTGTGGCCGGCTAAGGGTATGGGCTTGGGGGAAAGTTAGGTTCAGATTTTAGAGGTGGAGGGAGGAAATTAGGAAATAGTTTCCTAATTTATCCTCTAACTTTGGAAAGGATTTAAAGGGGGGATTTAGAGAGAGAGGGGGCGGGTAAGGGAGAGAGAAATGGATTTAACTTCTTTCCCAAATGAGAGGTTTTTATTTTGGAAAGCATTAAGGAGGTGGGGACAAGGAGGGGCCGGCGGCATCAAGGGGGCTTAGGGGAATTTGGCAAGGGTTTTGATACTTAAGTGGGATTCTCAAATTAAGGAATAGAATTTAATTCCAATTCAACTCAAACTTAATTTGGAATTGATTTAAAAACTTTACTAAAATAGAATTCTATTTTAGGAAATGTTTCAAAATTCAAAATTGATTTGAATAATTGAAATTGAAAAGATTTCCCAAAAGAGACTAAGTAAGAAAGGGAAGTAGTGATGAGAAGTTTGAAATTTTGGAGGCAAAAGGAGAAGGGTAGGCCGACGGCTAGGCTAGAGTTTGTGGGGTTCGTGTAGCTTTGTATTAGGGTGATGGGATGTAGCCAAGTAGGAGGGGTGGAGAAGGTGGGGTGGGACTTGGTCGAGAGGTGGGATGGTGGTTAGGATGGCCGGCGGTGGAATGGCTTGGAGGTGGCCGGTGGTTTATGTGAAGATGGTGGGGCCGTATGGTGGAAGGAATGGGGAAGAGGAATAATAGAAGATGGGGAAGAAAAAATAACCATGAACTCGGACACTTCCAAGGTTGGTGGGTGATCTGATTCCCTCTCCTAGGGATTTCTCTCTAAAGACTCTCAAGCTCTCACAAGAACTCAATTTGCAGGAATTTAATTATAATTCATTCATTAACTTCAAAAGAAACATAAGGGGGCTATATATAGCCTCATACAATAAAATGAAAAATAAAAGACAACATTGCCCCTAGGGCTTACATATGCAAAACCCTTAAGAGTACAATGGGAAATGATACTAAAACAAATACATAAAGCAAATAAATAAAACAAATACATATGAAGACTCAAAAAATATATCGGCGCGATCGTGGCCGTAGATTGTCGGCCTCGTCTCTGATATACTTTCCATGATATGATGTCCTCGTCAATTATTTCCCAAATTATATTGATTTGATTGGAGATTTAATTGATGTATTAATTAGGGGATCTCATTATTGCATTAATTAGGAATTTGATTGGGAATTTGATTGATGCATTAATTAAGGGATCTAATTATTGCATTAATTAGGAATTCGATTAGGATTAAATTAAAAAACTTTTTCCTAATTAACTTTGGCTCAAATCTATAAATAGAGTCTAAGGGCAATTGTATTGTATGCATGAGATGAGAGAAAGAGCTTGAGAGAGAGCTATTGTAATTCCCTATATTCCCTAAGGGAGTTTCCATTGAGGCTAATCTTAGTGTGAAAAAACATGATGAAGATTCAAATGTATCACTATTTGCAGTTTCTCAGAGTTTCTATTCAGATAGTTCATGTTGTATTCTGGAGTATTGGTGCTACCTATCATATTTGTCACACTAGAGAGTAGTTTTGTATCTACAAGGAGCTTGATAGTGATGTTGTGACCATGGAAAATGATCAAGCCTGTCATACAGCTGGTGTGGGGAGCATCTTCATCAAAATGCATGATGATACTTTGAGAGAGCTGATTGATGTGAGGCATGTTCTAGATATCAGAAAAAATTTGTTGTCTGTGGGGGCTTTAGAGACCAAGGGCTACAAAATAGTCATTGAGGCAAGAGTTCTAAAGATATATCATGGAGCACTGGTTTATCTGAAAGGAGTTCATCACCATAACCTTTACTATCTTCAAGGAAAAACAATGTTTGGATTGCTTGTTGTTGTTAATGATTCTTCTAATGCCACTGCATTATGGCATACGTGACTAGCTCATGCCGGAGAGGCTTCTCTTATGGCTTTGATGAAGCAATGATTGATTAAAAGAGCAAACACTTGCAAGATTGATCTTTGTGAACATTGTGTGTTTGGCAAGAAGACACGTGTATCCTTTGGTATTGTTATCCACAGTACAAATGATATCTTGGAGTATGTTCACATAAATGTTTGGAGCCCGACGAAGACAACATTATGCAGAGGGCAGTGATACTTTATCTCTTTTGTTAACGATTACTCCAGATATGTTTAGGTGTACACCATGAGGCGCAAGAGCAAAGTACTAAAGATTTTCAAAACTTGGAAGAAGTGAATTGAGACTCAGGCTGAAAAAAAGAATCGATATATCAAATCAAACAATGGGAGGCGAATACATTTCGGATGCATTTTTGCAGGAGTGCAAGAGATCTGTGATTGAGCATCACTTCACTGTTAGAGAGATATTGCAGTAGAACGGGGTGACAGAGAGGATGAACCGAACTTTGGTGGAGAAAGTTCGGTGTATGTTATCCAATGCTGGGTTGGATAGAGTCTATTGGGCTCAAGCAATAGACTATGCCTGTCGCTTGGTGAACGATCTGCCTTCTGTAGCTATTGGGATGAAGATCCCAAAGGAGATGTGGTCAGGGCATTATGCTAGAGATTATGAGCACTTGAGATTGTTTAGGTGTCAAGCTTATTATCATGTTCAGAAAAATAAACTGGAACCAAGGGCAAAGAATATAATCTTTATTGGCTTCAGGCATGGAGTCAAGGGTAAACTCTATGATCCGATATAGAAGAAAATTGTCATTAGCAGGGATGCTACTTATGATAAGACGAGCATGTTGAAGCCTCGAGACTCTAAGCAGGTGGAGAGTTCCACTGGGACCATAGATGCACTACAGAAGCTGGAGTTTGATGCAACTCCATTTGTTCCATAGAAGTCAATCATTTCTACCCAGGTACCTGATTCAACCATAGATCAAGAGATAGAAGATGATGCTGAGGATGAGATTCCTACTCAGGAATCTATTGTGAAGAACATGACCAGGTGCCAGAATATCCCAAAGCTAGCTTGGTTGGGGGATCACATTGCATTTGCACCTTCAGTCACGAAGGCTGAAGTTCCTAGTAACTATAAGGAAGTAGTGGAGAGTCCTTATGGTGATCTATGAAAGAGGGTTCTGGATGAAGAGATGGAGTCTCTTCAGAAGGATACAACTTGGAAGTTGGTGAAGCTCCCTCCAAGAAGAAAAACCATTAGGTGCAAATGAATGCGTGCAAAGAAGAAATGATCTCATGAAGCTGATGTGCAATACAAGGCTAGGTTGGTGGAAAAAGGCTCTGCGCAACGATAAGGGATTGCTTATGATAAAGTGTTCTCCCCGGTGGTTAAGAATCCCTCGAACCATGGTCACTTGGCACTTGTAGCACAGTTTGTTCTGATTTGGAGCAGCTAGATTCAAACATTGCACAAGCAAGTAGTGTTGTGAGTAGGTTTATACATGATCCAGGAAGAAGTCATTGGAAAGCTGTGAAGACTATCCTGAGGTATCTGAAGGGTACAGTTGATGCCGGTTTGGAGATGAAGTCACCACGGCAATGGTGCATGACTCATGACTGATTATCCACTTGTTTGAAGAACTATGCTTGGCCTGATCCCTTGGGAGGGGGGTACGTAGGCAACCATCTGGGCTCAGTTGTTTTGATGTTGTAGCCTGATTTGTCATCTTCCACTTTCTGAAGTTAAAGATGAGGCCAAGATTACTGATTTGAAAAAAATTATAAATCTAAACTAGCCTTGATTTGGAAGGCTTGAATGGCTCATTATTGTAATTAACTAGGGAATAGATTATTTTCCTAATTATGTTGATTTGATTAAAGATTTGATTGATGCATTAATTAGGAGATCTTATTATTGCATTTATTAGGGATTTGAATGAGGATTTAACTAATGCATTAATTAATGGGATCTAATTATTGCATTAATTAGGGATTTGAATGGAATTTAATTAGGATTAAATTAGAAATTGTTTTCCTAATTTACTTTAGCTCAAATCTTTAAATAAGGCCCAAGGGCTATTGTATTGTATGCATGAGATGAGAGAAAGAGCTTGAGAGAGAGCTATTGCAATTTCCTATTTTCTCCAATATAATGAAATCATCATCCCCTCTTCTTGGACGTAGGCAACTTCGCCGAACCACGTAAATTGTCGTGTTCTTTGTGTTTGTGTTGTATGAATTTTATTTCCATTGCGACTGTTTGCACAACAAAAAGGACATCTGTTTGTGAGTAAGAGGATTAATTTTTTGAGAAGTTCTACGCCAACATCTCCAAGAACTCTCTCATTATTGTTATCCTTTGCCAAAGTATTTGCTTCTGAAATGACCACTACAATGCATCTGCTTCAGGCAGATTTGCCATGGTCTTATTTTGCATGCATTGAGATGCTAAGTGCCCAGTTTTACGAATTACATAATAAATCTAAATCTTCTTCATATTTTGAGAAGGTTTAGGCTTTAGATTATGATCCTGATGACCCCATTATTCTTAAGCGATTAAGAGTTAGACTTGTCGGTAATTTTTATCCAATGAGGTTGAATTTGGAAGTGAGTTCCGTAGCTTTATCATTCTTATCATTCTGCTTGTTGGTTTCTTCTTCCCAAATGTGAGCAATAATTTATTTTAAAGTCATGTCCTTGCACTTATGTTTCATGTCGGTTTTGCACTATTTACAGGACTAAGAAAATTTTGAATCAATTCATCAAAAAATAAAACGTACAGGAAGAAGCATTCCTTGGCTATTCAGTTCAATAACGAGAATATGATAATATCATGAAATAGAGTAGAAGCATCTTTATCATCAAACAATTCAACTTTCAAATCATTTCCAAACTACATATTTTTCTAACACCAATAACTTCAATGATAAATTTTCTATGCAAGCTATCACATATTTCATGCACATCATTTAACATACAGTAAATATCAAATAATTCCATTAAATGTTGACCTCTACCCACTGATTGGCCCCACCTCATGCAACCGTTTGCTCAAACGACACCACAGTTCCCTCACGTAACTCCCCTACGACACAAAATCCCCAATCCGAACTCTCTCTTCATTCGGTTCATTCGCATGTAGAGACACTCACACTCTCTCGTCTCCCTCTGTCGCACCGAGACCCTAGCCCACTGAACTGAAGTTGCAATCCTGCTTGCAACTAGCACGGCAACCCCACTCTCACTTGTGATTGTCTGACCACAACCTCCTGCTCGCCCGCCAAGCACACACATGACCCACTCAATCCCTTTGCCTGACCTGGACTCCCGCACGCAATCTTGCGTGCTCCATCCGCTTCAACCGACCTGATCCGACCCATATCAGCCTACCTCCAATCCAGCAAACGCCAAACCCAACATCCAACCTGAGCCTTCTCTCTCGTTCAATTCCATTGATTCGAGGTATATATATATCATTGTATCATAGATCCGGGCCGAAAGAATTTGATCTGAAACTCTCGGTCATCGAATCTTGGATTCGGCCAGACAAATTTGAAAGGCAAGTGCCTCCCAACCTCTTCTCGTGGAGGGAATGTCGGGAGACTACCGAAATTTTGAAGAAACAATGGACCCTCGCGCAATTAATTTCAAATAAAAAAATGTTATTTAAATTGTTTTAAAAAATAAAATAAAATAAAAATTAATTGTGTAATTTTAATTTAAAAAAAAAAAAGAAACCACACAAACTCATATTACTGAAGCAGAGGCAACACATGTAAGAGCTAGAGGTTGGGATGAAGATATTTCTCAAACTATTGTTGATATTAAACAATTAGGCTTTGTTGACATCATTCAGAGATCACGCTCACCTCGTTTTTTATTCTCTCTTAATAATTACAAACATCAACCATGCAATAGTTTAAATAACCTTGATGGAACTACCAACTCTTCATTTGGAGAATCTATCATATCCATAAATACAGCTATTGATCAGGCCCCTTTAGATGAAAGAAATGAAGTAAACCTTAGTAATATGTAAAAACCTAAAAAAAACACTTTAGACAGTGCTGTGATTAGCTCCAACGGAAATCTTAGATTTTTTGATTGTTTTAATGATGCAAGTAGGTCGGAAAGATGCAAGTGTACATACAAAAGAGAGCAACATCTAAGAAAACACAATCCCAATAGTCAGGTTGACTGTTTGTCTTGTCTTCTATTAGACTTCAGACCGGCTTACGCGAATAGAAGCGGAAATGTCCGCCTCCTGTACGCGCCGAATGCAAGCTGCAAGGGTTAGGGAGCTGTTTTGGAAGAATTTTTGAGGGATTTGGGAGGAAAGATCCTCCTCTCGAATAGGAATTTTTATTGCGTCCTCCCACCTGACGTAGAGCTACATCAGATAGCCTATAATATGTCGCCACGTGCACTTATTTTTTACCGCGCGGCCCGACGACCCGACTCGGACTGAATCCGGGATTATTATGTTCGCGTATTGCTCGGTATTTGCTCCGTATTTGCTCGGTATTGTTAGGCATTACTCGGTATTGCTTGACAATAACAAGAAATATCGCTCTATGAAGACCAATACCGAGCAATATCGAGCAATACTGAGTAATACCTAAAAGAACTCGGTATTGCTCGGTATTTCTCGGTATTGGTCTTCACATAATAGTATTTTTCATTTTTGTTGAGCAAAATCGACCAATACCTAGTAATACCGAGCTACGCAAACTCCCGGGTCCGTTACGGGTCGGGCCGTCGAGCCGCACGGTCAAGAGTAAGTGCACGTGACGACATATCATAGGTTACCGGATGTAGCTCTACATCAGGTGGGAGGACGCAATAAAAATTCCTCGAATAGAGGATCAATTGTGTCTTGGTATTTTCCGTTTCCCTTTCATCAAATAATACAAATTATCTACTGGTTTGTGGTTTTGTGTGGATTTTTGTGACGAATTCTCGTTGTTTTTCGAAGATTGATAGGAAATACTTGAGATCTACATATGTTTCCTATCAGCTTCCTACCCTAGCCACACAAACTCAAGGATACGACAATAGTATGCATGAATGGATCCACAATAGTCTATGATCTTAGAAGCAGTACAAAAAAAAAAGGATGATGGAGATGCGAGCGGGCACTAAAACAACAACCCCAACACAAGTAGAGAAACCAAAAACCCCATTAAAAGAATATCCCGGAATAACACCCAGTGAAACATCTTCAACGAGTGCTAAACATGCTGATCCCTTAGAGGAATAAATAAGGTTGTACTTAGCAAAGCCCGTAACAATATGAACTATAGAGCCCCGATTTGCGGCATTAGGCGACATAACAAAGGATCTGCGGCCTGTCAACTATGATTTCCCCGATGACAAATTGCAACACCAAGCGGGAATAGCTTTGTTTAGAGCCAATGCAGAAGACAACATCACAAGCTGAGGACTAGTTGTTATTCCTATGATATCATTTGGGTTCAGTAGATGTGGGGCAGTAACTTTATTTATCTTAGCGTACAATACATCAGTACCGAGTGGGGAACATAATGAGTACCTATTCGCCGAGGACATCCAATTAGAGACAGATGATCGTAGATATGAAGACTTTTCTGAAAAAGTTCTATCAATTGGGAGCCCAACAGAGGATATGTTTGTCACTGATGACCAACATCTACAGGCTGAAATTTACTCCTACATTGCATTATCTACTATGAGGTTATTTACTAAGAAAGAGCCCAGGCAAATTCATCATGGCCTGGAATCATATTAGAAAAGGGTTTGCGAAGTTCTACGGCAACAATATAGAAATACCACTCCCAATACCATCAGAAACAACACTAACGGGTCTGACCGATTGGTTTGCAATAGAATCACAAGCCAAACAAACACTGTACAAACTGTTGTACTTGGAAAACCATAAGAAAGTTCGCACGGGGATAAAAAGATATGCATTTAAAATGCTTGTGGCAAATACAGGTAGGTATGCATCTCGCCAGCATGATTGTCAATTTATGACACATTTTAAATTGCAGCCTGGAGTACTCTTACAGGCAATCAACATACAAGAATATTCAAGACATCATGAGTGTTTAATACACTTGCTTCTTCTGCATGTGCTCCGATCTTTATATCAAGCTCTTAAATATACAATCTAAGAATGCTTAACGGATTCACTAAAAATATTTAAATGCCTTGACAATAGCTATGATCTATATGCCAAAATAAATCCCGCATATGCTATGATAGCCACATTTGATTCTTAAATACAAAAGTCTGAGACTATTGCGCGGGTCAAATATTCAAGTTTCATCATTCTCCTTGAAAGGACTGGAGTTGACATGACTTGAATTAGGGCTATAAGTAAGCCGAGCCGGCTAGAGCTCGACTCATTAAAATGCTCGCGAGCCGAGCTTATCGAGCCACGAGCTCAAGCTCAAACTCAAGCTCATTTATTAAACGAGCTCGAATTCGAGCTCAATGAGGCTCAGCTTGTAAGCTCACGAGACGACTCACCATTAATTAATTATTTAAAAAAATAATAATATATTAAAGACAGACTAACAAAACGCGGCAGAAAGCGGAAATTCGGAACTCTGGGCAGGAATTTTGAATGGTGGGCTTGCTTACGAAACGCGGTTACGCAAACAACATGTCGTTGGGCTCGCATGCGGATTGCGATACTCAAACGATGCAAGCTCGTGAGCGAATTGCAGTACGTGAACGACATGGGCTCGCATGCGGATGCAAATGACACAGATTGCGGGGCGCGAACGACGCAGGTTTGAATCGCAGAATCAAACGGCACGACGAGCCATTTGCAGTGCGACGAGTCGAGATCGAGTTCAAGACAATTTTCTGACTGATGAGCAGAGCTCGATAAGGCCACTACTCGACTCGACTCGTTTACACCCCTAACTTGAATTAACAATGAACGCTTAATCACAAATCTACATGGACATTTAGTTTAAAGTCCACATTTGGCCTTCAAAGGCTCTCTAAATGAAACTTATCATAAAATCTAAGCTCTCGGTTTAAGCGTTTGCATTATCATCAATTATTAAACACGATTCTATGTTAGCGGTCAAACATAGTTGACAAGGTTTAAATAACCAATTATATCAATAACCTTGATGATGAACACATTGAATATAAATCTTAATCAGAGGGATCAATACTCAAATCCTAATAAAATTCAAATTTCAAAATATAATCAAATTAGTTAAAATAACCTTACTTAGAAAATTAAGTTACATCAATATTTCAATAAGCATTTAACAATGAATGTCTCAAAAGAAACTTGAAATTTGAAGCTTAATCTATCCGGTCAAAACTAAAAGTGCAAATTCATCTTAAATTATCTTTAACTCATATAAATTAGTTTTGTTCATAAAGGTTGTTAATCTGTATAAGCATTTCATATTATGTGGTTTGTTTGTCTTCAATTTTCCTTATCACTTTATCTTCATTATAAATCCCCTTAAATTGTATACTAGTATGTCACCATTTTCATTACTCCATAACATTTGCATGATTTAAATAACATATTCACAAACAATTGATTATTAACTATGAGATTTATAACCCTACATTAAGTGAATTTGATATGTTTGTGTGAAAATAATAAAGCAAATATTCTCCTATCCAACAAGGTATCAGATCATATTTAGCAAGCCTAGGCATTGTCCCCCCTCATCCCCTCCTTCCTATGCAAGAACTTCTAGTCTCCTAGAACCTTCACATGCACACATCTCTCCTACTCCAATACTACAGCTTCCATTACCGCACAACTCGCTTGACCTCAAATGCTCCTGCTATTGAACCACTCGGTCTCTTGGCCTCACAGCTCTCACTCCACTTCTTTCTAGCGCCACACTATCCTGCTCCTACATTAGTTGTACAGACTTGCACTCTCGCTCCTAGATCACTAGCATGCCTCGTAATGCATGTGTCTCTCTTGCAAGTAGTGTCATCTATGTTTGCTCCCACAACCCTTAATCTGCAAACAACACTTAAACCCTTCTCTTACACCCTGGTTTAAGATTGCCAAGTTTCTTCCCCTCTCATTCTTTACCCCTTAGATGTTACTACCATGTGACATTCTAGTAATCTCCAAAACTTGAAGTTCTCATTGACTAATAGTATTTCGATCAAAGTAAATAATAGCAATTATCATTTGCGATCTCTTACTTTTTGTTTCCTCATGATGTTACATAAGAAACTTAGGCCTCACGATTCTTCGCCTCAATGTCGTAGTTCTTGCGAATATATGATCATAGAGTGGCAATCATGGTTCTCTCTCTCTCTCACACACACACACTCTCTCTCTCATCCTGACCCACCCCAAAATACATGCATGCACCCCAACCCACCCAGGGGTGTTAAAACTTGACCCAACCCGAAAAAGTCCAGGTTCGGGTCAACTTGTTTATCCAACGGACGGGTTCGAGTTTAGAAACTTGACCCGTTTTAAATATCGGGTCAAGCTCGGGTTGACCCAAGAACCCGACTACGACCTGACTTCAACCAAACTTTAATTAAACCATTTGTGACCCGCTTCCATAATAGGGCAGGGTCAGTTGGCAATGGGTGAAGTTCGGGTTGGATCAAAACCCGACCCGAAGACCCATTTTGACACCCCTAACCCCACCCCACTCCACTCAAATAGAGAAGCCACCACACGATGCTAGATATTGAAAGGTTGGGTTTGGAGTCCGCTAGCTAGTTGCGGCATCAACTCTAACTAGACATTTAAAGTTTAAGCTAAGAGATGCTCTGGCGAGCCCAAACATATCTTGAAAATAATGGACACAAAGTGGTGCCCTTTTCTTTAATTGAAAACAACGGAAACATCCCAACAAAGGAATGAAATAAATAGCAACCATTATTTTTTCTAACTAAAAATCTTAACGAAATCATGCATCATAATTTAATCCAAGCATCAATATTTGACACAAGAAAAAAAAAACCAATTCTCCCGCTTCCAACAAATTTTGCGTCAATAACAAGTTTCATTAGAAAAAATATACACTGCTAAGCAAAGCTACTGAGAAGAATAAGACTAATATATTGGCATCATTAGCTTCAAATTTACATTAGAGTAATAATAGACAGGATTCTTGAAGTAAAATTTTGTTATTAGTAACTATTTTATACAAGCTTTAGTTGTAATAAACTCCATAAGGGTTCATCCAAGCATTGTTTGCACAGGTAACAACTTAATATTAGGGAATATAAATACATCATGCTTGGTTACAGTGAATATAAATTTTAGAGAACTTGGATATCAACAATGAAACAATAGTCAAGACTAGTATACAAAGATTATTCAGGGCAGGTAGAATAGCCAGTCCAAACAAACATACCGATTCATGATCCGATAGTAGTTAAGTCCTCCAGTGAACCCTGACTTGTTGAATTTATTTGCAAAATAACTTATATCATCTTCAGATAGCCAAGAAGGCAAGATTATTTCTTCATTAGGGGATCCTCCAAATCCCTTGTCCTTTGGTATGAGAATAGGCGCTGGTTCATGATATGTCAAGAACTTTCTAATAACGAATGCTGCACCCAAGCGAGCAAAGTCAGCTTCTGCTTCTCCAGGTTCCTATGAAATATGCAATGTTCTAGTCAGATCTGGAGAATAATCAGGAAAACAAACTAAATTACTCGTCAACTAATGTTAGCATCGACTGATAAAGTGGTATGCAAATGGAAGCATAAGATAACAAACTTATCATCTCATCAGAAGGCTCCAAAAAAAGCTATCACCCAACATGCGACTTACAAACACTACAGGAAAAATGCTAATTAACAGTAGAATTTCCGGCGTAAAATTTCCACCAGAACATTTGGTGGATTTTTGACGGATTTTCCAACAGATTTCCAATAAAATTTTTCTGACAGATTTGTGGGGGATTTTAAATTTTTTTAAATAATCATATATTTATAATTTAAAAAAATAATTAACTAATTAACTAATATAAATAAACTAATAATATCAACTAACTAACTAATTAACTAATTTAAATAAACTAATTAACAAATTAACGAATATTTATTTTAAATTAATTATTAATTTTGATATTCTATATGTTATGGTTTAAATATAAGAAAAGCTATCACCCAACATGCGACTTCCAAACACTACAGGAACAAAGCTAATTACCAGCGAAATTTTCGAAGTAAAATTTCTGTCAGAATTTTTGGCGGATTGTCGACGGATTTTCCAACAGATTTCCAATGAAATTTTTCTACAGATTTCTGAGGATTTTAAAATTTTTTTGGGAAATAATCATATATTTATAATAAAAAAAATAACTAACTAACTAATCAACTAAATTAAATTAACTAATTAACTAATTTAAATGAAATAATTAACAAACTAATGAATATTTATTTAAAATTAATTATTAATTTTACTATTCGATATGTTATGATTTAAATATAAAAGAGTGACAACTTTAACAAGTTTTGCTTCACAGCCGAGTGGATGGTTTTAGAGTTCGAACCCTCACGAAGTCACGGGCAAGCGTAAGCCACTTGGTCGAGCAGGTAGTCACGGGCCTCGGGCTAACAGGCATAGGCGGAGGGAGGGGGGGCATGGGGGGGCACGTGCCCCCTCTCAAAAAAAAAAAAATTTTTTTTATAACCCTTTGTCAGCTTTCATTTTATTTATGAAAGGTTTTTTTTTTAAAATTTTATTTCATGCCTTCAATCCAACTTCTACCACCATGCAATGCTTAAGCGGTGGAGATTAAAAGACTAATGATTTATTATTTAAAATATTTAATTATTTAAATCATAATTAAATATGATTTTATTAAAAATTTAATTTGTTAACTAACTATTCTTTATCTAATAATAATTATTAAATATTAAATTATCATCTATTTATTTATTTATTTTTGCACTGCTAATAATCTAATTAATTAAGGTGAATGGTACATTTGGCTTTTTCTCGCTCTTTTTGCGCAACGGAAATGTTGCGGCCGCGCACTTATGACTTAGTACGAGAGATCTCCTCTAAAGGATTTAACTAAAGCTAAAACTGAAAGCCGAAAGGGGCTTCAATCTAATTGTTTTAGTGGCTTAATAGAGCAACAAGCTCGTCAACGAGAAAACATGCTCTAATTTGTGTAACTCTTCCTTTTAAAGTTATTTATTAATCCATAAAAGTCACCAACATTTTTTTCTGCACATGAAAAGCATCAAAAAATCACGGGGCCTAGCCCAGTTGAAAAGATTTTGTATCGAGATTCGTATCCGATCAAGATAATTTTTGATGATATATCAAGGGCCCTGAACATAATTTCTGGCTCCGCCACTGCTAACAGGCAGGCCCGGGCCGTGGGTAGGCACTTGGTAAGCTGGCAGGTAGGCGCTCGGGCAACGGGTGGGTAGTCTAGAGCCGCGGGCAGCTGGTTTGCAAGAAATTTTTTTAAAATTTGCCTCTTTTTTTTAATTTTTCCAACGGAAATTTCTATCAAAAATCTGTTGTAAATGTTTTCGGTGGATTTTTTTGTAGGTATTTATTTTCCAACACATGTTTTACCGGTGAAAAATTTTCTGTCAGAAATCCACTGGAAATGTGCTATTCAGACAAAAATTGGACGATTTCCAGCAGAAAAGGCCATCGGAAATCAAGTATTTTCTTGTAGTGAAAACTCTATTATAATTTTATGAGAGTGAAAATATGAAGGGTATGTATTCTATCATAGAAGATTTGCAGGGCATAAGGAAAGAAAAGCACAAATAATAAATGATTCTAAACCAGAAGTGCAAATTTAATAAAAGTTTAATTCAAGTGCAACAAATTTTCTCAAGTTCAAACCAAAATGTAATTTCTAGTATGAAAATTCACAAATGAATATACTCACTTAAAACCATAAGGAAATGAACTAAAAACATAAATAACAACAACAACAACAATATCATCATCATCAAGCCGTCAACCCATTATGTGGGGTCGGCTACATGAATCCTTTTTCTCCATTGCGCCCTGTTAAAAGTTGAATTCTCATTTAAATCTAATAAAGAAAGGACATTTCAAATATTTTCTAACCCAGTCTTTTTAGGTCCACATCTGCCCTTCTTAACATAAATAAGAACACCATAATAATTTTAATGACAAAAATTGCATAAACATATCCAAAACACTTTTCAAAGAGTCATCTACATTGAAATTTCAGAACAAGTTTGGGAAGCATATCGCACTAATCATTAGTTCTTGCGAATCAATATCATCTAGATAGCATCATAGTGGCATCAATATGAACACAATCCTCCAAAGGGGCAAGCATCCTCTACATTCCAATTTCCAATAGACAATGTTCTCTAATAGCTTACTCTGAACCATAAGCAAATGTAAACAGAAACAAGGAATGCCCATAGAATCTAACTACTTATTTACCCATTTACAGAAAAAATACAAAACCCACCGAGCAAGCTCGATTGGAAGCTATATAAAATTTAGAGAACAACATAGATGAGTGAGTAGATGAAGATAACTTCCAAAACTCTAAGAACCGATTAGATCAAGGTAAGCAAAAATAGTATTCAATTCATGATCCATTGCACATGACGACAATAATAAAGATAATGGACTATACTCAACACAAAGGCTAGGCCTGACTCAGAAATCAAACGATTTCCTTTAATAGATGCTTTGCAAAATTTTAAACGAAACAAAGGTACTTTCAACAACATGATTCTATAAACTGTATAAAAATTTCAAGAAACTCTTGAAAAGTTTGATGATCAAATATACTCTGCAGCAAAGTTATCAACAACATCAGCGCAATCAACCAACAAATGATCAACAACTTGAATAACGCCTATACAACAAAGCAATCAACCAACAACTTCTATATTCCAACTTCAAGAAAATATGATATTTAAGGATTGAAAGAACATTAATGGAAACAATGACAAACATTGAGAAAGGAGGACCTGGAATCTACATATATAGTAATCATCACCGTAGAGCGCCATCAAGGAGTCGACCGGTCTTCGAACTGGGTTCCGGGGGGTGTGCGCAACACTGAGATTAACCAGTGCTTTCACTCTGTCCGGCCTGAAAATGCAGAGGTACCACGCCACAACCGCCCCCCAGTCGTGGCCAACCACAAAAACCTTCAAAATATCACTCTAATCTCAGAAAAACAAAACCCGAAAACAACAGAAGCTCCCATAACAGCGGGGTTTTTTATCTGACCTTGTCCTGGCCAAGAGAGTTGATGAGCGCGATTAGGTCGCCAACGAGGTGGAACATGTAGTAGGAGTCGACATCGTGAGGGGCGTCTGTGTCGCCGAAGCCACGGAGGTCGGGGGCAACGGCGCGGTACCCGCGGGCAGCGAGGAAGACAATCTGATGGCGCCAAGAGTACCAGAGTTCCGGAAAGCCGTGGAGTAAGAGCACCACCGGACCATCCCCTTTCTCGGCGACGTGCATATTAATCCCGTTAACCTGTAACGTCCTGTGCTTAATCGTTCCTATCTCCATTTCCCCCTTCTCTGTGCTAGCTCTGATGATTCTTGCGGGCAGTAAGAGCAGGTGAAGCTTCACCGCTCTCAGCTGTGAATTGGAAAGAGTGAAGAGACGGCGAGAGTTGCGTGAGCGCTTTGGGTTCCATTAAGTAATGAGAACCTGCTTACATAAAAATTTTGCGTAAGTTTATCTAAAAAAAAACTTTCTATAATTACTCCTAACTATAAAAAAAAATTTTTTTTTTTACCAAAGAAGATCCTTAAATCCTAATTTCCTTAGCTCATATTGTTTGAAAAAAAAATTAAAAATAAAAAAAACTTCTTATTTGCGTGTTATAATTTATTACAAAAGATGAAAATTGTCTGAAGTGGATAAGGCGGCCTGGCCCAACAAAACTTGTATTGGGCTTATTTCGGTATCTACATTTTTTAAGGGTGCCGTATAGAAAGTTTATTATTTTGGAGTTTGTGGAAACTGGACTCCACAGTAATTAGAGATGAGAATGGGTCTTCAATGACATAGTTGAATTATGCGTGGCAAATATTGACCCGAATCAAAATCTGATTCGAAAAATTTCGGGTTCAGGTCAACCAGTTTGTCTGATGGGTTGTGTTCGGATTTCATTTTCCGACTCGTTTATAAATCGAGTCGGGTTCAAATTGATCCGGAAACTCAAAATCAACCAAGGTTTGACTCGCGAGCCATCGATCCGCATGCACTTATTGGTCCCGAGTCTGGTATGGCTTCCCGCACCCATCTCATGTTGCGTCATGTGCCCCCCGAGCTTGACTCAGCACGCCTCGGCCTTACGACCCGCACCTGCCTCTTTGCGCTCACCTGCAATAATATAGTAAGCGCTCGCTGCTCGACTATTTGACGTAGCCCACACAGTAGCGCGTCCGGACTCAGTCGCCTAGCCCTCGCGTGTCATGCCCTCACATCTAGACTCAGCGCTAGCCTACATTAGGTGTTCACGTTCGGGTTTGCAAGTCGGGTCATATCAACCTGGTAACCCAAACGTCCGGGTTGAAATTTCTGTCCCGTTCGCAAAATCGGGTCGAATTAAGGTTAACATGTTTAGACTCATGTCAATTCAAGTTGAACTCGAACCTGACACGTTCACCTATTTTAACACCCCTAAGTTGAATACACTATACAAATTTTGAGGATTTTAAAAATTGTTAATTTGATATTAATTATTTTTTAGATTGATATGAGGGATTGTTCAAAATAGGGTCCAATTACTACTTGAATTTTATATTTTTCTCGGACTTAGATTGGCACAAAGGGATTGTTTGATTTGAAGTAAAAGAAAATTTGAAAATATTAATGTTTGGTGTGAAGTAAAAGAAACGTTGAGTTAAATTTTAAAATATTTGGAATGGGCTCTCTAGTTTAATTTTGATGTGTTTAAAGAGTCATTATATTTACTTGATTTTCAAATATACTGTGAAATTTTTTTGTTATTGTTGCCGCAAGCCGTCGCCGACCAATACGTCTGCCATCGACCACCACTTATAGCAATCCCTCACCTGATGTCGCCTACCAATGTCGCCAGTAGCCATTGCCCATAGCTACCACAACGACCCTCTTTGGCCAACCTTGGTGTGATCACCTACTTCTCTTGTAGTAGTTGTCACCAGCCATCATGTGACACCATCATTATTGTTGCCCACCATTATATGTCAACCACTACCAATGCCTATCGTGGGCCACCATTGACTATCATTGTTAATTGCTGCCACCATCCATCATCATTATCCGTCGGCTTTCGCTGGCCACTAGTCACCACCATCATTTGGGCTTTAAATTACATTTATTTATTTTAATTTAAGTCAAATATATAAAAAATAATCACCTATATATATTATACTCTTTTAAATAACTCAAAATATTTCAAATATATTATATTTTACTCCGTATTTCGAAACAACTCCAAAGAGAATTTTATGTTGATAATTTAAAGTTGCTTAGCTTGAAAGATATTTTATGTTTATTAGTAATTTTTTAAAAAAAAATAGCAATCATTTTGATGAATAAATTGCATCATGATATTTCATTATCAAAATAATTCACTTAAAAGTTATAAATATTCGGACTAATTTATGACACCAATAATATTTATAAGTCCTTAAATATTAATTTTAAATCATAACAAAACAAAATTATTATACCATCATAATTATGTCAATGATAGCTTAAACCAACTTAGATAAACGCCTCAGCCTAAACTTTATCAGTAGTGCTTGATAAAACTTAAAAGGAAAAAGCACTTCTCGTGAATCAATAATAAGTAGAAGAAAGGAAGGAGTAGAAGATTCTAATTGAACACGTGGGTCAAATTACCTATGTGCTCGAATCCACGAAGATCGGTTCAAGATATGTAAATCCAGAAAGAGAAAAAAAAAGGGGGGTCTCCTTCCTTCTTAGTCGTTCAACATAGAACTGGCGACTTTTAGTCGTTCGTTCATCTAACCTGCTAGAAATAAAGTTTTTAGGCGGTTCTTTGTAAATTAATTATAAAATTATTATAAGAAAAACTAATTAATTTTATATGTTTTTTAAATTGCATAATATTTTTTTTAATAATTATCATATTATAATATATTAAATTGTAATGAACTAATTCTTATCATAATAACTTTTGAAAAAGATATTTTAGAATCAAACAAATTTATGATAATTTTCTGATAAATAAAATTGTTAGAAACTATCACATATAAATAAGTTACTTGCTTGTTGTATTTTTGATTAATTTTTTAAGTTCAATTATGATTTCAATCAAACAGAAATAAAAAAATAATTAAAAATAATGCTACTTTACTATGTTCATATTTTAAATATGATGATAGTAAATTTGATATTGTCGTGTGCCTGAATTTTTGGGGTGCTAAGGAGATCGAGTTTACAATTCTAGATTTACCAAAAGATTATAGATCTAAGAACTTCAGTTGGTGAGCAATGGCGGTCAGATGATCATAGTCAATAGGCAACGATCGTTTGAGGACCATAGTTAGGTGATCTCGCTCAACGAATTGAAATTAACAGGTGATAGAGGTCAGAAGAATCATAGTCGAGCTATGTTGGTCAGAGAATTGCAGTCGACTGACGGTGGTCCAAGGATTGTAGCAGGTGACAAAGATTAGATGATCATAATCAACGGAAAGCAACAATCAGAAGGATCATAGTTAGACCATGGTAGCCGATCGGAGGACTATAATCGAACGACTATGATTTGAGGATGACCATATTCGAGTGACAACAGTCAGGGCGCATAATTGGATGATGATATTCAGGTCACTATAATGATATAAGGGATTGTGGTTGGTTAGCAACTAAAGTCGGAAGGATCGTAGTTGAGTGGTGGTTGAGGCACCTTCAAAATCAGTATAAAGTTATACTTATCAGGGTCTAACCTGAGTTGAGGTAACCCACTAAAACTCCCCCCCCCCTGCATGTGATATGAAATGAATCTCAGTGGTTTATTTAGATGTTTGAAAATTTTAAAATTTTATCCTAGGGCGCTGCGACTCTATGGTTGGAAGCACTTCGGTGTCAGCGCTCATGGATTTTTGGCAAATTATTTCGGTGCTTCAGCACTTAGCGGGTGCACGATACCATAAATCATGTAGGGTGGCACCGTGGCGAACTGTTAAATACCGGATGAAAAACTATTTTGACAACTGTTAGAGCATTTTTGTAGAGTTGCACAATAACATTGCAATTGCTTTGGTAGTGCAGAATGTGTTTTATTTTCCATATCTTTGTTTGAAATACAAGAATTGTGCGAAAAGAACTTCTGTTGGCGGCGAGAAGGAATTCTATTGGCTACAAGAATAGATTCTTTTTATTTGTTATGTGTTGGAAGTTAAGGTATGAGAGTCATTCCGATATTTGCTATGAAATGTTTGTTTATACTTCAACCAATTTCAATACATTTTGAATAGTTTATCTAAATGCTTTTTTAATTCAATATAAGTGTCTGTTTCTATTTCAGCTTTCGTGTATTACTTTAGTTTATTTTTTAGCTTTCTTTGGGTTAAGTTATTGATTCTTGCTTTGGGTTACCGTAACCTATTGAAACCTGTTAGCTCACTCTTGTTTTTGCTTCCATTTTCAGACCAAGGAAAGGGTATGAAGCGAGCTAAGTAGTTTCTGATACAAGAAACTGATCTATACTCTAGGTATGAATTTTGGTTATTTTTCTTTTGATTGACTTGACTTTTATTTTAATGTACATTTTTGTTATCAAGCACTGTTGCAGATAGAACTCAGATTGTATATGTATTTTTAAATGATATATAGAAAATCATTTATGAGATTTTGTAGTTTTTTGCTCTAGATTATATTCATTAGTAGCTCTGTGTTGTTCATGATTTGGAAGATTCAGTTTAGCAACATTTCTTCAATTAGATCTTGGGATCAATCTCTGCTTCTTGATATGAACTATGTGATGGTTGGGTCATATCGGGTCGGGTAGTGACCGCGGTGGTCAAAGGACCATAGTTGGGTGACAATGGTTGGGGACCATAATCAGTGAATGACAGAGGTCAGAAGGATTGTATGTGGGTGGCAGTGGTCGAAGGACCATAGTTGGGCAACGATGGTCTGAGGATCTTATTGGTCGATGATGTTCGAGGGATCGTAGTTGAACAACAATGGTACAAGGGCTGTAATAGGTGAGGGTGTTTGAGGCCTAGAGTTGGATAATGGTGGTCCGAGGATCGTAGTTGGCCGACTTCGTGGGCGGAGTAGGGGGTGGGGCTATGAGGCCATACGCCCACTCATCCCCTCTAAAAAATTTATAATCCTTTTTTATTTTTATTTAAATTTAAGAGTGTTATTTTTTCTCTTTAATTAAAATATAAAAATAATTAATCACCTTTATTCTCTTATTCATCTCCTTATAGCGATAACTTCTATATTGAAATTAATTATGTTAAGAAATTATAATAAAAACGTGCTATCATCTCAACTTTAAAAAAGTATAGATTATACATCGAAAAATGGAAGGGACCAAGCCGAAGTATCTCAATCTCTTAAATCCACCAATAAATTGATATTTCTATCAAAATCACATTCTCACAGAGCCATCTAATTCATATATTAGGGAAACCAAAGTGCATGAGCGTCGTTTCACATCTTACTCATCTAATCATCTAAAAAAGAAAAGAAAACCTACACATCACAATACTTTGCCAATTCCATGAATGAGGCAATGAGCTAAGCAAGTCATAATTGAAACTATCACAAGAAAGAAATCTTAAATTTTTTTTTTCTATTGAAAGCAGTTAAATGGCGAAACAAAGCTATTTATTTTTCTGATTTTTCTTAGACCAAATAAGATAGAGAAGGTAAGTGGAGGAAGAGAATGTAGGAGAATAATGAAAAGAAAGATAGAGAAGGAGAAGAGGAAGATTTGAGGGGAGGTGGAGAAGATGGTGATGGTGTGATTGAAGAAGAAGAAATAAATGTGGAAGAAGAAGAAGTTGAGGATGTAGGTGAAGAAGGGAAATGGCAGAGAAATGGAAGGAGAAGAAGAAAAGAGGGAAGAAGAAAAAGAAGAGAAGGAAGAAAGGAGAAGAGAATATGAGGAAGAAGAAACCACCTGCAACTGGGGAGATTGAGCTCGGGGCCGGGGCCGGCGTCGGCTAGGGCAGACGAGGAAGGATGTCCGTTTGAACTGGGATGGCACGAACCAGGGAGACGAGAACCGGTCCAGCAAGTCGGGTCGGGAGATGCTTTAGAAGTCAGATGAGCTTGATGACATGGGATAGAGGTCTTCGGTTCAGCTAGGTAACATGAACAAGAGAGACTAGAGACGGTCATAGTTGTGCGAACGAGAAAGGAGGGGGGGGGGGGGGGGGGGGGGGGGGGGGGTTGGACAAGGTTCCGCCTTGAGCTGGATAAGAAAAGAGATAAAAAAAAAAGTCAGAGCTGTTCGTGTGATGTCTGTCTCAATGAAAAGCCCTCTCTTCATATCTTCCTTTTTTGTGACGAGGAAGCACTATCCTTAGACTAGTGAAAACCCCAGTCGACTTAGCATGCAACCCATACTAATTTACACAAGCCAACACTTAAGGCTTTCATTGCTTGACAAGCACTTTGATCGAGAGCAACTGCTAGCTCTCAACACAAGAAAAGCTAGAGATATAGAGTGAAACTAATCCAAAGGGCTAGGAAATAGGGAGAGAAAGCGATCTCTTATAAGCGCGGAAGAGAATCGACTTCTTCCTATCTTCCCTATACACCCAAAAAACGAAGCCCATGCTACTCATAGGATTTGGTAGTAAACGCAGGCCACATGAAATTTGACGCAATCGAGGTCGTCAGATAGATTTCTGGATTTGAGAAGGTATTTGAATTGAGCAAAAAGTCAATTGGAACTCAATTTAAACTGATTGGGGCTGATGTGGTCAGATTTGAGCTCAAATTGAGCACAACTTGACACAATTTGTGTCCAATTTCGTCTAATTATGTTAATTTGATGAAATTAAACTCAAATTGACATCGATTCGACTCAAATTGAGCTCAATGTGGCTCAATCAAGTCAATCACACATGTTTGAGAGAAAATCACGATAAAAACGAGGTCAACGATCATCTTATATTTTATCTTTTTAAAATAACAAATTTAAATAAATTTTTTTATAACTACCAATGTTGGTCTCTGCACATGTGACTGAGGACCGTAGTCCTCATTTGCCAGGCATGTGACAGGATAAAGAGAATACAAAATTTTTGTTAGCCATAAATGCTTCATGACTTGAGATATAATATAAACATGACACACTTTTTTGAAAATTTTGTTTAGCCACGTTTATATGCATTAGATTCCTCTTACAGTTATATAATATGCTTGGCTCTTCTGTAGTAGTGTAGTACCAACTATGACCGATAATAATAGATGCATTGGGTGGTATGAAAATATACCCCTTCACTAGCTTGCAAATTACAAAATAAGAGAAATCAATTAAACCTCTAAGACCTGAATGCATCATGATAGTGACACAAATAAAAGTTAGGCTTCATTTGTGATAGTTTTCTTATTACTTTCTAGTACACAAATATCTTGAACTAAAAATTATTGTTCTAAAAAACTGCTTAGTAAAGCACTCAGAAAGCTATTCCAAACCAAGCCTTAGGCTTTATTTGGGGCAGCTTTTTTGTTGCTTTCCAGGGGACTCTACTCTCTGATCACTCTGATGGTTTTGCCGGGTTTTTGTCGGGCTTTTGCTAGATCACAGCCTGAGTCCTTACTGCTTTACTGCTTCGCTACCCCTTTTTGGTCCTTAGTTACTGTAATTTTGTTTATTTGGGTGGTATAGGTTTTTCTTTGTTTCCTCCCTAGTTAAGCGTTGTTTTTAGCTTTTTTGGGTTGGATTTTACTGTTCCCTTACTTGTAATGTTGTTTCTTTTCATCAATATATGGGCTTAGGCCCCAAAAATTCCCAACAAAAAAAAAAAAAAAAAAACTTTTTAGTACCAAGTTTTTTGAGTTAAAAATTTTTATACAAGAAATATGTTTTAAAAAGCAGTATGAAATTTGACTCAAACTAATCCTTAGTTTTCATTTGGGATAATTTTCTTACTACTTTCTATAACTTTTTAGTACAAATTTTTTGAAAGTAGCAAACAATCAGCCGGTAAAAACTGTTGCAAATGATGCGTTGAACTCAATATTATTTTAATGTACAAAATTTTCTACCTATGAAATTTTAAATATTTTTATTAGCTTTAAATTCTGCTTATTTCAAAAAGTTTATAATAATAAAGTTTATTAAATAAATTCTTACCTGTTTTAAAATATTATGTTAATTAAAGATTTTTAAAATTGTTTAGATATTTGACAGCTTAGTTTTAAACATATTTTTTATTTTAATATTAATAATTAAAAACACAAAAATATTTTTATTATTTAATTTTTAAAATGTTTAAAATATTTTCAAATTATGGCTCGAGAGGCCGGCCAATCCTCAAGTCGCTCAAGCAAGGACAATTATCACCTTTCTATGTTTTTATTTTTCAATTATTTTTTTATTGAAATTTTTCTTAGTAAAATATGGCCTATTATTGTGGGCTAGAATATATGAGCCGATATAGTAAGAAATTTTCGCCTCAGCATTGTATGAATATCCACCAGACAAACAGAAGAAAAACAAAATACCAGATTTTTTACGTGGAAAAAAAAGGAAAAATCAGTCCCGCGCAAGTTAAATGATTCCACTAATGTTTTATTAGATTACAAGTGAATGTCTCGTAGTTGAAATTGAGGATGATCATATTACAATAATCAACCGTCGGGTTGAAATCCAGTTATGAAAGGAGATCAGAAATCCGATGACATTTGGTGGTCAGGTGGAAATCCGGCTTCAATTGACAGTCGAGCAGAAGTCTGGTGTCAGTCGGTGGTTGGGCATAAGTCCAGCGCCAGCCGATGGCCGGCTGGAAATATGGCGATAGTCAGTGGCCGGGTGAAAGTCCGACGGTGGTCGAGGAGGAGTGTGGTGGCAGGAGAACTCTCATCATTCGCTTCATTTCTTCATTGCTTGGGTCCCATTTCCATGAGAATGAGATATATATTTATAGTTTTATGATAGTGACATGACCAGTAAATATGAGGAAGATTAAGGGTAATGTGGAAATGGTTTGAATGAACGGTCGATATTAGATCCCCTTGATCATTGATTGTTTACTGGGCATTTGAATCTCTTAATGAAATCAGAATTTGGCAATCTTGGGTTTGTTGGATTCCTCTTGTCGAGTCATTCGATTTGATTATAAACATGATACTTTTGGAAACCGTTTGGCAATCCAAATTATAGTTTAAACCTTCCAAATGCGCTTCGAGTCTTTGATTTGAACCCATTTGAGCTCAGATTAGGTCAAATTTGGTGTCGTTGGGTTAGTTTTTTCGAGACGTTCAGGTCGACTATAAGTTTGCTAAAATCAGAGTTCAATAGTCCCGGATTTAATTTTTGAAGCTTATAACTTGATTTTGCCTCGAGAATTGAGCCAGATCAAGATAATTTTTTGGCGATATATCACCTATAATTAAATATTTAAATCTGAAATTCACGACTTTTTTTTTTTTTCATTATTCTTCCAACCATCAAATTACGCTGAGATGCCACCTAAGAAATTCCCGTGGCATCAGCAGTAAATAAACTCATTTTCAGCCCATAGTTTTGACCAGAGAAAACTTGAATCTCTCTTCCCCTTCCAATCTTCCATTACGACTAACGACGGTCGCGATGGATGATTGTATAAGAAGTAGCCGCCAAGCCGCTGATGTCAATTTAGTACTATGAACTTGACTCAAAAGGTTAAAGAATAAGGATTTGTATAATTTATTTTCTAAATTTATATTAAATTTGAATTGAACTTATATATACATATAACTTGTTTTAATAATAATAGTTAGTAATAAAAGAAGAAATTTTTTTCATCAAGGTTAGCACCTATCTTAGTAAATAAGGGCATCTCGGGCTGAATCAAATACTATTCGCCTATTATTTGTTTGCAGTTACTGTGAGTGCCAACCCAAATACCAAACAAAAACGTATTTTATATTTTCTCTCCGCTGTGAGCAGTGCGACCTCAATATTAGCATCACATTGTTTGAAATGTAAAAATGATGTTCGGTTAGACGTTCGGGCTACTGCAAACCGAAGAATGTCGTTTGATTGGAGATGGCCTAAAATCAATGCTCGTTGATGCCCATCATCATTGCCAACATAGGGGACACAACAAAGCTTATTTCCACTCTCATCATGCTTGTGAAAAAGAAAGAGAAAAAATGATAATTCAATGTAGAGTCTTCCACGTATGAGAAGATTGGACCTTGAATGCACTCGCAGACCTTGAATGCACTCGCATTCATCCATATCAAACAATACCTACAAAACAGATTTAGCTCGACAAAAGGAAAATGAATCATCATGATATTAAACCAGATTGAACTTAATATTTTCTTAGAGATGGGAAAATCTAGGATATGTTGTCAACCTTCTAGAGAGAGCGATGTGCATGAACCTGGTGAGTAGGAATTCAACCTCGTGGACCACTTGTTAGTCGATAATGTTGATGTTTGCCATCGCAATTAGAGTTGATGACATCCATTTCCTCAAAGTTGATGCCTATTGTTGCTAACAAGGCCAACATATGTAATTGATGCCAATGCCATCCCATAATGTCATCAACAAAATTAAAGCTCATTGTCTTCAAGAAGGCCAACCCTTGTCATCGGCACCAAAGGTGATGTTTGTCATGAATGCTAACGTGAACGCTTACCATCGCTACCCATGCTAATGATTGGCATCTCAACCAACATCAATTTTTGTCATTAATGATAGCGCTGATGCATGCACAAATAACAACACTAATTGCCATCGCTCACAATATCGATCTTCATTGAAACTAATGAGGTTGAAACACATTATGGCTAATAAGGCAAATTCATCATGAACATTGACATAAATGCTCATTTTTTATGATAATGCCACTATCATCAATAATATCAGAATCTGTCATTGCCAATAAAGTTGGTGCACACCATCAACATCAGTGTAGGCTCTCTCATAATCACTAAGTTTGACAGTAACAATCATTAACGTGGTGTTCACCTGCTATCACCAACACGACCTTCGTCTTACATTGCTACCAAATTTGATGCTCATCATTACTGCTAAGGTCAATGGCCATAATCACCAACAATATCAACATTTATTGCGACCACTAGGGTCGATGATAACCTACCATTGCCACCACCAAGGTCTAAACACATTTTAGAAGATAAGTCCAATGCCATCCACAACTAACAATAATAACAACCATTACTTATATTGATGTTGACATCAATCATCATCAACAAGGTTGATGCTTTCCATCAGCACTAATATTAATGCTTGCCATTCCCAACAAAGCCAACGCTAACCACTAACACCAATGATAATGCCCATTGTCACCATCAAGATTGACACCTACTATCACGACTAATATTGAAACCTACTATTTCCACCATGGTTGATGATCACAAACATTAGAAAAGTAAGCGCTTATTGTTGTCAATAGTGTTGATTCCATCATCATTAGCAAAGCAGAAACCAATCATCTCTCAAGGGTAATGACTAATGATGTTATTTTTTGTTGTTTGTCTCCCTTCCCATAAGGAAAATGCCAAGTAGATCATCAATGAACTGTTGATGATAACTCTGATGTCTTAATGCTCCTACTGCTTCACCAAAAGAGTTGTCTTCTACAATTTTACTCTACTAAAGTGTATTAATATTTTATTCAATTATAAGGATGGACATCCTTTGAAATGTGCCATCTACACTAGTTAGAATAGTTTTAATTAGGAAAAAAATGACGATTTCTTTCATTTTTCATATTTTTATACAAAAATCTCATGTTTTATGATCGGTTACTTATTGATATATATATGTCGGTGAAACTTGTTTCAATAACAAATCAACAAAAATTTTGCTATGTTATTGTGAAGGTCCCTTTCAAAAATTTTAAGGATGTTCTTCCATATAATTAAAATATGATAATCATATGAACTTCCTTAAAATTTAAAGACGAATTTCATTTTTCAATAGTAGCCATTAAGAAACTAGTTGAACAAAAATGTTGCCGACTCTCAGCATCAGCGGGCCAAACTATTTGCTAAAGTAAACAACTTGCCAAATTGAAAACTACATCAACACCACTTAAGTCAAAAGGCTCCTGAAGCAATTCATGCCCCCCAAAACTTCATTATTGTCACATGTCTTCACTTTGCTTAGTATATATAAAATAAAATATTTTTTAACTTTCAATTATATGTAGAAATTATCACATAATTATGTATATTTAATTTTTATCTTATACTTTCATGCTAAATCTCTCATAATTTTAATATTTTATAAATTAAGATTTCATTTGGAATATTTTTTTTATTGCTTTTTACAACAGCTTTTTAATACAAATTTATCCTAAAACAGTAAAAAATAATAGCTAAAAATTGTCCCAAATGAAACTACTTAAGCTTTGTTTGATGCAACTTTTTTATTGCTTCTTAAAACAGAATTTTAGCACAAAAAATTTAATTTTTTACTAAAATTCTATTTTAAAAGCAATAAAAAACCGTCTCGAATGAAGTCTTAGGCTTCATTTGGGACGGCTTTTTTATTGCTTTCTAAAACGGAGTTTTAGTACAAAAATAAAAAAATTTGTACTAAAACTCCGTTTTAGAAAGCAATGAAAAAGTCGTCCCAAACAAAGCCTTAGACTTTCTTTGAAATATCTTTTATTAATTTCTAGCAATTTTTAATATAAATTTTTTTATTTTATTTTTTTAAATTAAAACTATTTGTTCTATAAAATTATTTAAGGAAGTAATTAAAAAATTATCTCAAATGAATTCTTAACTAATCTTTATTTGAGATTTTATTATTATTTTTTATAATAATTTTTTTAAATAATAAAAATATTTTTATGTACCAAATGAAGCCTAATAATAAAGGTCTGTTCAGCAAAAAGTTGCATGCAGGGTGGCGACATCTCATGCTTTACCTTTTGATTAGTCCCCGCCGGACGCGGAAAATGGTAATAGTGTGCACGTGACAATACTAGAATACATTCATCATAGCAGTAATTACTTTTATAATAGCGTACATAAGAGATTTTTAACTCCAAATAGAAAACTACAAAATCCTACCCTTCTTCAATCATTAAATAAACAAAAGAGTTTGGATCATTGGATTTGTTTCAAGATTCACGCTTCAACATAAAACAAATCTGCCACCATCGAATCACAGCCATCCGTTGAGTCAATAATCGTCATCCCACATCCCGAAACAGTCCAGTCCGGATCCGCCGGTCTCCCCCGTAAGCACTACCTCGGGCTCCAGCCCCAGAAACGTCTCCAAGCTTGAAATCTGCTCCCTGAGCCCCTCCGTACTAGCCGGCGAAGCGGACCAGCCCTCCGGCGCGACTCTCGGCTTCTTTGACGCGTCGCCGCTATCGCCGCCGGCAACGTCGGGAACTTCTTCGGGGAAGTTGAGCTTGGCTTTCCTGCCGCGGATCTCGCGGGCGGCGACATCGTAAGCTCGAGCGGCGTCCTCGGGAGTACTGTAGGTCCCGAGCCAAACCCTAGCGCCCTTTCTCGGGTCGCGGATCTCCGCTGCCCATTTGCCCCATGGCCGACGCCGAATCCCGCGGTAAATGTTCTTCCGGACCTTCTTCTTCTCTAATCAAGAAGCAAGACAAGCAATACCATTAAAAAACTTCGAGAAATGAGATTGAAATTAGGGAAAAAAATAATAAAACCTTGGGAGGGGGCAGGATCAGAGTCTTTGGAATCGGCCGATTTGGGATTTTCGGGATGCCGACGGGGCAGATTCTGGCCGGAGGTGAAGGGGATGAAGTCGGAGATGATGGAACCGCCGCACATTATTTCGATTACCGTGTCGGGGAAAACCCAGCGAGAGAAAAAGGGAAGAAGAGGATGAGGGGGTATGAACGCACACAGATAACGTAGCAGTGGCAGTGGAATGCCCACAGGTTGGAGCTGTCGTCTCCTTATATAGAGTTTCGTCACGTTAATCTTTTTTAGAAGTTGCATTAAAATATTTTGATGTAATTTATATTGAGAAAATTTTAAAAATTATTAAGATAAATATTTATATGTGATATTATAAATTATATTAATTTTAAAATTGATTTAAATACTCTTACTATTATTATAAATTATATTAATTTTTTTTTAAACAAGGATCACCTTTGACTTTTAATAGGACACAATGGAGAAAAAGGATTCATGTAGCCGACCCCACGTAGTGGGATAAAGGCTTGATGTTGTTGTTGTTGTTGTTGAAGGATCACCTTTAAGCCCATATCTTTTTGGTGTAATCACGAATGATTTTATTAGACATCTTTAAGAAATTGTACCGTGGTGTATGTTTTTTGTTGTTGATAAGATTAGAGAGCAAGTTGAAGGTAAACTTGAATTATAAAGTTTAATTTTAGAGCGTAAATATTATCATTTGAGTAGATTTAAAACAAAATAATGTAGTGTAATTTTAGTAGTGATAGATCTAGTGGAAGAATTGTGACTTTGAGCTATTAAGCCATTAATAAGAGTACATGTTTTAGACATCTTGGACCTATTATTCGAAGTTATGGTGAAATAGATTGAGATATTAATGATAGAATTCAAGTTGGATGGTTGAAGTAAAGGAATGCATCAGGCTTGTTGTGTGAAAGAAAAGTACATCTCAAACTTAAAGGAAAATTCTATAAGATGATGGTGAGACCTACAATATTTTATAGTGCAAAATGTTGGCATTAGAAGATAAGCATAATATTAAGTTAAGTGTTGCATAGATGAGGATACTCAAGTGGATAAGTGGCTTTACTCTTAGAGATAAGATACAAAATTAGCATATATATATGAGATGGTTGGAGTAGTTCTAGTGTCAGATAAGATTAAAAAGAGACGCCTTAAATGGTTTTGTCATATAAAATGACGACCTTCTGATGGAGTAGATGTATTAGATTTGACTTACATTAATAGATAGGTAGTGATAGACCTAAAAGGTTTGGTTAAAAAAATATTAGAAATGACCTTTCTTTATTTAATTTAAATGAGAATTTGACTTATAATAGAATTCAATAGAGAAAAAAGATTAATGTAGAAGACCCACATAGTAGGATAAAAGCTTGACATTATTATTGTTATCATATAGATTTAAATACTCTTAAGCCCATTTAATTCAATATTTGTAGCATTTTTAGTTAATCTTTTATTGTGCATCAATTAGGTTCCCTTTAAAATAATTTTTTAGCAAAATTTTTATGCAAATTCATACTCACTTTTAGGCCAAAATGTAGAGCATACAAAAAAAAAATCATCATTTTGCCTTATGAAAATTATCAATGATTTGGCTATAATTTATTATTGTTATTATTTTAATTTTACAATGAGAAATGCATTTTATAATTAAAAAATAATTATAGTAGTACATATAATAACTTCTAAATTTTACTTAATATTTAACATTAAAAGAAGAACTAAACATAAAATAGGAAGGCCATGAAAATCAAGATACAAAACGTATTAGGAAAAGCTTTAAAGCTATTGCCTTTATGCACTGATTAATGCAGTATATGATATTTTGAATTATATTATTACAAGAGTGCGGGGAGCTAGTAGAGAATATCATGGAGTCATATATGATGAAAGGCATTCAGACTCTTGTGGTGGAGATACGATAGTTCGACGGATTTGGTCGGGTGACAATCCAATTAGAATGATTGGGTTGAGACATTCTAACAACGACGATGGTTGGGTGGCAGCAGTCTGACGATTGAGCGATGGCAGACCAATAATGATAGTTTAACGAGGTGGTTTAATGTTGGTGGTTCAGGGATGATAGTGGTATGACGGATCTGATTAGCCTACAGTAGCCCAACAAGTGTGCTAGGGTGGTGGCATAGCAGTAGTGATCAAGTGATGGACATACGACAACATTATGGTGAAGGTTCGAGAGCGGCGATCATGTTGCGAAGTTTCGATGGTGGCAGTGGGTTTGGAAGGTATGACAACACCGAACGGGTTGTGAAGGTGTACTAGCAATGGTTGGGCGGCCAAATCAAGCGACGTTGGTACTCTGGTAGAGCTCCTAGATTTTTCAAGTACTCTTGAGTCTCTAGGTAAACGTCTTAGCTCCTGCTCCTCCTCCCTTTGTATAAAGAGTGTATGTCTATTACATTAGAGTGACATTCCTTACAAATATAATAACAAAAATTTTAAACACGCAATTGAATGGCTCATGCTAATGCCCTCAATCTTGGAGCATTTCTTTATCATTTAAGTGCCCCAATCATGTTAGAATTACATGATCTTGTGGTCGATTGATTCATAATGTCGAGACACTCAATTTGATTATAAGAATATCAAATATGAAGATAATTTGATCCTTAATTAATATTCTAAAATTTCTAATTATACTTCAAACAATTTATGTGAGCTTGTTTGTACTCGTATCAAATCATTTTTTAAGTTGCAGGGCTCATCTCGTCGACTTGATCGATTCGATTATAATGTTATTGAAATTGGAATATGGATGATCATGAATTTAACTTTAGATGCTTCCCTTTCAAGCTTGCATCAAGATTTGTATCTTATCAAATCGATTTTTGATGATGTGTCAATGATTAATTTATGAAAAAATAATAAGAATTTAAGGTTAAAGAATAATAACTTTTCAAGATATAAGAGAGACAAATCAAATTTAGATTATGCAGTATTAATTTCCATATGAGCAAGTTGTTGGTGAAAATGCTCATGCATTCAGCACAATAGTGAATGCCAGAATAAAAAAAAAAACTACAGAAAAAATAAGACAAAAGATTAGTGCGTGGGCAATATTGTTTGCCGACATTCACAGCATACAATAAATAAAGAAGACAGTGGAACATAAAATATTATTTTGCAGTACTCATTCTTTTATTTTTCCGGTTCTCTCTTTCCGTTTTTTTCTCTTAAAAAGATTTGCCACTTCCACTCAAAAGAAAATAATCATCCCCTCACGCAAAGAAAACAAACACTTGAAATCCAAATCAAAGTGAGCTGTTGGTGGGATTAAATGCTCGTACACTTTCTAGCTGAAAAATTGTCATTTATCAGTCGTTGCTTAGTTTGATTGGTAAGTGAGTATAATTGGGAACTCCTCCAATTCGTGCTTGATTCCCTTCGAGCAGCAGCGTCTCTTAAAAGGGGCCCAATCAAGTGAGGGTCAGGAGGTTTCTGGGATGTGTGCCTTTTTTATGTCAGTCGAGGATTAGTCACGCCGCCAAGCCCTCTTTTGGAGTGGCATCGGGAGGATACCTCATTCCAAAAAAAAAAACCCAATTTCGGAAGGGAAGCACTGATGAAAAAGGAAGAATTCATGGTGGGTAATTTTCTATTTTTTTTTCCGGAAGAACAAGTATTTTAACTATTTCTCCTGTCTTCAATAAATACAATTATCTGAATTTTATGAAAGATTTTTTTTTTTCTATTTCATACATAAAATTTTGTATTTTACAATTCTATTTTGTCTACTCTAAAAAAAAAGAGGTTAGTTTTGTCCCAGCTGACTCTTATAATCAGGGGCCAACAAACCTTTGAATATGACAAAAAAATTACTTGTAGCTCGGTTGCTCTGTCAATGAATTCAACTTCCAGTATTCATTTCTTTGGCAATAATTATAGAGTAATTACTCTTCTTTAGATTCTTCATATTCTCCTTGACTTCTACACTCGCTTATTGATCTTCTTTATTTTCTCTATGATCTCTTTGATTTGTCAACAATTTCTCTTCCTTTTATTCAAGATATTTAGAATTCCTCTCCCTCCTTTATTGCATTTAAGTAACTATTAGTATTTTCCCCTTCATTCCTATAAAAAGTTGTTCATTTGAAACATGTAGACACTTATTTTATGAATGAAAATAGTTCTTGTAGAGTGTATTTTCTCTTTAATTCTCTTCTAATCAAGTAACTAATTTGTGTAGTATGAGGAGCATAATCTATGATGGTGAAACCTTATTACCTCCTTTAACAATAGGAAGTGTTATTCATTAGAGAGGTTTATAATAGAGAAGATAGTAGTAGTAATTTCATATATAGAAATGAATACAAAAAATTATACAAGCCTTACTGAATAACCTATATCTACTATAGAGATAGCTAAAGGAAATATGATTACATGATACATGTATTACAATAAGAAGTACAATTTACATGATATTTGTATTATAATAAATATATGACTCTCAAATGTTTGAAAATAATAAATGTGCTTTTAAAGATTTTAGCATAAATGAGAGACGCCTCTCTTATAGAAAGTCTAACTGTGGTATTTATAGCTGAGCCATCTCAAAGTGTAGTTGAAAGTACATAATATTTACACGGTGAGGTATTAACCATTTTACAATCATATCACAACACCGTTGTGTCAAAAACTTTTGAACTGGATATCATCATTTAACAATGGAAGAATCAGAGTTGATGTGATGTGTGAGTGAAAATGATATAATGGATTCATAAATTTAATTATGATATATCAGTCAAACAAAATTTAGAAGAACAAAGTATGCTAGGATATACTAGATTAACTAAACAAGTAAAGGTTATGTGGACTAGGCCATTGATCTAATCAAAGAAAGGTTTGGATCACAAAAATATTGAGTGACTCACATATAATATATTTGATAAATATGTAAGTTAAGATTATGAGAATGTCACAATATTTCATGTAAATAGACTATAAGAAAGGATTGAATAAGTATGTTTAATTTGTGTTTTGGAGCACCAATTTGCAGATGAAATTTAGAATTAACCAGATTAAGTGTATACAATATATAACTAGAAATCCATTGAAAACCCTTGTTTCAATCCTATTGCTTGATACCGCAATAAGTAAATAGGGTATGATATGATATGATGAGAGAGACATCTCCTAAACTAATCCATTAAATATGATGAGATTGAATAGGGGATTACTTCATGTAAAGTGAGTTCGCCAAAAAAATGATGTCAATAGATCGATTGTCTTGACTTATAATAAAAATGTTACAAATATCCTCTATAAAAATTTATGAATATATTCTATTTCTATACACTTAGAGGGTCGAAGAGAAGAATTTGGTAGAGAGAAATTTTTAAACTTAGAGAATTTCATAGTAATAAGCTAGCTCTTGATGCCTACAAATGGACAAATCACCACACAATGCTAACATCTATTTCTTACAATACTGATGATTGCTAACATCCAACATCTCCCAATAAGAACACATATATTCTTCCCTTACTAATGTGCACCATCAACCCACACCAATCTACTATCACTAAACATCAAAGCATTCCTTCATCGTCAATTGAAATCAAATTAATGTTTAATAGAAGTCTTCCTGGCCATCTAGTCTCCCCTCTAATAAGGAGAAGGTTAGATTAGATTCCTTACATCATTCGACCTTCAACATTCCCCATCAACTTTCTTTTGATGCATACCAATGACATATGCATAACATATATTAGTCACTAACATTTGACTTTTTCTTTCTTGACCATCAATCTTTATTCTTATAAGGAGAATAATTGAGCAAATGATTAACTATCGCCTAACATCTAATAATTCCAGTCAAAATTCATTCAACATATGCTAATATTTGATGTTTGTTAGCTACCAAAATCCAACATCCAATGCTTACCTTCCTAGCTAGTGATCTCTCCTCTTAACAGATAATCTAGCATACTATTAATCATTACATATTGTTTGACATTCTTCGTCAATAGCCATCCATCAATCAACATCTACCAACATCAGATGTTTGTTAGCCACCAACATTCACCGATCTTGCTCATCTCATATGTAACAACTTGTTAATTATGAAAATATATTTAAAATAAAAATCCGAATTTCTGTACATCTCAACTAGAGTGCCGCAGTGCTATGCTTGTGAGCACAACGGTGCCAAAAATTACTATCGCAGTGCTAAATGAACTATTCTACAGCAAGTCTAGATTCAACGTGTAGCGAAACAACACTTAGTTAGAGCATCACGACATCAGGCACTAATATTGTTTTTTTCTTCTAACATCCCTCTCTACCACCCACTGCCTCCCTCACTCTTGTTGCTTGGTTGGGAAGGAAAGCAAAAGAAGAAGGGGAGGGGAAGATAGAAGAGAGAAAACCAGTTAGGGCTTTTTGTCCATTATTCATGTTACGAAAATGATTCTATTCTTTGTAAGTGATAATCTTACTCTTATTTTTTATGATTTTAATTTCTACAAATTTTATCTATTCTAAATTTATAAAAAATGCATTATCTCTTTATTTTATTAGATTTTACAATGTAACTTTTTATATATGATATGGATGATTCACATGAGCATTGTGACTGGAATATTATTAAATTTCACCATATAAAATGAAAATTATAATTTTCTAAACCTATTGACTAGTATGCCAATTTTTCTGTATTTTATAGATTCCAACATTTTATGTTGTATTTCATACCTATAGATAATGATGATAGTTTAATTTTATTGTTAGCTCTTTGGCTTTTTATATTCTTTTGCAGCATGTTGTGATTATTATATATATTATTTTGTGTCTTTGGACTTTGTAGTAGAATATAAATATCAATCAATGTAATGATGTTTTTTTGTTATATATATTTATTTTTCCTTAATGCAGTTAGTCTGATACGATTGTAAATGAATATATGTTGTAAATTGAATTATAAGACAAACAATTCATGAAGAAATAGAAAATAGATGAAATTCTTCCACTTTAGATACTAGGACATGACATCATATTAGGATAATGATATAACAGACCATTACGTTTCATCCAATGTCTAACATTCCTAATCATCCTTCGTCCAATATCCGTTAGCCAACGATGTTTGATATCCATCTTCTTGATTTCCAATCTCCCCCCTCCTGTATAAGGAAGATCGAGTAGGCCGTTGATTATCGCAAAATGTTATTGGTCGATCATCTTCTCAGGACTACCAATATTTGATGTATGTCATCCACCAAGATCTGACACCCACCTTTATTGTCATTAATCCTCCAACTACAAATAAGGAGGATCATGCATCCACCCACCTTCACCATATATCCAATGATTCCAATCTACTATTGTGTAATGTCTGCCATTTTGCATTGTCCATCAACAACCAACACCCATTTTCCTAATCACCGATCTCCTCTCCTTTAACGAGTGACCAAAACAAATGCCCACCATCAATTGATTATAACTTAGACATCTCAAGACTTTGGTTCTACTATAAAAAATGTCTTTCATGATAAATATCTACTATATTATGATAATGTATTGTCCAATAATAATGCATCATTTGTAATATATGACTTACACTATTAAAATTTATTCTTATCATTTTGCACCAAATTTCATTCAATGCAATAATAATAATAGTTTTTACTATCACAAATATGTCAACACTTAATAATTATAATATCATATTCAATACACATTAACATCCTATATTTTTATTAATAAGCATGCTTTATGTTGTAGCGGCATTATGTTCATAATCTTATTCTCATATTTATACATAATAAATTTCTTAAATCCTACAAAACTTGTAAATAAATGATTAATTTGAAATATGGTTCCCCAAATCAGCGGAATTTATGGGGCTTTAAAAAGCTACAATCATACTTGTCGGTGAAGAATAATTAAGAGTTTGTTTGAGGTTGCTGTAATTTTTTATAAAAATAGTTGTAAAATTATTATGAAGAAAATTATATTTTAAAAACTATTATAAAAATTAAAATTTTATCAAAAAAATTTTTAAAAGCAATAAAAAATAGTGATGGTTGGGATATAAAATAAAATAGTAGGGGTGTCAACATTTGACACGACCCGAAAATCCGATCAGAGCCCGGCCCGAAAATTCTGGGTTATGGTCAACTTGTTTGAGAAACGAGTTGGGTTTAGGCTCGGGATTCTGACCCGTTTGTAAAACCAGGTCGGGTGCGGGTTGACTCGGAAACCCGAAACCAACTCGATTGATCCGGGAGTATCGTGTCGTCCGGTCAACTTCGACTTCGTCCCGGTCTATCGTTACTGACCTCATCTCGCGAGCGTGAAAACCCAGGTTTACTGCCGCTGCTGTGGTGATGTGCCACAGGAAGCAGCTGGCTTCGCATGTTCGCTGCTGACGTCTCACATATTGTCCATGTGCTGGTGTGCCGCCAACTAGCACTTTATGGCCGTCTCGTTGTCCCGTTAACTGCCAACGTCATCCTGCCTGTTCCTTGTCATCCCATTGCCGTACAAATCGGGTCCGGGTTGACAGTTCTGATCCATTTGTAACCCGTTTGGATCAGAGTCGAGTCGGGTTGGACCCGAACCTAAATCCAACCCATCAACCTATTTTGACACCCCTACAAAATAGAAAGAAAGCTGTCTCAAATAAAATTCTTAGCATGCAGCAAAGGGGGAGAGAGAGAATACAGTACACATGTGAGAGGAAACATACTAGTAGTAGACTGTAGGGAGACCGTCACGTGGATGGGATCATGGGACGGATGGACGGTGAAGAGTAGTGCAAAAGGCTCCCTTTGGGCACAGCTCACATGCTTCCCAGAAGCAGCTCATTAAGCCGAATTTTGACAATTGAGCTTATAGCAATGAGGGAGGAATCAATTACCTTTGGGCTTTTTGTTGGGATGTTTGAAATGCACAACAATTCAGTTCGATTCAATGTTCCAAACATCCCTTTTGATTAAATAAATCTGATTTGTACTTCACATATTATCAATCAATCGTTTTTTCAAGAAAGAATGGAAATTTTTTGTTTCTCTTTTTATTATTATTAAAATTCAAAGAGATGCATTATTCAAACATTACAATGAAAAGATTACATGATGCATTCTTAATCGATCACCAAAAATCATTTTGAGGGGATACCAATCTTGATGCATATTTGAATTGGTGACTTTCAAAATTAAATTTGGGACCATCATTCATTCAACTACAATCCCTCCGGCTTCCATTACCTGATTATGTTCATTTCAATTACAGTCGCATGCCGACTGAGATTCCCCCGGCCTTTGTTGCCAGCTATAGTCTCTTTGACCACCTTCGCCCAATAATGAACCCTCCAACCTTCGTTGCTTCGTTGCCCACCAACTACGGTCCCTCCAACCACCGTCACATGACAATGGTTTCTTTGACCTTCATCGCACATCAATTAAGATTCCCACGGCCCCGTCATCTGACTATGGTCCTCTGATCTTCGTTACCCAATTACAGTCCCTACGACCATAGTTGTCCACCGACTATAGTAGTCCAACCACTATGGTCCCTCCAATCATCTTTGCACAATAACAATCCCTCCGACCTTCGTCGCCCATCAACTACGGCCCTCTGGCCTTTGTTTCCAGACAGCGTTCCCTTCGATCTCTATTACCCGACTATGGTCTCTATAAATTCTATTGTCTATCAACTATGGTCTTTCCGACCTTCGTTGCCTGACCACAGTCCCTTCGACCTCTATCGCCAGACTACAGTCCCTCCAACCTCCGTCGCACGCCAACTGCAGTCCTTACAACCTCTGTCGTTCACCGACTATGATCCCTTTAACCATCGTGACCCTAACTACGATCCTACAAATCAAACGAATATGTCAACATTTTCTTTAGAACAACTCTGATGTCACTGGATTCCTCTAATTAAAATATGTGATATGCTCTATATGATGTATATTTACACGTTTTGTCAACACCTTACGCCTTCCCTCAAGAAAGGCACATTTGTAATCCACGATTAATGCTAGTGAAAACATTTCAACTGGGTAAGACACCCTGGTTTTTCTCTTTTTAGGCTTTTCACGTAAAAAGCTAGCATCTCTTATGACTCTTACACATCTCTCTCTTATCTATATATGTGTTGTATTTTTGTATAAAAGTATGGCGCAAAACTCTCTTTCTATCGTCATTAATGTTTCAACATGCAACAATTTTGTTTTGGATGTGAGAGATATATTAATTTATTTCACACCAAAGTTTAATGAGCTTTGATCCAATTGTTTCAAAAAAATAATTTTAAAAATAAATTTATTTTATTGTCACACTAAAAATCAAAGAAACATAACCAATGCTCCATAAATAATTAAATAAAAATTTTATTTAATTTTTTTTTGAAATAAAATTGTTGGATTAAAATTATGAGGAGGGATAGCTGAGGTTCATATTTCATATGACTAGGCTTCAGTTTTTCTTTTTAAAGAATTTGGCAGTACTTATTTAGACGATTATTTTTTATGAGAATAATCACACGTTTTTTTTTTATAGATGTGATGGAGAAAACCTTTAAAAAAAAACCCCCTCAATCAAGCATCAATCCGATGCAGAAGCTTCAAGCGTAGAACATGCAGCTGCCCCATCCGAGGCGGATTGGCCGTGGAGAGTCCAGATAATGACAAACTTAAGTTAAGATATCAATTACTTAATATTTAATGATGTTCAAATAGAGGAATTAAAGCGAATGAAATTTTTTTCTTAGTTTATATTACATACAAACAAAAAAAGTTCTAGGGTCTTGACCTCCACTTCATTTATATTAAATTCCTATAATTTATAAGTAAAATGTAGTAGTTCTTTTTCACTTGCAGTGGGATCACTGTAGTCTAATCACCATTATTTGAACAGCGCCATCGAACACCTATCATTAAAACTCCAGCCATCATCGACTGACTATGATCCTCCAACCATCATCACCAGACTATGTTCTCAAGCCCATCGTTAACTTACTGGCATCACCCCACAAATCTCTACATTACCATTGACCGACTACCGTCCTTTGATCACCTCACTAGATTACAATCTTCTGACCACAGTTGCTCGACTACAATCCTCTTACCTTCGTCGCTCGATTACGCTCCTCCAACCACTCTTGTCTATGCTCCTTTGACCATCATTATCCGACTATAGTTGCCCAACCACCATTATCTAACTATTGTTCTCTGACCATTATTTCCTGACTATAGTTGTCCAACCACCATTAACCGACTACAATCATTCAACCACCATTGCCCTACTCCAGCCCTCTAAACACTATCATCAGACTACGTTCTCCCAAACATAATCACCTAGCTACAATTCTCCAGACACTGTTGCCTAACAACTGTCCTCTGGCTATCATTATCCGACTATTATCCTCTAACCACCATCACTCAATTAAGGACCTGTGGCTATTGTCGCCCAATTACAATACTTCGACCACAATTGCCCAAGTTTCGCTCTTTGATCACAATCATCTGAATATGGTCTCCCAACCACCATCGCCCAAATACATATCTCAACAACTATCATCGAACTACCATCTTTCAAACACCATAGACTAACTTCAATCCTCATACAACTGTCGCCCAACTATAATCTTTCAACCATGATCTCTCGATTACCATCCTCTGACTACCATTGCCCGACTTCGATCTTTCGACTATCGTCACCAAACTATGGTATTTAGACTATAATCGCTTGACTATAATCTTCTAAATACCATCACCTAACTATAATCCTCTATCTCACTACTATAATCCTCTGACCACCTCGTTTGACAATAGTTCTTCAACCATATCGCCCGACTACGTTCCTTAAAATATCATCATCCAATTATGATCATTTGATCACCATTGCACAACTACAATCCTCTGAGCATTTTTGTTCAGCTATTGTTCCTAACCACCAAGGCCCGACAACAATCTCCAAACCATCAATGCTTGTCTTCGATTCTTCAATCACCATCACCTGCTATGATCCTTCGAACAAGATCAACCCATAACAATTCCCAAACACTGTCACCCCACTTAACTATGCTGACCATCATTTCACAACTATGATCATCCAAACATTATTGCCCGACTATTATGCTCTAACTATTATCACATGACTATGATCCTAAAATAACTTCGTCGGACTACAATCATTTGATCACCATCATTCGATTATGATCTTTTAACTACCATCACTTGATTACAATCTTCTAACTACTGTTGACTATGTAACCACTATTGCTCTATTATGATCTTCTAACCATTATCACCACACTATAATCTCTTAATAATTGTCACTCAATTACACCAACACTTATAGAATTTATTATTTATTTTCACTAATAATATCAACGCACACCATCACCTAAAAAATTGACGCACACCATTTAACACCAAATCTAGCACACTATGATTTTTTTCCATTTTATTTAATTTTCATATAAAAATTTTTGTATCTCTAACAGCTCATCTTTTATCTATATATTGAATCTTCCCACAAATATATATATAATTTTTTTTAATAAGATATAATGGAGAAAAATGATCCATATTACTGACCCCAACAATAGAATAAATGCTTGTTTTTGTTATTATAGCTAAAACGATGAGCCACCCAATCAAACAAAACCCAAACTACTAAAAATCGGCCCCACAAGTGAGACTTCTAAATACATTAGGATAGTTGCATGCATTAGCTCAATAATACCATCATTTGACATAACATAGCTTTCACTAATAGAAATTGAATAATAGGGATGACATCAGAAAGAGCTCAGGACGGACAATTGGCCATCATAAATTTTTTACTTTTTCTTTAAAAAAATAAATATTTTAACTATTTTTTCCTCCTTCAATAAATAAAATTGCTCAAATTCTAAAAGATAAAAAAAATCATTTAAATTATATATTTCATAATATTATTTTACTTATCCTAAAAAAAAGGAAAATTATTATGTGTGGTGTTCGGATGCGTCCGGAGGCTAATCCGGACACTCCATGTCTGTGCATTGGGTGATGTGGCGCGTCCGAAGGCCGTTCGGATTGGCCTCCGGACGCGTCCGAACACCTCACAGAATAATCTCTACAAAAATAGAGGTCAATTCGGCTCATGCGGACCACTAACCTTGAAGCTTGATCTATGAAGGCCCTTCCTGTGCATATAATTTCTCTTGTTAATACCAAAAATATATTTAACATGTACCAGACCATCATGGCTTCTTTGCTGAAGGAAATTATGCAGTATATATGACCATTCATCTTGCTGCAACCAATGCTGTAGCCTCTGGAAAAGCAGGTTGTTTGCTAACGATTAATGGCAAATTAGCAAACCTAGAGAAAAATTGAATGGCCAAACTCTCATTTGACAAGTAATCTATATTTTCCAGAGTGAACAGCTCAAAGAAGGTTTTGTGATGGCTCTTGTGCACCAAAATTGACAAAAACAAGGCTGAGATTGCCAGTGTCCTGCAACACAGAAAGCCAGCCATTGCCGTTCTAATGTTATCCTGTTCAGCTCTCAAGCACTATACCTTCGCTGCCACCATTTTGTTCCTGAATAGCCATAAGTAACAGAACAAGTCCATTGTTAAGTTCTTTATCAGCGAAAAAATGTTGATCAGCGCTAGAAAAAGATATGGAAGTTGAGGCTACATTGACGTTAATATTTCATCCACCTCTATTTTAGGTCTCTGAAGCAAGGAAAAACTGCTAACGTGTCCACCATTGACAAAATCTACAAATTCCCTTGAGTTCATGCTGTCAAAAAACCTGCTAGCCATTGCCTGACAGCCTCCTTCCTCACCATCATGGAAAATAATTTTGTGCGGACATCGAACGGCCCGGTACCGAGCAGTACTGAGCACCGGTACCAAACAAAAAAATGATGTGGCACGTTCTGATTGGTCTTCGGACACCGTCCGGAATCTGCACAGAATAATTTTTCATCATCATGAGCTGCAGGAACCATATTATCATTTTACTATTTGGCTCGGGCTGCTCAATGCTATCGATCTTCAGTTTTCATGCAACCCTAATTCATTTTGCACTTAGTGTTAACCTATTTTATGACTTTTTTACACAACTTCTATCCATGTTATTTTTCTATGATCCCTCTTTCCTTCTTAATCAATCAACATTAATGTTATCGACTGATTCTATAAATCATATTCTAAACTTTATTGTATATGCCCAAATCAACTAATTCCATCCTCCATTATTTGTAATAGATGCCACTTCCACTATTCATTAATTATTTATTAATTTATCATTCATAGATTTGATACGCATTCAACCTAACATTCTCATTTTTGCTAAATTGGGACAACTTCAGACTACTACTTTTTCTCTGCTTTCAAGATATTCTTATTTAAAAAAATAACTTTACAAAGTAATAAGAAAGATGTCCCAAACGAAACCTTAACTTATCTATCAATAACTTATTCATTCCTTGACATTTATACCTAAAACAATATAACAAGTCTATCTAATTGCATTTTTTTGACTTTATCTTTAAATCTCCATATAATTCTCTTGTCACATCTCCATATAATTCTCTTGTCACATAGTACTCATAGGATACTTCTCCGTTTTAATTGCCCATTATTTAATTCTACAAGTTATAATCTCATTCCACTCTATAATAGATTGAAGACACTTAAGTTTAACATGCATAAATATCACTTTATTATCTTCTAAAATTTGGTTGATAATTACTAATACCACAGCACAAAATTGCATATGCTATATACACAACTTTTCTCTAGTAAATCTTTTAAATATTTTCTTGATTTTCCTAACTCTTCAACTATTTTAGCAGATATCTATCCGTTCAAACCCTATATTTTAAAAACGAAAAACGGAGATTACTCACTTAGAATGTTCCTCGCAAGTTCTATTTGGTATCAGAGCCTCTTCTCTTGGTTTATTTCCAACAAACTTCACACGGCAACTTCTCCTACCACCATCATTCAATCCCAACAATAAGCCTCCATAACAAGGCCAGATCAAGCCTACCAAGGTCAAATAATTGGGAAGCTGTGCTTTGTCACTATTGCAAAAGGGCAAAACATATACAAGGCACATTAAAACTCCAAGAAAAGCATCCATGCAACGAAAAATAAACCTCCATACCAAAACCAGTCTGATCAACATTAAGCCCACACTTCTATGAAGGAAAAAGACAAACCACCTGCAGAAATAGGTCAAAAAAAGAATAAATAGAAAATATTTGTATCTTCTTAACAACTCTGGTCAAACTAATAGATATATGCTCTATGGCTCAATCAAATCATTATTCCACTGCATACATCTCAAATGTTCTGATTAAGTTTAGATGCCAGATTCAGAAGCAACATCTCATATGACAAACTCTTAATATAAATTATCTTTCTATAAACAATCCCCATGAAATCAAAATAATAAAAATAGCAGATAAAATCTTGGCTAACATTGCTAGAAAAGGATGTATAATAGGAAGAAATACTTTAATCAAACCCCATTCTTTTTTATCCAAGAAAAAAGCATTATCCATGAATCCTCATGTATCAAGAACCTATAATAAAATAGGGTAGAAGAAAGAAAAAAATCGTCACCTTCTTGAAACCACTAGGGCCCTACCCTATGAAAGTAATATTTCAATATTTTATTGGGAAAAATTGCCTTGATTCTCACCTTTCTTAAAAGCAGCTCTAATAATAATTGCCTAAATCTTTACTACAAGGAGGAAAGAATCCAAACCTGAATCAAAGCTTACTCAACCATCTGAATGTATGAAAGATCAGCCACCAAACAATGAAGGTATGGACCATATCTATGTGACCTAAATTGAGAATGACATTTGTTTTCCTATTGCTCTAAGAATGAGAAAATGCACCCAGAACTCAATCACCAACTTTATTTTTGTTACTAAGCTTTACCATACACAAATCCTTCCTCACTTAAATCATTAATATAGATATTTAAAGAAGCACTTCAGAGTTCAGAATAAAGAATTAAAAAAAAAAAATCAAGATTGAAAAAATGAGGGTAGATGGAAGAATTAGTAAGAGAAAAGAAATTAATTAGTAATGGGCATACATTGTCAAGTACAACACAAAAGAGACACAAAATTCATAAGCTATATCTCCCTGCAAAAATGTTAAATGCCATACTAAGACTTACAAAATTGATCATAGAGAAATTTTTGCACCAACGGCAAAACTAAATAGCATTTGGGTACTTTTATCCCTGGTAGCCAACCACAACTAATCTTTACAACAGTTGGATGTAAAAAATGCATCTCAGTATGATAATCTAGAAGAAGAAGCTTATTTAGAACCCCCGCTAAGTTTTGATCAAGGATTCCAAACTGACTATGTAAGTAGGTTAAAGAAGGCCTTTTATGTAATCAACCAATCTCCAAAAGCATAATTTAAGAGTTTCAAAAATTCATAGAAACGATGAACTTCAACCAAATAAAAAGATCCAAAGAAGGTAAAATTACAATTCTAATTGTTTATGTTGATCACATAAACATTATAGGTCAAAGTAATGAGAATATTAAAAGACAAAATATGCAAATAATTTACAGGTGCAGTAAGACAAATATTTCATAGGAATGGAGGAAGTGACTCACTAAAAGCTGGGATCTTCATCCCCCAACCAAAATACATCTCGGATCTACTTAAGTAAAATGTATGATGGGATGCAAGGCATCTGAAATTCTAACAGGTTATTACCATAAACTTGGCGAGGTAGTTGAGAGCCCAAAAGTTAACAAAGAAAGGTATCAAAAATTGATTGAGAAACTCATTTACCTTGCCCAGGCAAGGCTAGATATAGCATACATCATAAGTGTTCTAAGCCTAATCATATATAATACTAAATAAATTCATCTACAAACTACATACAAAGTAATTCAGTATCATCTATGATACACGGACATGGACACGTCGACACAGACACGACACGACAAGGACACAGCATTTTTTGGAAAATATAGGACATGGGTACGGCACGGACATGGCATTACATTTTTTTTAATATAGTATATATTAATGTTACATCATATTAAAAATGAAAAACAATAATAAATGAATGGCATGATAATTTGTCTAGCTTATAATATAAAATATTTAGTACAACCACAAAAATATAAGCAAATAACCACATACTACAACATCAACCATTCAAGCTTTAACTACTAAGATTAGCTTCAAAGGTTTGTTTTTGGCCTTCAATATCATCATCATTGAATATCATTGCTTCCAGTTATGATTCATCAAGAGAAAAATTTGCACGAGTTCATTGAATATTATATAATGAAAGTTGATTCTTTGTATCTATTTACTTCTCTAGTTCGCTAGATCTCTCCCATAATATTTCTTTATCCTCTAATCTAAATCACAAAGAATATATCTATTTACTTCTATACTACTCTAGTTCTCTCTCATAATAGTTCATTGGATATCATATATTTATAATTAAAATAATTTTATCATAAAAAATAGGACACACGTGTCCCAGCTGTGTCTGACATGTGTCCCAGCTGTGTCCGAAATGTGTCCCATCTGTTTCGGGTTAAATTTAAACATTATTTTAATCTGACACGTGTCTGTCGTGTTCAACACGTGTCCCAACCGTGTCGGGCATGTGTTCATGTCCGACACGCGTATGACACTGCATTCTCTCTTCAAGAGGTGTGTCGGTGCATCATAGAGTATCAATAGGGTTATAACAAATAGAAAACCTAAGCTTAAATTTATCAAAATAAGTAAATCAAGCAAGGAATGAGGATATTGAGAAAACTCATCCATATTTTCATAATGTCGTGAAATATTTCATATTACATCATGCAAAATTCTATAATTTACCCATGTTTTTAATTGTATAAAAACCTAAAAAGTTCGAACAAAAATCATGCCATGCATAAAAGAAGACTTGAAGCTATAAACAAATATTTCCCCACTTTATCTAGCAAGGAAATAGAATTAGTCTAACAATTCCTTGCATTACAGCATACACTTGCATTATCAGAAACCATTCACATGGTAAATTAAGAAGTCCTGACCACACTATATTTAGACTTTTTCAAAGTAACAGTTTTACTGGGAATTGTTAGGCCATGAAACAGTTTCTTGTGAACTCTGGAAGTCCTGTCGTTGATTATTGAAAACTTTTTGTAAACCATCCTGACCCACCGGTGGAGACGTTCCCCTCTGCATGGGTTCCCTTCTTTCCACCTGCACCGTCTCTTGGCGCCTATCATATCGAGGTCGTGGCCTGATCCTGGGAGATTGTTGTCTATCAGTAAATCGAAATTGTGGCCTATGAATGACTTTACCATCAACGAAAAGATCTCCTGTTGCAATACAATAAAAAGAGGCATCACCATCATCATTATTAGCATCAACCCAACAATTTAAGGTTGGCTTTATTTATTTTCCTCCATCAATCATTCCTACTGAGTACTAAATTAAATTTAAATTTACTTAAAGCAATATTCTTAGCCCATGATATTAATGGCACCTGTTCTTCCTTCCTAACCTTAAAGTCGCCTCATGGGTGTACCTTAAGCCCTTTCTTGTAAATGACCAAATAACTTATATCAATTCAAAATCCTAGTTATTCAAAAACAAATTGTAAATGATTTAGCAGTTTAAATATTTTCAACATGCTAGCTATTCACAAACATAACAAAAAAAGCTAACTGCAAAATGAAGCGATTCAGACTCACTTAAACCTAACTTATAAACTACATTATGCAATACAAAAACTCCTGCTTCTACCAACCTCCATAATCCTTGTTTGGCACATCAAGATAAGAATCGGGCAGCACCCACAGAACTCCCGGCAGTCCTGCCAAGTAAAAGTTTTACAAAGCAACTATCACAAGAACGATTCAAGAAGAAACAAATAAAATTATCAAAAAAATTATTTTATACTCATTCCCAATCATTCATATTATATAATAAACTAATAACGAAGAAAAAAGAAAGAAAGCAAATTGGTTTTCTTTGCAGAATCCCTCCCTAAAGTCAATAAACAAAAGCATGCCGGTCAAGCTCATACCTTTAACTTTATAAGAGAGTTCCTCCGAGATCAATGCACCAAAGCCCGTGTAGGTCGTGGTACAAACAGAGTAAATCTTCTTCTTGGCCTCCTCCTCGCTGACACCCCAACTCGTCCAACAACAAGGTCAATAACAAAATTATCGAATAAAAGTGAAAAACAAATATTTTGCGCTTTCTACCTTCCAACGACCGCAGTAAGGGTCTTAACATAGGCGGCAACCATCTCCTCCTCCGAGGGTTTAGGGTTTTCCGGAAACTCCATTACAATAAGCCAGTGCTCGTAGTCGCAGCCGTCTAGAAGAATCGTCTCCTTAGGGGGTCGATTACTCCAATTGGGCGAGGAATCCTTGATTGGAGAATAGCCAGAGCCTGAAGTCGTCTTCCAGCGGATAGGCGATGAAGTCAGCGGGTAAGCCACCCGCCGAAGACTCTCAACGGCGTAGGCGGCGGCCGGGAGGCGAGATGGCAGAATGGAAGGAGACGACGGGTTTAGGGCTCGGGAAAGGAGGGACGATAAGCTGCGTCGAGCCATCGCTGCCATAACCGATGACTGTTCGAGGTTTTAGGTTACGATGAATTTTGGGAAGGTTGGAATCTAAGCGCTTGCTTTTGCTCTATAAGCTATTTTATTTTTTTAGAGCTTTAGCACAATGTGGATTTGATTTCATTTTAAATTTAAGCCCAATTTTTTACATATATATTTAAAATTTATTTTATTTAATTTTTTCATAATTAAATTTAGCTTGCATTTGAATTTTTTTAATTAAAAATTTAATCAAATGAATATTTAAATAAGCTCAAAAATGAAATGAGTATTTAGCTTCTTATACTAACATATTATTTTATAAATATAAATGCATAAGCAATTTAATAATATTTTTTTTGGAAAATAATAATAATATCTAATTATTTAATGCTAAATAAACAAGCATCATTAAAAAGATGATCAATAAATAAAGAAATAAGATAGTATTGTATTAAATCAATATGAAAATTAAATAATAATCAATTAATTAATTTAAAAAAATTTAGACAACTAAAAATTAAACATATAATATATACCTAAATAAGAAGTATTATGTGGGGAGACATAATTACACTTTTTTTTTGGGAAAATTACAAGTGATTAAACAAGTATAAAAAAGATAAAAAGAGGCATACAAAAGGCCTCAAGTCCAAAGCAAAAGTGCCACAAGGCTCACATAAGGACCTAAGAAAAAAACAAACAAAGCAAACAACATTATCAAAGAAATAAGAAAAGACTAAAAGCCAAAAATGTACTCAAATGGGCAAAACTATATCTAAATTAGGGTATCAATTATTGACATGACCCGACAACTCGACCCGAAAAATTTGGATGAGGGTCGACCCGTTTAACAAATGGGTCGGATTCGAATTTCAATTTTTGACCCATTTAAAAAAAAGGTCGAGTCCGGGTCAACCTAGTAACCTAAACTTGACCCGAGATGACCCGCATACGCCTATGCTCATTTTTTAATTTTTCCCACATGGGAAGGAATCTAGGGACCGAACATCCCGTCACGTCATCTCCTGGCAAGTTGTCCGCGTCGCCTGGCAAGTCGTCCGCGTCATCAAGGGATTGGATCGTGTTAGGCCAGGCTAGCGACCCATCTCCGCATGGCCGTTGTGTTGCACGCGCCCCTGCATCGATGTCAATCCCACACGCGCACCTGCACCGATGTCAATCCTGTTGCGCGCTTGCCAACCTAGCCTCGCACCCTCGCCTACCGTTGGTCAATTCCCACTCCTGCTCCGCTGAGCCCCAAATGGCAAATCAGAGAACTCGCACGTGATTTCTTTCTGGCGGTCTGGGTCAACCCGAGAACCTGTACGGGGTTGACAAACTTAACTCGCTTGCAAAATCGAATCAGGTTAGTGTCAATCCGTTTATGGACGGGTCAAGTCGGGTTCGACCCGAACCCGACCAGTTGACCCGAATTGACACCCCTAATCTAAATTGGGCTAAACTCCTCTGATTGCCATATACGACCATCAATGAAGCAAAAAAGCGTTTGCCAAAGCGGCAATCCTAGGGGACTTTGAAATGGATGTAAACAATTCATCGTCATCCACAATTGCCAATAGAAGCCATCAGATAACCAAATAAGCAATACTAATTGTAGCCCCAAAGACAACAAAATAGCCCAAATATTTCAAAAGACTACACAATGCCGAGCTTCCATCCTCTAAAAAGCTGCCAATGGCTCTCAAACCGAACCAAAAGAGCAACATGCACTAGCCAAAATGAATGCAAGTGACCAATAACACCCAAACAAAATGAACCGATGTAAAAATTCAAAGCTGAGATCAACCAAAAAATGAAACATAGAAATAGGATCCCAAACTAGGATAATAAGCCTCCCACATCCTCCATTCTTCTCCACCCAACAATTTTAGCTATCATAGCTTTTTTTTTTATTTTAAAACAAACAATAGATAAGCTATCAATAGTAGTGCCATATCTCCTAGCATTTATTTCTCTCCAAAGATGATAGATAGTTTAGCAAATAACCAAGAAATAAAAATTCATTTGGACAACATGTAGATGAGGTGAGGTAGACCAGAGATGTACTAAAAAATTCGTATTGTTATAGTATGATGAAAAATGTGTACATGTTATTAAATTATATCTAGTGGGAGAGATAAGAGGTCAGAATCCTTTGAGATTATCTATGTATAAGGGAATATTTTAGTGCTTATAAGAAATATTTTGGCGGCTACAAGTCATGTCTATGTTCTGGTGCCTACATGCATGTATTGGTACTTAAAACATAAAAAAAAAAAATTATAATGGACTATAGATATTATCTAAGTTCAAAAAAATATGATATGAAATGTTCTATATATGATTTGCAATTTATTCATCTGCTCAATATTATTTTTTTTATTGGATAACTGTTTTGCTCGTATTACATTTCTTAGTACAATAATTTATTAGATTGTATTTAACTAATTTTAAATATTTAGTAAAATATTTAATAAAAGAATTTTAAAAATTTTGATCAATTTGTGTGGCATGTTAAGTTGTTGTAAATTTCTATAATTTTTCTTATGATTTTCAGGATCTAGGAAAAAAGAGGAGCTTGTGGATTAGCAGTTCAGGATTGATCATAGTTTATAAGTTTTTCTCTATTTTGATTTTTGTACAATCATGAATAATTTATTATTCAGTTCTATAATTTCTGTATGTAAGCATATATTGTAGTATAGATACATTTTAATGAAATAAAAAAAATCTTATAAATGAGTTTATTTTTAATGTTTGATATTTTAGTAGCTATGTAATCTATAATTTATTTAAAATGAATATTGGAAGAGAGACTGAAATATTCCAAAGCTAGATATTAGAATTTACCTGTCACAGCTCAACACGACAGAACCTATCCTGATTGGGCTGAGTTGTGACACCACATCGCCCTCAATCTTTTCTCTTACCACCACCTCCTCTCATCCATCACCTAAACTATCGCTCTCAAGTCCCTTTCACCGCTTCCCACTAAACCCTAAGAGGAATCACGTTTTTTTTTTGGGGGACATTTAGGTCATTTAAGGTAAATTCATACACACAACGCATACATGATACATAAAGACTAGAATCCAAAACCTCTTAGTTGGAAGCATAAGTTCTCAACCAACATGCCAAGATGAGCTGTGTGGAATCACAATTTCAAATCCTATTCATGTATCACGAACAAGGACAAGAGGCACACCAATAGTCGAAGAGGAAAACGAGGAAAAAGGGTAAAGCAAATATTACATAAGATGAGAGAAGACGAGAAATAACTAATAGTATGTTAAATATAAGAGCTCAGTCACAATTAGTTAGGCTAAACATAAATAGAGTTCATTGCACACTTAGATTTTTCTTATTTTTATCAATGAAAGAACATAAGCCACAATCGGCTTAAAAAATTCACAAAATTATGCTTGGCTAAGATATTGAACTTTGAGGGCAATATATTCTGATATTTTTTGAATTGATGGTTATTTTTTAGGGTTAATATGAGTCCTGCATTAGTACATTTTATTTCAATAAACTTGCTATTTTTATCTTTTTTTTTCTTGTAGATGAATAGGTCGGAATACCATTTCACCAAGTGATTTGGATGATGGGTTGCCAACTTTTGTTGCTGGGACGGATGTTTTTGGGATAGTTGTATTACAGTTCTTGCCATTTTGTTTTGTTTGGTTTCAAGGCTTTTGTGTTTTCTACTTTTTTGCTTGCCTATTATGGCAAGATTCTATTGGATGAAGGTTTCGGGTGTTGGATTTTTAATAATTTGGCGATGATGAGCAAGACCGAATCCATCCATTCTAGCTAAGGATGGCTTGTGAGGCAACCTGGCTGTGGAACTAAATAGAGTTTTGATGTCTACGGTTGGAGGTTCTATGATGGCCATCCAATCATCTTACATGTTCTAATGCTCTGTTCTTATTTGCCTTCGTTTTATTTTGGCAACCTGAGCCTTCTCCGCTGCCATGATGGTTATCTTCTAATAGATTTTGATGACTGGATTTTGATCTTATATCTCTGAATCTTTTGATTATTATTTTTAATCCCTTACCGTTGTTTTTCTAGGCAGTTTGGTGGATTTAATTGTTGTCATTTCTTTTTCTAGCTTATAGTTTTACCTGTAATTGATTTTTCTTTAATACATGGGCTTTTGCCCCGGGATTTTCCAAAAAAATAAAAAATAAAAAATCTTGGCCATTGGTGAGCAAAAGCTAATACTTGAATTAGTTTATTTTAAATTAGTAAAAATAAATTTGTAATTTAAACTAATAAATGTATGTGCAATTAAAATTTGTAAATGTATGTGTAATTTATATTTTATAAAAATAATTCCGTCTTTGAATATGTTAATTCAATCCCAACAATAAACCTCTATAACAAGCCCCGATCAAGCCTGCCAAGGTCTAATAATTGGGAAGCTGTGCTTTGAAACTATTGCAAAAGGGCAAAACATATAGAAGGCACATTAAAACCTCCAAGAAGAGCCTCCATGCAACGAAAAATAAACCTCCATAATTCCTGACAGATTACGGAGCATATTGAGTGCGGTACCGAGCACGGTACCAAAGGCCAAGTGACGTGACGCATTGTTATTAATCTCTGAACACTTGCTATGTCCGAACACAATAATTACTCCATACCAACACCAGTCTGATCAACATTAAGCCCACACTTTTATGAAGGAAAAAGACAAACCAGCTGCAGAAATAGGTCAAAAAAAGAATAAGTAGAAAATCTTTGTAACTCTGACCAAACTAATAGATAATTTAGAAGAAGAAGCTTATTTAGAGCCCCCGCTAAGTTTCAATCAACGATTCCAAACTAACTATGTAAGTACGTTAAAGAAGGCCCTTTATGGACTCAAACAATCTCCAAGATCATAATTTAAGAGTTTCACCAAAGTAGTAGAAACGATGAACTTCAACCAAATAAAAAGATCCAAAGAAGGTAAAATTACAAATCTAATGGTTTATGTTGATCGCATAAACATTATAGGTGATGATTCTAAAGTAATGAGAATATTAAAAGACAAAATATGCAAAGAATTTACAGATACAGTAAGACATAAATATTTCCTTGCAATGGAGGAAGTGACTCACTAAAAGCTAGGATCTTCATCCCCCAACAAAAATACATCTTGGATCTACTTACGTAAAATGTAGATGGGATGCAAAGCATCTGAAATTCTAACAGGTTAATACCATAAATTTGGCGAGGTAGCAAAGAGCCCAAAAGTTAACAAAGAAAGGTATCAAAAATTTATTGAGAAGCTCATTTACCTTGCCCAGACAAGGCTAGATATAACATATGTCATAAGTGTTCTAAGCCAATTCATGAAACAGTTTCTTGTGAACTCTGGAAGTCCTGTTGTGGATTATTGAAAACTTTTGGTAAAACATCCTGACCCACCGGTGGAGACATTCCCCTCTGCATGGGTTCCCTTCTTTCCACCTGCACCGTCTCATGGCGCCTAGCATATCCTTGGATATTGATGTCCACCTGTAAATCGATATCGTGGCCTATGAATGACTTTACCATCAACGAAAAGATCTCCTGTTGCAATACAATAAAAAAAGGCATCACTATCATCATTATTAGCATCAACACAACAATTTAAGGTTGGCTTTATTTATTTTCCTCCATCAATCATTCCTACTGAGTACTAAATTAAATTTAAATTTACTCAATGCAATATTTTTAGTCCATGATATTAATGGAATACCCGTTCTTCCTTCCTAACCTTAAGCCCTTCATTGTAAATGACCAAACAACTTATATGAATTCAAAATCCTAGTTATTCAAAAACATATTGTGAATGATCTAGCAGTTCAGATCTTTCAACATGCTAGCTATTCACAAACATAACAAAAAAAAAGCTAACTGTAAAATGAAACGATTCAGACTCCCTTAAACCTAACTTATAAACTACATTATGCAATACAAAAACTCCTGCTTCTACCAACCTCCATAATCTTTGTTTGGCGCATCAAGATAAGCATCGGGCAGCACCCACCGAACTCCCGGAAGTCCTGCCAAGTAAAAGTTTTACAAAGCAGCTATCACAAAAACGATTCAAGAAGAAACAAATAAAATTATCCAAAATTTATTTTATACTCATTCCCAATCATTCATATTATATAATAAACTAAAAACGAGAAAAAAAAAAAAAACAAATTGGTTTTCTTTGCAGAATCCCTCCCTAAAGTCAATAAACAAAAGCATGCCGGTCAAGCTCATACTTTCAACTCTATAAGAGAGTTCCTGCGAGATCAATGCGCCAAAGCCCGTGTAGGTCGTGGTACAAACAGAGTAAATCTTCTTCTTGGCCTCCTCCTCGCTGACAACCCAACCCATCCAACAACAAGGTCAATTACAAAATTATCGAACAAAAGTGAAAAACAAATATTTTGCGCTTTTTACCTTCCAACGACCGCAGTAAGGGTGTCAACATAGGCAGCAACCATCTCCTCCTCCGAGGGTTTAGGGTTTTCCGGAAACTTTATTACAATAAGCCAGTGCTCGTAGTCGCAGCCGTCTAGAAGAATCGTCTCCTTACGGGGGGGATTACTCCAATTGGATGAGGAATCCATGATTGGATAATAGGCAGCGCCTGAAGACGACTTCCGGCGGATAGGCGATGAAGTAAGCGGGGAAGCCACCCGCCGAAGCCTCTTAACGGCGGAGGCGGCGGCTGGGAGGCGAGATGGCAGAATGGAAGGAGACGATGGGTTTAGGGCTCGGGAAAGGACGGACGACATGCTGCGTCGTGCCATCGCTGCCATAAACGATGACTGCTCGAGGTTTTATGTTACGAGGAATTTTGGGGAGGGTTGGAATCTAAGGCTCTAAGCGCTTGCATTTGCTTTATAAGCTATTTTTATTAGCGCTTGCATTTGCTCTATAAGCTATTTTTAGAGCTTTAGAATAATATGGATTTGATTTCATTTTATCATTTTAAAAATTACTTAAATTTTGTTCAAATTTAAGCCCAATTTTTACATATATGTTTAAAATTATTTTATTTAAAATTTTGTCATTAAATTTAGTTTAAAATTAATAATTTAATCAAATGAATATTTAAATAAGCTGATAAATAAGCTCAAAAATAAAATGAGTATTCAGCTTCGTATAATAACATATAATTTAAAAAATATAATGAACAAGCAATTTAATAATATAATTTTTTTTGAAAAATAATAATAATATAAATCATCTAATTATTTGACGCTAAATAAACAAGCATCAATTAAAAACGATGATCAATAAAATAAATTTTTTTGTAATCATATAATATACACAAAGACCAAAAAATTTATCTATTGATATAGAGAAATAAGATTGGATTGTATTAAATCAATATGAAAATTAAATAATAATCAATTAATTAATTTTTTTAAAAAAATTAGTGCTAAAAAATAAACATATAAAATATACCTAAATAAGAAATATTATGTGGGGAGACATGATTACCCTTTGGTTTTTTTGGAAAATTACAAGTAATTAAACAAGTATAAGAAAGAAAACAAGAGGCTTACAAAAGGCCTCAAGCCCAAAGAAAAAGTGTCACATGGCTCATGAAAAATTATTAGGATTCCTCTCGAGACTAATAAAAATGTGTCACGTCGTCTCAAAAAATGTACCACGCTCAGTACTGAGCCCGAAACCGGACGATTCTCCCATCCGGTGTTCGCACAGAATAATCTCTCTAGAGCTCATAGAAGGACCTACGAAAAAAAAACCAAGCCAACAACTTTATGTAAGAAACAAGAAAAGAATAGAAGCCAAAAGTGTACTCAAAATGGACAAAACTACATCTAAATTGGGCTAAACTCTCCTGGTTGCCGGATAAGACCATCGGAAGCAAAAAGTGGTTGCCAAAGTGACCATCCAAGAGGTCTATGAATTGGATGTAAATAATTCATAGTCATCCACAATTGCCAACAGAAGCTAGCAGATAACCAAATAAGCAATACAAATTGCAAACCCGAAGACAACAAAATAGTCCAAACATTCAAAAAAGCTACACAATGCCCGACTTCCATCCTCTAGAAAGCTACCAATGATTCTCAAACCGAGCCAAAAGATCAACATGGACTAGCCCAAATGAATGCAAGAGGCCACTAACACCCAACATGAGAGAGAATGAGTAGAAAGAGAGAGAGAGAGAGAGAGAGAGAGAGAGAGAGAGAGAGGGAGGAGGATTTGGACTGCTATGGATCATTTTTAACTAATGAGCCAATTCTGAAAGTTATCTAGATTGATATATGTGACATTTTGTCTCTCAATTTCAAAAAATACAAAGTTTCACAATTTTTTTTATTAAACTTATATTTTCGTAATTGAAAATGAGGATGACTTTACATTCACAAAACATTCATGCTATAATTTTTTATATGTTATAGAGGCATCAATTTTGAACATTTAGATTTTTTTTTTTTTAGAAATTTTTATCAAGTATTTTGAAAAGTATGCTATTTTAATTACCTAAAAATTAAATTTGAACACAAAAAATATTGATTTAGTATAATTGCCGTTTCAAAACAACCTTCAACACAATCTCTGACAAATTGGATAAATTTTGAAATGGTACATTCCTGCTCAGTAGAGTTTCTGCTACATATCCTAATAGCATTTTGTAAAATTTTGGAATGCCCTCATTTTTTGCTTTCCTTACTTTAATGAAATGAACTATGTGCTTCAATGTTTAATATCAAAAATTCCGAGGGATGTGTGTGAGGAAGAGAAAGTTTGGTCTAGTGCCTATAAGATAATTCATGCAAGGCATGTTATGGTGGCTAAGAGCAATGTTCTTATGTCTTCGGAAATGTTTTGGTACTATAAGCACACTCTGTTCTGGTGATGACTAGTGAGAGCTATAAGGAAGAATTTTATTACTTATTACTTTTAAGATATGAAGTGTCTTTTTATTTACTTTCATGCAATAACATTTAAGTTTTTTTATTGCAATTGTCTTGAAATACTTTTATAATTTAGTTAACTATTGTAATAAATAAATTATTTGAAAATTCAGATCGGTTTAAATATAGACTGTTGAACTGTGTTAGCTCACATATATTTCGCTTCCTATTTTTAAGGTATGAAAATGGAATGAAGCCAGTCGAGTAGCAGTTCAGGATCTAATCTGACGCAACCCTGGATCGGCAGCAGCACTGGACTCCGGTAAAGACCTGAAACCAAAGAAAAGCAGAAAGAACAGGAAAGAAATGTCCCAGTAAAGTATATGTATTTTTGTATATGTGTAAAAAGTGTCCTTCTCCAATACAGAGATTGTATTTGTATCCCCTCCCAGTGGTAAGGTTACCTATCATTACTATGAATATACTACTCAGCGAAAGCAAATAAAAAGCTAATAATAACAGAAATAGTACTAAGATAGTGGGGCTCAAAGCCTAACCGAATACTTGGAAACAGCTACTGTAAAAGGAACCTGGTAACCGTGCACATGGGGAGTATTGCGCTGCATCAGTCTTCCCCGGCAGAAGAAGAGCTCGACTCCGACGAGCTTAGTAAAATTGGTGCGTCATCAGCTGATTGGTATGGCCACATATCTGCGACATTGAAGGTAGAAGAAGTCTGTATATCGGAGGGTAAATCGACAATGTAGGCATTGTCATTTATCTTGGCCACCACCGAGACTGGGCCGATCTTGCGACGATGCAGTTTGGTGTACATGCCCGGGGGAAACCGTTCACGGCGTAGTCTAACCATGACCAAATCACCGGCTTTGAACAATTTTTGTCGCCTATGCACATCCACTGCCGCCTTATAGGAACTGTTGGACTTGATAATTTGTTTGCGAACTTCTTCAAGCATTTCTGAGTAATTATTTGAGAAGTTGGAAGCAGTTTCAGACTTGAACTTGGGTAGGATCGCAATATCCAACGCTAAATTAGGTGCTTTAGTGTAGACGATGCTAAACGGTGACTTTCCCGTCGATCGATTAATCATAGAGTTATATGCAAACTCTGTGGAACTCAGCATTTCTTCCCAGCGCTTTGGGTGATCTTGGACTAAACATCGCAGCATGTTTCCCAATGTCCGATTGACGACCTCTGTTTGTCCATCCGACTGGGGGTGATAAGCTGAACTGAGGCATAGTTTGGTTCCCAATCGTTTCCACAATTCGCGCCAAAAATGACTTATGAATTTGACATCCCTATCAGATGTCAGGCTCCGTGGAACTCCATGAAGTCGGACGATTTGGTGAAAGAATAAATGAGCAATGTGGAGTGCATTTGAAGTCTTCTTGCAGGATACAAAATGACTCATCTTGGAGAATCTATCGACCACGACCATGATCGAATCATTACCCTGCTGCGTACGAGGAAGCCCGAGGACAAAGTCCAAACTAAGGTCCTCCCATATTGATTCCGGAACGGGTAGGGGTATGTATAGGCCCGTGTTCTGTGAACCGCCCTTGTAAGTTTGGCAAATGAAGCATCTATCAACGAAGCGATATACATCACGCCGGAGACGAGGCCAGAAGAAACGAGATTGTACCGCAGCTAAGGATTTATCTCTGCCTGCGTGTGCTGCCAACCCACCCGAATGAGCTTCTTGGATGATATAATTTCTCCATGATGAGACCGGGATGCAAAGCAAGTTATGCTTAAATAAATAGCCCAATCGCAGGCTGAAGCCGGCCAAGTTTCCTTGTGCTGGACAATGCTTCCAAATTTCTGCAAAATCTGGATCATTTTGATATAATTCTTTGATACACACTAAACCCGCAAAATCAGTCTGTAACTGAGTAATGAGGATCATTTTCCGGCTGAGGGCATCAGCAACGATATTACTTTTGCCGGACTGATGCTTCAAAGTGAAAGAAAATTTCTGTAGAAATGTTACCCAACGCGCGTGCATCCGATTGACATGCTTTTGGCTATTAATAAATTGGAGGGCCTTATTATCGGTGCAGATAATGAATTCCTGATGAAGCAAGTAGGATTCCCACTGCTTCAAAGCGCGTACCACTGAGTACAATTCTTGCTCATAGGCCGCCCATTTTTGCCTCGAGGGGCATAGTTTCTCACTGAAAAAGGCCACCGGTTTTCCATCCTGTGATAACACCGCCCCTATGCCATGACACGAAGCATCCGTTTCGACAGTAAACAACTTTTCAAAATCTGGGATGGCGAGCACCGGTGCGGATGTTAAGGCTGTTTTTATAGCATCAAAACAGTTTTGTTGGGGTTCACCCCAATGGAAGGACTTTGATTTTAAACATTCAGTGAGCTGACTCATAATAATACTAAAGCCCTTGATAAATTTGCGATAAAAATTCGCTAATCCATGAAAACTTCGTATTTCTGTAAAAGATTTTGGAATTGGCCAGTTAAGAATAGCAGTTACCTTATCCGGGTTCATCATGAGGCCATCTGCGGAGACCACGAAACCAAGGAATTGCACCCGAGAAGTTGCAAACTGACACTTGCTAAGATTCAAAAATAGTTGATGCTTTAACAAGATTTCAAACACCTGTTTGAGATGTTCTCGGTGGCGTAGCAAAGAGTCACTGTAGACTAGAATGTCGTCAAAATATGAAATACAGAACTTTCCCCAAATTGGTTTAAGTATATCCTGCATCAATCTCATAAAGGTAGAGGGGGCGTTGCAGAGGCCGAAGGGCATAACACGCCACTCATACAATCCGAAAGGCGTTTTAAACGCTGTTTTCCATTCGTCACCGGGACGAATACGGATTTGGTGGTAGCCGCTGCGGAGATCCAATTTGGAAAATATAGACGCCCCGACTAATTTATCCAGCAATTCGTCAATACGAGGGACGGGAAACCTGTATTTAATCGTGATTTTGTTTATGGCCCGGCTGTCTACACAAAGACGCCACTCCTTATTCTTCTTAGGTACCAGCAAAGCTGGGACCGCACACGGACTAATGCTGGGTTGGATCATCTGTTTTTCTAATAATCCCTCAATGATAGACTGCAATATTTGCTGCTCTTTGGGGTTTAGCCGGTAATGAGCTAGATTAGGAAGCGTAGCATTAGGGAGGAGGTCGATTTGGTGCTGAATGTGTCTCACTGGTGGCAGAGCAGCAGGTAATTCCTCTGGACAAATTGCTTTAAATTCTTCCAATAGAGTGGCGATATCATCTGGGAGCTCTTCCTGCTGGGACACAGTCCCATCTGTGACTATCAACGCCCACATTGGCTCCTCTTCACTTTGGCTTAGTAACAGTTTGGGCCCAGATACTATGTGCATCACGGTGGATGAATTTGAGGATGTCGCCTTGTGATCCCGAGGTCCCGGTAATAGCTTCAATCGTTTTCCCTTCCAATCTAGGGAATAAACATTAGCTCTTCCATCATAGGTCACTCCGGCGTCGAACTGCCAAGGTCTGCCCAGAATTAGATGGCAAACATCCATTTCCAGAATGTCGCAAAGCACCTCGCATACATATTTCCTCCCGATCGAAAATGTAACTTGACACATTTCCGTAACTGGTATCTCCATGCCTCTCTTGACCCAACTGATCTTATACGGTTGAGGATTACTCGTTGTTTTGAGCTGCAGCGCCTGAACTACCGAACGCGTGATTATATTCTCTGTGCATCCACTGTCTATTAGGAGATCACAGACCTTTCCATTAATTGTACAACGAGTGCGGAAAATGGCATTACGCTGCGATGGGTTAGCTAAACGAGGAGCCAACAATAACTTCTCAATCATACAGACTAAAGTCTCACCTTCATCAGCTTCAACTTCCTCGATTTTGAGATTTTCCTCCACATTTACTTGATCATCCTCTTCAGCATTCTCCAGCAGTTGTAACTGTTGTCGCTGTGGACACTCGTTTGACTTGTGTCCGGGTTGAAAACAACGGAAACACTTCAGGGTTGAAGGCCGAGCATAAGGATTATTCGGCGCAGGGTATTTAGACTTCTGCAGGGGCTTATTTTCTGGAGCGGTCCCTGAAGGTTTCGGCACAGCTGTTGTCTGCGATTGAGGACTATTAATTGATATGGTCTTGGCAGACGAGGAGCTTCCTTTGACATGGTCACCAACAACCTCTTGAAAGGAACGTCTTGTATAGGAGAATTTGGATTGACGATTCTGCTGTGTTTCGGCTCTTAATGCGAAGTTGATGGCCTGGGCTAATGACCAAATTGAATTCAATTGCAGTTTATCCTGGATGCTTTCCTTGAGGCCGCCTACATAACGTGCGACAAGTTGATTCATGGATTCATTCAAATTATTCCTTGCACTGAGCCGGTGAAACTCTTCGGTATACTCACTGACGGAGCGAGTTCCTTGTAGGCAGTGTTGATACTTGATATACAGAATCTGCTCATAATCTGTCGGTAAGAACTGCGATCGCATCAACTGCTTCATTCGCGTCCAACTACGCACAGGCCCCTTCCCTTCTCTTTGCCTCATATGGAGCACCTGATTCTACCAAGCACCCGCTCCGCTTCGGAGACGGCAGGCAACATACTTCACATGTTTAGCTGGCTCTACTTCCATATAATCAAAAAAATTATCTACCGCTCTCTCCCAATCTAGGTAGTCCTCAATGTGCATATGGCCGTCAAAATAAGGTATATCTACCTTGGCTTTAAACTTCGTGTGAATTCTCGGAGGAAGCACAGGTCGTTGCGGTCGCCTATAGAACTCGGCATTCTCGTCACTGTCCCCGTCTTCTTCAGAGATTCCCAAATGCAATCTCTCTTGGCAATGCCCTTCAATTTCCGAATCAGATAGATCACCAATCGGTGGGGGAATGCGTCGCCTATGCCGATCAAGGTCCATACCACGTCTAGCTCTCGGACTGATAGCTAGAGCTGGAGTTCGACGAGGAAACTGGGGTGCTGTCCTTGTCCGGTTGAGATTAAACTCCCGGCGAACTTCGACGGATAGGCGCTGCACATCTGCGGACAACACTTCCAGTTGTCGCACGATGCTGGCCTGGTTTGCCCACAGCGATTCCAGGCTTCTGTTGTCTTCAACCACCGGCTCCTTGCCCTTCTCTGTCATCCCGCTGCTTGGCTCTGATACCACCTGACGCAACCCTGGATCGGCAGCAGCACTGGACTCCGGTAAAGACCTGAAACCAAAGAAAAGCAGAAAGAACAGGGAAGAAATGTCCCAGTAAAGTATCTGTATTTTTGTATATGTGTAAAAAGTGTCCTTCTCCAATACAGAGATTGTATTTGTATCCCCTCCCAGTGGTAAGGTTACCTATCATTACTATGAATATACTACTCAGCGAAAGCAAATAAAAAGCTAATAATAACAGAAATAGTACTAAGATAGTGGGGCTCAAAGCCTAACCGAATACTTGGAAACAGCTACTGTAAAAGGAACCTGGTAACCGTGCACATGGGGAGTATTGCGCTGCATCATAATCTAAGTCTGTATACGTATTTTACTTTTTTATTTCTATATAGCCATGACTAGTCAGTGCTATATTTTATTTGTTCTCTGGTTCGTAGTCATGTATTGTAATGAAATTATTATATATACACTTTTTTATGATGAAATGAAAATGGTTTATGAATGAGTTTAATTTCAAAACTGAATGTTATTAGTAACTCTATGGTTTATTATTTATTTTATAATTATTATTGGAACAAAAAAATTGAAATTTTTTCAAAACTTAGATCTTCGAGTTTCATCACAACCTAACTATGAAGTCATTTGTTATTAGATGATGATGAGTCTAGGTAGAGTACTAAAGTATATGAGTGTTGGTTTGATCAGATTACAAACAACCTAACTATGAAGTGGATTAGATCATGGTGGCACTCTGGATGTTAAGAGGATGTTTTAGATGACCAACACTTCAATCCAAGAGTAATTAAAGAGAATATAGTTAGATTTTTTGCATAGTTAAATATATGGTGGGAGGTACTAGAGCGATCTACTTGGGTGGTGGGCAAGAAAAAATTGCTGATGTATATTTTAAGTTCTTAGCCGTAAATCGGTTCTCACTTTTTTATTTTTAAGAAGGCATCAGAGGCTCTTAACATTATTAATAATATCTATCGGTGGTGTAGGATAGGGGTGCAAAAGAGTCGAGTCCTGTTTGAGTTTGGCCTAATTCGAGCTCGACTTGTGAGGCAAATCATGAGCTCGAACTCGAGTCAAGCTCAAATGGCCAACTTGAGATCGACTCGTCCCACTAAAAATGAGCTCACAACCAGCTCGTGAGCCTTTCGCGATCATTTAGTCATCTGGTCTGCCTTCCGTCTTTCGCAGCTTGCACACACAAATGTATAATGCACTTTGCCTTCCGTGGTTTGCACGCACAGACACCTTATGCGGTTCGCCCACACGCTTCGCCTTCCCCCTTTTGCTAGTATGCCTTTTGCCTTTCTCATTTAATCGACCCACTCGAGAAGTAATTGAGCTGAGCATCATCTGGATCGAATTTGAGCTCGATAATACAACGAGTTTGAAATTCTACTAGAGCTCGAGCTTGAAACTCGATAAACTTGGCTCGCAAACTCGTTAACCAGTCGATCTCAAGCCGGCTCACTCACGCCTGTAGGATGACAAGCCTTCATAATTCAAATATTTATTTTCATGTGCCTATCTACGACGGGGTTTGGATGTATTTAGATTTAATAGTAATTTGTCCATTCGCTTAATGTTAACCATTGCTGTCGTCAATACAATGTGCTAGCATGAAGTATTCAAGTTTTCCTTTTCAATTCTGCATTATCTTATCGTTACTTTCCTTTTTCATTATTTGTTATCACAGCAAGTTATAGTTTTTAGCATAGAAGCTGCTTTGTGCAAAGTTTTCTTTTTCCATATCATTTTTCTTGATTTTTTTAATCTTAGAAAGCAATCACAAAGGTTAGTTAGGTCAGGAAATATAATTCATCAAATTTAAACCACAATAGCCTCCCATACTTTATGCTTTCTCACAAGAACCCATGATTAATGTCTAGTCACTCTCATTCTTCTTGAGGCTCTGTTTGGGATAGCTTTCTCACAGCTTTGTGTTTTACAGTCAGCAATCATAATTTTACTTGACTACTTTCTTATTGTTTTCTCACTCATTTCATAATTTTTTATAGTAAAAAGCTGTTTTTTGTAACCAAACTAAGGTTTCTTTTGAAATGGCTTTCTTACTACTTCTTGAAACAACTTTTTACAACACAATTTTTAATTTTTATATTAAAAAACTGTTTTAAAAAGCAGCAAGAAAGCCATCCCAAACGAAACCTAACACTTCGTTTTGGATCTGCTTTCTTATTATTTTTAAAACAACTTTTTACTACAAAAATTTTTTGTACTAAAAACTAATTTAGAAAACAGTAAAAAATATATCCCAAATGAAACCTAAGATATTTTCCCAGCAATAATTTCACAATCATCTTTATAAAACACAACAACAGTCCCAAATTGACTGTAAATATCCATCAATTCTTAACGTTAACATCTCTTCCTACCACTTGCGCTCTCTGTTCATATATTTATAATCAACTAAGGTTTCATTTGGGACGTCTTTCTTAATGCTTTTTAGAGTAACTTTTTAGTGTAAAATTTTTGTCCTAGAAAGCCGAAAATTTTTGCACTACAAAGCTGCTTTAAGAAGCATGAAAAAAACTATCTCAAACGAAGCCTAAATCAACAACTAATTAAGCGCATACATCCCAAAGGAATGAATCCACAAAGTTAACCACATTAAGCAAGCATAAAAGAATACGTACCCTGCCAAACAACCTCCCTCTTCCCCCACTTTACTCACCCCTTCATTAAATCTTCATTTTTAAAAACAATATTTAACATATTTTGATATAAATTATACTAAAATGAGCCTAAAAATTACTATATGTATTTTCAAATTTGCTTTATAAAAAATTTATATTACACTAATTTTAAAAGTAAATTCAATACTCTTAAAATACACCTTAATATTAATTATATCATAATATTAAAAAAAAAAGCATAAGTCATGCATGGAGCAAAGCATAAAGAAACCCAAAAGGCCTTAAGCAATCCTTCTCTTCATCCCACTCTCTTTTTTATATGCATAAAACCCTCCCACACAAATTACAAAATACCACCACTTCTTCATTAACAATGGCCCAAACCACCACCACCCTCATCCTCTTCTTGCTCCTCCACCTACTCCTTCTCCTTCTCCCCTCCCTCCACTCCCTCCCCCTTCAATCTCAATCCCTAATCCACCGTGCCTGCCTCGCCACCTCTGACTATGCCTCGTGCACCTCCCGCCTCCGCACCCAAATCCATCACCCAGACCCGAACCAACCCGACTCGACCCGCATCCTCCATGCCGCAGCCCACCTCGCCATCAATGAAGCCCTCCGCTCCATCCAAACCATCACAACCCTCTCTCCCCTCTCCACAACTCTCCGCGAACGCGCCGCCATTGAAGACTGTCAAGACCTCCTCGACTTATCCGTCCACCAAATCAGCCAATCCCTAGCTGAAATTACATTGCTCAGCAACGCCCACCATGAAGCCAATCTTCGCACGTGGCTAAGCGCCGCGCTGAGCAACCAAGACACGTGCCTCGAAGGCTTCGAAGGAACCGACGGCCGCCTGAGACATTACGCGCGTGCCGGTCTTAATGAAGTCACACAACTAGTGAGTAACTTGTTTGAGGTGTATAAGAGGTTAAGAAGCATAATTCCGAGGGGAAATGAGACGAAGTGGGTTGAGAATGCTGAGGTAACGGGGTGGATAACGGAAGAGGAGATGGAGATGGTGAGGGGCGATGCGAGGGAGATGGTGGCGGATGCAGTGGTGGCGTCGGATGGGACGGGGAGGTTTCGGACTTTGGGGGAGGCGGTGGAGGAGGCTCCCGACCATAGTTTGAGAAGGTATGTGATATTTGTGAAGAGAGGGGTATATAGGGAGAATGTTGAGCTGAAGAGGAAGAAAAGTAATATTATGCTGGTTGGAGAAGGAATGGGTGTTACTGTGATTACGGGGAATAGGAATTTTGTGCAGGGCTGGACAACCTTCAGGACTGCTACATTTGGTAAGCTAATAATTTTTTGCACGCATGCATAAAAATATTTTTTGAGGGATTTGTATGAATAATTTATATGCATTTATATATATAATATTTAAATTTATTATGTATCTATATAATATTTAAGTATCACATTAACATCAGAATATGCACATCAAAATATATTTTTTCATTAGAAAAAATTAAGATTCTTAATATTTTTTATATAATTTAAAATTTTAGACAATATATAAATAGATATTAAAATTTAGATATTAGAAATCCTCAAATTATATATATATATATATATATATATATATATATATATATATATATATATATATATATATATATATAGAGAGAGAGAGAGGCGGAACCACTTGCATCTTAGGGGGGGGGGCAATTGCCCCCCCTAAAAAAAAAATTTTTGTTTATAGGAGTAAAAAAAAAAAAATTATAGGAGAGTAAAAAAATTTTTTTTTTAATTTGATGTGATTTAAAAATTATTTATTGTTATATAAATAAATATAAACACTTAAATATTAGATGTCTAAATATATTAGAATTATATTATATTTATAAATCTCCCAATATAAAAATATCACCCTCCTCAATAGTCAATACCTTAAATTTTGTCGCGGCCTGCATTAACGAATAGATTAGGATGCACGTATTCATATGCGATCTCATCATACTCATTTTGCTTTTCTTTTAACTTCTTCGTGCTTCATATTTACTCTAACAAAAAACTTAAAATTTTGAGCGAACTTTTTATTACACTTGAATGATGATGCAACATTTAAATAGATAAATAAAGAGTTAGTAGACATCAACTTTATAACGTTAAAATTCTAGAAAAGGAAAAAATTATATGGGTCTACCCAACTGAAATGATTAAGCTATGTGAGTGTTGATTATAAAAAATTGCTAGTTTCATAATTTGGTGATTAGAAGAGTATGGGGAACTAGCATAAAATATCATTTAGTATGAAGTGGACAACGTTTCGATGGTTGTGGCAAATTGACAACTATTTGACAATATTGGTAAGGCAGTTGATGCAACAACGATATGAAGATAGTAATGTTCAAACAATGATGGTTGCGCAAAAATGGTCACATTGGTGATGCAACGATGATAGTGGTTCGATGATTATAACTAGGCAATAAAAACCCGATGATGATATAGTCAGGTGGTGGTGGTTTGACAAGGGTGGTCTGGTGGTGACTGTTCGACGACAACAATTAGGTGACGAAGGTCTGAAAACTGTGATTGGTTGGGCATTGGTCTAGTGGTGGTGGTAAGATGGGGTCTGATCGTAGCCGTTAAAAAAGAGTCGGATAACATCGAGCCTGAGATTATTCTAGCCTCTAAGTTTTCTTGAATCTCAAGTCAGGGCCCTTTTCAAGAAGGGAGTGAAGGCTTATTTATAAAATGTTCTCTCTTTTTTATTGTTATTTTGATTCCCCCTTACTTTAACCCAATCTTGTAATATATAGATTGAAGAACCATTTATGATGTTATATCAATATCATCAGGGTTATGACTCACCAACCTGATATTTCTTTTTACGAGGCACTTGAGACCGGAGGAGAATCAAATGCCTGATCTGACCAATAAAGAAGGTGTCGACATGGATGATTGTTAGTACAAATTGTGTCTGCAATCAATCGACTAAGAACTTAAAGTGACATACTTGAAACAATGTATTCACTCTTATTCAAGTTTGCTATTCCACATAACCTTTGGGTTGATACCTTACTTACAACAGCATGCCTCATCAACCACCTACCCTCCAAAAATACTAACAATATTTCACCATTTCAACTTTTATTCAATTTATCACATGCCTATGATCACCTTTGCATATTTGGTTGCCTCTACTATCCCTGGCATCCTCTAATTCACCGTCATAAACTCGAACCACACTTTATTCCATGTGTTTTCCTTAGGTATACCTTAGATTCTAAAGGATATAAATGTCTTGATCCAATTACCAACCATATTTACATCTCTCGCCATGTGTGATTTGTTGAATCCATCTTCCCATTCAAACAACAGTAACAACATCCCTCTTCCAATCTACAAACCTCCCCTTCCACAACCACTCATATTTCTCTTTTAACTCTAGTTCTTGTTACTGTTACCCCCTATCAACCAATCCTCAAATTCTCCTACTACACTTCCTCATTTCCCTTCAACTACACAACATGCCTCTGTTTCGTCTTCACCCAATTCCATATCAGGCCAACACATTATCACGCCTCCTCCTCCTCCTCGACGTCATATGCTCACGCGGCTTCAAACAAGTCAGCTCAAGCCCAAGCCAGTCTTTAACCTCCTCCATCAAATATTCCAACTATCTTTTACCTCCTTCATTCAAGCCAATCAACACCCTGCTTGGCAAGCTGCCATGTTTAGTGAGTCTCAAGCTTTGCAATGTCAAGGAAATTGGTCCTTGGCTTCCCGTAGTCCTACTCAAAATCTACTTGGTTACAAATGACTTTATAAAACAAAAATTCATCTAGATGGGTCTATAGCTCGTCACATAGCCCGTTTGGTCGCACAGGGCTTCAAATTCAACCTAGTTGCAAAATTCTACCATTCGGCTCCTTCTGATTGTTTCTACTACGTTTCAATGGCCTCTTTACCACTTAAATGTCTCAAATACATTTTTGCATGGTAACTTGGATGAAGACATTTACATGAAGCAACCAATTGAATTCCAAGACCCACAATTCCCCTCTCATGTTGTAAACTCCATAAATCCATTTATGTTCTTAAGCCGTCCCCACGACAATGGTTCGCCACCTTCTCCAACCACCTACTACACTATGGCTTCATTGCAAGCAAGGCGGACCTGTCCTTCTTCTATTTTCATCAAGGCATGATTTCTATGTATTTATTAGTCTACGTGGATAATATGCTTCTCATTGGCAACAACCAGACTGACATTGACAAGCTTTAGCAGAACTTACACTCAACATTTTTTATGCAAAATTTGGGGCATCCCTCATTGTTTCTTGGAATTCAGAACACCCAACAATCTAATGGCTTAGCTCTAAATCAATATCAATACATTACCACCATCCTCCATAAATCGGGCATACTCAATTGCAAGCCCATTTAGAGTCAACTCCCATCTAAACTTGCTACCATTACTGCATCATCTGAACCATTTAAACAACCTAAAGACTACCGACAAGTTGTTGGTTCACTATAGTATATTATGATTACTCGACTTGATCTCCATTTCTTTGTGAACTATCTTTGCCAACATATGCACAAACCATCATAGTTAAATTTTCAACTACTAAAACGTGTATTGTGATACCTAAATGGCATAGTAAACTTCTCTCTTCCTATAAAAAATTAGCTCTTTAACTTCAATCCTACGAAGATTCAGACTGAGTTGCTGACACATTTGATTGTCGCTTAATTACTGGGTTCTGTACATTTCTTGGAACTAATCTCCTCTCTTGGTCTGTGAAGAAACAACCTACTATTGCTCTTTCTTCCACTGAGGTGGAATATCAGGCTTTAGCTGCAGTTGCTAGTGATATTATGTTGCTCTGACAACTTCTCACATAATTTCAAATCTCTATTCAGTCACCTACTCCTGCATATTGTGATAATACATATGCTATTGTCTTGGGTCATAATCTTGTTTTTCATGCCCATAACAAACACATTGAACTACCACTTCATTAAAAACTACATAAAAAATAACACATTATAGTTCATCACATCACCTCTCTCGACCAGCCAGCAGATATCTTTATGAAATCCCTCTCAATTCCTCAGTTCACTCAACTTCGTAGCAAGTTAACAAGACAAGGCCAATTGTTAACTTGAGGGGCGGTGTTAGCATATATGCACTACATGAAATAACTAATCTGCTACACTACATGCCTACAACACAACTAACCTACTGTCAAAGCATTCTCACACTTTGGATATCTACAAATTAATCTCCATTGTTCTTGTTTAACTAAATAGTCTTACTTTACCTTGATATATATACATGTAAGATGTATTAGATAAAGATGGAGAAATGCAATACATCTTTACCAGTATAGTTCTCTACTTTCATCGATTATTGTAGGTCTTAATTTCCTTCATAAAGAAGGTGTCGACATGGATGATTGTTAGTCCAAATTATCCAGCAAAAGAGGACTGTCAGATCGAGATCAGCTTCATGCTCATGGAAAGTTCCGTCAGTGATCAATTGACTAAGGACTTAGAGTGGCGTACTTCATAAATATCAAGAAAACTAGGAACACTTCATCAAAAGGTAGGTTTTGATTCGCTTGAGCATTTGTTCGGCATTTAAGCGCCTAATATTATTGGAATTGAGAAATCTTGGGCTCGTTGGAAACTTCTCATCGAGATGCTCAATATTGCTATAAGAATATAGCAAATTTAGAGATCATTTAGTTACCCTATTAGTATTCTAAAATTTTCAATCACGCTTCATACTCTTCATCTTGGTTTATTAAACTCAAATCGAATTAATTTTAGTATAATTGAATTTGTCTCATTGGGCCAATTAGTTTGACTATAAGTTTGTTGAAATTTGAATTTGAAAAATTCTGAATTTAACTTTAAAAGTTTCCAATTTAAATATACATTGAACTTCGTGTATGAATACGTTGATTTTTGATGACACATCAAGTGATATGTGAATAAATAGGTAAGTTTAGAGGTTAACTAATCACATATAAATAATTTTAGTATCTTTCTTGTATCAGTTTATAAAAATGAATCAAAAGTAAAAGATAATTAAGTAAACATAATTCAATGATTTGAATAAATGGTGAGATTTTTATATAAAATCTATTTGATAACCTTTAATTGCATATAGACAACAAAAAATTTCTATAAAAACCAATGACATCTTTTTAAAATATCTAAGGCAAAAATATTAGTAAGACAAAATTTAATAAATTTTTTTTATAAATTATTATCTTAACATGTTTTTCCATTTGTATATCAGTAGCTCCTCATCTAAATTTTTTTCCTTTCGATCCACTAGACATTCTCAAATTTGGGATTTCAATGTGTGTTCTTCGAATTCAGGAGATGAAAACCTTCATATAATATATAATTATAAGATGACTTTGGGTTCATTTGGGTTAAAAAAGTTTTTAAAGTACAAAAGATGATTTAGAAAGCAATAAAAAAACTGTCTCAAACTTAATTAATAGTCTCAGGCTTCATTTGGGCGTCTTTCTTACTGTTTTTTTTTTAATATTATTTTATTTTCTCCTAACCTATCTTCTAAAAGCAGCTTTCAAATATAAGAAAATTAATTTTGTAATAAAAAGCTGATTTAAGAAGTAGTAATAAAGCCGTCCCAAACGAAGCCTTAGACTTCATTTGGAACATATTTTTTTATTAATCTGCACTTTTGACCTCAACAACAATTTCTGATTGGCCACTATTTTTTTATTGTATTCAAAAAAATTTGTATTAAAAAATAACTTTCTACAATATCTTTAAAAGATTATTTTCTCCACAACAACTTTACAAAACAATAAGAATATTTTCCCAAATGAAACAATTATAGCAAAATTTATGTAACCTTCATATAGCAACCTTTTATATATATGAATTGTGTTTTGTTGCTAAACTATTTTGATTTTTGAACATTCTAACTCAGTGTACTGAGCAGGACAAAAAATTAGCTCATATTCATTCGATTCAATCTCAATATTATTTATGTTTGATTATGGGCAAACTCAACCACGTATTTAACGATTTATTACCCATTGATCAATATTCTGATACAATATAATTTCTATCTTAAATAAAACAAAATAATATCGTAAATACCCACACACATATACACATACACATCCATATCCTCATGTCATATTTGCATACATTTATTGATCATAAATACTCATTTTAATTACTTTTTACATTGAACAAAACTAATACAATTATGTTTATGTTACCTCTTTGTAGCTGTTTCTGGGCCGGGTTTTATTGCCAGGGACATAACATTTCGAAACACCGCCGGCCCACAAAACCACCAGGCCGTGGCCCTTCGTGTTGATTCCGACCGATCCGCCTTCTTTCGATGCAGCATCGAAGGTTATCAAGACACCCTCTATGCGCATTCCCTGCGTCAATTCTATCGTGATTGTCATATCCACGGCACCATCGACTTCATATTTGGTAATGGCCAAGCAATCTTCCAGAACTGTAAGATCTTCACAAGAAAGCCATTGTCGTTCCAAAAGGTCACAATTACAGCTCAAGGAAGAAAGGATCATAACCAAAACACAGGCTTTTCTATCCACAATAGCTTTGTATATGCCACTGTGCCGACGTATTTGGGACGGCCATGGAAGGCTTTCTCAAGAACAGTATTCATGCAATCGTATTTAGGGCCAGGCGTGCAGCCTGCTGGTTGGCTTGAATGGGCTGGAGATTTTGCGTTAAATACTCTGTTCTATGGAGAGTATATGAATTACGGGCCGGGTTCGGGTCTTGCTGGGAGGGTTCGATGGCCTGGATATCATGTGATTAGAGATGCGGCGGTAGCGGAATACTTCACAGTACGACGATTTATCGATGGAGCTAAGTGGTTGCCGACTACGAGGATACCTTTCACTGCAGATTTGATTGATTAGGTTATTTATAACTATGTAGTTATCAATTTTACTTACGTGATAGCTAGCGTATGATTATTTTATAATTATACTATTATTTAAATGCTAAAAATGTTTTTTTTTTCAATAATTTTAAGAAAAATGTAATGATCTAAATTTTAAATCTAGTTTGTTGTAATTTTGATTGTAATTTTAACTTGGTTAATATATAATTATTTACACATTTGCGTCATATATAATAGTAGTACAATTCTTTCAGAATTCAGTTATTAGGTCTGGTGTAAGGACGTAGAGGAAGGTCTGATTGGAGGCAAAATCCCGCGAAAAAACTCGGTATTGCTAGGTATTATTTGATAATAACGAGGAATACCGCTCTGTGAAGACCAATACTGAGTTATACCGAGCTATACCGAGCAATACCGAGTTTTTTCTAGGAAAAACTCGGTACAACTTTTGTATAACTCGGTATTGCTCGGTATAGCTTGGTATAACTCGGTATTGGGTCTTCACGTGATGGTATTTCTCGTTATTGTTTGGTATTGCTCGGTATTTCTCGTTTTTTAGCGCGATTTGGCCTCCGACCGGACGTTCCTCTAGGTCCGGTCGGAGGACTTAATAATTGTTCCAGTTAAAGCGTGAAAAGAAACCTAAGCATTGTTAAGGTAAGAACGCTGTTTCTTTCATCAGAAGCAAATCTTCATATCGTTAGATGCGTTAAAGAACGCAGCTTTGGACCCGTGCAAGTTCTCCAAAGTATGGAAATTGGGAAAATAACAAAGAACAAGTAGTGGGCGAGGCTTCTTATGGCCCGGCCAAAGTGGGCTTCTTAATTACTGCTAGGCCTCGGCCCAGCTTTATTTTGAATAAATAGTTCAATAAAATTATGTGATATATATATATTTAAATCGGTAATCCGCCTATTAATTAACATCACCTTCTCGCACACATCAGCGCATTAAAAAAAAGGTGTACTAATAGCATAGCGCGGAGTCCTTTCTTTCAGGAAAAATTATTGTGTGCGGAAGTTGAACCGCATCCGGATATCTAAGCCCCGGGCTCGTTACCGCTTGGTTGGTACTTCTTGGTACCACAGCTCGGCATCACTGACGTGGCTCATTCTGGTTGATATCCGGACATAAAGCTGCGTTCGGTGTTCGCATAGAATAATCCCTCCTCATTCAGTGGTGAGATTATTACTTGCGGAAACCGGGCTTAGAGATTATTTTGTGATCGTGAATAGTAAAAATACAGTTATTGTTTATCACTGTGCTTATTCTATTCACAATCATAGAATCGAATGATTCTCTACATCCAAACTCTGCACGTAATAATCTCTTCCTTCAATAAGTGATTTAACAGATCTTCAAAGAAGCTACATGTCAAAGAGTCACAATAAATAAAGATTTGAAAAGCCAAGCGGAGCATTATTTACTGATAAAATTTTCAAACTTGAGAATGGAATATTTTAGTGCAAAGTACATTTTAGTGACCAACAAAATCAACTAGAATTTTATGCAGCTGATCGCTATAGTCAAAGATAGAACTATACTGACGTAATCTAATTGATTTTTTTTAATTTAAATAACTGTATTATTATTATTTTTTATCAGCCATGTTAGTGCAAAGTACATTTTAGATCACCACTACGGTTGCCACCATCAACGACCACCGCCAAGAAGAGCGGATCCCCTCAAAATTGTCAAAATAATTAACAATAAGGATATTTTAGATTATTTCTCTAGCCATCTAATCATATTTTACCCAAATTTGATTGTAGAAAAAAAATGGTCATCTTTAACCTACCGTTCTTGTTCAAACTGACTGCGAAAAATCCCTCGTTCCAGCCTAGTTTGGGTTCGAAGTCGACAGCCTCACTTCACCCTTAGCTCACAACCGCCGCCGCCGCCAACGTTATCCGAATAATCCACTTATTTTAGAGTTATGCTACATTTCGTATGATTTTCTTAGAAATGAAGAGTCTTTTAGATGAATCTAATATTTTCTATGTTTAGATCATTTTGGTAAAAGAATTGATATTTGAAGAGAAAAGAACGTGTAGAGATTAACATTGATAATATTCTCATAACAAAGCATGACATAAGTATGAATAATTGATAAATTCTAAAGTAAGAGTGTTCATGCTTTATTGCTATGTAAGAATAACAAAAATAAAAGGAAATATTGGATCAGGTTAACTGCAGCTGTTGATTATGTTAAATTATTTTTACGTTTAAGTTTATAATTCACTAATTTCATGGTCACGATGAGTTATTTGATTCTATTAATCTTAATATGATGGGTGATCGATGCTGGCTCAATGAATTTCTAGTAGCTTATATTGAAAAAGAAGTGTTTGATTTGATTCTCAATGAAGATGTAATGTAACATTATAAAAAAAATAATATAAAATAGGTTGATAAACTTGCAAGCATATTGCTTAATTCATTGATCATTATGATATATAAGATATTACTTTGAATTATATATTATTCAATTTATCTTCTTAAATAATAATATATTTGCATGACAAAGTTTGCCTACCCTTAAACAAGAGACTAATTCTTCCTTTACCGGCGACTAGAGATGTGTCAATATTTGATACGACCCAAAAAAATTCGAGTTATGGTCAACCTGTTTCGCAATTGGGTTGAGTTCAAGTTCCCGGATTCAACCCATTTGGAAAACAGGTCGGGTTCGGATTGACCTGGAAACCCTAACTCAACCCGGTTAACCCATTTTGAAACGTGTTGACCGTGTTTGCCTGCCTATCACGTCGTGCTGACAGCGTCTGCCCCCTGTCTCGTCGTGATGTCCCACATTACCCCGTTGTAACATGTTGGCCTCACCAGCTGCAGTCGACGTGAGCCCCGCCGTCCCGCACGTCCGCCCTCATGCGGGACGTGCGATGCTATAAATTCAACTAAAACATGTCCGCATGTTCTTCTCCTTGACTTGTAACAGTAGATTCAATGGCGATGCTTCAATTTTGGCTTCTAATAGCCTCGTTGGTCTATTATGCAATTAAGTAACCGTGTCTCATAAATACCTTATAATGCTGCTACTAATGATAATTAGTAGAGTCCAAAACTCCGAAGAAATCGAAAGTTAGGCAAACTATCAATATATATGTGAAGGTCAAAATTATTCCTGAGTAATGGCTCAGTCCGTGGCGGTGCCCTCAAAAGTCATCACCAGCCAAACACTAACCTACTTCTCACACGCGTTTCTTGGGATTTTGACTTACTAAACATCGCATCATATCCCACTAATTATCTTACTTAGAGTACTTAATATTTTTTATAGATACCCATAAATTCATTTTTAAACTTCCATTTACTATTTATATAGAAATTCATATAGCAAGGGGCAAGGCTCAAGTCAAGTACTGGCGGCTAAAATAAGAGGCATCCTACGAATAGGAGAAAGACTTAATTTTATTTGGAACGATTGTAGCGTTTTATAAACTAGGAAAATTCATATATCAAGGCTCAAATCAAGAACCTTTACATGATAATTTTTTTTTTTTTAAATGAGAAAGTTACCAAAAAGCAATAGTAAAATGAAATTGTAATTGTTTTTTGCAAAACAAATCAGCCAAAAAGCTGTCTCAAAATCGGAACTTTTATTTGGTCTGGTGACCTAACGTAGCTCTACGTTCGGACGTCAGTAAAATAGTGCCACGTGTTTTTACATTTTACCGCGCGGCCCATCAACCCGACCCAGAACAACACCGGGATTGCTATATATGTTCGCGTATTGCTCGGTATTGCTAGGTATTGGTCGATTTTGCTCGGCAATAACGAGAAATACCATTATGTGAAGAGCAATGCCGAGCAATACCGAGCAATACCGAGTTGCTCGGTATTGCTAGGTATTGATTGATTTTGCTCGACAATAACGATAAATATCATTATGTGAATACCAATACCGAGTTTTGCTAAAAACTCGGTATTGCTCGGTATTGCTGGTATTGGTCTTCATAGAGCGGTATTTTTCGTTATTGTCAAGCAATACCTAGCAATACCGAAAAATACACGAACATAGTAATCCTGGGTTCCGGTCCGGGTCGGGTCATCGGGCTGCGCGGTAAAGAGTGAGAACACGTGGCGACATATTATTGGCGTCCGAACGTAGAGCTACGTCAGATCACTTGGCCTAATAATTGTTCCTCAAATCGACCCTTAGAAAACGTTTGAGACGGTTGCAACTTTTTGCATAGGTGATTACAAAGTTGTTATGGGAAAATTAACATTTTTGATAGTTGCTTAAAAAAGCAGCTTCTTAGTATAGAAATTTTATGAAAGCAACCAATAAGTAGTAGTCAAATAGAATTCAGGGTTGAGGTTTTAAAAGCAAAGTAGTAAAAAAGTTATTTCAAATGAAGCTTTAGGTTTCATTTGGAACAGCTTTCTAACTTCTTTCTTCTTTCTAAAGCAATTTTTAAATATAAAAATTTCTCGAACGAGACTTAAAAACTGCTTTAGAAACTAATAAGAAAGCTTTCCCAAATGAAAGCTTAGAAAGATTCAAGATTGACAATTACTCATTTTAAAACATCTCTTCTTCTATTGATAGAATAATGCATTTGTCCAAAATTCTAACAATTATTATTTTTATTTCACCTCTAAGATTATGGACGCCTCAATTCTATTTAGCTCCACTGTCAAAGAGAAATTGGTTCCACCTCTTCTTATGAATTGTGTATGAGTTAATAATTTTATACAGGAGTTAAATATTTTATATAGTGAAAGATCCTATTGTATATGTCACCGAAATTTGCTTTGATCGACCACAGCTGCTCAACGAGTACAGTTCGTTCAACCACCATCGTTCTCCGACTACGATCCCTCCTACCAACGTCATCCGCCGACTACGGTCCCTTCGACCACCATCGTTCGCCGACTATGATCCCTCTTACCTCCCGTCGCTCGCCTAATATGGTCCCTTTGATCATCGTCGCCCGACTACAGTCTTGCTGGCTGAATGAATAAGCTCACATTTTCTTAAGAACAACTCTTATATCACTAGATTCTTCCAACCCCCACCATGTAATGTGCTATATGTGATATATATTTACTACATCAAGCCAATGCCTCCCACAACCGAAGGGCCTCATTTTAATCAACAATAAATACTATTGAAACAATTTCAACTGGGCCATGCCGCATAGTTTTTTCTCTCTTTAGGATTTTTCACATAAAAAATTTGATGTACCTTATGACTCTCACATCCTCCCTCTTTATTTGTATATGCGCTAGATTTTCATTCAAAGCTAAGACATTAAGCTCTTTTTCTCTAACGTCGCTAATGTTCCAATCCGCAACACTAATTCATATTTAAACTACTAAATAAGGTTTTGTTTGGAACATATTTCTTACTATTTCTAAAACAACTTTTAAATATAAAAATTTTTAGTTCAAAAATTTTTTGTGTTAAAAATTTACTTTAGAAAATAATTAAGAAAAAACTACCCCAAACAAAACTTAAATAGCAGCCAAATTAGCATTCCAAGAAAATTACATCAATTTATTTTTGAAACGGCATTGCCAGCTTTTAGGTTTGAAGAAGGAAATCTACTGTTCAACTGTTTTAAAGATGCTTCCTCAAGACTCGATGACTATTAGGTTTGTAGAAGAGTCTTCGAATTCATCAAAAAATGTGATTTTTATTGGAAGAAAATTGGGCTAAATTAAATTTATGATAATATTAACCTCCCAAATAAAAGTCATACCTATAAATTTAAATAGAAAAATTATAAAATAATCCTGAAATTATTAGTGTATAGCAAATTTAATCTCAGAACATCAAGTTACTGTAATTTTTTCCGTCGACATATATAGCAAGTTGTTTTGATTAGTAATGACAGCTTCAAATGATTGCGTTGGACCCCATCGGACTTAGTTGGGTTGGTGGGTGAGCATGGTTCACCCCAACCCATATTTGAATACCCTCTCATGCGGCGTGATCCCTTAAGTGGAGAGAAAATAACTGTGGATCATGCACCTGTGGGGCTGGTTGCTGGTGAAAGAACTACTGGACAAAGAAGAGTTTTGAAGGAAACGAGACAGTGAAATGGAAATAAAGAAAAAGTAGTCTAACGTTAATGAAAGCTGAGTTACAAATATATAGACTGAGTAAAAGAAAATAAAGTTCCTGTAATTATAAAGAAGCCATAGTACGGCTGACGTGGACATAACGTTAAGAGACCCCCTCAAATTGAGCATTCAGAGGTCGAATGGTCAATTTGTGCCGTAATTCTTCAAACTGTGCTATGGGTAGGGGCTTGGTAAGGACATCAGCTATCTGTGCAGCGGAGGCGACATGATGAATGGTGATAGAGCCGGAGTCAAGGTGTTGTCGGATGAAGTGATAGTCGATTTCGACATGTTTTGTCCGAGCATGAAATACCGGATTCTTGGCTAGAGATATGGCGGAGGTGTTGTCGCAATAGATCTTGGTAGGAGCGTATTGAGGAATTTGAAGTTCCTCTGCCAGACGACGTAGCCAAAGAACGTCAGTTGTTGCTGCAGCAAGAGCCCGGTACTCGACTTCAGTAGATGATCGGGCGACTGTTGGCTGCTTTTTGACAGTCCATGAGATAAGTGTGTCACCAAGAAAGGTACAGAATCCCGACATAGATTTACGATCATCACTGTCGGATGCTTAGTCGGCATCTGTATAGGAGGTGAGCTGAAGGTTCCCAAGAGTGAGAGGAAGTCCATAGTTGATGGTGCCTTTTACATACTGAAGTAATCTTTTGAGAGATTTGAAGTGGTGCTCGGTAGGAGCGTGCATATGCTGACATATGCGATTAGTGGCGAATGCGATATATGGACGAGTAATAGTGAGATATTGTAGAGAGCCGGCGAGCTTGCGATACAGGATAGGATCGACAAAGAGTTGATCTGGGCTGTCTGAAGGTCCTTTTGACGGTGTGATAGGAGTCGGAGCCGAGCGACAGTCCTCCAATTTTGCCGTCTGGAGAAGTTGTTCGGCATAGTGGGTTTGATGAAGGAAGTAACCCGAGGCAGATTTGCTGATTTGTATTCCCAGAAATAGTGAAACTTGGCCAAGCTACTTGAGCGCAAAATTGGATTTGAGCTGATGTAAGAGAGACTGAATCGTTGGCTGATCATTCCCTGTTAGGAGAATATCGTCGACGTAAATAAGGAAGAAAATCTGAATGTGATTTCGTTGAAATATAAGAAGTGATGGATCGGAACAACTAAACCTGAACCCGAATTGCTGAAGATGAGAGGTGAGCTTCTGAAACCATTGACGAGGCGCCTGTTTGAGCCCATAGATTGATTTCTGAAGTTTGCAAACGTGAGTTGGAAGGTTTGAGTCAATGAAGCCCGAAGGTTGTTTCATGTAGACTCGTTCGGACAAATCACCGTGAAGGAACGCGTTGGATATGTCGAGTTGAGGATTTGCCAGTCACGATGCAAAGCCAAAGTAAGTAAGACCCGGATGGTCATCATCTTTGCGACGGGATTGAAGGTCTCCGAGTAATTTATTCCATGTTGCTGATCAAATCCTTGTGCGACTAGACGAGCCTTGTAACGATCAATTTTGCCGTCCGAAAGTACCTTGGTCTTGAATATCCATTTGCATCCAAGGATAGGTTCGGTGGGTGGAGGCGGAACCAGCGTCCAGGTGTGTTGTCTTTGAAGTGCCTTAAATTCTTCCAACATTGATTTTTGCCAGTGTGGAAGTTTAGATGCCTGAGCATAGGTGGAGGGAGTCTTGTTATGGGTTGTGGTTGTAGACAGGTCGAAGATCTGCTTCGGTTTGTATATCCCAGACCTGGCCCAAGTTTGCATTGGATGAAGGGTTGCGGGCACTGGGCTAGCTGGGCAGATCTCGACTGGGCGTGACTGCAGCTCGTTGGTAGGCTGCAGAATGTTTTGGTGAGGCTGAATAGACTGGACCAGCGGAGTGCATCCTGGAGCTGTCATCGGGAGGTTATTGGAACTTGACCGAATGGAGGCTGGTGTAATAAGCAGCGGTGAGATGTGAGGAGTTGCAATTCCATCCTGACTGTGTGTGAGATCTGCAGGTTTAAGGGAATTAGTGTAGGGAAATGTATATTCGTAGAAAGTAACATGCCTTTAAAAATGAATTTTGTTAGTACTAGTGTTTAAACAACGATAGCCTTTGTGTTGGGAGGAGTATCCCAGAAAAATGCAGGGTTGTGAGCGAGGGGATAGTTTGTCGGGAGCAGTTGGACGAAGCCAAGGATAGCAGAGACAGCCGAAGGTGCGAAGATATGATGGAGCTGTGTGATGCAGCATTTGATATGGTGTGTTGCCAGCAAGTGTTTTGGTCGGTAGTCTATTAATTAGGTAATTTGCTGTAGTAACCGCTTCTGCCCAGAAGTTCTTGGGAAGATGGGAAGTGAATAGTAGAGCGCGGGTGACTTCCAACAGATGCCGGTTCTTTCGTTCAGCTAAACCATTCTGCTCCGGGGTGTGAGGGCAGCTGAGTTGATGGGTAATGCCGTGTGCAGAGAGGAATTGTTTGAACTGAGTAATGTTGAATTCTCCTCCTCCATCGGATCGGAGGAATTTGGGTGTGGCGTTGAACCGATTCTTGACAATAGAGCAAAAATGTGTAAATTTGGAATAAGTTTCATTTTTTGAATGCATAAGATATAGCCAGCAAAAACACATAAAATCATCTATGAAGACGACATAATAATAGAACCCATTTAAGGAAGAGTGAGATGTCGAACCCCAAACGTCAGTATGAATTAAGTAGAACGCAATCGGAGAACTAGTTGTACTTTTATTAAATGCTAATTTGTGGCTCTTGGCCAAATTACAAGAAGTGCACAAAAAAGAATCAGAAATAGAATCAAGATTCAGTAAAGAATTGCACAAGATTCGGAGAGTTCCATGGTTTGGATGCCCCAGTCGTTCATGCCAGTGCTGAACTAAACCGGAGGTAGTCAGGTGAGCTTGCAGACTGTTGTTGATCGAGACGTCCTGGAGAGTGTAGAGACCGTTATGTAACCGACCATGAAGAAGAGGGCGGTGTTCCATTTGATCCTTAATCACAAAACCGTTAGCATCAAAGCAAATAGAGACATGGTTATCGGTAGTAAGTTTGGAAATAGAAATTAAGTTATGAGTTAAGTTCGGAACGTGTAGAAGATTTCGTAAGTGAAGCTTATGAGCCGACTCAGGAAGGGGAAGAAGACCTTGCCCAGAGTTGTGAATCGGTAGAGTTGAGCCATTTGCAACAGATACCGAGTCCGGACCTTGATACGCCGAAAATTGCTGGAGATTGGTGATGTCCGGAGTGAGGTGAGTCGACGCCCCGGAGTCCATGACCCAGTCATTTGTGATGGTTTGGTTTTGATGTGTGAGCAATGCCTGCGAGTTGGGGGAGGGATTGGTAGGAGCGTATCGTAGATTACACCTGTGCCAGCAGTTTAGAGCATTATGCTCGGGTTTACTACAAATTTGACAGACCACTCGCTCTGTCGTGTTCGACGCCGAGCTCTGCCTTTGATTTGCTTGATTGGTGTTTCTGCTGGAGGAGGAGCGATTCTTGCTGAAGCGATTGTAGTTCTTGGTGCGGTTATTCGACTGGGCATAGAGGGCGGTAGTGTCTGAGGATTCTTTGTGGTTTTCTTGCTGAACATTGATCTCTTCACTGCATAGAAGAGAGTAGAGAGTATCAAGATCTATTGGATTGAGGGAAGTCCGAATCGCGGTTTTGAACGAGTTGTAGGTCGATGGGAGGCCATTCAGAATGTAAAGGATTATATCTTCAGTGCTAAGCTGAGAGCCCGACACGGCGATATTGTCGACGAGCGTTTTGATTTGCATCAGGTACTGTTGCATCGTTGAGTTCCGCATCTGAATGTGATGCAACTCGTTCTTGAGTTGAATCACTCTTGAACGATTTGTAGGTTGCAATCGTCGATTTAGGATCTGCCAAACCTCTTGAGATGTGGTAGACGAGAGGACATAAGGAAGAATGGCCGGCGAAATGGTGGAGAATAATGTCGAGATCAAGTTGTGATCTATGAGCCTCCATTTTTGTTGATCGGTAGTGGCGGATTCCGGCGGGCAGGGGATATCGCCGTTGAGAAATCCGGCGTAGCCGTTGGCCGAGAAGTGTTGAAGTAGCTAAGAGCGCCATATGGGAAAATTATCGGAAGAAAGGGGAGTTGGAACCAGATTCTTGAGGTTTGAAATGAGAAATTTGAGGGAAGGAGGGATCACGAGATCTTGAACGGTGCTGGCGACGTTGGTGGGGGAGGGAGACAGAGTTGCAGAGGATTCTTGATCTGCCATAGCAGAGCCTTGCTCTGATACTATGAAAGAACCACTGGACAAAGAAGAGCTTTGAAGGAAACGAGACAGTGAAATAGAAATAAAGGAAAAGTAGTCTAACGTTAATGAAAGCTGAGTTACAAATATATAGACTGAGTAAAAGAAAATAAAGTTCCTTTAATTACAAAGAAGCCATAGTACGGCTAACGTGGACATAATGTTAAGAGCTGGTAGACTCGCTGAGGGACTAGTTACGCCGCCAAGCACCTCCTAAGAGGGATGGCGGCATGCAGATACCCCCGTTCAAAAAAAATTGCGTTGATCATATATTAAGAGTTAATTTAGGATAATTATTTGTCTGTTTAATTTTTTAAATGATAATTATATTGACAATTACAGTACTGATGTTACATTTGTCTAATTCCTTTATTTTTCCTTGCTTTATCCTTGCTTTAAAAATTAAATATAAACTGGTTGGCCTTACCATCAACCAACTTTACATTAGGGGTGTCAAATAATTACACGATATGATAATCCTACTTGAACCCGACCCAAAAAAAAAATCAGATTTTGGCTGACCCGTTTAGCAAACGGGTCGGATTAAAGTTTCGAGTTTTTACCTGTTTTAAATATAAGGTCAAGTTCGGATCAATCGAGTAACCCAACATGAATCCGAATATAACACAAGTCTCAGGCCACCCACACTCGCTAGTCCCGGCCGTGCTGAGTGACCCTCGCGGCTGGCCTACACTATGGCATGCCTTGCCCCTAGCCCCTCGTGCTCGACCCCCCCCCCCCACACCACTCGTGTGGGTAGCCTCGTACATGTGTTCGTGTCATGCTCGCATCGCGCTCCCACCGCCCACAACTACTAGCTCGCTCGTGATCAAACTAATGCACTTGCTCTTGCCCCCCCACGCCCGGTGGCTTGCACTCAATGGTCACCTGCTCTACCCTCGCCCGGGACAGCATTTCGGGTTGGGTGAACCCAAATTTAGGGCGGGTCAAGTCCAGTTCAGATTCCTAACCCGTTTGTGTAAGCTGGTTAGGTCCGAGTTGGATCATTTGAAGGCGGGTCAGTTTCTAGTTGGAAACAAACCCAACCCAAAAATCAATTTTGATACCCCTACTTTGCACTGAATGGATCATTTATACTGAGTTATTTTATATAAAAAAGTTTATGGCAAATAGCTTTGTTCTGTAAGACTAACTTCATTAAATACATTAAAATGAGATTTCATTTAAAAAAACTAAATGTAAATTAATCAAATTATTTATTAAATACTTATAGTCCTCGATTAACATATGATTGCTTAAATATATTAAATTAATTTTGAAGCGTAGGGTTGTTGGTTTAGCTTATTATTCTATAATCACTTACTTTACAGGTCAATTAATTAATTAAACTCACTGAAACTGTAACGCTCAGCAGATGATTGCTGCAAGTGGCAACTTATAAACAATTAGAATGCCGGTTGTTAGCATGATTAACATAATAATAATAAACTATTCTATTGGCATTTGAAGAGCGATAATTAACAAATTAATTAATCAAGAGAGAATTAATTAAAATATTTTTATCTTAATCATGATTTTGATTTTTTAATTTAATAATTATTAAATTTATTTTAAAATAGTTATAATACATGATGAATCCTTCAATTTTTTATTTAAAATTATTTTATCCTTTAACAAAAATAATTATGATGGATCTTAAAAACTATAAATGCATTCGTAAATTAGTATAATACTAATCCCTCATTTATTACACTGTTTTTAAAATAATTCTAATGACTTGAGCCTTTGAGATCTATCACATTAAAATTTCAATAAAAATATAATGAAATAATTTTATTTTCTTCATAATGAATTGACATTTTTAATCATATTTTAAATTTTTTTTACAAACAATTAAATAATGAAATAAATTCAATTTTATAATTTTATTTTTTATTCACAAGTCAACAAAGCTAATTATAAATTAAAAATATGCAAAGTCTTAATTTCGGGTCCGGGTTGGCATTTCCGACCCATTTACCTACCCGGGTCGGGTTAGGGTTGACCCGTTTGAACCTGGGTCAGTTCCGGATTCGACCCGAACCGGACCCATGACCCGAAATTGACACATCTAATATAAATTAGATATTTATTTGAGATTCAATTTTTACAAGATATTTATTTTGGGAAATTTTGGGTACAAGATATTTACAAATAAATAAATAAATAACTCATCTGGAGCTTGATGCTTGAAATGTTTTTTGCTCTGCTAGGGTTTCGTTTCCGCCGCCCCTTCGTCTCCGTCGTTTGGTGAGATTTTCGTCTCCTACCTTCGGATGGCGGCTTCTCCGCCGCGCGATCCTGGTTTCCTGTCCGGTAGTAAGGCTCCTATTTCTTTTAAGGACGCGGTTGCAGGTTTTTCTTCTTCTGCTTTTCCTGATCTGAGTTTTTCTTCTTATCGTGGACTGCCGGCTTTATTTATTTCTGAAGATGAGATTAGGTCGCTCGCTAAGCCTTTTGAGTTCTCTTTGGTGGGTCGTTTTCCGGGGCGGAGACCTTCCGTTGAAGCCATTCGGAAATTTTGCTTTAGTCTTAAGTTGATTGGGAATTTTTCTGTTACTGTGCTCAATAATCGTAATGTGTTGATAAAATTGGAGAATGATTTCGATTATTGTAGGATCTTTGCTCATAGGTCTTATTTTGTTCAAAATTGTTATATGAAAGTGGTGAAGTGGACTCACCATCTGGACATTGAGAAGGATTCTCCAATTGTTCCAATTTGGGTCTCTTTCCCCCATCTTAGGCCTCATCTTTTTTCTCCTAGGATTCTTTTTGGTTTGGGTTCCCTTTTCGGTCGCCCTCTCAAAACGGATTTGGCCACGGCATCTGGTTCGCGACCGTCGATGGCTCGTATTTTGGTAGAGCTGGATGTTACTAAGAAACATGCGGAGAAAGTTTGGGTTGGATCTGTGGAATCGGGATATGCTCAAACGGTGATTTTTGATGAAATTCCTTTTTTTTGTTCTCATTGTTCTTCTTTAGGACACTCTAAGGAATCCTGTTCTATTTTACATCCTAATCGGATTGTCTCAAAAACTGGAACCTCTCATTGCGATTTGTCGGGGGTACAGGAGCAGGTGGCTGTTACTGTTCCTAATGTTGATGTTTTGATTGAGTCGAATGTGAGGGAGACGGAAGAGCCGGTTGTTGATTCTAGTAGGATGTTGGACTCTAATCGTGAGGAAGATGGTTTGCTGGTTAATAATAGAGAGGATGATGATAAGGAGGTTTCGGTTGAGGCTTTGTCTCCGAATGCTGTGCCATTTTTCCCTTCGTCTGTTGTTATTAATCAGTTGCCTGTGAATGATGGCTTTGATATTATCAATCAGGAAAATGTAGCCAGTGAGGGTTTAATTTCTAATGGTGTTTTGGAAGATCCGGTGCCTCCAGTGGGTGCTGGGTGCGTTCTGAGTGTTTCTCCTGACTCTCAAATTTTGGTTAATGTGCCGGTGAGTTTACTGGAATCCAATTCTATTTTGGGTACGAACTCTGAAATAATTGTTGGGTCCCAAGGTGACTGGTTAAATGATTCTGATGAGGAGATCTCGGTTTCTGATTCTTCTCTGATCCTGATTTTGAGTTTAGCATGGTTCCGGATAAACCCTTGAGGGGTGTTCAGCGTGGTAAATTTTGGAAACGAGGAGGTAAAAGAAGATAAGATGTTTTATTTATTCGGTTTATGCTTTGTTTTCGATTGGTTGTTGCAGGGCAATGATGTGGCTGGGGCTCCCATTCCTCGTCGTTTCCTTGTGACAACCGCTGATGTTTCTTCTGGATGGTCCTTGCGAATACTCGAGGATGATGGTAGCTCTGGCCGACTACTGAGCCTTCTTTTTTTTTTGGGTTTCATTTTTCTTTTTGTGGGTTTGGTAGTTTGAAGCTCTTTGGTTGTTATTTTATTATTGTATTTTTCTTTGAGAGCTTCTGTTTTTGGGTTATACTTGTATCAGTCTTTTTTGAATATTAATATATGGTTGGTTTAAAAAAATAAAAAAAAATAAAACTCATCGAAGAATACAGTCTAATAAATACATCGGCCCGACGTTTGTTCCAAAATTGTACTCCATTTACAGCAAAAGGCAAAAGCCACGTAACACGTTGCCACTCCAAAAGTCTCGCCCATATGGTTTCCCATGTCATCCTTCACCCATCCAAAAAATTTTAAATTAGGTATTATTAAAAATTTAATAATGTAATTAAGTATTTAAAAAAATAAATTTAAAACTAGGAAAAGTCGTCCATCAAACGGGCAACTTATGCTGACTCAGATTTGCTATTAACTTCTATTAAAATATAAAATTTATAGTTTACATTAACATTTTATTTTTTGCTATTTCTCTATTTTTTATTTTTTATTATTTTTTAAGTATATTTATTTAATATATTTTTCATATAATTTATTTTTAAATTATTTTTCAGAATTTACTATAACAAGTCGCCCGTTTAACGGGCAACTTACAATAGTAACATTTTTTTAAATAAGTCGTATGTTATTTTCGCGAACGAGACATGACTCAGCACGTCAGAATTAGCATAAGTCGCCCGTTTGATGGGTGGGCGACTTTGCCTATTCTTAAATTTATTTTTTGTTACTTAATTACATTATTAAAATTTTAATAATACATATATAGTTTAAAAATTAACATCTGCCACGTGGATAAACTCCTTTGACCGTCCACGTGGTTGTTTTTAGTAGGGGTGTCAATTTCGGGTCATGGATCGGGTTTGGGTCGAACCCGAAACTGACACGGCACTATTCGGGTCAACTCGAACTCAACCCATTTTTGAAAACGGGTTAGTTTTCCTAACCCATACCCGACCCGCTTTGGGTTCGGGTCAACCCGACACGACCCAAATAACCCATTTCCAACAAAAAAATTGCTAGTTTTCGGGTCAAAACGGGTCTATCTCCTCTTTTTTTTGGTAAAAAATAGGTCTATCTCCTCTCTTTCGGGTCAAAATCAAGTCAATCTCGGGTTGCCATGTCAAAATCGGATTTTAGGGTCAAAATCGGATCAATTTCGGGTCAAAGGGTTAACCCGAACCCGTCCCGATTTTGAAACGGGTCGAAATGTTGAACCAGAACCCGACCCGTTTCGAGTTCGGGTTGACCCTAACCCGAATTTTTCGGGTCGAGTTCAAGTCTTATTTTCGGGTCATGTCAAACATCGACACACCTAGTTTTTAGGATTATTCTGTGGTAGAAGTAATGTTGTTCGCTAGATGTTTGAGATGTTATTCGATTAGTTTTACTAGAATTATTATTTTTAAATTTAATTAAGATTATTTTGATCAAATTTAATTCGAATTTTAGATAAAAGAGTAAATTAAAAATTGATATTTTGATTAAAAAAATTGCCGTAATATTTTAAGCTAAAAATTTTAGATTTGTTATTGTTGCATTCTAGAATATTTACGGCGGTAGATAAATATAAAGTTTAGCATCTTAGTTTTGTAAAAAAATGCATAACTCATACAGATAAAAGAGTAGCGTATAATATTCATAAGTGACATCAAAATTTTTATGTGAAATAATTTTTAAAAAGTGAAAAAACTACGATCCTAACCCAACGGTTTTTCCCTTTTTTTCAAGGTCTGATGTCTTTTATGATTGATTTATGTGCTAGATTTTTATATTTATGAGCTAGATTTTTATATAAAATTAGGACGTTAAACTTTATATCTCTCTATCACTTTGAATATTCAATGGCCTAACATATGTATATTAGATTGTTAATGAAAAGCTAATACTATTAAGATTTATATAAAGTTAATTTTAATTAGAATATTCGAACTTTTTTTTCTTTAAGAAACCATCCAGGCTGTCGACACTGGTCGGACCGTCGGAGCCCAGACTTTTTAATCCCCGCAGCCCATCGGCCACGCGCTATTGGAGCCCTGGTTCCTTAAGTCAATCGTTGACCCGTACTGCAACTTTACAGAAATAAAAAAATTTCAGAAAAAAAAAATTGAATTGAAATTCAATAAAACTATTAATTTTTTATTAAAAAAATCATTTTTATTTCAATACAATTTAAAATTTTAACTCATGAAAAATGATAGAATAGAAATTTAATAATTTTTTGAATATTTAATTCCCGTTCAATTAGATTAATTCGTTCACAAATTTAAAATAGTTATGCTTCATTTTCAAAATAAATTTATAGTAAAAATAAAATTTTATTTTCCTTTATGTTCGAAGCTGATCAATTAGTTTTTTTTTTAATTATCAAAGTATTTATTTGTGTGAACAAGTTATAGAGAATATTTCTGAATTTTACTTTTTTTAGAGAACAAAATTTTCGATGAAAATAAAATACAAAATTCAAATTATTTATCAATTTCATTTTAATTTCCTCTTTCAAATTTCAATTGTTACAAAATCTGAATAGAGGCCAAGTCTAAATTTATTTGAAAAGTCTAACATTAATCATTTAAGATATCACGAAATTGCCATCACCCAACTCTCAATAAATACCCCCATACTTTCTCCACCTGTGATCAAATATACTTGTTTTAATTCCTTAAAAAAACGCCCAATCATGAACGCCACCTTCTTCACCTTCTTCCTCTTATCCTTCCTCTCCCTCACCTTTGCTCAACCCTCCTCTCCTCCTCCACCTCCACCTTCCACCACCCCAATCCCCCCTTCCACCGCCTGCAACTCCACCCCCGACCCCTCCTTCTGCCGTACCGTCCTCCCCCCCACAGGCTCCCAACCCCTCACCTCCTACGGCCGCTTCTCCCTCGCCAAATCCCTTACCAACGCCTACAAATTCCTCTCCCTCATCGAACGCTACCTCGCCCGCCGCTCCTCCCTCCCCGAGCCCACCGCTCGGGCTCTCGATGACTGTCATCTCTTCGCCGGCCTCAACATCGACTTCCTCACCTCCGCCGGCTCCACCCTTAACTCCACCTCATCCACTCTCCTCGACCCCCAAGCCGATCAGCTCCAAACACTCCTCTCCGCGCTTCTTACTAACCAGCAGACTTGCCTTGATGGCCTGAAAGATGCGGATAAGGCCAATGCAGCCGCCGGCGTTCTCACCCCTTCCATTGTCAATGGAACCAAGTTTTATAGCGTCTCACTCGCGCTCTTCACAAAGGCTTGGGTGCCTAACCGGAAGTTTAAAAATCCGACATTGACAAAGCATTTAGCTGCTACGGTGCTTCATCCCCCGCCGGTGAAAGGCCAAAGGAAGCTGCTTTTTCATCAGGTGCGTTGACAATTTGAATGACAACGGATACTTGAAAATTAGAGACACTAAAAAAAAAAATTAATTTCCTGACAGGTTGAGATCGGCAGTGACGGTACTTTGCCGTTGACGACGTCGGAGAAGGACCGGGCCATGATTGAGGGCCGATTGGGCCGGCGGTTGTTACAGTCGTCCGGCTCTGTTCAAGTCAGCGCAACTGTGGTGGTGAGCCAAGATGGGACGCAGAATTTTACCACGATTAGTGATGCGGTGGCTTCAGCGCCTAATAATACAGATGGCAGCAATGGCTATTATTTGATCCTTGTAAGCGCCGGCGTGTATCAGGAATATGTGTCGGTGCCGAAGAACAAGCGTTACATTATGATGATCGGCAGCGGGATTAATCAGACGGTTGTGACCGGGAATCATAGCAACGTTGATGGCTGGACCACCTTCAACTCTGCTACCTTCGGTGAGCTTACAATTTCATCTGCATATAATTAATCTTGGATTTACATATATACGGATATACCACTCTTCTCTATAATACTCAAAATTTTTAGTATTACATACATATCATTCTATATTATATTAATTTCAAATATGCAACCCATTTTTCGCCCATAAATTTCATTTCTACCGCTCATAATATGAAAGTAAATTATGACTAATATTTATGTAATATTAAAATTTTAGGTATTAGATACATAAATATAGTGGAATATATGTAAATCCCCCATAATTTAATTGACACTAATTTTAAGATAAATTTAAGAGCTTTAGGCTTCTTGTGAGATTTTTTTTTTTTTTTCTTTTCAAACAACAACTATAACTTCTCTTTGACTATAACTTTTTAATTGTTTTATTTTTTTAAATTTGTACAAAGAAGATAATCAACTCTATAAAAAATTTAATCATCTCAAACAGTAAGAGTCTATTTGAGATTTTTGCAACATTTTATAAAGATATTTTTGAAGTTATTGAGCTGAAAATAATTTTTTAATTTAATCAAACCAATGCTTTTTAAAAGCTACTAAAAATTAGTAATTTTAGTTATAAGAAATATCTTCTCGTCATAAAAATTTCTAACAATTAATAAAAGGCCAATACAAAATAATCAAATAAAAATATAATTACATTGTAAAAAAAGGGTAAGAACTATCTTGAGTAGGAAAAATTATTATGCGCGGACGTCAAACATTATCCGGAGACCAATCAGAATGTGTCACGTCATTCATTTGCTCGGTATTGTGGCTCGGTACCGCTCTATACCACTGCTCAGTACCACGGCTCGATAACACTCCAGATGTAGAGCAGCATCCAACATTCACAAGAATAATCTCTCCCTGCGTAGGCGCAAAGTTATATTCTAATTAGTTTTTTTATAAGAATATTCCTACATAACTTTTTTCTCTAATGTATATTTTTTATATAAAATTAAAAAAAATATTGCACAATTGTAACGTGCATGTGCTGATTTTAAATACTAATAATTAAAATATTTGTTCTGTTTGACGTCCGCCGTTGATTCTTTTCGTGCGCTGGCGGGTGAAAAGAACATCCCGTCTTGCCGCCGTTGAATAGAAGAAACGTGAAGGGGAGTTTATACACCATCCGTCGAACTATTTAAATAGTAAAATTTAAAAACTAAAATTAAATATTTATTATTATGGGTGCTAATTTATTTAATCGGTCAAAAATTTTAAAATAAATTTTTATTATTATGACGTAGACAATAATTTTTTTTTATTTAGTTTCAAATACATCCTCTATAAATTTCATTATCTTAAACTTCTATCTGACGACTAGCCGTTAAGAGATGCCAACACATTTTTTGTTTGTTTTTTCTCCGTTACAGCTGTAGTCGGCCAAGGCTTCGTAGCAATAAACATGACATTCCAAAACACCGCCGGCGCCGTGAAACACCAGGCCGTCGCCGTCCGAAACGGCGCCGACCTCTCCACCTTCTATCTCTGCAGCTTCGAGGGCTACCAAGACACTCTCTATGCCCACTCCATGCGCCAATTCTACACCCAATGCCTCATCTACGGCACCGTCGACTACATCTTCGGCAACGCCGCCGTCGTCTTCCAGAACTGCAGTATGTATTCTAGACTTCCCTTGAATGGCCAGCAGAACACCATCACCGCTCAAGGCCGAACCGACCCGAACCAGAACACCGGAATTTCAATCCAAGGCGGCAGTTTCCTCGCCGCCGGCGATCTCGGCTCGACTCGGACTTACCTCGGGCGGCCGTGGAAGCAGTATTCGAGGACTGTGATAATGAGCGCGTTTATGGGTGGGTTGATTGACCCGGCGGGGTGGTTGCCGTGGGACGGGGACTTCGCGCTTAGCACGTTGTATTATGCTGAGTATGATAACAGCGGGCCGGGCTCAAACACGACCGGGCGGGTCACTTGGGCTGGGTACCATGTTTTGACTAACAGTTCGCAGGCAGTAAATTATACGGTGAGCAACTTTATATTGGGTGATAATTGGTTGCCGCAGACGGGCGTCCCGTATACGAGCGGGCTGGTTTGAGGAATTGGTGGTGATTTATTGGTGTTTAGTGATTTTCTGTTAGTATAGTAAGTGATGTAGTGAAATCCATTCTTTTATAGAGGTGAAGAAATTGAGAAATTATTGCTTGTATTTTGTTAGTGTGGATAAAATATTTATTTTAATTATTGTAACAGAATTCATATAGAAAATAAAGCCTTTTAATAAATTATATAATTATTTTATCTTGTATTGTCTCATCCTTTTTAATTACATGGAAGAGTGAATTATTATATTTTTAATTATATAGTAGACTATTGCAATTAGGATCTGACTTTGTCTCGTTTTTCGCTGCTTGTAATGAAATCTTTGCATAGAATTAAAATATTAAACATTTCGTAGTTGTCGTTGCAAATTTTTTAACATGTAACGATTATCTTTTTATTATTGATATGTCAAACAAAAATCCTCATGATTTAGCATGAATTTTCAGGTGAATCGGAATTAAAAACTTATTGAATTAAATTCAAAATTATATAATCTCCGATTTCAACATGTTCATAATTGAACATAATGTCTCAATGAGAAGAACCCAATGGTACCAAAAATAGTCTAATCAGAGCCAAAACCAAACACTTACTACAGGAAAGCAAGCTTTTTGTAGAGGACAAAATTGCCACAAAATAAGTCAAATCCGCCGTAAAATGATAGTTGCAAATCCGCCACCATTTTCAAAAAAAAAAAAAAAATCCATCATAAAGTCCGCCACAAAAATTTGACTTTCTTGTAGTGACTTAAAGTATGAATGGAACCTTGAAAATTGATTTGATGACTAAATGACCTCTGAATTAGACATGCTTATAGTCAAATCGAGCGGCTAGATGAGATGGATCCAAATATCCAATGAGCCTAAGATCACTTAATTCTGACATCATTTCGGTACATAGATTATATATAATCATTTCTTGATCAAATGAATCAAAATGAGTTGTCAAAATGCTCATCTTAAAAAAGCTTATAAATAGAGTCTCAATTATGAGAAAAAGAGAACTAGAGAGCTCTTTTGTATTTTTTAGCTATCTTCGCCAATGACTACCACCAGTTATTGCTAACGACAACCATTGTTGTAGTCGGCGATCACCATCAGTGATCGCCGACATCATTAGACTCTTATCAAGAATTCAAGAGTTAACCATTTTGTTGGATTTTAATTGTCCGCTTTTGGACACTATATTTATGTAATAGGTATAAAGGGAATCAAGTCCTGCTATTGGATGTTAGTTCTTTATTTATGAACCCTTGATATGTAATTCCTCTCAAGAAATATCAAACAAATTATTTTGAAATAATCCCCATTTTTTAGCTTATGAGGAAGGCAGGATTCTTGTATATATCACCACTCTATAGTGTAGATGTTTTCAATTGGCCTAGGCCTAGCGTTTTTTCTTTTTTTGAATTTTTCACGTAAAAATTTTCTGATCTTTTACTTTTATATCTGCATACTGAATTTTTACGCAATGTTAAAACATAAAATAAATGCTATACCGACTCAAATTTTTTAGCACATAGTAAATTATAATACTGATACGTGTTTAATTCTACATAAATGTATGCATGTGTTGAGTTTATTGGGATCTTACTGAATAAATTTGCTTCTATACAAAAAGACAGAACGGAGCTGTGTGATTCCTTATTATTGTGAGAAACTGAAGCATTAGAGATAATAATTTGTCTCTAAAATTTGCTCTCTGATTCCTTTTGTTATAAGTGCGGTAGAGCCTTAATTTTGTTTAAAAAAAAAACACATTTTTAAAAATAAATAAATTACAAAATATTTATATGAATTATATATAGAGCTTCTTATTATAATACACATGAAATGAGTTTAAATATTCTACGTAAATTTATGCATGTAAGGGAGGATGGTTAAGTTAAATATTTATAACGAATAAATTAGAATTTAACGAATCTTAATTATGTTTTTAGACATAATTAGCAAATGCAAATTATTTGAGTCATATTTTTACCAATCCATATTTTTAAATAAAGAAATAAATTATTAAGATAATTTTAAAGTCATTTTTATTGGAATGAGTAAAAAAAAAAAGACTTTTTAAATTATAAAATGGCATGAGGTAGATTAATATATATATATATATATATATATATATATATATATATATATATATATATATATATATATATATATATATATTGATTTTTTGATATAATTTTTTCATAGAATGTCCTCTACTTTCAGATAAAAATGGAGGGTCAGAGGGCTTTTTTATTTTATTTTTTTTAAAGCCACATTTATTTGACTCTGGAATATTTTGAGTTGTGAATGAATGCATCCATTCAATGTTATAACATTTCAAGTAAATTAGCCATGTAATAGTTTTAAAATCACTTTTGTTATTGACTTTTATTTTCGATTAAGAAAACATTTAGGTGCAATCTGTAGATAGATGAAAAAGGAGAAACCCAGGTAAAGAACGAGAGGAAGACAGAGTTTTAGAAATTAGAAAATGTATACTCTATCTTTACACGTACAGGTGTTTACATATATATAGAATTTAATATAGACTTAATCTAGAAGATACAGGACGTTTTAGGAGTCGTGAGCCTATCTACGCCTGCCACGTGTATGTGGCTAACACCCCCCTCAAACTGATGGCGGCTTTGAAGCTATGAGTTTGCTGGCTAGAGTGTGGAATCTTGCGGTGGTCAATGGCTTGGTAAAGAGATCTGCGAGTTGATCATTGGTGCAGATATGATGGACTGCTAGTTGACGTTTAGAAATGCAGTCTCTGATGAAGTGGCAGTCGACGTCGATGTGTTTTGTTCTGGCGTGAAAGACCGGATTGTTGGCCAAAGCTATTGCTGATGTGTTATGGCAATAGATCAGAGTTGGATTGGTTTGAAGAATGTGAAAAACGGCCAGGAGACGGCGGAGCCAAAGTATTTCAGCGGCCTCGGATGCCAAAGCCCGATATTCAGCTTCTGTTGACGAGCGAGCGATTGTGTTTTGCTTTTTAACTTGCCAGAAAATGAGCGAATCGCCAAGAAAGTTACAATAACCGGAGATGGATTTCCGGTCGTGGGAGTCGCTTGCCCAATCTGCATCAATGTATCCTTTAAGAGTTAAGGTGGTTCGGTGAAGAGGGATACCTGTGTCCGATGTTCCATGGATGTACCGTAGAAGTCGCTTTAGAGATTCGTAGTGGGAGTTGAGAGGTAGTTGCATATGTTGAGATAGTTGATGAACGGCGAACTGAATATCTGGTCGGGTGAGCGTAAGGTACTGTAAGGAGCCTATAAGTTGCCAGTAGAGATTGGGATTGGCAAATTCAGAGTTAGAATTATCCCGAATGCTTTGTTTGCAGGCGGTAGGTGTTGAAACTGGTTTAGAGTTGGTCATGCCCGCGCGTTCAATAATCTTACGGGCATACGTTTGCTGGTGTAGAAGCAAGCCGTTCTTGGTATGAATGGTCTGTATGCCGAGGAATTGGGCGAGAGTCCAGAGATGTCGCATCTGGAAGGCAGTTTGAAGATTAGATAATAACCGATTAATTTCTGCAGAAGAATTACCTGTGAGAAGTATGTCGTCGACGTATATCAGAATGTAGAGTTGAATTGTTTCCGATTTGTAGGTGAACAAGGATTGATCTGAGTCGCTTATCTTGAAGCCGTATTGCAGTAGATGATTCGAGAGCGTTGAGTACCACTCGCGAGGAGATTGCTTGAGGCCATATAAAGCCTTCTTTAATTTGCATACATGGGATGGATAAAGTGAGTCTTGAAATCCCTGAGGTTGTTGCATGTAAACAGTTTCTGAGAGATTACCGTGAAGGAAGGCATTTGATACGTCAAGCTGATGAATTGTCCAATTGAAATGCAGAGCGACTAGGATTAAAACCCGGATTGTCGGCATCTTAGCGACGGGACTGAATGTCTCGGTATAATTAAGGCCGTGTTCTTGATTGTAGCCTTTGGCTACCAATCGTGCTTTGTATCGTGCGATGGTACCATCGGAGTTATGCTTGGTGCGGAAGGTCCATTTGCAGCCCAAGATGTTTTGATGTGGTTCGGGTGGAACGAGTTCCCATGTGCCTTGTGCCTGGAGCGCTTGAAACTCTTGCGACATGGCTTGCCGCCAGTGTTCGGTTTTCACAGCTTGAGAATAGGTGGTAGGATCGTCCGTGGGTATGTTATGAAATAAATCGAAGATTGGTTTGGGTGTAGAGTGACCACTCTTGAGTCTAGTGGTCATGGGATGTGAGGCTGTGAGTTTGTTTGAAGTGGTAGGCTGAGGTTGTCGTATCTCGGTGTGAGGGATGGGAGCTGATGCTGTGTTGTCGGGACTGGATGTGCAGTGAGGAGATGATGTGTATCTGTTATCCGGGCCAGAATTAGAAGTATTAGGAATCGTGGAATTGGAATGCTGTGGATTAGGTGGTTTGTAAATTTCCGAGGGAAGCTGTGTTGTAGGAACCAGAAGCAGAGGTGGTGTAGTGGGAATGGTGTTGTGTTGAGACAAAGGAGTTTGAGAGAAGGTGGAGTAAGGGAAGACGTTTTCGTTAAAGATCACGTTACAAGTGGTGTAGACCCTGTTTGTGACCGGGTCTAAGCACCGATACCCTTTTTGAGTTAGAGGGTATCCAATGAATACACAGGGTGTGGATAGCCGTGAGAGTTTATTAGGGGAATAAGGCTTGAGCCACGGGTAACAGAGACACCCGAAAACTCTGATGTGGTTGTAGTCAGGAGGAGTGTTGAACAAGATTTCGTAAGGTGATTTATTATTGGTGTTCGGAGAGGGTAACCTGTTAATGAGGTAGGTGGCTGTGAGTAGCGTGTCAACCCAAATAACTTGAGGGATGGGGGCTTCTAGGAGGAGAGTACGTGTCGTCTCGAGAAGGTGACGATGCTTGCGCTCGGCTACTCCGTTCTGAGATGGAGTGTGAGGGCAAGAAGACTGATGAATGATGTCGTAATGGTTGCAAAGTAGTTTGAACTTATTGTTGATGAATTCACCGCCGTTATCTGTTCTGATGATATGAATTTTACAGTTAAATTGACGTTCCGCATATTTTTGAAATTCAAGAAATTTAGTGAACACGTCAGATTTGTGAACGAGCGGATAAACCCAGGGAAATTTAGAAAAGTCATCTATAAAAGAAACATAGTAAGTAAAGCCATTAGTAGAACCCGTTTGAACTGGTCCCCAGACGTCAGAGTGAATCAAGAAAAGAGGAAAGTGCGTTACAGACCAAGATATGCTCGTTGGTGGTTTATGGCTTTTGGACATTTTACATGAATTACAAAATTCGTGTTTCATTGACGGTTTGATGTAGCCGTTCTTGCGAGCTATAATGGCGAGAGTGGATTGCGACGGATGACCCAGTCTTTTGTGCCAAAGATCCGGCACATGTTGAATGGACAATAACGCCAGCTGCGAGGTTCTGTCTCGCCAAGATCCGTCAGGGTGGAGAGGATAGAGGCCATTAATACACGGACCCGTGAGAAGAAGGCACCTGGTCTTCCGATCCTTAATTTCATAACCAAAGGGAGAGAAGGTTATATCACAGTTATTATCCGAAGTAAGTTTATGAACTGATAAAAGATTGAAAGCCAGATTCGGTACAAGATTGAGTTGAGAAAGTTTTAAACTACCTGCGGGCGTAGGAAGAATTCCTTTGCCCGTGGTATGAATGGGAATATGGTTACCGTTACCAAGGGTCACTTGGTTGTTGCCGTGGTATGGTTGAGGATGCAGGATATGACTTCGATCAGAGGTTAAGTGCGACGAAGCCCCACTATCCAAGAACCATTCGGCGGATGTCGGTTGAGCTGGAGATGTGAACAAGGCGGATGGTGGATCAGTATTGTATTGCTCGTCATGACGGTGCCAACATTTTATCGCCGAGTGACCGAATTTGCCACATATTTGACAAGTAATGGACGGGCGAGTTGATTTTCCTCCGCGGGATGATGGTTGAGATGTTCGGTTGTCAGTGTGTCCCCGATTTGTCTTGCCACGGCCTCGACCACGAGTAGCGGTGAGAGCCGTGGAGTGCCCGGACAGTTGGAGGGATTGGAGTTCTTTGGCAGCTTCGTGAGCCAAGTTTAACTCCTCACTGTACAGAAGAGTATAAAGTTCATCTAAAGTAACGGGACGCAGATTTGTACGAATTGTGGTCTTGAAGGCTTGATATGTGTTCGGTAGGCCATTAAGTGTGTAGTGGATGATTTCTTCCGTGTCAAGTTGAGAACCGGCTGCAGATAGAGCGTCGACTTTGGATTTAACGTCAAGCAGATATTGGCTCATTGATCTGTCTTTCATGGAAAGAACGTAGAGTTCATTCTTGAGTTGGCTTATTCTTGATCTTGTTGAAGATTGAAGACGATGATCAAGAATGGACCAGATTTCGGTGCAATGTTCGGCAGAAAGAACATATGGGAGGATTGCCGGCGAGATGACGGAGTACAGAGCGGCGGCGAGATTCTGGTCTATAAGAATCCAGGTATTGTAGGAAGATTGCTTCGAGGGAGGTAGCGTTCCAGACGAAGAATCTGGGTGAGGACAAGTGATCGACCCGGTCAAGAATCCTTCGTACCCGTTGGCACGAAAGAGCTTGAGGACTTGGGATCGCCAGAGAGCGTGATTGTCCGCCGTGAGAGGATGAGCGATAACGTGCTTGACGTTGCTCATTAGAAATTTAAGGGAAGAAGGTATTTGGGGATTAAGAAACTCATCTATGTCGTATTGGGTGGTGGCCGGTTCGGCGGAGGAAGTGGCCGTAGAGGTCGGCATTGCAACAGGATCAAGAAAAGACTTCTGATACCATGTAGATAGATGAAAAAGGAGAAACCCAGGTAAAGAACGAGAGGAAGACAGAGTTTTAGAAATTAGAAAATGTATACTCTATCTTTACACGTACAGGTGTTTACATATATATAGAATTTAATATAGACTTAATCTAGAAGATACAGGACGTTTTAGGAGTCGTGAGCCTATCTACGCCTGCCACGTGTATGTGGCTAACACAATCTAATTAAGCAACTGGATTTGTAGAATTCAGAATTATTTGTGAATCGCATCCAACTATATTTGAGAATATTGAATTAGAGGAAACCTAAGAAAATAGAGAGAGAGAGAGAGAGAGAGAGAGAGAGAGAGAGAGAGATAATTGTAGGATGAGAGGTTTGAGATTTCTACCAAATAAATTATGAAATACACTAAAAATAAGCGATATATTTAGAGATTGAACAAATCTAATGATTTTGAAATACACTAAAAAGGAGTAAGACTTGAGTTTCAAATTCCTCTAAATTTTTTTTATTTATTTCGAATTTATTTTTCATGAAACCAAATCAAATGCCTATATTTATTAAATTTCAACATTTAAAATATCGTATGCCCAAATCTAGGGCTATCAAAATCGAGTTACATGTCAGGTTCAGGTCCAACCCGAAATTGATCCTGCACTGTTCGACCCGAATTGTTTATTGAAAATGAGTTAATTTTTCGGACCCGAACCTGACCCGCTTTGGATATTTTTTACTAATTTTTTTATTTAAATTGATTTATTTAAACCTAAATCAAATTAAAGTAAGATTAAGTTCAATCAATTTAAAATAAATTGAGCTTAATTATATTTTGGGTAACATAATTTATTATTTTTTTAAAATAGCATTTACTTATTTCATAACAATCTTTTAAAACTCTCCTAAATTAATTAAAAAAGGTTCAACCTTTATTGATTTCTGGTTTTAAGTTCAGCCCGATTCCGACTTGATTTTACAAACATGTCGAAATACAAATTCGAACCAGCCCGAATTTTCATGTCAAATTTTCAGATGGTGTCAAATATTGACACCCATACCCAAATCTTTCAAATTAAACAGCCCCTTAAACACAGCTCTTCTTGGCCTATTGGTTGAGAGATAAGGCTTTCAACTAAGAGGTCTAGGGTTCGACTCTATGTGTTTGCGTTGTGTGTGTGAGTTTGCCTTAAACGACCTAAATGTCCCAAAAAAAACGGCCCCTTAAAAATGTTCAGATTTATAATGAATAAAAAATTAGTTAAAATATTCTCAGCATTTTTTTTAAATATAAAGGCAAGCCGTTGACGTGGTCTCCTCCATCTTTCTCCCACCCACCACGCTAAACTCTCAATAACCACCAAGTCCTAACAAGTAACAAATCCCCTTTTCCTCTAATGAATCCCCCCTCCTTCGTCGTTCGCCACCTCCAAACCTTAATGGCTTCATACTCCATCCTCGCCTTCCTCATCACCCTCCTCATCTCCGCCGCCGCCGCCCACCCGGCCATCCCCTCCCTCATCCACAAAGCCTGCAGCCAAACCGCATCCAATCTACAAAAACTCTGCATCTCCTCCCTCTCCGCCGAACCTCCGTCTGCCAACGCCGACCTCCGCCTACTCTCCATCATCGCCGTCCGCATTGCCGCCAATAACGCCTCCCAAACCGCCGCTTATCTCTCCGCCCAACAGACGGACGCCGCAGCCTCCGGCGCCGTTGATCCAATGCTCTATCAATGCGTCGCCGATTGTACAGATCTGTATGTTGATGTCGCCGAGCAGCTCGACGTGACGACGGCGGCCATTGATGATGAGGCTGATAAGGATGCGATGATCTGCCTGGATGCGACAATGGCCGATGTGACTTCTTGCGAGAAAGGGTGCGGTGCGGTGGCGACGGCTGAGATTAGGAGAAGGAATGATGGGGCGAAGAAGTTGCTGAATATAACAATTTCTTTAACTAAGCTCCTTATGGCTCCGAAGGGACTGTGAGGGATTTTTCTCTTATGTGATGATTTCATTTTGCAATATCAAAATATTTATATTAAGGAAAATTACCTTAATTAGTACAAAAAATATAAGTTGCTTGTGTGGGCTTCTTTTTTGGATCTGGACAACGATGAATGAGATATCTCCGATTCTCAACCCACACTTGCAGGAGAAATTATTATATGTAAAGTCTGGACAGGAAGAATTATCCGAATTGTAAGTATACACATTATGTACAAATAGTATGTATAAAAATTTGATACATATTATGTATAAATATGTACACATTATGTACGCTCATAATTCGTACGATTCTTCCAATCCGAACTCGACATGGAATAAAAATTATTGCAGCTTATGAGCATTGATATCTCTATTGAGTTGAGTTCTATTTTTTTGCATTTGTACTTTTGTAACTATCCTTCATGCTAAATGAACGGATTTTAACGTCATTTTTTTAACTGGGGTGGGTGATCTTAATAGCAAAAGCTATAGATCGCTCTAATTAAAGAATACAACAACAAAAACAAATCTTTATATTACTAAGTGGGGTCGGCTACATCGATCTTTTTTTTTTTCTTCCATTGTTTCTTGTTAAGAGTCAAATTCTCATCTAAATCTAATAAAGAAAGGTGATTTATAATATTATCTAACAAAGTCTTTTTAGGCCTACCTCTTCCTTTCTTAACATAAGGCAAATCTAATACAGCTACTTTCCTAATCATATCACCAGAAGGCCTCCATTTTATGTGACCAAACTATCTAAGGCGACTCTCTTTAATCTTATCTTCTACTGGAGCTATTTCAACCTTTTCACATATATACTCATTTCATATCTTATCTCTAAGAATAAAGTCACTCATCCACATAAGCATCCTCATCTCTGCATCACTTAACTTAATATTATGCTTCTTTTTTATTGGTCAACATTCTGCAACATAAAACATTGCAAGTCTCACTACCATCTTATAGAATTTTCTCTTAAGTTTGAGAGGATCTTTTCTGTCACACAACAAGTCCAACACATTCCTCCACTTCTACCAACCAACTTGAATTCAGCTAATAATATCCCTATATATTTACTCTCATTAAAGAATGAGCAATAAAAAATTTTCCTTTATATATATAAAATTAATATATATTGATATATTTTTATGTAAGTCACAGATAAAAGAATAATTTTACATCAACATTATTTTTTATATTATAATAAACACTGATTTTGAATATTTTTGTATTTTTTTAGTCATAAAAAATAAATAGTTTATGTGAAGATGAATGGAAAATGTTTATTTTATTTACTTAGTTAAGTCAACACATTTGCAAATCACCTCTAAGGTTTACATATTTGTTTTTGCTTTCTAACGGCTTTCTTGTTTATCCTTTATTAAGCTCCTCTTATATGATGCATGTCATTTAAAAAAATTATTGAAATATATTTCTTTTGTGATTGTGATAAAATATTGGCATACTCACTATTATGTGTTAAAAAATTTGAGTCGGTAGAGCGTATGCTTATATTTAAGCATTGTATAAAAATTCAACATGTACAAATAAAAATAGTAAGACTAGAAAATTTTATACGTGAAAAATTCGGAAATGAAAAAACTACTGGGAATTCATTATATAATAAGTGATACAAAAATCTTTCATTCCTCATAGCCTAAAGAAGGAATTTTTATTGGGTCAGGTAACCTGATGTAGAGATACATCAGGTACCCAATAAAAAAATGCTACATGCACTCACTTTTTGTTTAAAGCTGAGTGCTTTTTGTTTAAAGTGCATGTGTCATTTTTTTATTAGGTAACTGATGTATCTCTACATCAGGTTACCTGACCCAATAAAAATTCCTAAAAAGAAGAGAGGTTTATTTGGAAATAAATATCTAATTTATATTTAGGGGAATTACAGAAATCAAATGCTCATAAATGGACAATTAACATTCAAAGTATGGCTTGATTTTCTTTATAGGGATTACAAAAATATGGTGTTGACAATGGGACAATTGAAACCCAACAATAGGGTTAAATCTTCGCAATAGACTAAAGATGGCGACGATTATTGAAAGTGATAGTTGGGGGGCAATGGTGGTTGTTGGGGGCAACTGTTAGTGGTGATCGTTAGCGGCAATAGCTAAAAAATTCAAGAGAAATGTCTCCTTTTTGTCTCCATCTTATGTGAAGAATGAGGTATTTATAGGCTTTTTTAGAAGAGCATTTTGATAAATTTAACAAGAATTCAAAACACTCCATCATACAGTTGATATCGATTCCTCTTATTATAAAAGCATTTTTTAGTATTCAAGTGCATTAATAATGTCAGAATTCAGTGATCTGGGCTCGTTGGATTCATCTCGTCAAGCCGCTCGATTTTAGTTTATATTTTTAAGAAAATTAAGTTCTCTTTTTTTTTTTTAAGATTCTTTTTAGAGTTTTTTTTTGTTTTTTTCTTCTTTTTTATGAAGATTTTTTCAAGAGAATTTTTCTTTTCAAGAGAACTTTTTTTTTAAAATTTTATTATTATTTATATAAATCTTTTATTTAAAGTTATGTAACTCTTTGATTTTCCAAAGGGAGATTACAGAACTCAAGTATCCATAGATTTATTGTTAACACCAACAAAAAGGCTTGATTTTCTTTATAGGGATTATAGAAGTATGGTGTTCACAAGTGGACAATTAAAACACAACAAAAGAGTTAAATTTTCACTAGAGTTTGAAGATAATGGTGATTACCAATAGTAATTGTCACAACCCAACCCGACCAGGATGGATTCTATCGTGTTGAGCTGCGATGGTGAACCCCAGGATCTAGTTTTGGAATTGCTTTTCAGTCTTTCTTCTGATACATGTTATACACTGAACCACAGAGCCACTAAAAACTTTTCAATACAGAAGAACTCATCCACCAAAATATATTTCTTCCATTCATCAAAATAATCATATACATTACAGTGTATGGCTACAGACAGAAAGTACATAACTGAAAAATAAACTAGTCATGACTGTACGAAAATCAAAAGTACAAAATATCTATAACTTCAAATTAGATCCTGAACAGCTAGCCCACAACTTCATTCTCTTTCTTAGATCCTGAAAATCATGAAGATAACCACAGTGAGCTAATAGCTCAACAAGATCACACTAGCCAATCTAAATTCTCAGATTCTCACATTCAAAATACATAATAAAAGCTTTAAAAATAGTTTATTCAAATAGCCGTACAGAATTCAGATATTCATCAGAAATCCAGATAAACACACATAATTCAGATAATTGTACAAAAATTAGACAATCACACAGAATTCAGATAATCATACATAACAGATAATCATATGGAATCAAATAACATATACAGAAGAACTAAATAAAATTCGTATCACATAATCTTACAAATCACATTTCAGATCATATTTCAAAGTTATTCAGATTTTCCGTGATACATACAGAATCTCAAATGATTATGGCCCCTTATGCATCCCTTCTAAATTTCCCTAACATAAGACAAAATCTCAATGGATTCTGAACTCTTATACCTCCCTTTTGTGCTTACAGCACCAGAACATATCAAATATACAGAATTATTCAGATCAGAATTCATTTCCCGGACCCAGACAGAATCTCAAAGGATTATGACCCCTTATGCCTCACTTTATTCCCTAACACAGACAGAATCTCAAAAGATTCTGACCCCTTATAACTCCCAATAGATATCATTCAAATCACATTTGCACATAAAACATCACATCTTAACAAATACACAGAAATTGAGCACATATCAAAATTTCGCCTTTTTCGTATAGCGGCAGACAACAGAAAGCCAATGAATAAAAAATGCACAATTACAGAAAATTACCAAATTACCAGAGATCATATAAAACAACATTTTAAAGCTTTTATTGTACTGAAGCAATATTTTTCGACATCCATATAATTTTCTATTCGATAAAAATCCCGCATATTTCAAAATACCCGGTGGAAAATTTTCAGAAAATACTCAAAACGTGCAAAATCATAATATATATGACATACCAAAAGTTATACAATAAAAGTTTTATCGGTGCAAAGTTTTACCCGTTTTTCGCTAATGGAAACAAAATTTTAATCGAAATATTCGTCAAAACTCACATTTCTGAAAATTGAGGCAGGCATAATATGTCTTACCTCAAGTCGATCAACTTTCCCAACTTCGATGACAGATGAAAACGGACCGAAGACGCCTAAAATTTGTTTAGTTCGTATAGACGAACTAATACTTCGTACAGACGAACCTGCACTTTACTCAGTTCGTACAGACTAACTGCATAATTTTTTTTTTTCAAAAAAATAACTTGAAAGTTTAAGGGTTTCACAATAACTACTGACGATAGTGGTTGTCAGTAGCAATAGTTGATGCCTGATGGTAATCATCAGTGTCAATAGATAGAAAATGCAAGAGAACTCTCTAGCTATCTTCTTTTTGCCCCCTCTCATGTGGATAATGGGTTATATTTATAGACTTTCTTATGGGCATTTTGATTATGTGAACAAGAATCATAACACTTCATCTTACAGTCCATATCGATTTCCTTGATAATGAAGTATTTTTTTTCAACATTTATCTTAATGATGTTAGAATTTAGTGATCTTAGGCTCGTTGGATTCTTCTCATGGAGTAACTTGATTCAACCATAAGCATGTCAAATTTAGAGTTCAAATGATAATAATTTAAATTTAAATTTTTCTAATTCAAATATTGCCTTAAGATTCATATAGATCATACAAATTTTCTAGAGTCAAATCACTTACATTGCCTTATTAATAAATCATTCAACTTGTCTTAGCTCATTAAACTTGTATCATTTTGTTCAGAATAGAATTTGATGATCACAAGATATCATGTACGTAGACACGAAACCTTGATGATGTCAATGTTTCTTCGTTAGTTATCTTCTGATCTAGTTTAGATTTCATTTGAGATAATTTTCTTGCTTCTCTCTATAGTAACTTTCTAGCATAAAATTTTCTTAGAAACAAGTGATCAAAAGCTGACTCAAACGAAATCCTAGCTTCATTCTCAACTAATTTAGGTTCCCAAATTCTGTACCACTAGTACAAAGTAAGTCTTTCTATTTATTTTAAACAGATGTTGCTAAGTTGCACAATAGTAGAGCCCATTCATTTATATTCTCTTTATCATCTTTAAAGTAAAAAATAAAAAAATAGAGATGCAGGTATGAAAACTAATGATAAGATGGCATTTGAATTTTATTTGATTTTCTTGGTTTTCCATATCACTCATGTTAATTTGGAGCTTTAGCTATCAACAAAAAAAAGTCTTAAATTTGAAACTTATATATACTAGTTAAGCTAAAGTAAGTATAATTTCTCGTCTGATCGATATAATACTCTATTATTATATTACTTGATTCGATACGTATACTTGCATATATTACGTCGAAGTTTTATAATTTTTATATCAAAGAAAATCTAAGCATTATTTAGATATTGATAGAGCCCTAAAATTTACTTCATCATTCATAGGTTTTGAATCCATATATATATAACAAAGCACAATCTTATTCAATTGATAAAAGGAGTACAACATCAAGTGGCCAAAAGCCAGCGGGATAAAACAGCAAAATCCAACAAAACCAAATAGAACATGATAAGCAACGAAATAGGACTCAAGAATGTAGGCCCCCTGTACCAACCTCGAAGCCAAGCACGAACCATTCGTAGGTGACAGCTATACCAGCACCATAAATATGATATACATGAAGTACAATATGTTTAATATTATAGACGAGATCAATATTTCATATTTATATCTTTGTTCTTAAACTTTAAAATATGTTCCAAACAATTGAACAGAAATAATGGTGTGATCTTCCAACTGTAGGTGCAGGAGACACATAAATTTTTTATACATTTACTTATGCTTATGCAACTATTTTTTCTTATTTTCTACATAATTATGTTAAACAGTATAGTTAACTCATTGACAATGGAATTGAATCATAGGCTAACAATTTATTTACCATAGAACCAGAACAAAAACAAATCAACAAAGAGTATAGCATCAAGCAAACACTCAATTCTATGTGATGAAATCAAAATCTACTAAAGAACACTTACATTTCTGAAGCATCCAAATTGAGAAGGTTGAGCAGACCAATACACAAAAATATAAGAAGAAAAGTGATGGATACTCACCCCATCCATCTTGGCTTCACCTTAATTAAACTCCCACTTTCCTTTCTTTAGGAGCAGCACTTTGACATCACCATCATTATACAAAATCTGAAAAGGTCATATCTTCAAATAAAAAAATAATGAACTTCGCAAATACCAAAAAAGAGTAGACAATTGCAAGCCAGCAAACCACTTTATGCATTCTTGACTTTGATCAAAAGAATCAACAATGTCATCAAAAAACCTGTAATGACAAATGCAGACACTGAGCATATCGCACCATTGTCGACTACTAAATAAATTTGTAAAAAGGAAAAGTAGCAAAGAAAAATATACATGATATAAAAGATCAAGACCCATTTTTTGAAGAAAACTCTGTTGCTCTCTAATAGAAGGTTCATAAACATAATACGCTCAGATATAATTTTATTCACAATTTAAATCGACTATACCTCAATTATAATGTTAAGTGCGATCAGATCTACGGCCGGACGGTTGACAGAAGCAATTCCTCCCCTCTCAACCGCATTAAAATCCCCTAAACTTTCCGACGAAAAAAAAAAAAGAATTGCATCCAAACATAACAAAAGCATAAACCTGATTGTTCCCATCATGAATCCAATAATGCATAAACATGTGAACACAGACAAAAAACCTGTATCACGTAATGTATCTAATAAGTTCAATTTTAATCATTTTAGTAGTAAAACACTTGCCTTTTAGAACTGAAATAACGGCAAGTCTCATAGAAGAATTTTTCTAGTTGAGGAATGGGGGAGATTTTGGCAGAGCAGAATCTTTGCAGGGTGTGATTTTTTGCCACTTTGAGTACTGCCATTGCTTTTAACTTACATAACCAAATCAATATAAAAAAAAAGATTAGTGAATAAAAAATCAGTTCCAAAACATAGATACTAAATTAATAAATGAAAAGACGAATAGCAAATGCAAAACCACTTTGTGCTCATTCAAATGCAAAATTAGGGAATGTAAATCCACTTTGGGAATGCAGCTCATTCAAATACAAAATTAGTGAATGCAAAACCATGTCATGTTCTTCAAAACATAGAAAATCTCTGATCAGATACATTATTTCATTTATGAAAGCAGCAGAACCTACATGACCTCTGAAGAGGAGTTGCAACTGATTAGCGATAAGCAAGTTCCAATAGACCACCGCCAGAGAAGAGTTGCTGGAGAAAGCGAAAGATTCCGTAGGACTGTCATGAAAGAAAACAAATCAATCAACTGTGAAAGAGTTTTGAAAAATTCCATAATGGTTCTACGAGCTTACATGAGATGCGCTGGAGCCTTCAAAGTGACCGGTGGGGTGATGGGTTCGGCGAGATGAAGATGGATGAGTCGTTACATTCGGCGAGAGAGAGAGAGAGAGATGAGCGGAGCAATTGTTCAGCGAGCGGGCAAATTGCAAAACAGCTAATTTCACGTGTAATTAAAATTTTATAATTTTAATGAATGATCAAGATTTTATGAGGGTGAAAACTAAAGTCATACTTATAATAGTAGTATATATAATATGTATTAACTTGTCTTAAGCTCTGTTTGGGACTGCATTTTAATTGTTTCTTAAAACAACTTTCTTATAAAAAAATAATATTTTTGTACTAGAAAGAAAACCATCCCAAACGAAATCTTAATTAACTCAAAAATCCCCAAAAAAGAAATTTCTTGACTAATACAAACCTTAAATAAACATAATTATAAAAGAGTGATAATGAAGAGTTTGGTTTTGTTTGGGATAACTTTTTACTACTTAAAGCAGCCTTTTAGTACAAAAATTTTAATCTCTCTACTAAAAAGCTGCTTTATAATTTTTATAAAAAAGTCATCCAACATGAAGCCACACATATATAATGAATTTTAATGTAATGGATGAAAACTTGATCTTCTCCAGCCTAAATCCTCTTTATTGAATTCAACCACAACTCCTAAAATGCCTTTCAAGTGAAGAGAGATTCAAGAAAGAGAAAAGATGCTTTAAAAAAAAAGTAAGACATGCAATAACTCGTTGAGCCTTAAATGTGGGTAATGCATCTATTACATACAAAGAAGGGAGTAGGGAGTTAAACAGCATTCATCAAATTTTAAGATGAATATGATGAATGACACATCAAGGAATACATACATGCTTTGTAAACTTGCAACACCCTCCCATTTAAAATATCAAAAAACCTCTCTTGTTTTGATATTGGACTATTGGAGCGACAACCCAAACTGGTAATGGATAGTGGTCAGCCACATTAAATTTAGCTTTGGATGGATTTGACTTTAAATCTCTGATGCTTCCTCACTCAAATACTCTTGTAGTTTCTTATGATCTCATTGAGTTCTAATAGAGAGTTTTTCTGAATACTTTAATATATCCTCTTTTGTGTCTACAATACTCAAATAACTAGACGCAATTATCCATTTCTTGTGGGAAAGTGTTTGGATCTCACAGTTTACAAGAGAGGACATTATTCTAAGAAAGCAACAAATAAACTGCTAAGAATTATCATCATCATTAACCTATCCCACCCTTTTTAAACTTGGCTATGTAAGAATCAAAATTTATGTGAAAGTGAACGAGACTTGCAGTGAATAGGGCTGTTGTTGACTGAAGGGCTGATCTTAAGTTCTTCAAAAACCTTCAGAGTCTCGATGGCCAAGCCACTGTCCACACTCCCTAAAGAGACCCTCTTATGAGACTTTTGCAAGTGAAGCTTAAGTGAACTTGTGCTCAGCCCTACATTCTTCCCACAAATTGGGCAAACCTTCATTACAGGCTTCTTGTGCTGCCAATCCATGGAAACCTTTCCATGAAGCGTCAGATCAAGATTGAGCAATGCCTTGGCGAAGCCATCATTTGGTTGCGCTCGTCGATGCTTCTTCCTCAGCATATTCCATGATTCTGATAATGTGAGACCACTGAAGCCAAGAAGATTAAAATTTATCAGAGGAAGAAGATTGCAAAAGACGTCTAAGATCTAAAAATTACATAACCACCACCACCACCACCTACTTCCTCATCATCAAGAAGGCAAGAATTATTGTCGCGCTTCGGCTTTTTCCTTCGAAACAATGAACTAGCACCTTTCCACCTGAATTTACGACAGTGGCAATGAAATCACAGGCCTCAACAAAAAGGCTGCTGATGTCTTCTTCATCACTGTCGCTTATCTGTATTCATTTTTGTTTTAGTCAAAGTTGATAAAGAGATTATAAATGAATGGGCTCTACTATTGTGCAACCATAGCACCATTTGTTTAAAATAAATAGAAAGGTCAGCCTTGTTCTAGTCATACAAAATTCAAGAACCTAAATTAGCTGAGAAGGAAATGGAGGAAGAAATACTTACAGAGAAGTTTTTGTATTCAAAAAATTCAGGATATTGAGAATCTGATTGTCCAATTTCATTTAGGCACAAGCAAAGGATGTGTGTGATGCCCAAGTACTGTAAAGTATGCATAGACTTTGCAGCCAATGCCCCACCAATAAACAGATTATCTGTGACCTGAGACGGCCGCTCTGTATTCATAGCATCAGAGATCAAGGCTATCCTATCCAATATATGCTCAAGTCGAACCTACAATAGCTCTTGACAACAATATTCTCTTAAGAGATGATCAAAATTCAATCAATAAAACTTGCAGTACAACAAAAACTTAACAAAATAAAATAAAATAGAATAAAGTGGGCTGTAAGGTTATTTTAGTTATGTCATTATTTTAAAATCCTAATTAACAAGAATAATGATTAAAAAATAGTAATCTTTCAACTATAGTTATATAAATAAAAGCAAGTGGACATTACCTTCAACTCATATGCATCAATGGCAAGATTACTATCATTCCCATCAAAGAAGCCAGTATTGAAATTATTTTCCTGGCAAAATTTAACAACGTCTATTTTCAGCATCTCAATCCATTGTTCCAAATCCTTGTTAAATTCAACATCAGCCTGCATGATAAAAGATGAATTACAAATAACGTGTTAAATTGTAGAAGATATTCAGTAAATTCATGAACTTAAACAATTTATTATGCAACATTAATGTCTTGAAATTATATAATCAATAATACTGAGCAGATTCAATCCAATTCTAGTTGGGAAAATTTCTTTTACCTTCACAAACTTGTGAAGATCACGAAGCTTCATTGTCAAGCGCAATCTATGGGACTGCTCACTTCCTTTGAAATACTTACCACTCCAATTTCCTCTAGAACCAGAGGATGTGGACTCAGGGCTTCCACAATGTTCCGGTTCTCCTTGGGGTGAAGACTTTGGAGTGTTTCTACGAGTTTCTGAATCACTAGAATCTGCACGACTCTCATTAGCAGATCGCTCCTTACAGAGGGAATTGCTAATGCCCAAATCTGCTGAACGTGGAGAGCAATAATTCCGAGACTCATCCTTCTCAGCATCTTCAGAGTTTTTATTTACAATTGACAAGAAAATCCGAAAAAGCCCATCTAATTTCTGATTAAGCGTAAGGAGAAATAAGTAAAAGCTTTGCATGTCCATCAGGGCATCACGAAATCCGCTTCTAAATTTGTGAACAACTTTCATCATATCATCATAAGAGAGAGAAGAAAAAGTTGATGAACAAGGTAATAGGATATCAACTTCTTCTGATGCAGAAAATCCCAGTTTACCACCAGATATTTCATGTAATAGGTTGGAAGAATACTCTAAACTATTAAGCAAAAGCTCAACCAACCTTGGGTATTGCTCTTGATCTTTTACACGTTTGCCTGCTGGAGGTCTGCGAGGAACCCCAGTATCAATAGCCACAATACGAAAGTCAGCTTGTTCATCTACATTGTTTGCTTGTTCCCCAGTAGATATGTGACTCATTTCATTCAATTCAACAGAGTTCTGATATAAACATTTTCGTCTGTTTAAGGAGTCTACTTTCTGGTTTTTCTGCAATGATTTGAAAATAGCTGGGGTATATCTTTTGGAAGAAAGACCACTGATTGCATCAAGTGCATCCAGTTTTAATGAAATTGTTTTATCCACAAAGAGTAGATTTCCAGGGTTGCCGCGCCACCCAAGCTGATGACAAGGGAGTCTGTCCTCATTCCTAATAATAAGATCCAATAGTAGTATCCTACCAAGTGCAGCAGCAGTATTTTCGGCAGCTTCCAGTGAATCAAATGCTTGTGAATTCTTGAGAAGAGGTGATCCATGAACATAACTAAATAATGAAGCAACAATTAGATTATGATAAAAAAAATATTAATCTTTGATATAGAAAAGAGTTCCCAAATAAGGGAAGGTACAAATCTCACTTCATCAGCAGTATACAGCGACTCATTTCTAGAGCTTCCAACAGCTCTGAGCATGTCATTTCACCAACTTCATCACCAACTGAAGCAGCACCATTACATGCATTTTCTGCTGCATCTTTGATAATTTGCCATTCAGGGCTGAAGTTTTGGACGACCCTAGCCTGAAAATTTCCAAGATTGAAGTAGACATTGCATTAACAGAGAATAAACCAAGCAAAAAATGTAAGAGCACACACTTGAGGGGTTTGCACTCCAAGCCATCTAGCGAACTCATAGCCCAAGCATTCTGAAAGTGTGGTCAGCCTTGAAGATGTTATCTTTATAACTGCTGCTATTTCCCTTGGTAGAAGAGCACTATCCTCTGGATTGTTGAACAAAGCAAAGAAAACAACTCCCCCAGAATTTACAGTCACCTGCAGAAAGACAGCACCAACAAGGTTACTTGAACCATTAAAGTAAAAAGATGCATGTCAATCTAATTAAACTAATAGAAGCTTTATAAACCGATATTCGATCTGTTTTAGAACACATTTCTTCAATTGATCATGTAGATACCATAGATGAAGCATAGTGAGTACTAATATAAGGGTTGTACAGCAATTAACCTCTAAAACTTTGTTCAATTCATCTTCAGAATGCTCATTACTGCTAGTATGCTCAGTATGATGTAGGGATGAAAGACAACTCCATGTGATGGCACCTGATTCAATGTTCAATGTTGCAGCATTTCCAAGTCTTTCCCACAAACTCATTTCTGGAGCTTGGTCCAAAGGAAATGACTTGTCATCAAAATCATTGCGTTGGCCTGAAATTAGTTCTGTGGCACTGCAGTAAAAGATTTCCATAAAGAAGTCAACCAAAGAATGATTTTTTAAACACTAACGGGCAAAACTAGGTTACATGCAAGAGCGAAGACTGTATAGCCTACACCAAAATAGCTAAGAATGATAACAACTACAATTAGCTTTTTAAAATAAATTATGAGCCTATGAATCAATGAATAATTTTCTGTATTCTTAGCAAATTCAAACACTCACCACTATTTGACGTGGGGGCAATTTTAACCAAACAATTCTGAGCTATGTGCACAAATCACCATCTGTATCCCAACGAATTAATATAAAAGTGGCAGTTCATGACGTCATTCCATGAGCAATGAAAACAACCAAACCCTACACCATCCACACTATTGGAGGTGGTGGAAGGGTGCTAATGCAGATCAAGAGACCCTTTACTCAGCAAGTAACACATAATATTTCCGTTTCCCTTGTATGCACATAAAATCTATGAGTGCTTAGATTGTTCAAACAGCAAGGGATCACTGAATGGGAGTTTTTCCCCAAACAATAATTAATGAAATACATCATCTACAGTGACCATTACTTGTTTATTAAATAACAAGCTCGTATTGGATCGATACCATAGTATGGGAGCTTCAACATTTCTTTTATACAAGTTAGCTCTTTATGGAAAGCCCCAAGAACCCTGAAATGCATCCAAATGCATCATGTTTTCACTAAGGCTTCGTTTGAGACAGCTTCTTTGATGCTTTCTAAAACGGCTTTCTAGTACAAAAATTTCTTGAATTAGAAATTTTTAACTAAAAAACAGTTTTATAAAGTAACAAAAAACCTATCCCAAATGAAGCCTAAGAAACAATCTTGGGAGGGCATGTCATGTAGAATGAATGCAACTACAAAAGCAAGATCTGTTAATTCATTTAACTATTGCTTTTCTTCTATCAATCAAAATAGCTCACCTAGTTTGTATTGGAACAATGTAGTACATATACATCAACTGCGCATGCATCCGGATGAAACTCAAGGCAATTGATCTTGATCAACACATTAAAATTACATATAACCCAACTTTATTCAAGTTTTTGACAATTTGATTGGGGCATCAAACTTAAATGAAACAGGGACCATATAACTATTTGTAACTACCAAAAAATTTGCAACTGTTCTGAATGTTGAGTTATTCGAGCATAGAAAATTACATAAACTTCCAAAATAATGATAAGAATTTGTATCTCATTATCGGTCATTCTTTACTTTAATATTGGATGTAGCCGATTGAAAGCCCAATGATATTAATATTAAAACAGATTTGGTCTCGAACTAGTATACTAGATTCACTCAAGAAGCTAAAGAACCATAGTTTTGTTCTTCATTTCAAGAGCTTTAAAATAACAATATACTCTCAGATAAAAATGGGAAGGAAATTTCAACTTTTTACTCAGTGGATTGGCGGAGCATGCGTCCACAAATATTTATTTTTATACTAAGCATTTGATCGTAACCCTGTAAAAAATTTCTACAAGCACAAATTCCTTCTCCCTCTAAATATATAAAGTGAGATTTACATAATTGTAAATCCCTCATTGAGGATTTCATTTAGATTATTTAAAGGATGGAGAAAATATGAGAGAATCATGTAATTATTTTAAGAGATTTGGGAAGATCCTACATTCACCATGTTCCTAACAATGCAATAGAAAGGTTTTGATGTGCATGTGTAAACCAATTTGTCTGCGTAACATTAGCCTTATTAGTTCAAAGGATAAAAGCATAGCAATAATAAATCTAATTTTTAAATTTCAAATTAAACCCGGCAATGTAAGTCTACTTCTATGGCATTCATCATTCCTAAGCAGATTAAATTCAAACCCTAAAGCCGAGGGTAAGTTCACATAGTTAAGCAGATGATAAATATAAACATATTGCGTCAACATCCAAATGTAAAACCAGGAAGAGTTCCCAACAGATTCATTAAACTAACCTAAACAATATTACCTCTGCTTTTGATCCATCAAGAACCCTCGAGACATTGATTCGGCCTTCGCCAAACGATGGGGAAAACCCGACGGCTTGAATTTACCACTCCGCTTACGCACTAGAGCCAACCATCTCTCCAATACCTGAGCCGTCCCCACTACTTCTCCCCACAGGAAAGATGCCACCTGCCCAAACCCACAATAAATCCATAAAAGAAACGAAAAAGAACTAAGATCTAAATGAAATTAAGTTAGCCGGTGAAGAAATACCTGGGAAGGCAAAGTCTGCTCCCTCTCCGCTTCACATTCCTGGAAGAGCAAAATTAGGAAAGTTCAGATTCCATGCAAAAGAATGAATTTTGTACTGCGGTTTTGATCCATGCCCGTCAAAGCAAACGGTTGAGTTGTAAAGAGACTACCTGTGGGTCTGTAATGATGGTAGCGGCGAAGGAAGAAGAATCGGCGTCATCGCCATTTTTCTCCAATGCAGACATGAAGAGACTAGTTTTGCTTCAAGCCTTTTCACCGATCTGTTTTATTCCTTTCACCAGAAAATACTTATAAAAAAGAAAATATGTATAAAACAAAATTCAAAATAAATTCAATTTATACACGTTCTTTCCTAAAAAAAAAACATTATACCCTAAAAAAATTAGGACCAGTGATAAGTTTTTAAAAATTTTGCCAAGGAGTTGCAAGCCATACAGCATCAAAGCCATAAACCCCATCGAGAGGCTTTCATTGACTTGGTAAAATTAAGGGGGTGTTTGGTATTGGATTTATTTCCCGTTTTAAGTAGGATTTACGGTAAATCCAGCCAAAAGCAAAAAATGGCGCTGTAAATCCGGCAAATCCAGGATTTGCGGATTTACGCCGTAATCTGGTAAATCCTTGTAAATCCAAATCCCGTTTCTACTCGGATTTACGGGATTTGGCCGAAGAAGCGCGCGAAAGGGAGAAAGTTACCTTCACAGCGAGCGAGCGAGCGAGCTCCCGTCGTTGCTTCAGATCAAAATGTTGTAACGTCCGATCCGACAGGAAGGGAACGTCGTCGAAGAAGCGAAGTCGAACAGCAACGAAGGAGCGAAGTCGAACAGCAACGAAGGAGCCGAAGAACTAGCGACTCGTGCAATCTCAACACCTCCTGCGAAGCAAAGAAGCCGAACAGCAAGGACGAACAAGAGAAGATTAATTAAAAGCAACCCTTATTACGCCTCAACCATTGGTTAACCTAATTAATATAATTTAAAATATTAATAACTAAGTAAATTAATCGAATAATTAATAGTAGAATTAGTGTATAAATTAATTTTCTAATTTAACTTAATAAAATAATTATTAATTATAAATTACTATAATTATCTTATACATTATTAAACATATAATTAATAATATAAATAATAGTTAAATAATTAATGAGCAGTAGAATTCTTAAGTGATTAATAAGATAATTAATAATAAAATTTATAATTAAAACTAATAAAATAGTAATTAAATTATTAATTAAATAATTAGTAGGAATATTATTTAAATAATTAGTTATTTCAAAATAATTAGTTAATTCAATTTTAAATCTCCAACCGTTTTAAATCTTGTTATTTGTTGCCAAACATTTTTTTGGATTTAATAGGATTTAAAAATTGTCATACCAAACACAATTCAAAATTTAAGAGTCCAGGATTTACTAAGTCCAGATTTACAGGATTTAGTAAATCCAACTAAAATTGAATCCAATCCTATACCAAACACCCCCTAAGGATGCATGCCAATACAAAAAAATCTGTATGAATTTGTCTTAACTTTTTTACTAATTAGTTGAGTACAATCGACATTTAATAGTAGAGAAAAGGTTGATTTGGGGAGATAGGGATTAGGGTAAGAGGAAGATGAGGATTTATCTCACCAGAGAAGCCGAAGAAGACGATGATCGATCGGCCTGCTCCTTGCCCGCACGCTGGCTTCGACATTCAATGACGAGTGAAGAAGAGGGAACCGGGATGGGAGAGATGTCCACGTTTGAACGAAGAAGAGGGAGTCGGGAGCGGGGACTGGGCAGAAGAGAGAGCTGCTACTGTTGTGATTTACAGCTGCTGTAGCGAGCGTGAACGCCGCCGGTTAGGTCGGCGGGATTTGGTGAAGTTAAATTAAATCAAATATTATGTATGTGGCATTGTTAAATTTAATAATAAATTAATATAATACTTCTAAAATCATGAGTATATTTACTAAATTAAGATAAATAAAAATATTTTTTGATAGATTAATATTTTTAATACAGTAATAGAATAATAATTTTAATAGGTCAACCCGATATGACCCGTATGACTCATAAAACATTGAAATCTTATTTTTTTATTAAATATAAAATATAAGCAATTTAATAAATTTATAAACAACTTATAATTACATCAGTAGACTGGTAGAGTTGAAAACAAAATAATATTACATATCATTTGGTCATTTATAAAATTACAAATACATAATCACATATTGAACATCAAATACATTTACAATATTTGCATATCAACTGCTTACAAAAATATTTATAAACTAATTGCTCTTGAAATGCTCCTCTAGGAGTCTAGCATCTGTCTTCAAACATGACATAGATTCAACTGTAATAAAACAAGTTAGATCTATATAAACCTTCAATATGTTGCTTAGATTAAACCTTCCAAATCTATAATCACCTAATAATGAGTAAGTTCAATCAACATTAGCATATTACCATCCAAGGAGACAAATTGGGCATTGTATTAACTTAGTATATGTTCATTTAAATATATAGTATCTGCTCATTCTAATAAAATACAAAATTACAAATATCTCCTAGTTGTAATAGAATTGATTCTGATATTATTCACACTATAATTTGAGAAGGTTTATCATCTTAACTTGATCACTTCAAACAACAACAAATAGTATATGAATTCTAACAGCAAATTTCATAATTTAAGGCTTTCATCAAAACATCAAATAGAATAATGAATCAGAAGAAGCAACAGTAAAATAACAAATCATACTAACAAGTAAAAGCAGCATAGCCAAAATAGAACAACCAAAATCAAAAATGAATCAGAAGAAGCACTAAAGCAACATAGATAACAAATCAGAAGAAGCAGCAGCATACCCGAAACAAAACAACCAATACAACCACTCACTACAGAAGCAACAACATAGTTGAATCACAATAAAGTCATTTGACATAGCACTCAACCACTCACTACTAACCAGATAAGTTAATTGTTCATAATATTTAACAAACATGTAATAAAACACTTGTTCATAACCAATTAACCATGTATTATGACTTAACAAATCACAAGGATAAGAGTAATTATATATAATTTTTATATAACAGAACTTTCCCCAGCTTCTCCCTCAAGTTGATTTACTGTTAAAGAAAGGATATCTTCAGTCACAGCTTCAAGTTTAGGATCATGTATAATAGCTACAAATAATAATATGTATTTGAGAATTGAGCTATTAAGTATTATAGAATCTAATCCTAGTGCTCGAACAATCAACCATTCAACACATTGAAAGGGCAAATCAAGCATAATAAAGCAAGCAGTAAATAAATCACAAAATTTTACGGTGTCAAACTTATGATCAGTCATAGAAATAGATGTATTAGAACCAGTTTGTAATATGAGCTGACCTATATAACATATATCTCTTCTCTTGCAATTTTGTAAGTATCTCCTTAAGTTATCAATTCCATTTTTACTATCACATAAGTATTGAGCATCACGTTTTTTTACATTTACACCTTTGTTTACCATCTGTAGGATTAGATAACATCTCAAAATGACCACAAATTTTGAAAGTCATCCTTCTATGCTTCTTAATTATGACTGAACCATCAATACATGCATCATCAAATGCCTCTACCACTTTTTCTTCAATGTGAACTTCCTCATTTTCATGAATATAAATCTCAAGAAAGATGTTTGAATCCTCCATCTATTGAAACTATTACATAAAAGTATACAAAGAAAATATAGAAAAAGGTAATCGTTAAGTATGATTACTAATTCAATATGAAATAACTATCTAAATAATTAAATATCAAACCAACAAAATATTGGCAAGTGCCGAGTGCCAACAATAGAGAATTAGAGATTGCCAAATGCCAACAACAACTGAAAATATTCTGGCCAACTACCAACATAAAATCAAAGATAGCCAACTGCAAACAGAATAATAGATATTACTATGGATATTTCAATCTCTCATAACAGTTATCAAAGTTTAATTAAGCAGAATAATAGATATTGCAATAACAGAGAATCAAAGATAGCCAACTGCCAACAACAACTCGACATTTCAATTTTCAAAACCCTAATCGATATTTCAAAGTCCTAATCGGCATTTCAAAACACTAATCTTATTATAACTACATAATAAGATTATAACTGCATCATAAGAATAAAATCCCTAACCAAACGAACAGAAAAATGCGCAAAATATGATGCCCTAATCGACATTTCAAAACCACAACAGCTTCAAAATGGAAGGAAGAACTGAATAACTCAAAACTAACACTCTATCAGTGGATATATTGATAGAAAAATCGATGAGTCGAGGATGCAAAATCGCAGAGAAGTAGAAAAACTGAAAATATACTGACAGAATGCAGGAATCTCTTCGAAATCGAGCATCCCTAGCTTGGACGTTCCGCGTTCGAAGAGAGACGAATGATATTTCGACGCTTGAATATCAAATACGCCGCTTAAGCAGTAAGCTTAAAAGCCCTGAGGAAAAAAAGGTAAATAGCGGGGGCTAGTTTGCAAATCGGGTTGAATCGGGTTTCCCGGGTTAACTCGAACCCAACCCAAAATTTCATACCGGTTAAAAAATGGAACCCGAACCCGTTTCGGTTCCGGGTTGACCATAACCCAAAATTTTCGGACAGGTTCGAGTCAGGTTTTCGGGTCGGTCAAATATTGATAGCCCTATGCATGTATTGCCTTAAGACTGCCCATATTTTTTAATATTGTATTTAATATCCCTAATAAAATATCTTCAATATTGTTAAGTTCAACCAAACATGATTCTTACATTATATGCATACATGCTTATTTCACTCTAGTAGAAACATACTCAAAAAAATTCGAGGTCAAATTCATATACAATTTGCATCATTTTTTAACCTAGGATGGAGTTTGCTCGAAAGCCATTTGAATCATTTTCTGGCCTAGAATGGAGCACAAAATCAATTCAAGCCAAATTTACATTGTGTTTTAAGCATTTTATATAGTTGGGAAATTTTTTAATAGGCCAATGGACGTCTCCTGGTCAAGCTTAAGTTTAAAGTAGACCAAAATAAAACTTCAATGGAGCAGAATTTCATCTTCTTCTCAATTCCTAACATTCTCATTACTGAAACAGATAAAATAATGCAAATTTACAAAATTGGGTAATATAAATGTTCTCTTCAAACTTCATCATTCTGCACAAATCTAAACTTTTTTTTCTCAATGGAATGGATCAATGAATGGGCATTTTAGCATTCAATGTAGATTTGAGCATGAGGAATGTATATGTACTTCTTTTAGAGGAGTTAAAGAAAAAGGAAGTAGAAGTAATAACAGGAAAAGAGATGTGCTAAGGGTAAAACAGCTAGAACTTCAAAGAAGGACATGAAGAAAATAAAGTTACAAACTTAATAGATTCTTTGAAAACAACCATTGTTGATGATAAGGTTTATTTTGACAGGATGATTAGTATTGTAATCCAGTTGCTATATATTGAAGCCTGCAGAATTTGGAACTTATATGCTTTGTCTGCAGAAGTTTTGCATGGCAAGAGCTGCTTTTAAATGTTAATTTTCTGAGCAGTGACTCTTATGCTAACTTCCCATAACTGTTCATTCCATTTAGGATTTTTTTATTTTTCTTAGCAGCATGCATACATATTCACATTTAATCCTTGTGTCCATTATTTTTCCGCTGTTTTTATTTTCTTGTGTATTTCATCATTGTGGTGTTTACTCCTCATCCCCAATAGCAAAAACCCAACAATATAAATTAGTATGAACTAAGGGCATCTCCAATAAACGTTCTTCCGTCGCTCCAACCGAGCGTCAATTTTGCCGCTATTTCATCACGGGTGAACAGTGCCACGCCACTGTTCACCCGCTAAATTTTTATGTGTCAACGGGATTTGCCCGCGAAATGGAGAAAGATGGTTAAAGACGATGACGCCTAAGAGCAGCAAATATCAGCATACAGCTAAGGCCAGATTTAGGCCATATTGTCCACCAGAATAAAAGTACTACGCAACTGAAAGTAGTATAGACAAGGTGAATCAATTAGAGAGACGAGCAATAACACAACACAAGCAGGACAGGATGGATCAAATTGGCACTAACCATTAGACCAAATAACATAAGAAACTGAGCCTTCGGAGAGTATTCTTGCATAAATATATTATATAGTTTATCAATAAAATTCAAATTAACTAAATTTAACTCTTATTTATAATTGAAATGAACTTTTAAAATTCCAATAAGTATATTTAGGAGAATAGGGTTGTGGCTAAGGGTGTAAACGAGTCGAGTCGAACTCCAGTTTTAATTTAGGAGTTCGAGTCAGCTCACGAGCAAACTCATTTATTATGAAAGAGATAAAATGATTAAAATTCAAAGAATTATTATAAAAAATGGTGAAATTTTGAGAAATTAGAAGAGGAAAAATAAAGAATCACTTGATAAAAAAAAGTGAGATATAATTTTTAATTTTTTTTTAATAACTATATACTTTAACTCATGAAAAATAATATATCTTACATGAATATTTTTTTTAAGGAGCCGGTTCATAAGCTAACTAGTCGAGTCAATGATTGCTCAAGCTTAACTCATTAGTTTATTGAGCCCATCTCAGGAATCATTTATTGAGTAGAGCCACAACTAATCATACGAGTCAATTTGATTCACTTGCACGCTAGTTGTGGTTGTCAAATCCATATGCAAAGTGAAAATTTGGTAGAAGGGCAACTTCTCTTTTAAATCTTTCACTGATGACTTAAAAACCTTTTTTATTTAAATATGTTTGGCATAAGAATTATATGCTGAGATACTCAGTCTATTGTCGATTACTTCGTTTAGTGGTCTTAAAACTGTAGATAATTTGCTCGGAAGAAACATATGAGCATACTTACTAAGTGGGCTATGCAGCTCTTTGCCAGAATCTACCTCCCACCTATTTTTTGAATATAAATTCTCTTTTGTCATTATAAACCATTTGATCCCTTGGTTGAGCTCCTTCTTTTTTGGTGAAAATATCTTGTGCAAGTGTCGAACGCTATTCAGAGACCAACCAGATAGTGTCACGTCACCTTCTACTTGGTACTCGACTCGGCACTGCTCAATACCGCGACTCGGTAATCAGCTCGGTACTGCTGACATGGCACACTCTGCTTGATCTCCGGATGATAAATTGCATTCGACGTCTGCATAAAATAATTTCTCTTCTTTTTTGGCCTAACTTATTACAAGTTTGTTATTTCATCTCTAAAGCCGTTCGTATCAATGCAGTTCAAAAAACTTGTATTATATGGTTATTTGTTGCACTTTGTTTTTTTTTTAAGCTAGGTCCCTATTTTTGGTTATGGCTTTTAACAAATCGTCCATAATTTTGGGTTGTAATTTTCATTTTCATGCTTTAATCACTCATTATAGTTAATGAAATTAGGCTTAGCAATCAAACCCAACTGATTAGTTAAAAGAGTAATGGAAATAAATAAATAAAAGAAAAGGAGAAAATGAAGATGAAATTGATAAAATTATATTTTTATTTAAAAGAAACTGATATTTTATGACAATGGTGATTGGAGAATTATTTTGATGTGATTTAAGTACGATGATGTCAGAAATAATATAGCAGTTTTATAGTTAAATTGGCTTTTTTTTTTTTTTTTTGAATCTTAAGCGGAAATTCATTAGTGTTTGTTTTTACTTAATATTTTTCTTGAATTCTTATCTTGTTTATTCATATTCAAAGGCTTTTTATTTTTTGTTAATGAGATCAGCTCTATTTCAATTTGAAAATTGCTATATTTTTATACACTTTTTTATATATTTGCATGCCTTTTTAATAATGATTTTGGCTTCAATTGGAACTTTTTTTTTTGTTTTTTAAAAAACAATTTTAGTACAAACATTAAAAAGTTTGTATTAAAATTATGCTTTAAGAAGCAATAAAAAAGACTTCCCAAATGAATCCTTAGACTTCATTTGGAACAGTTTTATATAGCAGCTTTCTAGTTATAATATTAGTCGAAAGCAACAAAAATAATGTAAATAAAAAAAATTAAAAAAAATAATGTAAATAAAAAAAATAAAAAAAATAAAAATAATGTAAAAAAACTGCCTTTGACAAAACTTTAGTTTTTTTTTCTACTCTTTATGTAAATCAGCTTAATTTGGCCAATGAGATTTTAGCAATTTTTCATTACTTTAAAAGAATAGTTGCAAAAGGTTAAGCAAGTATATATATATACATCTAAAGAAGATTTGAAGGTGCTTAGGCTATCTACTAAAGCTTCGTTTGGAACAGCTTTATTACTGCTTTTTAAAGCAGTTTTTTAGTAGAAATATTTTTTTTTGTACTAAAAAGTTGATTTTAGAAGTAGTAAGAAAATCATCATAAACAAAGCCTTAATATTCATTTGGGACGACTTTCTTAAATTTTTTAAAGCAGATTTTTAATACAAAAATTTTAATTTTTGTACTAAAAAATTGCTTTAAGAAGCAGTAAGAAAGTCATCCCAAACAAAACCTAAGAGGTATTGAATTTGAAATTTGCATATATGATGTGTGTATAAATTTGCATTTAATTCACTCAAAATCTCAAAAAAAAAAAAAACTAAACTCAAAAAGAAAGTTATGAGAAGTAGGCATAGATAGCGTTCTTTAAAGCGTGTTTAGTTCCTTATTAACCAAGTAATAAAAAAAAGTTTAGATAAGTGAACTTTTTCATAATTTCTTTATTTTAATTAAAGCTAAAATGTTCAATTAAGGCATTGATAAACTTAGTCGGCCAAAAAGATTACGTGTAATTAACATCAATTTTTTTTTAGTTACGTGCCTTAGAAAAAAACATAATAAAACTTTTGAAAGATAGGGACTTTGCATTAGTTGATTTGGCCGAAGAAAAAATATCTAAATTAATTAACTTTTGTTATAAAATTAAAAAAATAAAATTGATAAAATTATTTTTTGAGTCGAATTTTAATTTGATATAATTAATTTTAATTATGAACTTAGGTCTTAAATTGTAGTTTAAATAATATATATTATAATAAATTTGTAATTTTTTTTCATTTTGAATAGGTAATGCATATTTAATTTTTATATCATTTATAATTTTCTTTACTAAACATTTAAAAATAGTATAATTTGATTTTATTATTTAAAAAATAATAAGTAAAATTAAATTAGCATTATAAGCTGAATCAATCCTTTAACAAAAAATTAAAATTTTTTTCTACTATTCACAAATTGTATTTAATAAAATTTACTTTTGGAAAAAAAAATTAAAATTATAATCAAAATTTTATTTTATTTTAAAAGCTAATCTTACATACTTTTTTTTCATATTTAAAATAAGCTTGTAAAGAATAAAAAGACAAAAGTGCTTATGAAACTTTACAAATGGATAAGTATTATACAGTCAGCATTTCTTGAAGAGGTTATCTTATGATGAATACTAAACATTAGATAAGCTTATTGGAAACAATAACGGAAATTTAAAGAGCAACGGTCACCCTCAAAAAACTTCTTCCATTAATTAGAAATTAAAAAATCAATTCAAAATATATTAATCAAAATTGATTTAGATAAACATAATATAAATTTTAATTAATAAAATAATTAATACCATGAAATCAAAATAACTATTAATTTTGGCATCTTTCTCACGGTTTTGCTTTTCAAGCTGTTAAGTTATTTTAGTTATGTCATTATTTTAAAATCCTAATTAACAAGTAGGAATAAAAATCACAGGCCTTGACAAGTAGGAATAAGTGGTGGTGGTGGTTATGTAATTTTTAGATCTTAGACGTCTTTTGCAATCTTCTTCCTCTAATAAATTCTAATTTTCTTGTCTTCAGTGGTCTCACATTATCTGAATCATGGAATATGCTGAGGAAGAAGCATCGGCGAGCGCAACCAAATAATGGCTTCGCCGAGGCATTGCTCAATCTCGATCTGACCCTTCATGGAAAGGTTTCCATGGATTCGCAGCACAAGAAGCCTGTAATGAAGGTTTGCCCAATTTGTGGGAAGAATGTAGGGCTGAGCACGAGTTCACTTAAGCTTCACTTGCAAAAGTCTCATAAGAGGGTCTCTTTAGGAAGTATGGACAGTGGCTTGGCCATCAAGACTCTGAAGGTTTTTGAAGAACTTAAGATCAGCCCTTCAGTCAACAACAGCCCTATTCACTACAAGTCTCGTTCACTTTCACATAAATTTTGATTCTTACATAGCCAAGTTTAAAAATGGTGGGATAAGTTAATGATGATGATAATTCTTAACAGTTTATTTGTTGCTTTCTTAAAATAATGTCCTCTCTTGTAAACTGTGAGATCTAAACACTTTCCAACAATAAATGGATAATTGCATCTAGTCATTTGAGTAGTGTAGACACAAAAGAGTATATATTAAATTATTCAGAAAAACTCTCTATTAGAACTCAATGAGATCATAAGAAACTACAATAATATATGAGTGAGGAAGCACCAGAGATTTAAAGTCAAATTTTAATTAACTAAAAAATCCCCAAAAAAAGAAATTTCTTGACTAATACAAACCTTAAATAAAAATAATTATAAAAGAGTGATAATGAAAAGTTTGATTTCATTTGGGACAACTTTCTTACTACTTAAAGCAGTTTTTTAGTATAAAAATTTTAATTTTTTTACAGAAAAACTGCTTTATAATTTTTATAAAAAAGTCATCCCAAATGAAGCCGCACATATACAATGAATTTTAATGTAATGGATGAAAACTTGATCTTCTCCAGCTAAATCCTCTTTAATGAATTCAACCACAACTCCTAAAAGGCCTTTCAAGTGAAGAGAGATTCAAGAAAGAGAAAAGATGCATTAAAAAAAAAAGTAAGACATGCAATAACTCGTTGAGCCTTAAATGTAGGTAATGCATATATTACATACAATGAAGGAAGTTAAACAGTATTCATCAAATTTTAAGATGAATGACACATCAAGGAATACATACATGCTTTGTAAACTTGCAACACCCTCCCATTTAAAATATCAAAAAACCTCTCTTGTTTTGATATTGAACTATTGGAGGGACAACCCAAACTGGTAATGGATAGTGGTCAGCCACATTAAATTTAGCTTTGGATGGATTCGACTTTAAATCTCTAGTGCTTCCTCACTAAAATACTCTTGTAGTTTTTTATGATCTCATTGAGTTCTAATAGAGAATTTTTCTGAATACTTTAATATATCCTCTTTTGTGTCTACAATACTCAAATAACTAGACGCAATTATTCATTTTTTATTGAAAAGTGTTTGGATCTCACAGTTTACAAGAGAGGACATTATTCTAAGAAATCAACAAATAAACTACTAAGAATTATCATCATCATTAACCTATCCCACCCTTTTTAAACTTGGCTATGTAAGAATCAAAATTTATGTGAAAGTGAACGAGACTTGCAGTGAATAGGGTTGTTGTTGACTGAAGGGCTGATCTTAAGTTCTTCAAAAACCTTCAGAGTCTCGATGGTCAAGCCACTGTCCACACTTCCTAAAGAGACCCTCTTATGAGACTTTTGCAAGTGAAGCTTAAGTGAACTCATGCTCAGCCCTACATTCTTCCCACAAATTGGGCAAACCTTCATCACAGGCTTCTTGTGCTGCCAATCCATGGAAACCTTTCCATGAAGGGTCAGATCGAGATTGAGCAATATCTTGGCGAAGCCATCATTTGGTTGTGCTCGCCGATGCTTCTTCCTCAGCATATTCCATGATTCGGATAATGTGAGACCACTGAAAACAAGAAAATTAGAATTTATCAGAAGAAGAAGATTGGAAAAGACGTCTAAGATCTAAAAATTACATAACCACCACCACCACTTACTTCCTCATCATTAAGAAGGCAAGAATTATTGTCGCGCTTCGGCTTTTTCCTTCGAAACAATGAACAAGCACCTTTCCACCAGAATTAACGACAGTGGCAATGAAATCACATGCCTCAACAAAAAGGCTGCTGATGTCTTCTTCATCACTGTCGCTTATCTGTATTCATTTTTGTTTTAGTTAAAGTTGATAAAGAGAGTATAAATGAATGGGCTCTACTATTGTGCAACCATAGCACCATTTGATTAAATTAAAAAGAAAGGTCAGCCTTGTTCTAGTCATACAAAATTCAAGAACCTAAATTAGCTGAGAAGGAAATGGAGGAAGAACACTTACAGAGAAGTTTTTGTATTCAAAAAATTCAGGATGTTGAGAATCGGACTGTCCAATTTCATTTAGGCACAAGCAAAGGATGTGTGTGATGCCCAAGTACTGTAAAGTATGCATAGACTTTGCAGCCAATGCCCCACCAATAAACAGATTATCTGTGACCTGAGACGGCCGCTCTGTATTCATAGCATCAGAGATCAAGGCTATCCTATCCAATATATGCTCAAGTCGAACCTACAATAGCTCTTGAAAACTTAACAAAAAATAAAAATAAAAAAAATAAAATATAATCAAAGTGGCCTGTTAAGTTATTTTAGTTATGTCATTATTTTAAAATCCTAATTAACAAGTAGGAATAAAGCGTTTCATTTTGAAATAGTTTGGGGAGAACAATATGGCTTCTCTAAATTTGAAGGAAAAAATAATGACTTAGAAAATAGCCGTTGGACTAAAGTTTAATCTTTCAACTATAGTTATATAAATTAAAGCAAGTGGACATTACCTTCAACTCATATGCATCAATTGCAAGATTACTATCATTCCCATCAAAGAAGCCAGTATTGAAATTATTTTCCTGGCAAAATTTAACAACGTCTATTTTCAGCATCTCAATCCATTGTTCCAAATCCTTGTTAAATTCAACATCAGCCTGCATGATAAAGTACAAATAACTTGTTAAATTGTAGAAGATATTCAGTAAATTCATGAACTTAAATCATTTATTATGCAACATTAATGTCTTGAAATTATATAATCAATAGTACTGAGCAGATTCAATCCAATTCTAGTTGGGAAAATTTCTTTTACCTTCACAAACTTGTGAAGATCACGAAGCTTCATTGTCAAGCGCAATCTATGGGACTGCTCACTTCCTTTGAAATACTTACCACTCCAATTTCCTCTAGAACCAGAGGATGTGAACTCAGGGCTTCCACAATGTTCCGGTTCTCCTTGGGGTGAAGACTTTGGAGTGTTTCTACGAGTTTCTGAATCACTAGAATCTGCACGACTCTCATTAGCAGATCGCTCCTTACAGAGGGAATTGCTAATGCCCAAATCTGCTGAACGTGGAGAGCAATAATTCCGAGACTCATCCTTCTCAGCATCTTCAGAGTTTCTATTAACAATTGACAAGAAAATCCGAAAAAGCCCATCTAATTTCTGATTAAGCGTAAGGAGAAATAAGTAAAAGCTTTGCATGTCCATCAGGGCATCACGAAATCCGCTTCTAAATTTGTGAACAACTTTCATCATATCATTATAAGAGAGAGAAGAAAAAGTTGATGAACAAGGTAATAGGATATCAGCTTCTTCTGATGCAGAAAATCCCAGTTTACCACCAGATATTTCATGTAATAGGTTGGAAGAATACTCTAAACTATTAAGCAAAAGCTCAACCAACCTTGGGTATTGCTCTTGATCTTTTACACGTTTGCCTGCTGGAGGTCTGCGAGGAACCCCAGTATCAATAGCCACAATACGAAAGTCAGCTTGTTCATCTACATTGTTTGCTTGTTCCCCAGTGGATATGTGACTCATTTCATTCAATTCAACAGAGTTCTGATATAAATATTTTCGTCTGTTTAAGGAGTCTACTTTCTGGTTTTTCTGCAAGGATTTGAAACCAGCTGGGGTATATCTTTTGGAAGAAAGACCACTGATTGCATCAAGTGCATCCAGTTTTAATGAAATTGTTTTATCCACAAAGAGTAGATTTCCAGGGTTGCCGCGCCACCCAAGCTGATGACAAGGGAGTCTGTCCTCATTCCTAATAATAAGATCCAATAGTAGTATCCTACCAAGTGCAGCAGCAGTATTTTCGGCAGCTTCCAGTGAATCAAATGCTTGTGAATTCTTGAGAAGAGGTGATCCATGAACATAACTAAATAATGAAGCAACAATTAGATTATGATAAAAAAAACTTTAATCTTTGATATAGAAAAGAGTTCCTGAATAAGGGAAGGTACAAATCTCACTTCATCAGCAGTATACAGCGACTCATTTCTAGAGCTTCCAACAGCTCTGAGCATGTCATTTCACCAACTTCATCACCAACTGAAGCAGCACCATTACATGCATTTTCTGCTGCATCTTTGATAATTTGCCATTCAGGGCTGAAGTTTTGGACGACCCTAGCCTGAAAATTTCCAAGATTGAAGTAGACATTGCATTAACAGAGAATAAACCAAGCAAAAAATGTAAGAGCACACACTTGAGGGGTTTGCACTCCAAGCCATCTAGCGAACTCATAGCCCAAGCATTCTGAAAGTGTGGTCAGCCTTGAAGATGTTATCTTTATAACTGCTGCTATTTCCCTTGGTAGAAGAGCACTATCCTCTGGATTGTTGAACAAAGCAAAGAAAACAACTCCCCCAGAATTTACAGTCACCTGCAGAAAGACAGCACCAACAAGGTTACTTGAACCATTAAAGTAAAAAGATGCATGTCAATCTAATTAAACTAATAGAAGCTTTATAAACCGATATTCGATCTGTTTTAGAGCACATTTCTTCAATTGATCATGTAGATACCATAGATGAAGCATAGTGAGTACTAATATAAGGGTTGAACAGCAATTAACCTCTAAAACTTTGTTCAATTCATCTTCAGAATGCTCATTACTGCTAGTATGCTCAGTATGATGTAGGGATGAAAGACAACTCCATGTGATGGCACCTGATTCAATGTTCAATGTTGCAGCATTTCCAAGTCTTTCCCACAAACTCATTTCTGGAGCTTGGTCCAAAGGAAATGACTTATCATCAAAATCATTGGGTTGGCCTGAAATTAGTTCTGTGGCACTGCAGTAAAAGATGAAGTCAGCAAAAGAATGATTGTTTAAACACTAACGGGCAAAACTAGGTTACATGCAAGAGCGAAGACTGTATAGCCTACACCAAAATAGCTAAGAATGATTTTACAGTATAGCAAAAGAATGATTGTTTAAACACTAACGGGCAAAACTAGTGATCTGGTTCTGAAAGTCTAAGAATTTCTCCTCCAGATCGGTTTTCAATTGACCGACTTCTCCTCCAGATCCCCTACGCTGGTTCGGATTTACGGATTTACAGCTTAAATCCGGGATTTAGTAAATCCGAGGGGTAGCCGGATTTAGCAAATCCGAGCGAGATTTATCCGAAGAAGCTCGCGAAAGGGAGAAAGTTACCTTCACAGCCAGCGAGCTCCCGTTCTTGCTTCCGATCAAAATGTCGTAACTTCCGATCCGGGTTGGAAGTTGTCGCAGGAGCGAAGTCGAACAGCCACGAAGGAGCCGAAGAAGCGACACTGCAATCTCTACACCTGCAAAAGCAACGGAGCCGAACAGCAACGAAAGATGAAAGGCAAACCCTAGACGCCTCTAAGTTATTATTGATTAACTTAATTAATATAATTTACATTATTAATACTTAATTAAATTAATTAAATAGTTAATTGTATAATTAGTGCATAAATTAAATAAATTAATTTAAAGTATTAATAATTAAAAAAATAATTATATAATTAATTATATAATTTAACTTAATTGCATAATTAATAATTTAATATTAAAAAAATTATCTTAATTAATATAACTTAAAAAATATATTATTAAATATATAATTAATAGTGTAAATAATAATTAACGAATAATTTGTATTTAACATGTTCTTACTTTTTTATTAATTATGACTAGAAAGTCGTTGCAGGAGCAAAGTCGAACAACCACGAATGAGTCGCAGAAGCGACGCGTGCAATCTATACACCTGCAAAGCAACGAAGCCGAAGAGCAACTACGAAAAGAGAAGATGAAAGGAAAACCATAGAAGCCTCTAAAAGTTATTATTGATTAACTTAATTAATATAATTTAAATTATTAATAATTAAGTAAATTAATTTAATAATTAATTGTATAATTAGTGCATAAATTAATTATCTAATTTATCTTAATTGTATAATTAGTAATTAAATATTAATATACTTAGATTAATAAATATAATTTAATATATCTATTATTAAATATATAATTAATTGTGTAAATAATATTTAGTAAGTAATATGTACTTAACATATTATTAAATTTATAACACATTATATTTTTTATTTTTAATTATAAATTTATTTTTAAGTTATAATTATATTTTTCACATTTAAATTCCTAACTGCTATAAATCCTGAAATATGTTACCAAACAGTTTCTCAGGATTTAACATTTGACATACCAAACAGTTTTCAGGATTTAACACATTTCGGATTTACTAAATCCGAATTTAAAGGATTTATTAAATCTCACTTGTTGCCAAACAGCCCCTAAGGATGCATGCCAATACAAAAAATCTGTATGAATTTGTCTTAACTTTTTTACTAATTAGTTGAGTACAATCGACATTTAATAGCAGAGAAAAGGTTGATTTGGGGAGATAGGGATTAGGGTAAGAGGAAGATGAGGATTTATCTCACCAGAGAAGTCGAAGAAGACGATGTTCGGCCTGCTCCTTGCGTGCACGCTAGCTTCGACATTAAATGACGAATGAAGAAGAGGGAACCGGGATGGGAGAGATGTCCACGTTTGAACGAAGAAGAGGGAGTCGGGAGCGGGTACTGGGCAGAAGGAACTTTTATTTGGTACGTTCACTGGACGTAGATGAATGTTCGATTTTAGGCAAAAAAGTGCCTGTACCGAGTTTTTTAAAAAAATACATAGTTTTTTGAAAAAACTCGGTACAGGCCTTTTTTGCCTAAAACCGAACCTTACTCTACATCCAGTGAACGTACCTAATAATTACTCGGGCAGAAGAGAGAGCTGCTAGTGTTGTGATTTACAGCTGCTGTAGTGAGCGTGAACGCCGTCGGTTAGGTCGGCGGGATTTGGTGAAGTTAAATTAAATCAAATATTATGTATGTGGTATTGTTAAATTTAATAATAAATTAATATAATACTTCTAAAATCATGAGTATATTTACTAAATTAAGATAAATAAACATATTTTTTGATAGATTAATATTTTTTAATACAGTAATAGAATAATATTTTAAATAGGTCAACCCGATATGACCCGTATGACCCTTAAAACATTGAAATCTGATTTTTTTTATTAAATATAAAATATAAGCAATTTAATAAATGTATAAACAATTTATAATTACATCAGGTAGACTGGTAGAGTTGAAAACAAAATAATATTACATATCATTTGATCATTTATAAAATTACAAATACATAATCATATATTGAACATCAAGTACATTTGCAATATTTACATATCAATTGCTTACAAAAATATTTAGAAATTAATTGCTCTTGAAATGCTCCTCTAGGAGTCTATCATCTGTCTTCAAGCAAGACATGGATTCAACTGTAATAAAACAAGTTAGATCTATATAAACCTTCAATATGTTGCGTAGATTAAACCTTCCATATCTGTAATCATCTAATAATGAGTAAGTTCAATTAACATTAGCATATTACCATCCTATGAGACAAATTGTACATTGTATTAACTTAGTATATGTTCATTTAAATATATAGTATATGCTCATTCTAATAGAATACAAAATTACAAATATCTCCTAGTTGTAATAACATTGATTCTAATATTATTCACACTATAATTTGAGAAGGTTTATCATCATAGCTTAATCACTTCAAACAACAACAAATAGTATATGAATTCTGACAGCAAATTTCATAATTTAAGGCTTTCATCAAAACATCAAATAGAATAATGAATCAGAAGAAGTAACAGTAGAATAACAAATCATACTAACAAGTAAAAGCAACATAGCCAAAATAGAACAACCAAAATCGAAAATGAATCAGAAGAAGCACTGAAGCAACATAGATAACAAATCGGAAGAAGCAGCATCATACCCGAAACAAAACAACCAATACAACCACTCACTACTAGCCAGGAAAATTAATTGTTCATAACACTTAACAAACATGTAATAACACTTGTTCATAACCAATTAACCATGTATTATGACTTAACAAATCACAAGGATAAGAGTAATTATATATAATTTTCGTATAACAGAACTTTCCCAAGCTTCTTGTGAGAACTCATTCCTTCGATTTGTTGTCTGAATCTGATTTTTCTCCCAGGATCATCCGGGACGATATTGAGATCGTCCAGGCCGATCAGTGCATTGAAAACGGCTGATTTCTGGAGTGTTTTCTGGAACGATTTCTGGACTGGATCGTCCAGGCCGATTTTGGATCGTCCTGGGACGATCAGATACGACAAGAATCCCGAGAGCAAAATCGAAATTATCGGCCTGAGGAATCGTCCAGCCGATTTGATTTTGTTCTGATCGGCCAGGACGATGTGGCGATCGGCCGGGCCGATCAGACTAATGATATAAGGAAATCAGCTCGATTTGAGGAGAGAGAAAATCATTTTATAAAAACAAAAATATCTGAGGAGAGAGAAAGAGAAGGAAAGCGAAGGAAAAGTTCATTTTCGGAGGCCGCGGAGCTCTTTTCGTCCGTCGCCGCTGTTGAGCAATTTGTTTATCTTGCTGTAAGGACTCCGAATCCTATTTCTGTTTTCAGATATATTGATTTTTGATCGAGTTGTGCACTGTTTAGTGTTTTCGTAGTCGAATTTTGGACCCGGTTTTGTATTGACGAAACTTTCACCGCACAACTTTTGATATGTTATTGATATGAGTTTTCTACACTTTTTGAGTATTTTCTATAACGATTCTACCGGTTATTTTGGGTTCTGTGCGGTTTTGATCGAATAGAAAAATATCAGGATGTTTATTGATGTGGCTTCAGTAGAATAATAGTCTTATATTATTGTTGTGCACGTTCTGTGGTAATTTGATAAATTTCTGTTTTGGTGATTTTTGTGTAAATTCCGTATACTACCGTTATGCCGCTGGATTTTCGTACGATTTCCGATTCTCCTGAAATTGATGATTTGAATGCATATGAATGTGACTGTCTGATTATTGATGCTGAAAGACAAGTGAGAACCTGGTTGAACGTTGGTTGGAGATTGACTTGACCTATACAGGATGGTGGGCCGACGGGCTTTCCTTTAAACATCGATTATGGATATATGGATGGGAGTCATAAGGAGTTCTTATAGATATGCCGATGGGCGACCGACGGGCAATAGAGTGACGACTCTTTTTATTGAAACCAACGTATGGATATCTACAACAGCAATATGGATTCTACAACAGCACTATGGATTTCTACAACAGCACTATTGATAATAGCCAGTGTTTGTGCTTGTCCAGTAAGACCATTGTATGAAATTGCATATGTATGAAATTGACTGATTAGATTTTCTGATATGCATTGACCTATTGATTTCTGATTGATTTATTGATTGATGGATTTGACGGATTTATTGTATTGAATTGACTTATTACTGATTGGATTTTCTTGACGGATTTATGGATTTAAGGATTTATCATTACTGTACGGTTTCATTGATTGATCGCTGAGCATTGATACTATTGAGCATTGATATGGATATGGATGGATGTTGTATTGATTCATGGATACCGACACCGCTATGGATATGGATGGATGTTTGTATTGATTCATGGATATCGACACCACTATGGATATAGATGTTGTATTGAATTGTGGATATAGATACCGACATTATTGATTCATCGATATTATGGATTTATTGATTCACGGACATGATTGATACTACTAACACGGATACTGATATAGATCCACTGATACATTGATTCATAGTACCGATCATTGAGTGATTGATTGATTGGATTGATTGTTTATTGATTTATCGATTTGATTGTTGTATAAGATTTTATTTCATTGATTGATTTCAATTGTATTTGCCGATTGTATTGATCATGCTCTTTCGTTGTATTGATTTGATCGTTTATTGGGATTTTGAGTTGATGGATATTATTGACCGGAAGTAATTGCTTTACTGAATTGATTGACGTGATTTTACTGTTGTAGTATCGTTCGTGGTCGTCAATGGATTGTCCTCTTTATGGATATTGATACGCTGCCGTAATGACAGGAAGCAAGTGAGATTGAATGATAGATTGATTTGCAAGTGTATGTGCTGACATGATTCCATTCTATTGATTTGACTGATGTTATAGACTGATACGATAGATCAGATGGCTAGGCGACCGTATTGATGTGATTGATGTTATCGATTGCTATGATAGAGATTGTAGAGATTTGACTGACGCATTGATTTCTTGAGCCTTATGGATTCTCTACTGTTCACTGATTTTATCGACTTCTGTTCCGTATTGATTTCCGTATCTGCATTGACTCATTGATCATGTGCGACTGATTGATTTGACTTGATTTGATCGACCTGCATATTGTTTCCAATGTCGTGCTTTGATTTTAGTTGTAGGCTTTGGTGACCTGCTAGGCTATTTAAGCTCATTATATGTGGTTAATATTTCAGGTACAGAGCCTCCCGCGTGAAGCTTCTTCGATCGCTGTAGCTTTGTTTGTTTTGTAGCCCTTGGTAGGCTTTTGTTTTGTAGCCGTATGGCTATTGTACATATTCTTTTGGACTCTCTTTGGACTGTGTATATATTGATATGTGGATTATAGTAGATGTTGTATTTCTTTCCTGTAATGCAATTATCTCTGGATGACTGTATTGATCTGAGCGAGAAGAAAAAAAAGAGAAGAAGAAAAAATAATATGGATAAAGAATGTCAGATGAATCCTTTCACTATTGATATCTGGGACGTCACACTTCTCCCTCAAGTTGATTTACTGTTAAAGAAAGGATATCTTCAGTCACAGCTTCAAGTTTAGAATCATGTATAGTAGCTACAAATAATAATATGTATTTGAGAATTGAGCTATTAAGTATTATAGAATCTAATCCTAGTGCTCGAACATCCAACCATTCAACACATTGAAAGGGCAAATCATGCATAATAAAGCAAGCAGTAAATAAATCTCAAAATTTTGCGGTGTCAAACTTATGATCAGTCATAGAAATAAATGTATTAGAACCAATTTGCAATATGAGCTGGCATAAATCACGTATATCTCTTCTCTTGCAATTTTTCAAGTATCTCCTTAAGTTATTAGTTCCATTTTTACTATCACATAAGTATTGAGCACCAAATTTTCTTACATTCACACATTTGTTTACCATATGTAGGATTAGATAACATCTCAAATTGACCCAAAATCTTGGAAGTCATCCTTCTATGCTTCTTAATTATGATTGAACCATTATTACATGCATCATAAGATGCCTCTACCACATTATCTTCAATACGAACTTTCTCATTTTCTTGAATATAAATCTCAGGAATGGTGTTTGAATCCTCAATCTATTGAAATAATTATATCAAATTATACAAAGGAAAAACTGAAAAAGGTAATAGCTAAGTACAATTACTAATTCAATATGAAACAACTACCTAAATAAGTAAATATCAAACCAACAAGATATTGGCAAGTGCCGAGTGCCAACAACAGAGAATCAGATATTGACAAACGCTAACAACAACTGAAAATATCTAGGCCAACTGCCAACATAGAATCAAAGATAGCCAACAGCCAACCAAATAATAGATATTACTATGAATATTCCAATCTCTCATAATAGGTATCAAATTTTAATCAAGCAGAATAATATATATTGCTATAACATAGAATCAAAGATAGCCAACTACCAACAATAACTCGACATTTCAATTTTCAAAACCTGAATCGACATTTCAAAATCATAATTGACATTTCAAAACACTAATCTTATTATAACTACCTAATAAGATCAAAATCCCTAACAAAACGAATAGAAAATGTGATGCCCTAATCGGCATTTTAAAACCACAACAGTTTCAAATTTGAAGGAAGAACCAAATAACTCAAAACTAACACTCTAGCAGTTACTTAGTAACACATAAAATAAAATAAAAAAGCAAGACTCATAAGGCATAAACATAACTGAAAGAATGTTAACACCGGCAAGATTTAAGAGATATTGATAGAGAAATCAATGAGTCGAGGATGCAAAGCCACAGAGGAGGAGAAAAGCTGAAAATATCCTCGCAGAAGGCAGGAATCTCTGCGAAATCAAGCAGCCCCAGCTTGGACATTTCGCGTTCAAAGAGAGACGAACGATATTTCAACTTTTGAATGTCGAATATGCCGCTTAAGCAGCAAATTTAAAAGCCCTAAGGATAAAAAGGTAAATATCAGGGGCTGGTTTGCAAATCGGGTCGAACCGGGTCACATTCAGGTTTCCCGGGTTGACCCGAACCCAACCCGAAATTTCATACGGGTTGAAAAACGGAAACCAAACCTTAAATTTTCGGTTCGAGTTCGAGTCAGATTTTCGGGTCATGTCAAATATTGACAACTCTATATATTGACTTAAGACTACCCAGATCTTTTAATATTGTATTAATCTCCCTAATAAAATATCTTCAATATTGTTAAGTTCAACTATACATGATTCTTACATTATATGTATACATGCTTATTTCACTCTACTAGAAACATACTCAAGCAAATTCGAGGTCAAATTCATTTACAGTTTGCATAATTTTTTAACCTAGGATGGAGTTTGCTCGAAAGCCATTTGAATCATTTTCTGGCCTGGAATGGAGCACAAAATCAATTCAAGCCAAATTTACATTGTGTTTTAAGCGTTTTATATAGTTGGGATATTTGTTAATAGGCCAATGGACGTCTCATGGTCAAGCTTAAGTTGAAAGTAGACAAAAATAAAACTTCAATAGAAAAGAATTTCATCATCTTCTCAATTCCTAGCATTCTTATTACTGAAATAGATAAAAAAATGCAAATTTACAAATAGGGTATTATAAATTTCCTTTTCAAACTTCATCATTTTGCACAAATCTAAACTTTTTTTGTCCCTCAATGGAATGGATCAATGAATGGGCATTTTAGCATTCAATGTAGATTAGTGCATGAGGAATGTATAGGTACTTATTTTAAAGGAGTTAAGAAAAGGAAGTAGAAGTAATAACAACAAAAGAGATGTGCTAAGGGTAAAACAACTAGAACTTCAAAGAAGAACTTGCAGAAAATAAAGTTATAACTTAATAGATTCTTTGAAAACAACTATTTTTGGTGATAAGGTTTATTTTGACAAGATGATTGTAATCTAGTTGCTATATAGTGAAGCCTGCAGCATTCGGAACTTCTATGCTTTGGTGAATAAAGCTTCTCTCTATGCATGTTATCTGGAACTTCTATGCTTTGGTGAATGAAGCTTCTCTCTTTGCATTTGTCTGCAGGAGTTTTGCATGGCAACAGCTGCCTTTAAATGTTAATTCTCTGAGCAGTTACTCTTTTGCTAACTTCTGATAATTGTTCATTATAGTTAGGATTTATAAATTATTCTTAGCAACATCCATACAGATTCACATTTTACCTTCATTATTCTTAGCAACATCCGTACAAAGGTGCGCTCTGATCTATAAACATTGCATTATGTACCTAAGCTTGCATTCTTCTTTGGTGATGCATGACTAGGGAGGAAAATCAATACATGATTATGCTTAAAGTTTATTGATTTTGGCTTCATCTGGGACAGCTTTCTTCCTGCTTTTTATAGCAGAACTCGAAATTTTTGTACTAAAAAGCTGTTTTAGAATGCAGTAAAGCTGTCCCAAACAAAACCTTTGTTTATATTACTTTGATTTTAGAGATTTAGAGTGCACTTGAAGGGATACAATACATGGATTGGGAAACAATGGAGGAGAGAACAAATGTATGATGTACAAGTTCTACAGAAATGCTATCAAGTGGCTAGAGGGAGGAAGAGCGAAAACACTGAGAATCGAGAGAAAATAAATGTCTTTTTTTTTTTACTCTTTTACAAAGTTTCTCTGCTTGGCATTTGTTATAAGCACCAAAAAATGGTCACAATGCTAGGAATTTTTATTAGGTCCGGTGTCCTGACGTAGCTCTACATTCGGACGCCAGTAAAATGATGCCACGTGCTCTTACTCTTTAATTCGCGGCCCGACGACCCGACCTGGATTGGACCCGGGATTACTATGTATTGGCTGATTTGTGCAAACTGGGGTATTGCTAGGTATTGCTCGACAATAACGAGAAATATCATTCTGTGAAGACGAATACCTAGCAATACCGAGCGATACCCCGGTTTTGCTAGGTATTGCTCGGTATTAGTCTTCACAGAGCAGTATTTCTCGTTATTGTCAAGCAATACCTAGCAATATCGAGCAATACCAAGCAATACCTAGTAATACGTGAACAAAGCAACCCCGGGTTTCGGTCCAGGTCGGGTCTTCGGGCCGCGCGGTAAAAAGTAAGAGCACGTGGCAACATGTTATTGGCATCCGAACGTAGAGCTATGTCAGGACACCAGACCTAATAAAAATTCCAATGCTAGGCGCAGCCATATCTACTATGCCTTCCTTTTAATTTCATAGAGATTCAGTGTTGACTTGTTATATATATATATATATATATATATATATATATATATATATATATATATATATATATATATATATATATATATATATATATATATATTGGATTGAGTTTTAGATTGTATTGAGTTCATATAAATGTTAAAAAATCATGATTGGCTAAATTTGAGATCGGGTTTATTCCATCCTAGAAAACTTGTGGCGATAAAAAAATTTAATATCATAGCATTGCAGTAAAATCCTACGCACATGGATAAAAGAGAAAAGCACTTAAGGTATAAGAGTTTTTACATAGAAAATCCAAGAAAAAAAAAATACGTGGTGAACTCAAGCTTGATCTCATGTAATTATTGTAGAGCTTGCTGAAAAAGTGGTGAAGCGATGATGACACTAGACGGTTGATACTACTTTAGTGACAATTGTTGGTTGATGTTAGTCAATCGATAATCGTTGAGCAATGGTGATCAGACGACAATAAATGGATTATAATGGCCATGAGACATTGGTTAAACGATTGGTGTAGCTAGTAGTGATAATCAATGTTGAACATTTGATAGAGCTCTAGAATGATTCAGATCTCCAAGCTCTCTCCCAACTCAAGTCCTTGATCACCCTCATGTAAAGAATGAAGGCTCAATTATAATTTTTTGACAATGGCATTTTGATAAATTAGCCAAATTTTCATAAGACTTAATTAGATGACTGATACTGAAACCTTTGAATATGGACTGTTCATTCATCATTTAAGTGCTTTAATGTCCTATAAATTGAATGATACTAGGCTCATTGGATTGGTCTCATCAATAAGCTTGATTTTACTACAAGCCTGCAATATTTAAAGATTATTTGGTCCTTTGGTTAATATCTTGAAGTTTTCAATCAAACTTCAAGTGTGTGATTTCTGCGTATTTAATGTTGGATCATATTAATTTCAATGTCAATAGGTTTATCTCATCTACATGTTCAATTTTCCTAATTCAAAGACATTTATCAATAGTGCTAGGCATATGAGAGTAGCACTTATTCTTCTAAAATAATAATTGTTGGAAGTTTACTAGATCTTTTATCCTCATATTCATCCTCTTCTTTTTAATTACCAATTTCATTTAAGCTTTTTTTTTAGGAAATGAAATAGTTACAATGTAGGACCAAAAAAAAAAAAGTTGCCAACAAAAAGGGTAAAACTTTACAAAACAAAAAATTTACAAATGTATAACCCAATAACCTTAAACTCGAATCAAAATTCCAAGAGCAAAAATCAATGTGCCTTCTAATACCAATGGTCATGTAGGATCCAATGTGTTCTCAAGAAAGGTGGGCAAGATTTGCAAGGTTGCACATAAACAATCATAGCGATAGAAGAGGAAAAATTTTATCATTTCATATAGCCACAGAAGCTTCCCAATGGACTCTCCAAAGTCCAAAAGCCAACAAAATGATTCAATCCCACTAAGGAAAAACAATTTCACCCTATTTTATATAAGAAACATCAAATGAAACTTCTAAACATAAGTAGAAGAGAGCCAAAATATACTAACGGCTAGCGCCGCCCTCAAGAATATGGCAAGTGAGCCCGAAAAAACAATAAGAATAATGAACGGAGGTAGCAACAGAGAGATAACTAACATGCATTGGCTATTCAGTAAAAAGGCCCATAATTGCAGCAACTTGGTTATCTAGATGACAAGCAAATGTTATGTGTGGAACATGATTCTGTTGTCTTGGATCTAAAGTTTGTCTTGCTTGTTAAGGAGTGCGGGGTGATTTACCCCTTGTTTGTATTCGGGTGCTTTGCAACTGAATTTTTTTTTTCCCATATAACACCCTGGTGTTGTGTACCGGTGCGCCTATTATGTTCCCGAGTGCCACAACGTTGAACGACAAAGAACAGAGCATCACACACGAGTTTGAATGCTACAATGTCTTCAGATAGAGGTTTGAGCGCCGCAGTGTTGGGAAACGGACTAGACAATTTTTTTTTTCTCGCTTTTCTCAAGGGTTGCATCCTTTGGTGGTTATAACTTGCTTTCTCTTGTATTTCCTATTAGTTTAGACATATAAAAACGGTGCATTGGCTACATATAATTTTTTTTTCTTATTTTAAATTTTTTCACATTAAATTCTGGTGTCCTTTATTTTTCCATTCTTTTTATTTTCTTATGTATTTCATCATTGTGGTGTTTACTCCGCATCCCCAACAACCAAAACTCAAAAATATAAAGCAGTATGAACTAAGAGCAGCAAATATCAGCATGCAACTAAGGCCAGATTTAGGTCATATTGTCTACCAGAATAAAAGTACTAAGCAACTGAAAGTAGTATAGACAAGGTGAATCAATTAGAGAGACAAGCAATGACACAACACAAGCAGGACAGAAAGAATCATCAGACCAAATGAAAGAACAATTGAGCCTTCCGAGAATATTCTTGCATAAATATGCTATATAGTTTATACAAAAAATTCAAATTAACTAAATTTAACTCTTATTTAGAATTGCAATGACCTTTTAAAACTCCTATAATTATATGTAGGAGAATAGGGTTGCGGCTAAGGATGTAAACGAGTCGTGCCGAGCTCAAGTCATCTCCAAACTTAGCTTAATTAATTAATCAAATTTGGGCTCGAGCTCAAGTTTTATTTTAGGAGTTCGAGTCGGTTAGCAGACTTAGTATGTGGGCAATGCAGCTCATTGTCAGAATCTACCTCCCACCTTTTTTTTTTTTGATGTAAATTCTTTTTTGTCATTATCTATCGTTTGATCCCATGGTTAAACTTCTTCTTTTTGGAGAAATTATTATGTGCGGACGCCGAACGCTGTCCAGAAACCAACCAGAATGTACCACATCACCCTGCTCGGTATTCGGCTCGGTACTGCTCAGTACCGCGGCTCGATACTGCTTGGTACCTGACTCGGTACTACTGACGTGACGTGTTCTGGTTGATCTTCAGACGATATACTGCGTTCAGCATCCGCACGAATAATTTCTATTCTTTTTTAGGCCTAACTTATTGCAAGTTTTTTATTTCATCCCTAAAACGGTCATATCAATGCAGTTCAAAAAATTTTGTATTATATTGTTAATTGTTTCTTTTTTTAAGCTAGGTCCCTATTTTTTTAATGGCTTTTAACAATTTTCCATAATTTTGGGTTGTAATTTTCTTTTTCATTCCTTAATTACTGATTATAATTAGTGAAATTAAGTTTAGGCCCTTTAATTTCCAAAAAAAAATTGACAGAAACAATCAAAACCAACTGATTAGTTAAAGAGAAATGGAAATATAATATATATAAATAAAAGAAAAGGAGAAAATGAAGATGAAATTGATAAAATTATATTTTATTTAAAAGTGTGTGGACTAGAATATACGTGGCCATAGAGTTATAATTCTATGTTTTAGCGCTGCACGGATATCCAGCTCACACACAGAGAACACAATATTTTTTACGTGGAAAACCCGAAAAGGAAAAAAACCAGGGGCCTAGCCCAGTTGAAAATGATTCCACTAAAATTTGAGGAAAGTACAATGGTCCGACTTGTCCTTGAAGACGACCATATTACAAATATCAACTGAGAGTTTTGCAAAAGTCCAACGTCACTCCACTGTCAGATGGTGGTCCGGCGGCACTCCAGTGTCAGGCGGTGGATCGGCAGTGGCACTTCAATGTTAGGGGGTACTTCAGCTTCGGATGGCACTTCGGCGTCCCTTGGTGGTCCGTCGGTGGTGCGGCAGAACTACGGTGGTGGTTCGGCAACACTCGGCGTCCCTTGGTGGTCCGACGGTGGTGCGGTAGCACTCCGGCGTCCCTTGGTGGTCTGGCGGTGGTGCGGTAGAACTACGACGATGATGCGGCAGTACTCCGACGGTGGTACAGCAGCACTCCGGCGTCCCTTGGTGGTCCGGCGGTGATGCGGCAGAACTACAGCGATGGTGCGGCAGTACTCCGGCGGTGGTGCGGCAGCACTCCGATGTCCCTTGGTGGTCCGGCAGACCTAGGGCAGTGCTGCGATAGCACTCCGACGGTGGTCGAGGAGGTGCTAGGCGTTTGGAGCTTTCTTCCTTCTCTTCCTTCTTCTCTCTTAACTTCTTCCTCCCCTTTTCATGAGGAAATGGGGTTCTATTTATAGAATTCTTGAGTGGCATGGCTTGAAAATAAGTGCAAGATCAATGATAAATTTGGAGTGGTTCGAATGGACGGCCGATCTTGATTCCTACGATCATAGCACCGTTCAATGAATATTTGACTGTCTAATGAAGATATCATAATTTGATGATCTTGGGTTCGTTGGATTCGTCTCGTCGAGCGCTCGATTCGATTATAAGCAGTTGATGTTAGAGAGATCGATTGGGTAACCCAAATTGTGGTTCGATCCTTCCAAAAATGCTTCGAGTCTTTGATTTGGACTCATTTGGGCTCAGATTGAGTCGATTTTGAGTGTCGATTGGTGTTTTGTGTTTCGAGACGCTCCAGTTTGACTGTAAGTTTGTTGAAATCGGAATTCAGATGATCTCCGATCTAATTTTTGAAGTTTCCAACTTGATTTTGTCTCGAGATTCGTGCTCGATCAATGTAATTTTTTGATGATGTAAAAAAGAAAATGATATTTTATGACAATGGTGATTGGAGAATTATTTTGATGTGATTTAAGTACGGTGATGTCAGAAGTAAATTATAACATTTTTATAGTTAAATTGGATTTTTTTTTTTAGAATCTTAAGCGGAAATTCATTAGTGTTTGTTTTTCTTATTAATATTTTTTCTTGAATTACTTATATTTGTTTATTCATATTCAAAGGCTTTTATATTAATTTATGAATATCTATGAGATCTAGAATATTTGAATTAATATTATTATTTTTACACACTTTTATTTAAATTTTCATACCTTTTTAATAATGATTTAGGTCTTATTTGGACAACTTTTTTTATTGCATTTTAAAACAGAGTTTTTTATTATAAAAAATCCTAAAAAATTTGATTTAGAAATTAAAATATGCTATTAAAATCTCTAGAATCCGAATATACACCTATACGCAGTCTCTACAGGCGCACTGTATTAACATATTTAGCAACCTATATCCTATATTTTTAGTTCAAGTGCAACAAAAAAAAAAAAATAATATTAAAAAACTATCCCAAACAAAATCTTAGCTTTTGTTTTTTTCCTACTCTTTATGTAAATCAGCTTAATTTGGCCAAATGATGAAAAGTCTTGGAGTTTTTTTATTAGTAAAATGAGGTGTTAGCAATTTCCCATTACTTAAAAAAGAATAGTTACATAAGGTTAAGCAAGCATGTATATACATCTCAAGAGGATTTGAAAGTGCTTAGGCTATCAAGTAAGATTTCGTTTGGAACAACTATCTTATTGTTTTTTAAAATAGCTTTCGAATACAAAAAAAAAAAAAAATTATACTAAAAAATTGATTTAAGATGCATTAAGAAGTCATCCAAAACGAAGCCTAAGATTTTATTTAGGATAGCTTTCTTACTATTTTTTAAAACAGTAAAAAAGTCATTCCAAACCAAACCTATAAGGTCTTGAATTCGAAGTTTACATATATGATATGTGTATGAATTTACATTTAGGCTTCGTTTGGGACGGCTTTTTTATTGCTTTCTAAAACGGAGTTGTAATACAAATTTTTTTATTTTTTGTACTAAAACTTCGTTTTCAGATGCAATAAAAAAGCAGTCTCAAACGAAGCCTTAATTTCCTTAGAAGTCTCAAAAAATACTAAACTCAAAAAAAAAAAAGTTATGACAAGTAGACATCGATGGCGTTCTTTAAAGCGTGTTTAGTTCCTTATTAACCAAGTAATAAAAAAAAGTTTAGATAAGTGAACTTTTTCCTAAATTTTTCTATTTTAATTAAAGCTAAAATGCTCAATTAAGAGGCAATTAGAAGAATTAAGGCATTGATAAACATAGGCTTCGTTTGTTTTTTTTTTTATGCTTTTGTAAAACACAGTTTTAAAAAATATTAGTTCAGAAAATGGAGTTTTCTAACGGAGAAGCACATATAAAAAGCTTTCTCAAAACTACAGAAAAATGAAAAAAAATGAGTATTTGGGGAACGTGATTTGACGAACCAAACAACAAGAAAAAAAAATCCTCCGTTTTCGAAAACGAAGAAGGCAAAAAAACGCTCAAACAAACAAAGCCTTAGTCGGCCAAAAAGATTACGTGTAATTATTTTCATTTTTTTTTAGTTACGTGCCTTAGAAAAAAACATAATAAAACTTTTGAAAGATAGGGACTTTGCTTGAGTTGATTTGGCCATAGAAAAAATATCTAAATTTATTAACTTTAGTTATAAAATTCAAAAAAAAAAAAAAGATTAAATTATTTTTTGAGCCGAATTTTAATTTGACATAATTAAGTTTAATAATGAACTTAGATGTTAATTTGTAGTTTAAATAATATATATTAGGAAAAATATCTAATAATTTTTTTATTAAAATTTGTGATTTTTTCAAGTTGAATAGATAATATATATTTAATTTTTATATGCA